>JAMXBB010000002.1:59498126-59528804 GCA_024138015.1 Lumnitzera littorea
ATAAATTGAAATTTGAAACATGTCTTGATTCATTCATTTATAGGGTCAAGATTGGATTAAAAGTTTGAAAAAACTCTTAATATTCTACTTATTCCCCATATTGACCAAGTGTAATTCGAGTAGATTCGAAACTTACAAGATTGTTTCCAGCAATAATAAGCATCCCTTTTTGTATTTGTCAAAGCTTACCTAAGTTTAGGAAGGTTAGTAATTATTAATTCAAAATTTCAACTTAATGGGTCTTTAACAAGCTTAAATCTTGAATTCAATGGTATTGGCTGCTCTTCGAGAGAAATTGATGGTTAAACACGATACCTAAATGCTTATTATTGCTGGAAACAATCTTGTAAGTTTCGAATCTACTCGAATTACACTTGGTCAATATGGGGAATAAGTAGAATATTAAGAGTTTTTTCAAACTTTTAATCCAATCTTGACCCTATAAATGAATGAATCAAGACATGTTTCAAATTTCAATTTATAGTACTCCATGTGTTCTTCACAATTTCGTAATTAGTTTAGCAAAATTATGAAGAGAAAAAGTAAAAAATCGATTAGCAGAGAGCTAACTGAAGAGGGAAATGTAGGGGGAAAGGAGAAAGATGACTAAGGTTAAGGACAATGGTCACATACATTATACATAACCATATGTCTAAACATGCACATGTCTTACAAGCTTGCGCTTGATGAAATAAAGGATGTACAAGGCACCTCCAAGATTAGAACTTGTGATCTATACTTCTCCTTTCGCATGCCTGAGCAACTCGATTGAGCTTTATTCATGATCCATTTATGTTAAAACAAATACTTAATCTTATATTTAGCTTAGCCAATTTGAAAAAACCAAATCCCATTTAAGCTGAAATTAAAGCCCAAATAAGTAATTTTCTAAAAATTGAAAATGCAATATTCTCAAAGATAAAGTTTATTACACATAGGTTAAAAATAATTTTCAAAATAAGTTCAATTTAATGATTTTTTGAGCTTCAATTCATTACTAAGCCGGTTCATTGAATTCAATATTGATTTTCCCATAATTTAGTCAATTTAAGTTCAATCGAATCATTAGTTGAGGCACAATTAACTTAATTAATCTCATTTTCATGATTAAAGATAATTAACTTTGATTATGGTATGAATATCAAGTTGTCTAAAAATATTAATGCTTTTGAGTAAAGCTCAAAACTATCAAATGTATATGTATACGTTGACTCATTTTAACCTTAAAAAATGGAATGGATTCCTAAGATGAGAAACTAACGACCCAAGACTTTTACTTTTCCAATTTTTAAAATTTTCCTAATTTTCTTTATTTTTGAATTTTCTTATTTATGTTCCTTCTTTTCAATTTTCCCATTTTTTGTCCTTTTCCAAATTCATTATTTTTTTGTATTTTTCCATTTTTTATTCTTTTTTTCACTTTGTATTTTTCTCTAAATTAGTACATTTTCCATCACTTTGTGTGAAAAAAAAATTCCAATGCTGAGAGGGGGAAAAATGGATGTCTGTACCCTTTATTCAAAAAATCTTACATAGTGGCTTGATGACTTTAAATGAAACATCCTTAGACCTTAAATTTCTATGTTACTAAAGATTGATGGTAAGTTAAAATTTATTGAGCTGAAAATTCGGTTGCTCTTCTTTTTTTTTTTTTTTTAAATTTGATTTATACTAAGTTAGGACCACTTAACATAAATCTCTTGATCAGATAAAGAAAAAAGTTTTGAAAAAGGAGTCACCACCAAGCTAAAGTTGGGAAAAGAGAGAAATTAGGGTCCCCAGTGGATGAACCTAAATTTTAGCTACTAGTTTATGGTTTTTTTGAAATATGTTTTGATAAAAAAAAAAAAAACAAAGATCAAATGGGTTTGGAGGCTAACTTATTTAATATTGAAATGATGTAAGATCCTAGTTGCTCAACTACAAATATGAGTTAGGGCATTCGATACATTTTATGGCTTTTAAAAAATCTTATCCAAATTAAGTCAATTTTTAATATAAGGTTAGAAAAGTTAGAAGAAGAGTCATAGTAAAGTTAATTTTTTGAAATAAAGTACATATAATATTTAACCTCAATAAAACTTAACCTTATTAGGATCTTTCAATAATTACCGGAACTTAAAATTTGAGCTCCTAAATGTCATGAGCTATGAAACTCGATCTTCTACCAACTACCCTAGACTTGAATTAGTGAACTACCTTTACTATACGTGGAACCTAGAAAATATAACCATGGGAAATAACAAAATAAAGTCACTAAGAGAAGTTTAAGAAATGAGTTTAGCCATGTGACTATACACTAACTACTCGACATTGAAACAAATTGTTATGTGATTATACCCTAACTACTTGATATCAACACGAATTAGGGCGTTCAGAACAATTTAAGGCCTTTGAATGATTTTATCCAAATTGACCTAAATTCTAATATAAGTTCATAAAAGTTAAGCGAAGAGCCTTAATAATGTCAATTTCTCAAAATAAAGTATATATAATATTTAATTTTAATAAAACGTATTTCTATCGTGTACATTTGGTAATTATTAGGAACTCAACGTTTAAGTCTCGAAATGTAAGAAATTCTTAAAGATAAATTATTTGAGTTATAAACAGAATATTTCGAGGTCAAATGATATATAATGTGATTATATAGTCGTGTAGTATTATGTTATATACCTAATATGTGAATATATTATTAAATATGTTAGATAATTACTAGAAATTATGTTTAATTAATAAAAAAATATTAAAAATAAGAAAAACACCCTTAGCTTTTGGAATTGGATGCAGCATCTCCTAAATTCAATAAGATAACCACTTTTGAGTTGGCAATTGCAAACCAAGATAAGAACCATGACACTATACTATGGAATTACACCATTCGACACTTGTAAAATTACATTTTCCCATTCTAACTGACACAAGCTTTATAAATTAGCATCTAGAGTGAACTTTGGACATCTTGCCACATTTAGGAACTTAGGAAGCCTCTCAAAAACCAGTATTAGAAGGAAAATAAAAATTTAGAAAATTATTGTTGCTAGGCGAAGTCATAGAAGAGGAAGCTTACGCTAATGAATAAGTTTAGAAATGTATTGCTAACCAAGTAAGTGGATATTTGTATGTGCTTAAGTAAACTTATTTCAACTCCTACCTTTACATGCTCTGTGATGCTTGGCTTAGCTAAACTTAGTTATAAGTTGATGTGACGTTTGATGAATTATGAGGAGCTTCTTTTATAATTGTTGCTAATTGAATGGTGATATGATATTGGACTTAGTTGCTATGATTATGTCGATAAGTTTATATGTGACATTTGTTTGGATTTGCACTAACTTAGGAAAGAATCTAAGGATTAACCCAACCTCCTAAGATGTTCACCTAAGTGAACTCAATACCAAGGTCTTATAACTAACATTGAGCAAAGTAAAGGATAGGCTAATACCTAATGAGAAACTTTACTTGGATTTGTTGGGTTTTTTTAGCATGTAATTTGATGCATTCATGGCATGCTATGAAAAAGGACCTATTAGTCAAACTTATTTAAAAACCGAGATTTTCTTAGGTTAGTTTTCAGATGAAAAGTTGGGTTTTACTGAGTGAAATATTTTATTTATAAAAGCTGAGTTTTCAAGCATATAGAAACTGCATTATATCTGTTAAGCCAACTATATGTTAGATTTTCAAACTATATTAGGTGGTTTCTATTTTGATTGGTTTTGAGGGTTTTACTCCCAAATAGCTCCTTATTGCCTTTAGGTTACTAAACTTTGTATCTAGATGTCTAGGTATGTCCATTAACTAGATGAGTTGCTAAGCTAAGCTAAGATATTGGTATCAATGTATATCACATGCATAAGCATGGTACGTACTTGTCACATTTGCATTGCTTGACTAAGAAATGTTAAATTAATGTAATTATACTAACTACTTGGATGATGTGCTTGTTAACTACGCTTATTATTGTGTGTTTATCCACTCTCACTTGTTTATCTACTCTCACTTAGCTCAAAGTATTTAATGGGATAAGTTTCTTTTATCCTTAGGTTATGGATGAATAGAACGAAAAATGTATTAAAGAGACAACAAGACTTCAAAACTTTGGCTGGAGATGAGCTCTTGAGAGAAGTTGTAGACTATAATATATGGCTTGAATACATGAACATAGCTTTTCAAGAAAGTAGTAGGTATTACTTCATAAAAGAATTAATATAGTTGTTGTAGTCAGAAACATGTTTTCATAAAAGAATTACTATGTTGTATGGAAGTGTGTAATTGTGATATTATGATTACGACTCACTTTTGTAAGAGCTTTCGTTGTTGCTTATCATGTTAAATGAGAAGTGAATCGAAAGTAGATGTTTATGGAGTAAAAGAGTAAGTTGGATATAGGTTTTGCATTATCCTTAATTTAAGGATAATAATAACGAATTGTTTTTAAGTACCAAAAGTAAAGAGAAAATTTTTAAGTAGAGACCTAGAAGGTAGGGCATTACATGAGCCCTTATAGATAAATTATTTGACTAACGAAAAATAATATTTAGAAGTCAATTAATATATGGTATGATTATATAGTCATACTATGTACACGTTATATACCTAATATGTACATATATTTACATAATATACTAATAAATAGATAAAATATATATTAAATCACTAGAAAAATTATAATAAAAAATAGAAAACAAACCTAAAATGTCTAGAATCGGGCATAGCAACCAGGAAACAACTTTAAGATGTAGTAAGTAGGAGGTAGCCTCTAATAAACTTTAGTAAATGTAATAAGTTAGGGTCTCAATTAGTGGAAATGGACAAATGGACTCTTATTTTGATTCTAAGTGACCAAGCCTAGTATAAAATAGTTAGAGCATCATTTTACATTCTATTAATAGCTTAGACATCCCAAAATCGTCCCTAAAATATTAAGTTTACATATTAAACAAAAATTAGGGAAAATATAGAGAAAACATAAGGGATTACATATTCTAGTAGCTATCCAAAACCTGACATAGCATAGCTTCAAACTTAAGCTTTAGGGGTAAGAGAGGAGTTGTTAATACACTTGGATGGCCATAAGGTAACTGGACAATTGTGCAACAGTGAGTGTAATCTTTATACTTGATTTTTATTTAATTACTAAAAATAGCAAATTAAGTTAGAAAATTATGAAAAATTGTTTCCTTAGGTTATTTTACATATACTTTCATGTAATAATTGTATTTTATTTTTGAAATAATGATGATTTATAGTACTTGCTTAAAAAAATGCTCTTTTCCAACAAATTTTGAATTAATTTTTTAAAATATTAAATGATGTTATTTTGAGCTAAAAATTTTTATATAACACACTTATATTATGTACTAAATTTTAATATCAAGAAATTTTTAAAATCTCTGCATGTACTATTTATTAATTTATTTGGATATTACTTGCAGTTTTTCAACTTAGAAGGAATAATCATATTTTGAAACAATTTATAATTAAAATCAACATGTAATAATTTCTAGTGAATAGTAATGTTAAAATATATGTTATATTCTATTGTAGTAATAAGTATAATTGTTTACCTATATTTAGCTAATTTTCAATAAAACCAAGCTAAAACTAGCATTTTAGGAAATGTTTTATATTAATACAGTACTTTTCATGACCAAAGCTTAATAAGCATAATTTTTTTAGTATAATATATTTTTCGTGGATTTAATTGAGTATAGACACTAATTAGTAATTTCCTATTATTTATATATATTTTGCTAAATCAATGCCGTAACGAAGAGAAATTCTAGCTAACATTACATATGTTATATCCTTTACTGGTTTTAACTTTTCTTCATTGAGAAGTGGAAATTTTATAAGTAAATGTAGTAAGTTGGCCAAATCAGAGGATAAATTAGAGAAAGAATCAGATGATACACTCAAGGTTTTATGTGTAAATTAAGCTTAGAGATTAAGTTGGGTGATATACATGAGATTCTTAATTGGTAGAGTTAAGGATATATGTCAGATGGCATTGGTTTAGAAATTTTGAAATTAGCTAAATTAGAAGGTAATTTAGAGAATAGTTTGAAGGCTAATTCAAGGGATAAATTAGAGACTAAGTCAAAGGAAGTCTTGGACGAATATTCTCCAAACAAAATGAACTTAAAGTATCAATTAGTTAATATCTAGTTAGAATAAATATACATACACATACGCACACATACATACATATGTACAATCTGTAGTTGACTGTGGTAATATTTATCCATATTAGGTGAGATTGGTGAAGAGGAGCATCATGCTAATGAGTAGGCTTGGGAATGAACAGTAGATAAGTGGATACAGTTATAGAGAGAGTAGATCTATGTCTACTCATTAAGGAGTGATTTTCTTATATGTGGTTATTGTGACTATTGTGTAGTGATTGAAATTGTTATGTAATGATACCCTATGATGTTTGATATTTTATACCTAATGTTAGCTAAATTGGATAAATGTAAGGTACTAACTCTACCTTCTAAGGTGTTCACTTAAGTCAACTTAAGATTGAGGTATTAGAAATGAAGAAGGAAAAGGAAGTAAATAAAAGGTTTGGCTAAAAGGGTAAATGAATAAGTTTGTTTGCTTTACTTGGTGTTTGTTTAAGATATGGTTGATGCATTCATGGCATAGCACGAAAAGGACTAACATATCAAAATTTCAAAACTTATAATTATGGTGGGATAAGTTTTCAATTTAAAAGCTAAGTTTTCGTGCATATAGATTCGCGTTAAATAATGATCATAACTACGTTCCATGTTTATTACTTGGCTAAATTATTGCTAGGTTCTTGGATATATTATCCAAATGCTCAAATTGAACTTGACCAACTAGATTAATCCTAGGCTAGGTTAGAATATCAATACTAATACATGTCATGTACATTAGCATGGCAAAAACTAATTACATTTTCCATTTGCTGGTTAGGTGATAAACTTAATGTTTATGCTATGTATTTCATTGTAATGATACTTATTTATCTACTCTCTCTTAGCTTACAATAAGCTGGAGGGATAAAGTGTTTTATCCTTAGGTTAAGGAGTAGGTATTAGACACCATCACCACCAGGGATAGAATTTTGAGAGCATTAGTAGAGCTACCTATGTTGGAAAAGTCAAAGTTTTTATAGATCAAGTGCAATAGGGACATGGATGTTTAGTCCCAATAAATGAAGTTTAAAACTTTTAGGTCTTTAGAGATTTGTAAATACTGTACATATTCGTAACTTTAAACTGTAAAGTTAAACTCTTTTTAAGTGTTAAATGTACAAAGAAAGGTCTTTTACCAGAGATGTGTGTATTTTAAACAAGTGTTCTTATATGATGGTATATCTTATTCTATGCCAGGATGTGACATTCTCTATGTAGTATTAGAGCATAAGTTAAGGACCATAATTTTCTAGGTGAGTGTGAAGTGTGCAAGGAAACTAGGTATTAGGGTATTATGATTTCATGAAAATCATAAGGATACTTATTACTGAAGTTTTATTCGATGATGTTCAGAAAATGATATAAAGGGAACATCGAAGGCCTCCAGCAAATCGATGACTACGAGAGAAAAGGGTAGAACCACAATTACAACTTGATGCAGCTCTACCTCAACTAGCAATGGAATTGGTGTAATAGTTTGTGGCTACTTTAGCTGAAGTTGGAAGAGGTGATAAGTTGGTTCAACTACAACAAATAATAAAGCCATTTGATGGTAAGAGTATTGATCCTTTAGTTGTAGAGGAATGGATTAATTCTTTGGAGAATGCTTTGAAGTATATCAAGTGGAAGAGAATTGTAAGGTAAGGATTGCAAGGTAGGGATTACAACTATTCTATTAGACGGATATGTAAATGATTGGTGGATGCATAAGAAGCAGTTTGTAGCATAACCTATTAAGTGGAATGCCTTTAGGAATGCATTTTTGGAGCAATGCTTCCATAAGTGAAGAAAGGAGCAAATGTGTGAAGAATATTATAAGTTGAAGCAAGATGATAAGTCAGTTGAGGGAGTTTAATAGGTTGTTGAAATTTGCTCTGGAGGCCATATAAAATAATGAACTAGCTAAGGTTGGACTTGATTTATACTTCCAAGCAAAGTTGAAAAGAACTAGAATAGTAAGGTATGGCAATTTAGTAAATGGGGCTTGACTAATTAAAAAAGCTCGTACTTTATGAGAGAGAACTGAGGAGATAGAGAATAAGAAAAGGAAGTTTGTAGGAAGTTCTAATGGTAACAATAAGGTGGCAAAAGGGAAGTAGGGTAAACAACTCGAAAGTAAGAATCAGAAGGGTAACAGAACTAAAATACCATATTGGAAATGTAATGTAAGGTACCGAGCTATAGATTGCCTTGAGTTGCATGGGAAGTGTTTTAGATATGGAGAAGTTGGACATGTAGTATGGTATTGTAAGAACTCGAACCTTAGGTATATGTTTTATACCAAATGTCATAAGATGGGACATAACGCAACTTAGTGTACTAAACAACGAGTAGGGCAAGAGCAAGTTTTGGATGATAGATTAGAACCTACCAACGGGAATAATAGTTAACTGACTCGAGATGGTGGAATGCCTATGGTTTAAGGAAGGATTTATGCGCTTCCTAAAGAAGAAGCAAGGGATGCTAATGTTGTGGTAGGTAAGTGTTACTGAGAATTCTCTAATTTTGTTACTTTCGGTAGTTAGTTAACAACAATTTACTAGTGCCCTATGCATATAAAATGATATAGTTATAAATGATTGTCCTAGGATTGGTACATGTATGAGATAATTATGTGTACACTTTATCCAATACTAGAGCAACTCATTCGTTTGCCTTCAAGAAATATGTTGATAGAAATAAGCTTCCAATAGAAACCTTAGCGTATGAACTGGTAGTTACTACTTCTGGAGGAGAACAAGTAGTGTATCATAAGCTAAGAAATGGAAATGTTTGTGTAGATGTTTATGAGATGCTTGCAAAGTTAATCATTTTGGATATGAAAGGATTTGATGTAATACTAGGAATATATTAGATGACTAGGTATAAGCAAATGTTAATTGTGAAGGTAAAATAGTGACGTTCAAGTGGTTGATTAGAAAGGAATTTTATTTCAAAGGAAGTTCTAGTGATGCAATTCCTTGATTGATTTTGACAAGTAAAGTACGAAAGTTGATATGTAAGGGTAATTTAGGTTACCTAACATCAATAGTAGATATAAAAGTTAAGGAAACCAAATTAGAGGATATCCTTATAGTACAAGAATACCCTGAAGTTTTTCTTAAGGACTTATCTAGATTGCTACTTGCTAAGGAAATAGAGTTTGCTATTGACCTCATCCCAAGATCTACATTTATTTCTAAAACCCCCTATCGTATGGCACCAACCGAATCGGTGGAGTTAAAGAAGCAAATTCAAGAGTCACCTGGCAAAAGATTCATTAGACCTAGTATGTCATCGTAGAGTGCACCTATACTCTTTGTTAAGAAAAAAGATGGAAGTTTGAGGTTATGTATAGATTATCAAAACTTTAACAAAGTGATAATTAAAAACAAGTACCCACTTCCTCGGATCAATGATTTGTTTGATCAACTGAAAGGAGTCACTATGTTCCTAAAGATAGACTTGCAGTCGGGATATTATTAGCTGAAGATTAAAGAAGAAGATATACCTAAAACAACTTTCAGAAAATGATATGGACACTATGAGTTCTTAGTAATGCCATTCAATCTTACCAATGCTCTAACTACTTCATAGATATGATGAACTGTGTATTTAGAAAATATCTAGATGAGTTTGTAATAATGTTCATAGACAACATTCCGATTTACTCAAAAGATAAGGCCAAACATACAAAGCATCTGAGAAGGGTACTCTAAAATTTGAAAGAGAATTGCTTATATGCTGAGTTAAAGAAGTATAGGTTTTGGTTAGAGGAAGTTGGGTTCCTTAGGCATATTGTATCAATAACTAGAATAACCATTAATCTTGTAGAAGTGAAGGAAGTAATAGATTAGGCAAGATCAACTACTGTAACAAAAGTTAAAAGTTTCTTGGTATAGTAAGATTCTCTTAGAGATTTATACAAGATTCCTCTAAGATTGCTATGCCATTAACATAGTTGACATGCAAAGGAGTTAAATTCAAGTAGAATAATAAGTGTGAGAGAAGTTTCTAAGAACTTAAGAAGCAATTGGTAATCACTTAAGTATTGACATTACTTGATGGATCAAGGGAGTATGCAATCTATTATGATATCTCAAGAAATGGTTTAAGATGCGTATTGATGCAAAATGATAGCTTATGCGTCAAGACAACTCGTCCACATGAGCGGAATTACTTAACGTGTGACTTGAAAATGGCAGCAGTAGTATTTGCCTTAAAGATATGGAGGCATTACTTATATGGTGAGAGTTGTAAGGTGTATACAAACCACAAAAGTCTTAAGTACATCTTTAGGCATAAATAATTAAATTTAAGACAAAGGAGATGGCTAAAATTACTAAAGGATTATAATCTTTTGATTCATCATCACCTAAGAAAGGTAAATGCAATTGCAGATGCCTTGAGTAGGAAAAAGTTCAATAACACTACTATGTTAATTCCAGATAAGCAAAAGTTGATCGAATAGATGGAAAGGATGAGTTTGGAGATTGTATTTAAAGTAAGTAGGTCTATGTTTGTTAGTTTAAAGATGCAACCTACACTCTTGGAATGTATAAAGGAAGCTTAAAGGGAGGATGTAGAACTCTAGAAGATCCAGAACAACATAGAGAAACATCTTAATTTTGAGGTTAACGATAAGGGAATGTTGAGATTTAAGGGAAGAGTATGTGTTCCTAAGGATGTAGAAGTTAAGGAAGTAATTTTAGAAAAAGGTCATGATGCAAGGTGTTCTTTACATCCTGAGAATAATAAAATGTACAAAGATTTAAAGCAAAAGTCATGGTGATAGGAATGAAAGGAGATGTACATAGTATATTATGAAATGTGTGACTTGCTAAAAGGTGAAAGTGGAAGATCAAAGGCCAAGTGGGTTACTGTAACCCTTATTGATACCTAAATGGAAATGGGAGTATGTGACAATAGATTTTATAGGTGGCTTACTAGAATAAGGAAGCAATATGATATGATATGGGTTATAGTGGACAGGCTTGCCAAGTCTGTGCATTTATTGGCAATAAAACAAACTATAACCATACATCAATTAGCAAAAGTGTATGTTAAGGAAATAATTCATTTGAACGGGGTATGAATAGGAATCAAGCTACTAGGCCTTTGACCTGTAGCTAAGCCCAAGGATTAGAAGGCCTAACAATGTGGATTCTCCTACTCCAGCCAACTCCTATCAAGGCCGAGTATATCCTTGCTGACCCGTTTTGTATGTCGAGCTAAATGACTACCTATTTCTTGCAGATAGTGTGCTAAGAAACAAAAGGCCTAGACAACAGCCAATTCTCATTCTCACTCATGCTCAGCCAATTTGCTAAGATGCTGAAAGAGAGAGTTCGAACCAACTAAGCCACCACTGCTCGGATAAGCAAGCTGATCGCACTTTTATATCCACATCTTCCAATGACATCACCAATGCAGCATCGCCACATGTACAGAATTATGTGTAAAATTTGTTACACAAATTATTATTTTTCTTAAATATTCATTTTTACCCTTTTGTAACTTATACATTACTTCCTTAGGAAATGCCCTTTTTGTCTTTTCCCTTTTAGGTAAGTTGCCTTACCTTTTGGATATAAATAGCCTTGTAATTGTAACTGCAAAAGATTAATCATCATTAATACACTTGAGTATTTCCTTCCCTACATAAACACTACTTGTTTACTCTCAACATCATTTTTATTCTAACCCTTAAGCAAGGCTAGGTGACAAGTAATCTCATCAGACCAATTCGTATATCATATCGAATTGTGTCGTGAGTCCTCGAAAGTTCTATTGGTGCATCATATTCTCTAGAGCTGTTCATGAGTTTTTGCTTACTCTTTATTTGAATTTGTCCTTTCACACATTCCCCAGCATTTCCTTTTGAGCTTTCTACAAGCTTGGACCCATTTAAAGACCGACCTTGTTTTTTCTTAGTCATGTTCTGCATCAAGGTACAAGAATCAATAATCTCTTATCATGATTCTTGTTGTCAAGTGATTTTGGGTTAAAACTTTTGTCCTACAAAAAAAGAGAAAGCTTTTGGTGATAGTGCTATGCTTAAGTTAGTAAGTGAATGTCAAGAAATACTTAGTAAGTGGTGGAGAGTTATCAAATACCTCTTATAGTGCGGTTTTCCTGTATTTATAGGTAAATGTTGAGTGTCTAAAGCAACAATTAATTGCATGATTATTAGGACATATGGAGACCTCTCAATCAAGTGCATTCTTGAAATATAGGAATAGTAGACAGTTATGTAATATAACTGTGCCAGTTGATAATTGTTTACGCCACTTTGCTTAAATTCAAATCAAATGCGGATCTATGTTTCTCGGTGTTAGCCTAGAATTGAGTTACTCATTATATCAATAGCTGAGTTGTTGAGTGAATGAAATTCAACTATCAACATTTGCTCCTTAACTCCCGTAGTCGAGAATTTGATAGATGGAGTAAATATTTTGATATTCCATAGCACATCATTTTGGAATAATTTCCTAAATGCCGAGTGATTTAGGAAGTTCTTTAAGTTCCATTTAGTAGGACAGATCGTATCATATCCAAAAGGTCACAACTTTCAATTTTCCTACCTATCGAAAGAGTAAATGTTAGTACGTACTATAGCTATCACACTAGCCATAATTACATTACAGGTACTAATAATTGTCAGAGCCTTGACAATTGTTGGATTTTTGTCTCGAAATATGCATTAATAATCTACACCATCATCTAAGTAGGGCATTATTTTTATCAGAGACTCATTGTAGTTACAAGGGTAAATCATCCATATTTAAGGAACTTTTCAATACCGAAAACAAATTTCTTTAGTTGTATCCATAAGCTTTTGTTTGTTTTCAACATCTCGTCTTCACTTTCAAATTTTGTGACATTCATTATAGTCAATTAGGTATGGCTCGCAATGTAATTCGTTGATTTATCCTTTTAAATTCTGAAGTAACTAAGATTAAGGTTACTTTTCCCCCCCTGATGGGAATTGGGCTACTAGACTATTGACCCGCAATCGAGCCCGAGGACTAAAGGGATTGGCAAGATGAACGCTCTTGCTCTAGCCGACTCCTGCTAAGGCTGAATATCTTCTTACCGACCTGTTTTGCATGTCGAGGTAAATGACTGCCTATTTCTCGGAGATTGTGTACCGAGAAACAATATGCCTAGACAATTGCCAATCTTCTCCCTTACACTCATGCCTAAGCTGAACACTTACCAGGTTTCAGTCTTGTCGAGATGTTAAGAGAATACCTCCAAAAAAATCTTTAGTCACCCTACCTAGACAAGCAATCAGACCATACTCATTTGTCTGCATCCTCCAATACCCTCGCGAATGTATTACTACCATGTGTACAGGACCACATATAGAATCTACTCCACTAATTATTACTTTTCTTAAATATTCATTTTTACCCTTTTGTATTCTTGTACATTACTTCTTTAAGGTAATGCATTTTTTATCTTTTCCCTTTTTGGTAAGTTGCCTTAACTTTCGAGTATAAATACCCTTGTATTTATAACTATAAACATCAGATTATCATTAATACACTTAAGTATTTTCTTGCTTGCGTAAACACTACTTGTTTACTCTTAGCATCACTCTTAGCCTAACTCTTGAGTAAGGTTAGGTAGTGAGTAACCTCACCGGATTGATTCATATGTTATATCGAATTATGTTGTGAGTTCTCAGAAGTTCCATTGGTGCATCATATCTTTTAGAGCTGTTCATGAGTTTTTGCTTACTTTTCATTCGTATTTGTCCTTTTACACATTCGCCATCACTTCCTTTTTGAGCTTTCAGTAAGCTTGGACCCATCCTCACAACCAACATTGTCTGTTCTTGATCATAGTTTGCACCATCTAAGTATTAGAGTGGAGGTTTTGTTTGACTTGTAGTTTGTTTTCAAAGTTCTGTTTATACTTTGTTTTACGTGTGTGAAACAGAGCAAGTTACTGTATTTATTTTAACTACTGTGTTTGCTAACTATTGATTTTTTAGTTTGTAGAAGTGTTTGTTTGAGCTTTGAATCAGTGAAGAAAATGACTGACCTTAGTGTAAATGTTCATATTAGAGACGACAACAGTGGAGTTATCCACCATGGCCGATAGTCTTAGGGAACTTTAAGAAGCACTGACGAGAGACTTGATAAGGTGGCTAACCTCTTAGTAGATTTGACTTAAGCTGTTCATGCGTTGGCTTGTCAACTGATTGGAGCCACGTAAAATACCCTACAAGCTACTCAACCTGTTAAAGGTCAGAACCCAACTGGACCAGTTTAAGGTGGAGGAGTAGGTAAATAAGTAAGATGAATGATAGACTTTAGAGAATTGGATGAAGAGGACAAGAAAGAATACTTTAAAGAAGAGTGAGCTAGAGTCCCTAAAGCATCTGACCATGTAAAGCTTCAGATTTTGAACTTTAATGGATCTAGGAGTGCTGATGAATATTGGGAATGAGAAGAGAGAGTGGAGCATGTTTTTGAATATTATCAGTACGAAGATTATGAGAAAGTGAAAACTGCTGCTATTAAGTTCTCCGGATATGTTGCCATGTAGTGTAAGAATTTTTAAGCTATGAGGAGGCGAAAGAGCTACAAAGAGATTAATACTTGGCTTGAGATGAAAAGAACACTTAGAAACAGGTTTATGCCTGATGCGAATTGTGACCAATAATAGACAAGGCCGGTCATTGAATGGGTCCAAGCTTGCAGAAAGCTCGAAAAGAGTCAATAGGGAAAGGTACAAAAGGGTGAAAGCAAAGGATGAAAACAGTAAGCAAAACCTACGAATAGCTCCAGAGGATATGACGTACCAATGGAACTTCTGAAGACTCACTGCACAATTCGATGTGATATACGAATGGATCTAATGAGGTTACTCACCACCTAACCTTGCTTAAGGGAAAGAATAAGAGTGATGCCAAGAGTAAACAATAGTGTTTACGCAGGGAAGAAGGTACTCAAAAGTGTATTGAAAATTATCTGATCTTCTTACAACTATAAGTACTGGAGTATTTATACCCACAAATTAGGACAACTTGCCCAAAGGGGAAAAGACAAAAATGACATTTATTAAAGAAGTAATGTTTGTGATATAAAAGGGTAAAAATGAATATATAAGGAAAACAATCACTGGTGCTACAGATTCTTCACATGATATGGTACACGTAGCGATGCTGCATTGGCAAGGTTGTTAGTAGATGCAGAAAAAAAGTACGGACGGATGGGTTTGTCCGAGCAGGTATGGTTTAGTCAGTCCAGTCTTTCTCTCTAGGCTTCTTGGCAAGAAAGAGGCTGAGTAATTGGTTGACTTAGCAACGGAGAGTAATCGTTAACTCAACATACCACACAATAATGGGCGACCATACGGTATGACATTAGCAGTAACTTGGTAAGGCGGTACTAGGCCTTGACAGGGGTTGGTTGGAACATAAGGATTTATTATGCTAGCCCTACTAGTCCTCGAGCTCGACTGCGGGTCAAGGGTTCCGTAGCTTAATTCCCATCGGTGCCAAAACCTTATTTATAAGACACTTTTACTCGGTTTTAGGAGTTGAGACAAGAAGCCAAACAGTTGACTAGTATGTTTAAGAATTCCAAATGCTCATGATTCGATGTGAAGTAGAGGAACCACCAGCTCGAACAATCTCTAGATTCATTACTGGGTTGAGAGGTAATATTCGATACATTATGGAACTTTAACAACTTACTACAATGGATGAAGCCATTAGAATAGCCTAGCGAGTAGAGAGGTAGAGAAAAAGTCGAGTACTAACCAAGTTGTCAACTAATTGCCCTGTATAAGCGAGTTATCGAGTTTAGTCGAGTACCGAGCAAATTTGAAAGGTTGATGTCCAAGCTGAGTAGAAGGGCCGACTTGAACTTATGAGAAGGGGCAAGGGTTTAGGAGGAAGATGAGTCAAGTTAAGTGCTTCAAATGCTAAGGGTTTAGACATATGGCTGCTCAGTGCTCGAACTGAAGGACTATGGTCATTAAGGGAGACATGCCGAAGCTCGAGGTGGAAAGCATTGATAAGGAACCTAAAGAAGAGGAGAGCACTACCAAGAAGGAAGCTATCGAGAAAGAATTGATTAAAGAGGATGTGTTTGCCGAGGACTTAGATCAGTTGATCATGGTTGTTTGATGCATAATGAACATGGAACCTTTACGCGAGAAGGAGCAGAGGGAGAACTTGTTTCATACCACCTATAAGGTAAATAATCAGGTGTGTGCCCTCATTGTGGATAGTGATAGTTGTACTAATGTGGCATTAGCCAATCTTATTATAAAATTGAGGTTGCTAACTGTTACACATCCTGTATAAGTTGCATTAGTTGAGTGAGAAAGGAGCCTTATATGTCACTTGGCAATTCTTACTGCCTATCATTATTGGAAATTACTCTGACTAGATTCTCTATGACGTATTGCCGATGTGCGCCGCCTACATGTTGTTAGGTAGACTGTGGTTGTTTGATAAGAGAGTTATCCATGATGACTACAAGAACACATATACGTTTGAGAAGGATGGTTGAAAGATTACAATGAACCCAATGTCGTCGAGAGAAGTTAACAAACTATAGACAAAACTTACGCGTGGATGAACAAGGCTCTAGTGATGAGTAGAGCCAAGCTCCGAAAGTCCATCAATGTTGACGAGCCGACCCTCATGTTAGTTAGGTTACTCTTAGAAATGAAGGAGTAGGGTGAAGTACCCTAGGAAATCAAAGAGTTGCTAGACCAATATGCTAATTTGTTCCCAAAACAGTTACCCGAAGGGTTGCCCCCAACTTGAGGCATAGAACATTACATTGACTTGTTACTTGATACCGCATTATCGAATAAACCAACTTGTCGGATGAGTCCTGATCAAGCTTCTAAGATTCAACACTAAGTCAATGAATTACTAGAGAGAGGTTATGTTAGGGAAAGTCTCAACTATTGTACTGTGCCAGCGCTATTAGTGCCAAAAAAGGATGGAACCTGGCGAATACATGTTGATAGTCGAGCTATGAACAAGATTATAATCAAATATAGGTATCCCATTCCTAAACTAGAGGACATGCTGGATGAACTAAGTAGAGCCAAGATCTTTAGCAAGATAGATCTATAGTCTGGCTACCATCAAATTCACATGAGGCTAAGAGATGAGTGGAAAATTACATTTAAAACTCGACATGGACTTTATGAGTAAATGGTCATGCCATTTCGCTTATTGAATGCCCCGAGCACTTTCATGAGGCTGTAAAC
Source organism: Lumnitzera littorea (assembly GCA_024138015.1). Taxonomy (NCBI): domain Eukaryota; kingdom Viridiplantae; phylum Streptophyta; class Magnoliopsida; order Myrtales; family Combretaceae; genus Lumnitzera; species Lumnitzera littorea. The sequence goes on from JAMXBB010000002.1 coordinate 59,515,526, forward strand.
CATATACTGAGACATCTAATAGGAAAGTGTGTCATGGTGTACTTTGACGATATCTTAGTCTATAATGTCAACATGCCAAGTCACTATGAGCATCTATAAGTTGTATTGAATATCCTTCGTGCCGAGAGATTGTTAAGCAACTTAAAGAAATGCTGCTTTTACCAAGAGGAAGTGGTATCCTTAGGCTACATAGTAAGTAGAGGAGGCTTACGAGTGGATAATGAAAAAATCCGAGCAATCGTCAAGTAACCGACTCTTACTACTTATGTCAACGTGAGAAGTTTCTATGGACTGGTTTCATTCTATAAACGATTCATCAAGAATTTTAGCACCTTCACCGTACTACTTACTAAGCTAACAAAGAAAAACACCGACTTTTAATGGGGAGAAAGGGAGGAGAGGAGCTTTGTCGAGATAAAAGAAAGATTGACATCCTCTCCAATATTAGTTCTACTTGACTTTGAGAAAATATTTGAGTTAAAATGTGACACATCAGGTATTGGAATCGACACTATCTTAATGTAAGAAGGTTGACCAATTGCCTTCCATAGTGAGAAGCTTAGAGGCTCGATTTAAATTACTCTGTGTGTGACAAAGAACTCTTAGTGCTAATCCAAGCACTATAAGTATGGCAGCACTATTTACTACTAAGAGAATTTATCATATATACTGACCATGAATTGCTGAAGTGCCTCTAAAGTCAAACCAAGTTATTGAAGTAGCAAGTGAGATGGGTTGAATTCCTTAACGAATTCGATTTTGTAATAAAATATAAACAAGGAAAGAGAAATGTAATTGCAGATGCTCTTTCGAGAAGACATGCACTTTTAAATGAACTATAAACCAAACTGTTTAGGTTTGTAAGTATTAAAGAACAGTATTATGAGGATCCATACTTTAGACCCATAATTACGTAATGCATCGATGGAAGAGTAATGGATAAGTATCATGTAGAGGATAGCTACTTGTTCCAAGGTGGAAAACTATGTGTGCCGACTTGTTCCGTAAGGGAGCTACTGATTAGGTAAGCCTATAATAGAGGATTGTCTGAACATTTTGGGGAGAAATGGACATATGAATTGCTAAGTGGTTGATTCTCTTGGCTGAAAATGAGGCGAGATATACACCAAGTTGTTGAAAGCTATATTGTGTGTAAAAGGGCTAAGTGCCAAGCTGAGCAAGGGAAAGTAATGGCTTTGCCTGTTTCAACGAAACCTTAGATTGAATCAAGTGTAGACTTTGTTCCTGAATTACTACAGACTACTTGAGGCAAAGATTCTGTAATGGTTGTCGTGGATAGGTTCAACAAGATTGCATACTTTGTGCCCTACTCTAAAACTAACGATGCTTCGACTATTGCTGCTCTTTTCTTGCAGGAGATTGTGTGGTTATACAACGTATAAAGAAGTATAGTTTATGATAGGGACCCCAAGTTTTTTAGCCATTTCTAAAGGACCTTATGGCGTTGGATAGGGACCAAACTATTATTCAATACTTCCTGTTACCCCCAAACTAACGGCTAAATAAAGGTGGTTAATCATACTTTAGGATCACTACTCTAAGCTACAGTAGGCAAAAACTTGGCTAATTGGGATGTTTGCTTGCCAATGATTAAATTTGCTTACAACCTGACAGTGTATGACACCACTAAGCAGACTCCCTTTGAAGTGGTTTATGATTTTAATTCTAAGTTGCTGTAATATCCTAATATTTCGAGCTAGTTCAATAACCTTAGGATCCGAACCCTAAATTTAGGGCGCTGAACTAAGTTATCAGTTTTATTTCAAACCTCATAGTAAAATTAGAAAAGTTAGATAAAATAATTCAAGTAAAGTTAATTTCTCAAAATAAACTATATAAAAATATTAGTTTGAGAAAAACATTAATTTATCGATAAAACCGATAATCGTAAAATTCAAACTTTTAGATATAGTGAGATATTAAAGATAAGTTATTTAACGTACAAAAATAATAAATGAAGTTAAATTATATATAATATACATGTATTAACATAGAATATGCATTATTTGTATTAAATATATATTTATAATAAGAAAATATTATTAAAATAAGGAAAATTAATTAAAAATGAAAGGATGAGTCATCGTATCTATGTGGCAGCCTAGGATTAATTTGGGTGATAAGTTAAAAGCTAAGAAATGAGGAATTGACACCTCATGTATTGAAAATTCAAAAAAATGACATGCATAAGTCACATGTCCAATTTTTATAAATCCTAATCCATTTGGAAAATATAAATAGGGCATGTACACTTCAAAAATAACATTTTGGAAGTCTAAAAATATAAGAAAAACACTCAAAAAAATATCGAAACAAATTAGAAAAAAATAAGAAAATTAGAGTAAAAATAATGCACGAAATCTAATCAAGCCAGTTCAATAAGCTATTGGTGTCCAGTTATGGTGGCCATTTGGGTCAAGGAAAACACCACCACAAGAGGTGTTCTGACAAGGTTAGGTGGCCAAAGAGTGGTTAGAGGCAGTCGATTTAGGTGAACTAGATTTTTGGTTGAAACTTTATAATTTTTCTAAAAATAGTAAATGATACTATTTAATTATGAAACTTGGTTTTCTGGAATTATTTTATGTATAGATTAATTTTGTAATTTTATTTTAGTGAAATAATTATTGGAAATATAAGTTCCTTAAGAAATGGTTCAGTTTGGACAAAAATTGAATTAAATTTTAGAAATAGTAAATATTATCCTTTTAAGTTGGAAATTTGTACCTAACATACTCAATATATTTATTTAATTGCAGTAATAAAAATTTTTTATAATAGTTATGTTTACTATTTATTGTAATTATTTTGGATAAAATTGGCAATTTCTCTATTTTAGTGAATTAATTAGTTTTTAATAAAATCAAAGTATGAGCCTTATGTATTATGATTTCTGAATGTTCATAGTGATGTTTGGGACATTTGAATTTCATCTTGTGATTAAAGTCACTTGTTCGCTTAATTTTCGTTAATTTTGAGTTAAAATCGCTATTTCCACAAAAATATATAATAGCTAATTTAGTATAATTCATGGTCCATAATTAAACTACATAATTTTTTTAAGTCTTTAGGATTTTTTATGGAATTAATCGGGCTCGTATACTATTTATATGATATAATAATTACTACTAATGTGATACTTATTAAACATGAAAAGGATTTGCATTCTTGAGTACATAATGAATGCTAACTAACTCGGGGAATGAGGAATTTTATGACTTTTAATTTAGATTTAGGGTTTATTTGAGTTAATTACAAAATTATAATAACGTATGGTCGAATTGGTAATACAAAAGGTATTTATGGGATTTTGAAAATATTGATCAATCTTATTTCTTAAGATATCCTAATAGTACTTGAAATAACAATCGTGACAATATAAAGTTTACTGAAATTGGATAAGAAATGAGTAAGATATGATCAAATGAAGTTTAAAAACACAGAAATAAAAGCTTATAATAGTTCGGGTTCGACCTATACTTGATTTGAAGATTGTGTCATATTTTCATAGGTTTGATAAGTAAGGAAAGACCATGTCGTGAAGTTTAGGATTTTACACTATTATTGAGCTTAAGTAAGTGGATCTAACCCATGCTTAGAGTAGATATATTATTACTCATAACACTATGTATTGTTTGATGTTGTATTGATTAATATGGGTATATCTTAGGTCAATTGATATGCTACTATAGTAGATGTTGATGTGTTGATTTTGAATGACAGTAACTATATTCTAGTTAAACTGTTATGTTGCCATGTTGGGCAATGATTTGTGCTTACAAGTGATTGTGCTAATAAAGAAAGTTGAGTGATTGCTGACTTAATCTTTTAGGTGTTCACTAAAGTGAACCCTAAATAAGATACTGGAATTTTGCTATGGAGAGTTCGAAAACAAGAATCAGATCAATGGGTTGAATAAAGCTACGGCACGACACAAAAAGTAACTTACAGGTCAAAACTTTCAAAATGAGGCTTCCAAATGATCTTGGAAAAAGCATTGCTTTATGAATTTAGTTTTTAGAAGCATATAGATTGCATTGCTCAAACATTGTGACTATTTTGATAGTCAAATTTAGTAGACTATAGTGTGTGGTCTAATTTGACAGTGTTGCCACTTTAATTTGTTGAAATACAGTATATAGTCTAATTATGTAAAGTTAGGGGTCCTACTTTTAAGCAGTTGCTTGTTGCTCATTTTTAAGATGGTAGACTATAGTGTGTAGTCCAATTTGGTGGGTGTTGCAAATCGTAACCAAGAACAGACAAAGGCTGGTCTCTAAATGGGTCCAAGCTTGCAGAAAGCTCGAAAAAGGTTAATGGAGAAAGGTACAAAAAGAGTGACAAAGACGAATGGAACAATAAGCAAAAACCTACGAACAGCTCTAGAGGATATGATGCACCAAAGGAACTTCCGTGAACTTACAGCACAATTCGATATGATGCACAAATTGGTCTAATGAGGTTATTTGCTACCTAACCTTGCTTAAGGGAAAGGATAAAAGTGATTCCGAAAGTAAATAAGTAGTATTTATGCAAGGAAGAAAGTATTCAAGTGTATTGAAGGTAATATACTTGTTACAACTACAAAGACACTGGTATTTATACCCGTAAGTTAGGGCAATTTACCCAAAAGGGAAAAAACAATAAGGACATTTCCTAAAAAAGCAATGTATACGATACAAGAGGGTAAAAATGAATATACAAGGAAATCAATCATTGGTGCTATTGATTCTCCATACGATACTATATACGTGGCGATGTTGTATTGGCAAGGTTGTTAAGGGATGTGGACAAACGATATGGACATACGGGCTTATTAGAGTAGGGATGGCCTAGTCAGTTCAGATTCTCTATCACTCGGCTCCTCAACAAGGATGATGTCGAATGATTGGTCAACTTAGCATTATAGTAGTCATCAACTCTGCATAACGTAGAATAAAGGGTAGTCATTTAGTACGGCATTAAAAGTGACTCGGCAAGTAAGTACTTGGCTTTAGCAGGGGTTAGTTAGAACATAAGGATTTGTTACTCTAACCCTTCTAGTCCTCGAGCTCAACTGTGGGTTAGAGGTTCCGTAACTTGATTCCCATGACTCCCTCTGAGTTGTTTTGGATTTAGGATCAAAACCGAATGATGTTCGCTCAATTCTCCGTTAGGGTGATATGGACTGAGGTCAACAATGTTAAAGGCATCGAAAACCCTATAGTTCTCAAGCAGTTCCAACCTGTAGGTGTTGTCACTGATTTTCAGGAGGATTTTGAAACCCCCTTTCGCTCTTGTAGATAATTTGTTCTTCTTCTTGTTCAGGAACTGTTCCTTACTAAGTTATAGCCATACAAAGTCTCCCAGCTGAAATTGTTTGGGCAACCTACCCTTAATCCTTTCTCACATTCTTCTGGTAGCTTGGTTGATAAGCCTAGTGACCTTATCATAGATGTGCTAAAGAGATTGTGGTCTAACTGAGGCGTTAGGGTCCCCCTGTGTGGATGCTACTAGAGGGGCGTAGTCAAGGGGTAACTCAAGATTAAATCCATAGACCACCTCGAAGGGAATCTACTTAGTGGTATCATGCACGGTTTGGTTATAGGCGAATTCAACCATTGGCAAGCAAATGTCCCAATCAACCAAGTTCTTACCTACTGTAGCTTGGAGCAATGACCCCAAAGTACGATTAACCACCTTTGTTTAGCCATCATTTTGGAGGTAACATGAAGTATTGAAGAGTAATTTAGTTCTTAACCGACGCTATAGGGTCCTCTAGAAATGGCTTAAGAACTTTAGGTCCATGTTCGAGACTACACTCCTCAGTGCGCTATGTATCTGCACAATCTCCTGTAAGAAAAGAGAAGTAATTGCCAAAGTGTCGTTAGTTTTGGTGCAGGGTACAAAGTATGCCATCTTATTGAACCGATCCACAACAACCATTATAGAATCTTTACCTTGGGTAGTTTGTGGCAGTCTAAGAACAAAGTCCATACTCAATTCAGCCTATGGCTTCGTCAGAATAGGCAAAGGTATTGCTTTCCATTATTCAGCTTGGCATTTAGCCTTTCTGCATACTACATAGCTTTCTACAATTCGGTGCACATCTCTTTGCATTCTTAGCCAAAAAAATCGGCCATTCAATAGTTTATAGGTCCTCCTCTCTCCAAAGTGTTTGGAGAGCCCTCCGTTGTGGGCTTCCTTGATCAATAATTTCAATTAGGAACAAGTTGACATGCATAGTCTTCTAATGGGAACCAAGCTACGGGGCCCTTGACCCGCAGCCTAGCTCGAGAACTAGAAAGGCTGGCACGACGAAACCTTATGTTCTAACCAACCCCTGCCAAGGCCGAGTACATCCTTGCCGAGTCACCTCTAATGCTGTGCTGTATGACCGCCTATTATTGTGTGGTATGCCGAGTTAATGATTAGTTTCTATTGCCAAGTCAACCAATTACTCGACCTCTTCCTTGTCGAGAAGCTAAGAGATAAAGACAGGACTGATTAGGCCATCCCTACTAGGATAAACCCATCCATCCATGCTTTTTGTCCTCATCTACTTACAACTTTGCCAATGTGACATCACTACGTGTACTGTATCATGTGTAGAATCTGTAGCATTAATGATTGTTTTCCTTGTATATTCATTTTTACCTTTTGTATGATGTAACATTGCTTCTTTAGGAAATGTTCTTTTTGTTTTTTCACCTTTGGGCAAGTTGCCCTAGTTTACAGGTATAAATACCCCTGTACTTGTAGTTATAAGACATCAGACAATCTTGAATACACTTTTGAGTACCTTCTTTATGTAAACACTGTTATTTACTCTCGGCATCACTCTTATTCTTTCCCTTAAGCAAGGTTAGGTGGTGAGTAATCTCATTGGACCAATTTATGCGTCACATCGAATTATGTTGTGACTCCTCAAAAGTTCCATTAATGCATCATATCTTCTGGAGCTATTCATGGGTTTTGCTTATTGTTTTCATCCTTTGCTTTCACCCTTTCATACCTTTCCCCATTGACTCTTTTCAAGCTTTCTACAAGCTTGGACTCATTCAACGACCGGCCTTATCTGTTCTTGGCTACGGTTCGCATTAGTCTTCCCCCTCGAAATAGATAGCCATCCTCCACATGATATTCGTCTACTATCTTCCTATCGACGCATCACGAAATTATTGATCTAAAGTGTAGATCCTTGAAATATTGTTCTTTAATACTTGCGAAACCAAACAACTTGGTCTGAAGTTCTGATAAGAGCGCATTCCTCTTCAAAAGAGCATATGCAACTATGTTGCTCTTTCCTTGCTTGTACTTTATCACAAAATTGAACCCTTTAAGGAATTTAACCCATCTTGCCTACTGCTTTGACAACTTAGTCTGACTTCGGAGGTACCTCAATGATTCATGGTTAGTATATATGACAAATTCTCTCGATAGTAAATAATGTTGCCACACTTGCATTGCTCAGATTAGTGCTAAAAGTTCCTTGTCATACACAGAGTAGTTCAGCTGTGGTCCTAGGAGCTTTTCACTATGGAAGGCAATTGGTTGGCCTTCCTGCATCAAGATAGTGCCTATTCTAACACCCAATGCGTTACATTTTAACTCAAAAATTTTTTCAAAGTCGGGTGGTACTAATACCAGGGTAGAGGTCCATCTTTCTTTTATGTCCTCAAAGCTCCACTCCTCCCTTTCTCCCCATCGGAAGTCGGTGTTCTTCTTTGTTAGCTTGATAAGTAGCATAGTTATGGTACTAAAGTTCCTGATGAACCTTCTGTAAAATGAAGCCAGTCCTTAGAAACTTCTTACGTCGGCACAATTATTAGGAGTTGACCACTCGACAATTACTTTAATCTTCTCATTATTGACTCGCAAGCCTCCTCTACTGACTACTTACCCTAAGAATACCAATTCCTCCTGGCATAAACAACATTTCTTCAAGTTACCGAATAGTCTCTCGACATGAAGGATATCTAAGACTACTTTGAGATGTTCATAATGACTCAACATGTCGATACTATAGACTAGGATGTCATCAAAGTACACCGTGACATACTTCCCGATGAGATGTCTTAGCACATAGTTCATAAGTCTTATGAAAGTGCTCGATGCATTAGACAAGCCAAAGGGCATGACCATCTACTGGTAAAGTTCATGTCAAGTTTTGAATGCAATATTTCACTCGTCTCCTGACCTTATGCAGATTTGATGGTAGCCAAACTTAAGATCAATCTTGTTGAAAATCTTGGCTCCACTCAATTCATCCAACATGTCTTCTAGCCTCGAGATTGAATACCTATATTTGATCATAATTTTGTTCACAGCTTGGCTATTAAAATACATCTGCCAAGTTCCATCCTTCTTTGGCACAAGAAGTGCAGGCACAGCACAAGGGTTGAGACTCTCTCTTACATAACCTCCCTCCACCAACTTATTGACTTGATGTTAGAGTTCAGAAGCTTGCTCGAGATTCATCCGATAAGTTGGCTTATTCGGCAGTGTAACGCTGGGTACTATGTCAATGTAATACTCTATTCCTCGAGTTGGGGGCAACCCTTCAGGTAACTATTTTGGGAACAGGTCGACATAGTCATTTAGTAACCCCTTGATTTCTTAAGGAAGCTCACCCCGCTCCTTCATTTTCAATAGTCGCCTGACTAACAATAGGGTTAGCTCATTAGCATTGATGGCCTCTTGGAGCTTGGCTCTACTCATCACCAGAGCTTTCTTCGATCTACAAGCGAGTTTCTTTTGTAGCATATACGTGTTCCTATAGCCGTCATGTATAACTTTCATATCAAACAACCATGGCCTACCCAGCAATTCATGGGAAGCGCACATAAGCAGCATGCCATAGAAAATCTGGTCAGAGTAATTCTCTATAATGACCGGCAGTAGTATTTGCCGAGTGACATGTAATGCTCCTTTCTTACTCAACCAGTGCAATTCGTATGACCTAAGATGTGCAACAGTCGGCAGCTTTAGTTTTGAAACAAGATCGGCCGATGCCACATTGGTGTAACTTCCACTATCTTCAATGAGAGCACACATCCGATCATTCACCTTGCAGGTGCTATGAAACAAATTCTCCCTCTACTCATCTTCTCATGAAGGTTCAATGCTCATAGCGCGCCGGACAACCATGAGTAACTTATCTAAGTCCTCGGGAAACATGTCCTCCTTAATCAGTTCTTTCTCGGTAGGAACCTCCTCTTCCTCGAGTTTCTCATCTGTACTCTCTACTTCTAATTACAGGATGTCTCCCTTAATGACCATTGTCCTTCGATTCGGGCACTAAGCAACCATATGTCCGAACCTTTGACACTTGAAGCACTTGATCTAGCCGGTCTTCTTACTAGACCCTTACCCCTTCTCATATGTTCGACTCGGTACTACATCTTCAGGGTAGCCTTTTTACTCAGCTCTGACATCAACTCTTCTATTCGACTTAATGCTAAATAGAGCTTAGTGAATGGCCTGTCCTAGTCGGCTAGTCGGAAATCTGGTCATTACTCAGCTCCTTCTTTACCTTTCCATTTGCTAGGCAATCCTAACAACTTCATCCATTGTGTCAAATCATTGGAGCTCCACAATGTCTCGGATGTGTCATCTCAATCCAGTAATAAACCTTGAGACTGTTCGAGCTAATGGTTCCTCTACTTTGCATCTTATCATAAGCATTTGGAATTCTTGAATATACTCATCAACTGTTTGGACTCCTTATCTCAGCTCCTAAAGCTAAGTGAAAGTATCTTGGAGATACGTTTCCGATACGAATCTGTTTTTAAGCACTCTTTTTATCTTGAGCCAGGTGTTAATCTCTCAGTACCCCTCTCTTCTTCTCATGGCCTGAAAATTCTTTCACCACATGGCAGCATATCTGAAGAATTCAATAGTAGTAGTCCTCACTTTCTCATAATCCTAATATTGATAGTAATCAATTACATGCTCCACCTTTTCTTCCTAATCTAGATATTCGTCTACAGTCCTAGATCGATTAAAACTCAGAATTTGAAGCTTTACGTGGTCAGATGCTCTGGGGACTCATAAATGCTCCTCTTTAAAATACTCTTCTTTTTCCTCGTCAAGCTCTCTTAGGTCTATCCTTCGCCTTACTTGTCCGCTAACTCCTCCACCTCAAACTGGTCGAGTTAGGTTCTGACCTTTAACAGGTTGAACAACTTGTTGAGTGTTTTGTGTAGCTTCAATGGGTCGGGAAGACAATGCATGAATAGCTCTGGTCAGATCTACCAAGAGGTTAGCTACCTCATTAAGTCTCTTGTCAATGCTTCTAGGAGTTCCTTGAGATTGTCGTCTTTGGTAGACAACTTTACTATCATCACCAGTGCTAACATTCATACTTGGGTCTGTCATTTTTCCTCGCAAATTCAAATTCAAACAAACACTTTAGAAAGTGAATAGCCAATAACACAGCAGTCAAATGAACATAGTAACTGACTCTGTTTCTTACATGCAAAACAGAGTATAACAAAACTCAAGAAGAACTAGCTACAACTCATACAAAACCTCTACTTTGATACCAAGATGTTGCGAACCATGACTAAGAACAGATAAGGTCAGTTGCCGAATGAGTCCAAGCTTACAAAAAGATTGAAAAAAGTTAATGAGGAAAGGTACAAAAAGAGTAACAAAGACAAATGGAACAGTAAGCAAAAACCTACGAACAGCTCTAAAGGATATGACGCACTAAAGGAACTTTTGTAGACTCATAGCACAATTCGATATGATACACGAATTGGTCCAATGAGGTTACTCACCACCTAACCTTGCTTAAGGAAAAGGATAAGAGTGATTCCGAGAGTAAATAAGTAATATTTACGCAAGAAAGAAAGTACTCAAGTATATTGAAGTAATTTACCTGTTATAACTACAAGTATAAGGGTATTTATGCTCGTAAGTTAGGGTAACTTACTTAAAAAGGAAAAGATAATAAAGACATTTCCTAAAGAATCAATGTATACGATACAAGATGGTAAAAATGAATATACAAGGAAATCAATCATTGGTGCTACAAATTCTCCATACGATATTGTACACGTGGTGATGTTGCATTAGCAAGGTTGTTAGGGGATGCGGATAAAAAGTATGGATAAGTAGGCTTGTTCGAGTAGGGATGGCCTAGTCAGTCCAGATTCTTTATCACTCAACTCCTCAGTAAGGATGATGCCGAGTGATTGGTCAACTCGGCATAACACAAAATAAAGGGCAGTCATTCGGCACCGCATTAAAGGTGACTCGGCAAGTAAGTACTCGACCTTAGAAGGGGTTAGTTAGAACACAAGGATTTATCACGCTAGCCTTTATCATCTTCGGGCTCAACTGCAGGTCAAAAGTCCCGTAGCTTGATTCCCATCAGTGGGAGTCTTATTCCCAAGCAACTCCTTATTGCCCCAAGTTCTTGGATGTTGTATCCAGATGCCCAGCCATATCAACTAACTGGAAGAAGTTTAGAGGGCATAAGATATCGGTACCAATGCATGCCACATGCATGAGCGTAACATACTTCATTGCTAGCAGTAAATGCCTGATTGGGAAGATGTATATGTGAAGTTGAACCTGCGGGTTATGATTGACATGTTTTAGTTATGATATGCAATATTGTCTATCATATTGTCTATATTATGTTATTTGTTATCCACTTTCACTCAGCTTCAGTAGTTGAGAAGATAAAATGTTTTATCCTTAAGTTAACTATATCATGAAAGGTCCAACGCTAAGGGAGGATATATATACTGAGAGAATAAGTTGGAGTCAATGACTTTTATATGGAGCTTATACTAAGTCAGCGATCTAATTACTGTAAAGATGATAAAGGAAAAGTCGGTTCATGTTTTGATGTAAATATTATGTTGTACACATAATTTGTAACAGGGAATCCAGTTGAACTCCGATGCAACAACCCTTCTATCATGTAAACAATGTTGTCTTTTGATGAATGAGCAAGTTGATTTAAGTTTTCAACGAGTATTCTTGTGTGATGATGCATCCCGTGCTAAGTCAGGATGTGACAATTGCCCCTTGATCACACCCTTATACCTATGCCTACGTAAGAAGACCTTGACACGAGAGCTAGAGCACAATCCCTTCAACATATCTACAACAAGGTCACTCGATACATTGACCAAGCCACTAGACATATGAGAGAGAAGGCCAAGGGTAGGATGGCGAAACATTTTCAATTGGGAGACTTGGCGTGGTTATACGTAAGTAAAGAGAGGTTTCTAAGCAAGAGGAGAAACAAACTATCCCTAAGGGCTGAAGGACCTTTCAGAATACTTTAGAAGATAAATGATAATGCCAAAAAATTGGAGTTACTCGAGGACTATAGGGTTTCTAACACATTCAACATTGTCAACCTTAGTCTGTGTCACCCTAACAAAGAGCTGATTAAAGACCATTCGGATTTGATCCCTATTCTAAAACAACCCGGAGGGAATGATGAGAATCAGACTACTAGACCATTGATCTGCAGTCGAGCCTGAGGACTATAGAGACTGGCAAGACGAATCCTCTTGCTCCAACTGACTCCTACCGAGGCTGAATATCTTTTTGCTGACCTGTTCTACATGTCGAGTCAAATGATTGCCTATTTCTCAAAGATTATGTGCTAAGAAACAATATGCTAAGACAATTGCCAGTCTTCTCCCTCACACTCATGCTCGAGCCAAACACTTACTAGGTTTCAGTCTTATTGAGATGCCGAGAGAATACCTTTATACTAATCTTCATTCACCCCGCCTGGACAAGCAATTGGACTATACTCATTTGTCTGCATCCTCCAACGCCCTCGCCAATGTATCGCTGCTACGTATATAGGACCATGTATAGAATTTGCTCTATTAATCATTACTATTCTTAAATATTCATTTTTACTCTTTTGTATTCTTGTATATTACTTATCTAGGATAATGCCCTTTTTGTCTTTTCCCTTTTGGCAAGTTGTCTTAACTTTCAAGTATAAAAACCCTTGTATTTGTAGCTATAAACATCAGATTATCATTAATATACTTGAGTAACTAGGTAGTAAGTAAACTCACAGGATCGATTCGTGCGTCATATCGAATTATGCCATGAGTCCTCGAAAGTTCCATTGGTGCGTCATATCCTCTGAATGTGTTTGTAGGTTTTTGCTTACTTTTCGTTTGTATTTGTCCTTTCACACATTCCCCATCACTTCCTTTTCGAGCTTTGATAAGCTTAGACCCATTCCTATGACCGGCCTTTTCTATTCTTGGTTACGGTTTGTGTTCCC
>JAMXBB010000002.1:59529161-59614534 GCA_024138015.1 Lumnitzera littorea
CCCCCCCTTCCCTAGAATAGGAGTAAGACGGCATGTTCTTCAGGTAGCTCGGCTGACAATGTTATAGAGTGGTGAGACAAACTTGCTTGGATCAACTCTCTTGGAGTAGATACTTAGTTAGAAGATAAAGAAGGAAGATCTGTAGCAAGGTACTTATATAATAATATAATTTACTTTAGTGACTCACTAGATGGAGTGGCCAATGCTGCTGATAGAGTTCTAGTTTCAAAATATAATAAATATTGGCAAGACCTTCTAGAGACATGGAATCTTAGGAGGCCAAGAAAGGAGGAGAGGGTATGCTTTCTAAGGGAGCGTGAGTTTCACATCTACTTAAAATATCTCGACTTTAGACTATGCTTCTCATTCTTAGCTTTTATTAAGCAGTTCTTCAACTATTTCCAAGTTGCGCTAAGTATGTTCTCACCTACCACTTATTGGCTTCTCACGACTTTCGAGACAGTTTGTGAAGAAGTTGAAGTTAGGGCTATGCCTCAATTATTTTGGTACTTCTTTACAATTAAGAGGCAGCCCGACGGTTAGTACTTTGCAGCTACTAGACGTGAGCAGAAGTTCATGAATAGGTTGGAGTCCAAGATCTACAAATGGCACAATAAGTTTGTGTCTATTATTTCAGATGAAGAGTTGGATTTTTAGACCCAATGGATTAAACCAATCCATACAAAGGAGATCGAACTGATGTCAAATGATGCTGCTACAGCAAGGAAAATCTAAGAAAGGAGGAAATACAAGATATTTTTATGGGATGTTGAGAGAATTATTAGGTGATATGAAAATGGAGAGCTAATCTTCTCTGAAAAAGAAGGTATGCTCCTAAGAAATGGCCATGTCGAGTAGAGGTACAAAAGGAAGGCCGTTCTCATTCCTTAGGGAAGGATAATCTAGCCTTTGGGCTTCATTCGGCATAGATCATGTAAGTCTTTAGTTTCTGTGTTTATCACTAATACACTATCTTTTATTGTAGAAATGGGTGTAGGGGACATAAATCTTGTTAAGCTATTAACCTAAGCAAAGGCCAAGAACTCTAAATTTGACAAACGTATAGCCTCCCACAATTGTTGCTACTTGACTAACTATTGTCAAGAAAGCAGTAAAAGAGGGAGTAATGAAACAAGTTATGGCCCAAGCCTCCCATCTTGCCAAAAGGTGATAAGGGAATGAGAAAACTAGGACTGTTGTAGCTAAGTCGGTCAAAGTAGTAGCAACTTAAGAAAATATTCCTTAAGCTAAAGAGCCAAGTGAATCTAGTCGAGAAATAAGCGGTGGTAACGGAAATGAAGTCATTCTAGAAACTATCAAGGGACTGTCAGTTCAAGTAGATATTGCGCCAAGTCCCCACAAGAGAAGTGGCGAAGAGCTAGCAGGCTAACCTCTTAAGAAGCCTAAAATGTTAGATGAGAGGATGAAGGAAGTAATGAGGAACAAAGCTCTTGGCATTAGCAGCATCAAATTTGTCCCAAATAATGAGGTGGGCAAGTATTTTATTCTGCTCTGGGGCTATAACATCCTCCATACCGACTTGGCGTTAGGAGACAAGACCAAATCCTTTGCTCTAATGGAAGGTATCATCTTTCCCAAGTATAGGGAAATTGCAAAGAAGGACGTCGATAGAGTCGGCGGTTGTAATAAGGTGCACATCGCAACCAAACTGTATGATGTAAGTATCAATTGAATCCTTTTAATTATTTGGTACGTTTGATTTCTAACAATTATGTTTGTTTGTAGATCATCAGCCACGTTCTAATGACCTTGGATGAAGTTGATAAAGAAATGAAAAGGTAATAATAATAATAATTTATGTATTCTGTCAGGTGGTTTAGAGTATTCATCATTCTATATTGACTTATTGTAGAAAATTGAGGATGTGTACAACTCCTCTAAGGCTCAAACAGTAGCTACCAAAAATGCTAGAACAAGAGCTGAAATGGAGGCCAAGAAGTATCAGGATGAACTTGCTACCGAGAAATTGGCAAAATCTTTGGCTACCGATGAAGTGTCAAGTCTCAAGGCTAAAGTAGAAGAACAATATAAGGAAGTTAAAGACCTAAAGGAGGAGCTTTGCAAGAAAAAAAGAGGAATGTTAGGGTTTGGGCCAAACACTCAACTATATGAGTGATGAGGAAGATAGGCTCAGGATGAAGATAAAGGAGCTAGAGACCAACTCCTTCGAATTACAAAGCCATATTGTTAAGTTAAAAGAGGTAGCAAAGAAAGGGCCATCCATTGAAGAGGCGCTTGAAATCATGACTCCTAATCGGTAATATGAAAAATTGCTAAGAAAAAAGTTGTTGGAGGGGGTCCAAGCGGCAAAAGAAGAAATTTTAAAGGTTTATCTTGAATACGATCTTTCGTGCTTAGACTTTGCTAATGTTAATGATCAAGTTAGTTTTGACGAAGATGCCGAAGAAGGTACAAGTGCTAAGATCCATATGCAGGATGATGGTAGTAAAGCTTGTGTCGAAGGTCTTAATGATGACGAAGATCGTTCGTCTAAGGAAATCCCCTATGTGCACAAAGAGAAATCCACCTGTTCTCAAACCCCAAGCATTGAAAAAGAGATAAGTACCAAGGTCATAACTTTCAATAAAGGAAATGCCTCAGCCTAATCAAAGGATTTGTCATCATAAGACTATGTTGTATAGGTACATTTCGATCAAATATTTGAACATATCATTCTATATTAGTGTCATTTTTTAGTGTTGTGGTTTTAACATTTTCAATTCATGCATTCTAAAGCTTCTTAGCATGTTTTATTTTACACAAAGTATTTGGGCATCTTTTAAGACATTATCCGTTAATCATTTGAGATGTGAACTAGTCGTTTTACTTGAACTTAGTATAAAGTTTGTTATTCGGCCTTTTGACTTATTTATGAAGTTCATTAACCATGATAGACTTGAACTTGTACTAGTTTGTTCACGTATAGTTTGAACTTATTAATTCGTCAATCATAAAAAGATTGAGAAACAAATGAAAGCTTTAACTTTGAATATAATTGTCTTCCAAAATAAGTAGGCCTTTACCTTACAAAACAAACGAAAATGCATAACATCGAGGGAATTAATTAAAATAAAGTTTCAAGTTCTCGGCATTCTAAGCACGAAGGATAATTGTACTATCTAACCTTTCTAGTTGATAGGTCCCCTTGCCAACGACTTCCCGGACCTTAACTAGATCCTCCTAATTTGCACTGAACTTCCCTTGTTTTTCTTACATGCCAGTTGCCTCTAGTTTTTGAAAAATCAAATCTCTAGGCTGAAAAACCTTATACTTTGCCTTCTGATTATAATATCTGGTTGCCCTATGCTGATTATAATATCTGTATCCAAATTTGCAATCAAACCAACATAATTGATCATCACGCCAAAATTCTGTATGCATAAATTTGGCAGGTTTAACTCGATTGGTAAAACTGCTTCTGCACCATATGCTAACCTGAAGGGTGTTTCCTTTGTTGTGGTTTTGCAGGTAGTTCGGTATCCCCATAAGACATCCAACAATTCATCAGCCCATTTTTCCTTTGGTTTGATTAACCTTTCTCCTTAAGCCGTGCAAGATGATCTTGTTGACAACTTCAATTTACCCGTTAGTTTGAGGGTGAGCTATAGATGCGTAGTTTAGGCGAATGCCGTATATTTTATAAAATGCTCAGAATCTATTGTTGTCAAATTATGATCCATTGTTTGTGATTGTCATAAATGGGACTCCAAACCTTGATATTATGAAGTTGAAAACAAATGCCCCAACTTTCTGTTTGGTGATCTTTGCTAATGCTTTGGCCTTTGCTCATTTTGTGAAATAATCGACAGCAGCAATAACAAATTGTCGCTAGGTTGTAGACTTTGAAAATGGTCTAAGTATGTCTAATCCTTATTGAGCAAAAGGCCAAGGATTGGATAAACAACATAATTCAATAGAAGGTGCATGACCCGACACCTTATGCTTTTAGCATTGTGGACAATGCCGAACAACTGTTCTTGCATCTTTTTTCATGGTCAGCCAATAATAACCGAGTCACAAAGCACATATATACAATGTTTGTACTTTCATGTGGTTGTTGCATATATCACCGTATAGTTTAGATAACACCTATTGGGCATCTTTCAAAGAAAGGTATTGAAGATAAGGTTGGGATGTACTATGTTTGCACAGTTGATCATCTATTAGTATGTAATTTGTAGCTTGATAAACCAATCTTCGAGCTTCTTTCTTATCATCAGGGAGGACACCATCTCTTAAGTAATCTACAAAGGGATCCATTCAGGACTTCTCTCTCAGGTAAAGAGTTAATTTGCAGCTTTGCAAGACAATAATAAACTTTTGTGTAGGAGAAACTCAATAAAGAGTTTGTTGCTTAGGTCAGGAAATGCCATACTGGCTAACTTTGACAACTTATCAGTAGCAATGTTCTTACTCTTTGGTACTTTGTGGATTGAAAAAGACTAAAATTCTTCCTCGAGCATTCATAACATCAATAAATACTTGCTAATTTCTTCTTCCCTTACTGCAGAACTTCCTGTGACTTGATTCGCTACCAGTTGTTAATCAAAGAAAACTTCGAGTTTCTTAGCACCAATTTCTTTTGCCAGTTTAAGTCTAGCTATCAAGGTTTCATATTTCGCATCTTTATTGTTGATTGGAAATCCAAATTTCAAGGCATAATTAACCTTAAAATCGTGAGGTCCTTACAGAATAAGGCCCCCACCACTTCCCTCTCTAGTGGAAGAACCATCTAGATAGAGTTACCATAGGGGTTTCTTAGTAATCTCTACGTTGTCTTCCTCACTTGTGAACTCGACTAGAAAATCTACCAACACTTGAGCTTTTAATGTCGTTCTAGGTTTATACTATACACTATAGACACTTAGCTCCAAGGCATATTTCATCATCCTTCCAGAATAGTCTTACCATTATAATGCCTACTATAAAGGTTAATTAGTAAGGACTATGATTTGGTGAGCTTCAAAATACGGTTTCAACTTCCTTGCCAAGAGAACCACTGCTAATACAAACTTCTCAATTTTCGTGTATCAATGCTCCGGTCCTTACAGGACATGACTCATATAATAAACTGGTCGATGCTCCTTGCTGTCAATTCGGACCAATATAGAAGATAACGCTCGATAGCTGACTGATAAATATAAATACAAATTCTCTCCTGAGATAGGTATCAAAAGTACCAGGGGCGATGTGAGAAATTCTTTAAGTTCATTGAATTCCCTCCAACAATCATCTCTCCATTTGAAGTGTTTTAGATTCTTTAAAATTTTAAAGAATTTTACGCACTTGTCTACGCTTCTCGATATAAATCGGTTAAGGGCAACTATTCGCCTAGTGAGTTCCTGTACCTCTTTGATAATATGAGGAGATTTTATGTTTATTATCGCATCGATCTTTTTTAAGTTGGCTTCAATATCAAACCAAGTGACCGTGTAACATAAAAATTTTCCTAAATTAGCACCAAAGATGCACTTTTGCGGATTGAACTTCATGTTATATCTCCTTAAAGTAGTGAATGTCTCCTTAGGATCAATATGCTAATCCTCTGTCACGCTTTTCACAATCATTTCATCGACAAATACTTCAACATTTTGATGGATCTAGGGTTTGAATATCATAGTGTCAAGCCTTTGGTAAGTTGTACTGGCGTTTTTCAGCCTAAAGGGCATTACTGTATAACAATATGTTTTGAAATTAGTGATGAATCATGTGTGAACTTCGTCTTCCTTATCCATTTTGATTTAGTTGTAGCTAGAAAAAGCATCCATAAAAGAAAGCAATGCATGTCCATTGGTTGAATCAACCATTTGATCAATTTTCAATAGTGGAAAGCAATCTTGGGGCAGGCCTTGGTGCTAACCATGACCAAGAATAGATAAGGCCGGTCACAAAAATAGGTCCAAGCTTACCAAAAGCTCAAAAAGGAAATGATGGGGAATGTATAAAAGGACAAATACAAATGAAAAGTAAGCAAAAACCCACGAATAGCTCTAGAGGATATGATGCACCAACTTTCGAGGACTCACAACACAATTCGATATAATACATAAATCGGTCCGGTGAGGTTACTTGCCACCTTGCCTTGCTCAAGGGTTAGGATAAGAGTGATGCCAACAGTAAACAAGCAGTGTTTACGCAAGAAAGGAAATACTCAAGTGTATTAATGATAATCCGATGTTTACAGTTACAACTACAAGGGTATTTATACCTCAAAAGATAAGGCAACTTGCCAAAAAGGGAAAAGATAAAAAGGGCATTACCCTAAAGAAGTAATGTCACGAACTGAGGACGGCCTAGTCGTGGCAAACGCCGTATACTGTACAAAGAACCCTTGATTGGTTACCCTTCTAATCAAGAACTCTTCACACAATATACAAGGCTCTACAATCACTAGTTTCCAAAGAACATCCAGACTCACATGATATCATTACACAAACATATTCATATAAAATTTAAGTTACAAAGCTTACATTACACAGCGTTTAAGTATGTCTAAGTCTATAATAATAAGATAAACAAAAGTACATGGGAAGAGTCTATATAAACTGTTCTCTCGTCCTGTCTCTACGAACAGGCTATCCTGCAACAAAAGTCTAAAGGGGTGTAAGCCTAAGCTTAGTGAGCAAAACCTTCAGCAACACCACAAGCAAGTTATAAATACATTATATTCAAGCATATGAATGAATGATCAACCAGTTTGCCAAACAATACGTATAATGAACTAGTTCATATACGTAACTCAGATTTAACGCCCTCCGAAGTCAAGGTTGGAGTTTACACGGCACCAATTAGATCTGGGTATTATACTATAACTTACTTTACTACGGAATTCCACATTCCGTACTTATATCAAATAATTCTTTTATTTTCAGAAAACCCAAGTTCTAGTATAATTGTGAGTGGGCCCCCGCAGTCCACACTCACCCCTAAACGGAGGCCTCTAGACTCGACCCTTAGCCAGGCGGTTGGCACCTTTCAACGCCTAGTGTTTCCGCGGGCCAGGGTAAGGTCATTTTGTACGAGTGCACCGTATAGAACCAAATAAATAATTAATATCAACCCCCGAATGGCCTCTCTTTACCTTCGTGTGATGTGATGACCGGAATAGTATCCATGCTATGCATGTTAATGCATGCCCCAATTTCTTTTTATAGGCCGAGTATAATTAAGTTCAAATTATGCTATGACCATCCAATTCTGCACACAATCATTTTCTATACTACCATGCAACAAACATAGCATTATCAATACTTAAGATAAGTTCACAATTCAAGACATACCAATATACACAGGCATTTTCCCAAACCCCACACAATAGTCAATTAACAATAGTATTTAAGTCTACTATCTACAATCACAAAACAAGCATGGAATCATTGGGTAAATACTCACTCGACTATGGTGATTCGTCCTAATCATAGTAGTCGATCGGGAGGTCCTCACGCTCCTCGGGTCACCTTATCATTACGATTTGATAAAGCTAGTAGGTACTTGAATTAACTAATAATTCTAAACATTTAATTATCTAATTCTACTTAGACTACTATCGACTTTTACCCGGTTAGACTTTATTATTAATCGTATATAACTTTTTCGTTTTATTTCTGATATTTATGAATTTATAGTCATTTTTTATCATTTTCGGACATATATTCACACAGTAATGTCTGTTTTGGATATTAAGACCCCATATTTTACATTATGAACTAAATTTATAGAAATTTTTAACTATAACACTTAAGTATTGCTATTACTTATATTTATAGCTTTTATTCTTTAAATTCTTATAATTTAGGGATTTACTTTGCTATTACTATTTCATGTACTGAATTAGGTATAATCTAATTTAGAAGGTGTATTAGGATTTACTGATTTTAGTACCTAATTACCTACACTTTTCTTACTTTTCTCATTTTCTAAACCTATGCTTATGTCATCGCTTACATCATTTTTTCCTTATGTCATCACTTGCTTATGTAATGGCTTATGTCATCATATGCTTATGTCATCACTCACCTCATCATTTGATTACATAAGCATTACCTTATGCTTATGTCATATGTACATGTCTTATGTACATATGTCCCTTACTTATACTTATATACATATGCCTTATACATACATATACTTATACATCTACATATACTTATACCATATTTATACATGTATTCCTACTCATATACCTATATGGTTGGATACGTATTTTTATACTAAAAATTCGCATGCCAAATTTTCCCTTAAGAAAATCCTCTCAATTTCATTCTTTTGTAGTTCTATGTATGTATTTAGTATAGTATATACATATATAGTTAGATATGGTCTTAAGTTAAGTTATGTACATGATATTTACTTATGTATAAAGGTTCACATACTTGTATTCCTTTAGTATTTCTTTATGTACACATACCTAAGAGTACATACACATGTATTTCTTCCATTTCCTTCATGATTCTTCATTTTATATACTTAAAGATGGAAACTTTATTTCCTCTTCTTCAAGACTTCACTAAACACCTAACTACTTATCTAATCTACCTAATTAACTAACTAATGAATAACATAAAGTAACATAAAACAACTTAAAGACATACCTTTAATTGTGTTGAAGTTATGGAGACAAAAGAAAAGGAATGAAAGTGAAAGAGGAGAGGGAAGTTCACAACATGAAAGGGAAGTTTTTGGTTTTGTTTCTTTTGTTTTGTTTTTAATTATGGAAGACAACAAATGGTGGGGTCTAGAAGGGGAAGAGGTGGACGGCAACAATTGTAAGGAAAGGGAAAAGAAAAATCAAAAGGAAAAGAAAAGAAAACCATCATTAAGGAGCTAAGATATTTTCCTTATCTCTTAAGACTTTTGACTTTTCAAAATGTTGACTTTAGTCAACATGTGTTGACTTGGTCAACCCCTTGACTTTGGTCAACATGCATTACCTTAGTCAACATTCCTTAAGTATGTGTAATTTTATGCACATGATGTAGTAATTAAGGGAAATTAGAGGAAAAATGAAGGAAATGAGGGGAAATGAGATATTTGATGAATTGATTAGTAAACATAGTTGATGAGATCTTACTTTAGGTTTTTATAGCTTATATATCTCATTTGATAAACTACTTTGAATAACAAATGCAAAAAGTACCAATTTGAGTATTAAGGTTCACTACATATAACCTAATCTTCAACTATTACCCTAACTCTAAGTGAAACTATCTTAATCACTTACTTAAGAGGTAAATATAATCTATGACTCATTATCTTAATTTCTAATGGATTACTTAAGGATTCAAATCATATAAACATGAATGAGAGTCATCTCTAACCTTTTACTAGTGAATTGGACAAAAGATGAGCATTATATTATCAATTAGGGTTTTAGGGTATATCATGTTAGATTAGTGCACATATGTCTTTAAGATAATCATTTTTAGGGTTTCTATCACTTTTGAATAAAATCTTTAGCATTTAGAAACATTTAGGGTAGAAAAATTCCTTACACGATTGAGTAATTCTTTTAGGGTTTTCACTTTCATTAGCCTTGTCGACTCCTAAATAGTCTAACATAGTTGAGTCTATTACAAAAGCTAGGTTGATAATTTTAGGGGTTTACAAGTAATGTACAAGAATATAAAAGGGTAAAAATGAATATTCAAGAAAAGAAATGATTAGTAGAGCAAATTCTACACATGGTCCTATATATATGGCAATGATACATTGGTGAGGTCGTTAGAGGATGTAGATAAATGAATACAGTCAAACTGCTTATTTAGGTGGGGCGATCGAAGATTAGTCCAGAGGTATTCTCTCGGCATCTCGGCAAGACTGAAACTGGGTAAGTGTTCGATTCAGGCATGAGTATAAGGGGGAGGACTAGTGGTTGTCTCAGCATATTGTTTTTAGGTACATAATCTTCAAGAAATAGGTAGTCATTCGGTTTGGCATCAGAATAGGTTGGCAAGAAGATACTTGGCTTCGACAAGAGTTAGTTAGAGCAGGAGGATTCGTCTTGCCGGTCCCTTTAGTCCTCAAGCTCGGCTATGGGTCAGTAATCCAGTAGCCTGATTCCCATCATGTTGTTCAAGTTGTTTTAGATTTGGGATCAAATCTGAATGGTATTCGATTTGCTCTCTATCACAATGATATAGACTGAGGTCGGCAATGTTGAATGTGTAAAAAACCCCATAGTCCTCAGGCAACTCCAATCTATAAGCATTATCATTAATCTTCTAGAGGATTCTGAAAGGTCTTTTAGCCCTTGGGGATAGTTTGTTCCTCTTCTTGCTCGAAAACCTCTTTTTGTTTAGGTGTAGCCACGCCAAGTCTCCCAGCTAAAATTGTTTCGCCGTCCTACCCTTGGCTTTCTCTCTCATACATTTGGCAGCTTGATCGATGTGCCGAGTGACCTTATCATAGATGTGCTGAAGGAATTATGCTCTAGCACTTACATTAGGGTCCTCTTGCACGGGCACAGGTACAGAGGTGTGATCAAAGGGCAACTCGAGATTAAAACCATAGATCACTTTGAAGGGAGTTTACTTAATGGTATCATGCATTGTTTGGCTGTAAACGAATTTGACTACTAGTAAGCAGACATCTAATCAACCAAGTTCTTACCCACTTCAGCTTGGAGCAGTGATTCTAAAGTGCGATTAATCACCTCTATTTGGCCGTGAGTTTAGGGGTAATAAGAAGTACTGAATAGTAGTTTAGTCCTCATCTAACGCCACAAGGTCCTCCAAAAATAGCTTAAGAAATTCAGGTCCCTATAGGAGACTACACTTCTCGGCATGCCGTGTAATTGCACAATCTCCTACAAGAAAAGAGTAGCAATAGCCAAAGCATTGTTAGTTTTAGAGCAAGGCACAAAGTATGCCATCTTACTAAACTTATCTACGATGACTATTATAGAATTTTTGCCTCAGGCAGTCCGTAGTAATCCATGATCAAAGTTCATGCTTAATTTAGTCTAAGGTTTCATCGAAACAGGAAAAGGCATTTGTTTCCCTTACTTGACTCAGCACTTAGCCCTTTTGCATACGGCATAGCTTTCAACAACTTGATGCACATTTCACCTCATTCTCGGACGAAAGAAATTGACCACTTAGCAATTCATATGTTCTTTTCTCCCTAAAATGTCTGAACAATCCTCTACTATGGCTTCCTTGATCAATAGCTCCCTTAAGGAACAAGTCGGCACGCATAATTTTTCACTTTAGAAGAAGTAGCCATCCTCCATACGATACTCATCTACTGCTCTTCTATTGAGGCATTGTACAACTATGGGTCTAAAGTATGGATCTTCAGAATACTGCCCTTTAATGCTCGTAAACCCAAATAGTCTGGTCTACAGTTCATTCAGAAGTACATGTCTTCTTAAAAGAACATCTGCAACTATATTACTCTTTCCTTGTTTATATTTTGTTACAAAATTGAATCCTTCAAGGAATTCAACCTATCTCGTCTACCTCTTTGATAACTTGGTTTAACTTTAGAGGAACCTCAGCAACTCATGGTTAGTATGTGTGACAAATTCTCTCGGTAATGAATAATGCTACCATACTTAAAGTACTTAGATCAATGCCAAGAGTTCCTTGTCATACACGAAATAATTTAACTACAAGCCTCTAAGCTTCTCACTATAGAAGGCGATTGGTTGGCCTTCCTTCATTAGGACAGTGCCTATTCTAATGCCTAATGCGTTACATTCTAGCTTAAATATTTTCTCGAAGTTTGGTAGAATTAATAATAGGGCGGAGGTCAATCTTTCTTTTATCTCAACAAAGCTCCTCTCTTCCCTTTCTCCCAATCAGAAGTCGATGTTTTTCTTTATTAGCTCAGTAAGTAGTGTAGCGAGAGTGCTAAAATTCCTAATGAATTGTCTATAAAATGAAGCTAGTCCATGAAAACTTTTCACATCAACATAAGTAGTAGGAGTCGACCATTCGACGATTGCTCAGATCTTCTCGTCATCCACTCATAAGCCTCATCCACTTACTACGTAACCCAAGAATATCACTTCCGCCTAGCAAAAGTAACATTTCTTTAAGTTGCTAAATAATCTCTTGGTATGAAGGATATTCAATACGACTTAGAGATGCTCATAATGACTCGGAATGTTGGCACTGTAGAATAAGATGTCGTCAAAGTACACCACGACACTCTTTCCTATTAGATGTCTCAGCACATGGTTCATCAGTCTCATGAAAGTGCTCAGAGCATTCGATAAGCTAAATGGCATGACCATCCACTCATAAAGTCTATGTTGAGTTTTAAATGCAGTTTCCACTCTTCTCTTAACCTTATGTGAATCTGATGATAGCCAGACTTCAGATCAATCCTATTGAAGATCTTGGCTCCACTCAGTTCATCCAGCATGTCCTCCAATCTAAGAATCGGATACTTGTATTTGATTGTAATCTTATTCATAGCTCAGCTGTCAATATACATTTGCTAGGTTCCATCCTTTTTCGGTACTAGTAGCACCGGTTAATGCAAGGGTTGAGACTTTTCCTAACATAGACTTTCTCTAGTAATTCATTGACTTGGCATTAAAGCTTAAAAGGTTGTTCGAGACTCATCCGATAAGCTGGTTTATTCGACAGTGCACCGCCAAGTAACAAGTCAATGTAGTGTTTTATGCCTCAAGTTAGGGGCAACTCGTTGGGTAACTATTATGGGAACAAATTGACATACTTGTCCAACAACTCTTTGATTTCCTAGGGTAATTCACCCCATTCCTTCATTTCTAAGAGTTACCTGACCAACATGAGGATCAACTCGTTACTATTAAGTTAGCCTTTTTACTCAGCTCGAACATCAACATTTCGAATCTGCTTGGTACTCAACTAAACTCGGTGACTCGCCTGTACAGGTCAATTAGTCAGTAGCCTGGTCAGTACTTAGCTCCATCTTTGCCTCTCTACTTGCTAGGCTATTCTAATGTCTTTATCTATTGTGGTAAATCGTTGGAGTTCTACAATGTCTTGATATCACCTCTCAATCTAGTAATGAATCTAGAGATTATTCAAGCTAGTGGTTCCTCTACTTTACATCGGATCATGAGCATTTAGAATTCTTAAACATACTCGTAAACTGTTCGACCCCCTTGTCTTAGCTCTTGAATCCTAGTAAAAATATCTTGCAGATAACTTTCCAGCCCAAACCTATTTATGAGTATTCTCTTCATCTCAAACTAAGTATTAATCTCTCAGTGCCTCCTCATAGCTTGGAAATTCTTCCACTACATGGTGGCATATCGGGAGAACTCAATAGTAGCAGTTCTCACTTTTTCATAATCCTCGTATTGATAATATTCAAAAACACGCTCCACTCTCTCTTCCCATTCCAAATATTCATTAACACTCCCAAATCCATTGAAGCTCGAAATTCGAAGCTTCACATGGTCAGATGCTTTAGAGACCCTTGCTTGCTTTTCTTCAAAGTACTCTTCCTCATCCTCTTCATCTAGTTCTCTAAGGTTTATCCTTCGTTTTGCTCATTTGCCTACTTCTCAACCTTGAACTAGTTGAGCTAAGTTTTGACTTCTAACAAGTTGAGTAGCTTATGGAGTATTTTGTGCAGCTTCAATCGGTCAGTAAGCCAACGCATAAACAGCTCGGGTTAAATCTACCAAGAGGTTAGCCACATTATCAAGTCTTTCGTCAATGCTTCTCGGAGTTCCCTAAGACTATCGGCTACGGTAGACAACTCTACTATTGTCGTCTCCAACACCAACGTTTACACTCAGGTCAGTCATTTTCTTCACTGATTCAAAGCTCAAATAAACACTCTCATAAACTAGAAAATCAATAGCTAGCAAACACAATAATTAAGATGAATACAATAATTTGCTCTATTTCATATACATAAAACAAAGTATAAACAGAACTATGAAAATAAACTACAACTCAAATAAAACCTTCACTCTAATACTAAGATGGTGCAAATCATGACCAAGAACAGACAAGACTAGTTACAGGGATGGGTCCAAACTTGCCGAAAGCTTGAAAAAGAAGTGATGGGGAATGTGTGAAAGGACAAATATGAATGAAAGTAAGCAAAAACCTACGAATAACTCCAAAGGATATGGCGTACCAATGGAACTTCTAATGACTCACAATATAATTCAATATGATGTATAAATCGGTCTAGTGAGGTTACTCATCACCTAACCTTGCTCAAAGGTTAGGATAAGAGTGATGTCAAGAATAAACAAGCAGTGTTTATGTAAGAAAGGAAATACTTAAGTGTATTAATGATAATCTGATGTTTACAGCTACAAATATAAGGGTATTTATACCCGAAAGTTAGGGCAACTTGCTAAAAAGGTAAAAGACAAAATGGGCATTACTCTAAAGAAGTAATGTACAAGAATACAAAAGGGTAAAAATGAATATTCAAGAAAAGAAATAATTAGTGGAGTAGATTCTACACGTAGTCTTGTACATGTGGCAATGATACATTGGCGAGGGTGTTGGAGAATGCAGACAAATGATAACAATCCAATTGCTTATTCAGGCAAGGTGATTGAAGATTAATCTAGAGTTATTTCTTAACATCTCAGCAAGTTTAAAACCAAGTAAGTGTTCGGCTTGGGCATGAGTACGAGGGAGAGGAATGGCAATTGTCTCGACATATTATTTTTCAACACATAATCTCTGAGAAATAGGCAATCATTTAGCTAAGCATGTAGAACGAGTTAGTAAGGAGATATTCGGCTTCGGCAAGAGTCAGCTAGAGTAAGAAGATTCGTCTTGCTAGTCCCTATAGTCCTCGGGCTCCACTGTGAGTCGATAGTCTAGTAGCCTGATTCCCATCAAGCTTTGTTAAGATTTGTGAATTCTATGCATATGCACCATTTGTTGTTAGACTTATTGACTAACACATAGTTGGCTAGTCAAGTCAAATAAGGCTCTTCCCGAATGAATCTTGCCTTCAAGAGTTTCTTAGCTTCTTCTTCTATGGTTGCTTGCCTCTTGGGGACAAAATGCCTTTTCTTTTGTTGGATCACTTTCGTACTTAGATTGATTTGGAGCTTGTGTACCATAATGTCTCTAAGGATACCTAGCATATCCGAAGGAGACCGTGCAAACACGTTGGCATTTTCCTATATAAGTTGATTAAACTTTGACGAATGTGTGCCAACAAGGGTTTCCCTATCTTAGTTGTTTTTCTAAGGTCACTTCTAAAAGAAATTTCCTTTATTTCATTTTCAACATTATCTATGCTAATTGACCTTCCTTCTAGAGAAGTTTCTACTTGAAAAATTTCTTCATACCTTAAAGCCCCCATGTACAAAGACTTTGACAACTATTGATCCTCTTCACATGCACCAACTCCCGTGAGAGTAGGAAATTTGGCTTTGAGATGAGTAGTGGAAGGGATGATGCTGAAAAAGTGTTGACATGACCATCCCATGATCATATTATATAGGGACTAACATTTGATAACAAGGAAGTCTACTTTGTCTTTTATAACATGCTCATTATCTCTAATTTGGATTAGTAAAGAGATTACTTCGGTTACCTGAAGAGGTTGATTGTTGAAGGCATACAAATTATAGTTGTAAGTTCTCAGTTGTGCTTTGATCTTTGGTCTCATTTGATCAAAAGCATACTGAAAAATAATGTTTGTCAAACTTCTAATGTTAATGAGAATTTTCTTGACCTCAAAGTTGGCAATTCTTGCATTAACCACAAGTGCGTCATCATGTGGCCTTTGGATGCCTTCAAAAATTTCCTCTATGAAAGAAATCATATTATATATTTTGACCTTTTTGCCTTAGATATTGCAAACATAATTTATGGCATTAGTCAAACTTGAGGAGCTTGATTGACCTATAGCAGAAGGTTTATCAACAATAGTGTTGATTATCCCATTAAGTACTCTACTGGTATTCCCATCTCTTGCATCTTTCCCAACAATAGCTGGTTAAGTAACATTCTCCTGGTCTTCATATCTCTTTTGAGATGGTTGTTCGATATTCTTAGCATCATGCACCAAAAACTTATGCAAGTGCTCTCACTGAATTGCATCCTCAATCGCGTTCTTGAGTTGAATGGATTTGTCTGTGTTATGGCCTTTGTCATGATGAAAGTCACAGTATTTATTGAAATTTCGCTTTAAGGGTTTCCTTTTATCCTCTTTAGCCACAGCAACATACCTCTCTACCTTCATACCTCCATTAATATGTCTAAAATTGGACAATTGATTAGCGTGTAGGACTAATATGTTAGAATTCGAGGTCTCTTTCTCTCAACATTAGGACTTTGATCATCGTCCTTCCCGAGTCAATCTTTTGCACTTCTCCTCTTGTCATTTTTCTTGTCTACTTTATTTTGATCAGCCTCTCACTGAGCCTTTATACTATCCTCTTCTCGGATGTAAGACGTAGCTTTAGCTTTGAACTCAACAAAAGTTCTCAACTTATTCTTAACAAAAAACTTGAAAAAGTCTCAGTAGGGCTTAGCTCCACCAATTACAACGTTGAGGGCTACACTCATGTCTAATTTTGGAATTTGGACCATCTTAGTTATAAACCTGGCTAGATAATCTTTAATAGACTCATCTAATCTCTACTTTATTGTGTTAAGGACTGAAGAATCCTTAACAAGAAGCTTACTAGCAAGGAAGTACTGAAGGAACACTTCCACTAGTTTTTCAAAAAATGAAATAGTGTTCAACCTTAGGTGTTTGAACTATGTCCTTGTTGCATTCCTCAATGTCAAAGGAAAAGCTTGGCGAGCCACGGCATTACTCAAGTCGTATAACTTAGCCAAAGTGCAATAGTACTCTAAATGATCTTCAAGATCTTTTGTCTTATCATAAGTTTTAAATTGCAGCAACTTGATTTGCCAAGGTATAACCTCCTCCAAAATCTCGAGAATGAAAGGGTTCTTCTTATTTTGGTACTATTTACTCATTGCAGTAAGGGTGCTAACATACGAGAGTCCAGGTATAGACTTAACCCTTATGTTGGTTAAGCAACTTCTAGAGATGAAGGAGTGGGGTGAATTACCCTAGGAAATCAAAGAGTTGCTAGATGAGTATGTCGACCTGTTCCCAGAATAATTACTTGAATGATTACCCTTAACTTAAGGCATAGAGCATTGCTGATAGGATTCCGGGTACAGATTTGATGCCATGCCAAGCATGGTGCACTTACTACGGTTGCTTACCTTTATCAACTTTCTTAAGCTTAAGAGACGAAGGTCCCATTGCAACCTCGGCTTGCTTTTTCAGCAATTTGGGTGAATAGATTGAGTTGTCACTATCTTCAGCATTGTGATCGTTGTGCTCTTTATTTTGATTTGGGTGGACACTATTATGAAGGGGATTAAGGATCTCTTCATTTTTTTGTTTAATTCCTGATTTTCTTTGGCTAAGTTAGGGCAAAGTTGCTTTAACTTAGCCAAACGTTGTTTATCAGTATGCCTACTTCCCCCTTCAAGGTGATGGGATAAAATATCAGCACTTGCATCTTTGTTCAACCTAGTTTTTTCCATGTGGGTATGTTAAGAAAAAACAGATGATGCCAAATGTTGTTAAGTGATTTTGGGTTAGAACTTTTATCCTGCAAAAAAAGAGAAAGCTTTTGGTACCGAGGCCAGTCCGGTGTAGCCACTTCGATGCCTGAGTCAATAAGTAAATGTTGAGAAAAACTCAATAAGTAGTGGAGAGTTATCAGATACCTCTTATAATGTTGTTCTCCCGTATTTATAGGCGAATGTTGAGTATCTGAAGCAGCAGTTAATTGCATGATTATCGTGACACATAGAGACCTCTCATTCAAGTGCATTCCTGAAGTATAGGAATAATAGGTAGTTATGTAATATAACCGTGTTAGGTGATAATTGTTTGTGCCACTTTTCTTAAATTCAAATCAAATGCAGATTTATGTTTCTCGGCGTTAGCCTAGAATCGAGTTACTCATCATATCAGCAATCAAGTCACCAAGTGAATGAAATTCAACTATTAACAATTCTTGTTTCATGTCACAATTTTGGCAATCCTTACAAGTAGGATTAGGAACTAAATTGAACTTCAATACTACATATCATCCATAAAGTGACGGACAATCAAAACGTACTATACTAACACTAAAGGATATTCTGAGAGCATGTGTATTAGAGTTTAATGGAAATCAAGACAATCACTTACCATTAGTGGAATTTACTTATAATAATAGTTATCACAGTACCATGCAAATGGCCCTATATGAAGCATTGTATGGACGTAAGTGTAGATCTCCAATGTATTGGGATGAAGTAAGGAATAAATAGATGATCGAACCAATAATGTTACTAGATCTCAAGGAGAAAATGCAGGTGATGAGGGAATGAATGAAGATAACTCAAAGTTGGCAAAAAAGTTACGCCGTTGTAAGAAGGAAAGCATTGGAATTTCAAGTGGGCAATTAGGTATTTGTAAAAGTATCTCCAATGAAAGATGTATGGTGCTTTAGTATTAAAGGAAAATTAAGTCCTCAATATGTAGGACCTTATCTAATTAAGAAAAGGATTAGAAAGGTAGCTTATGAATTGGAATTGCCAAATGAAATGGCAGGTATTCATAATTTTTTCCATGTTTCGACTTTAAGGATGTTTATAGGAGATCCAGTGACAATAATAGATGTACCTCCTATGGCACTAAAGGAGAATCTTACTTACGTAGAGCATCCAATAAAGACTTTAGATACTAAGATACAAATGTTGAGGAATCGAGATATTGAATATGTTAAGGTTTTGTAGAGTCAACATACCACAGATGAGGCAACTTAGGAATCTGCATATCGCATAAAAACTTAATGCCCTAAGTTATTTACTCAAGGTTAGTATTTTGTTCATGAATGGTTATCTATGGTAGGATGTAGTCTTAGGAATATAAATTGTTTACCATATAAGTAAGTCTCAAGATGAAACTTTTTGTATGGGGATAGAATGTGAGACCCTAGTTACTTAACTACTAATACAAGTTAGGCGCTTAGTACGATTTAGGGTTTTCGAAAAATCTTATCTGAATTAATTTAAATTTTAATATGAGATTGCAACAGTTAAAAGAAGAGTTGTAGTAAGGTTAATTTTCTGACATAAAGTATATATAATATTTAACCTTAATAAAATGTGCTTTTTTTAGGATCGTTAGACAATTATTAGGAACTCTAAATTCGAGCTCCAAAATGTAATGAGCCTTTAAAGATAAATTTTTTAACCTATAAAAAATAATTTTTAGGAGTCAATTAGCAAATGGTGTGATTATATATAGTCATACTATATACATGTTCTCGAGCCTAAAATTCAATTTTCTGTTTTTCTTAACTTGGTTTAAATTAAACCTTATACCTAATTAATTTAAACTCTTGACATAAGTTAAGAAAAAATTGTTTCTTTTAATTTTATAAAATTAGAGTTGCCACCTAGCAAATCTAGGAAAAATAACTAAATTAGGACCAATTAGGCGGACCAGTTTTAATATAGCTATTAGTCTGCATTTTGAAAAGTTTCAAAGAAACTAGAGAAATTGAGTTTAGGGGTTAACCTATTAAAACTTGAAAGTTACTGTAACGACTCTAGGAGGGGCCTAGTAGTATTGCCTAAAATTTCAATATCACATGTGCATCCATGATAAGAAAATCGCCTTGCAAGTCAAAGATTGCAAGACTCTAAATAGTTATTTGCTAGAGTTTTCAATTTTAGTTCATTGACTTATTATATAATATAAATAATTATGGATATCCATTTTTCCACGATTCCTCAGAACCATAGAGAATTAGTATCCCCTACCAAAATAGTAAAATAAGATAGACAATTCCAAAAAATTCTAAACCTACTAAAGATACTAAACTTAATTAAGATATTAGTCGTTTTTTGGAGCATTCCGAATTAACTACACAAGCTTTTCATCATACTAATTCAATGGTAGCACTCTGCACTCGATTCCTATCCCATTCCTAACTATCGATCAACCTGCAAGGAAAAGAACTGTTGAGGTGTAAGCTTACGCTTAGTGGGATAAATACCCTCATCAATACCGTATGATAGAAATTTATTAGATGTACAATCATATGAATGCATGAACAATCAGTATGCCAAATAGTGCATGCAGTAGCTTAGAAACTGCATATGACTTAGAATTATGCCCCCTGTAGTCGAGGTTTGGAGATAATTAACCGACCAAAACCAAAATCTGGGTTTTAGACCTTGGGTTATAATTCATTAGCACTATTGTGCTTAAGTCAAAACAAAACTATGTATATATATACATATATATACATATATATACTTTCATTACTGAATAATAAATCATATTTTTGAAATCTCAAGTCTAGCGGTGTGGTGGCCTTCGCAATCCACAAACACAAGCCTTAAGCAGAAGCCACAAGACTTGACCTCTTGCCGACGATTGGCATCTCCCAGTACCTAGTAAGCTCATCAGCTTAGGATAGAGACTCAATATAAATGATGACATAGCTAGTGCCTAATCCTGCAGGAGGCACGTCCTCTTGTGAGTCCATTCCCAACTTCTGCGTGAAGTGTCAGTCGATGTTATCTGTATGCAATATGGGGAATGCATAATTCATTTTAATTTCTTAATTGTATAAGTGATTAACTCGATTTTCAAGGTGATCTGACAATTTCATTCCATACAATTGCATATATAAATTATTACAAACAAATCCCATTATTATATAATTAACAAGCCATCACATTCATACACATGCATTTCCCATATCCAACAAGCATCCAAATTTATATATATATGTTTAAGTGCATATATTCTACAAGCAAAATCAAGTAAAGAGTCATCAGGAATTTACTTACTTAGCCATACGGATCAATCAAAATAATTCGGGATAGGTCGTCTCCCAAAAGCCGGGTCCCCTGGACATCACAAATACGATACTATAAGGATTTGAAATAAAACCTAGAAAACTAAGCTAAAACCCTTTAAGTTATACTTTTGACTTGGTTTCATAATTTTTTCCCAGTTTTACTTGAAAGTTCAATCGCGTATAACTTTCTCGTTTGAAATCTGATTTTTATGATCTTATAGTCAATCTTCATTGTTTTTAAGTGTACTTTAACATGGTGAGGTTAGATTTTTGAAATGAGGTATGCAAATTTGTCCATGGGTCAGAACAGCAGCGATCCTCATGTTTTGGAGTGCTTTTAGGCCTTATATGGTAAATAAGCTTTTTGATCACTTGAGAAATCCTTTGGGCCTGGTCTTAAGGTTATATCATAAGCTCAAAATACTCCTTAAGATCAGATTTAAAACTTTGATTTATACTCCTAAGGCTAACAACCACTTCATATGCTCTTTAGTAGGCTTAAGTTGTCAATTGGGCTTGTTTTTTGTTCAAACTAAAGTTAGTGACTTTGTTAAGCTTATGGAGTCTTAGGTAGATTTCTTGTGGGCTTCAAAACAACCTCTCTTAATATTTTAAAGTGCTGGTCAGAATTTTAATGAAGGCCCAACTTAGAGTTCTAGGCTTGTTTTGAGAGTTTTAAGCTTAGTATACTTGCTATACTTGCTTTGGTTGATATTTTTACTTTGTTCACTTGGTTTTATAATATTTTTAAGTAGCTTTTAGTTATGTTCCAAATATGGTCGTGATGAATCCAAGGGGTTCTCACTTGGTTTTTCAACTTGTTTCATCATTTCCTTAAGTTTAAGGGTTAGATCATGAACCTAGGTTACTTATATCCAAATCTTAACTTAACTTCTCTTCTATGAGATGATTACTTAGCTTATACTTTACATGAAAATAGTAGATCTCATACTTATTACGACTTCTATATCATAGTTCATATCTCACAAGGTTGGTTTTTTCATAAAAGCTTCATGTGATGGATTTTCCTTTACTTAAGGCTAGGTTTGAGCATCTTTAACTTAATAGAAATGGAAATAACATCTAAATGACTCACATGTACTCCACGTCTAGCATGATGTTTCCTCATTCATGTATACATTTCATGATTTTCTTAACTTAAAATCTTCCATTTTAAGTATTAAACATATATCTTTACATAACATCAATTTAGCATGCTCATGTTTCAACTTTCATGTAAAGGGGTTCACAAGCTTACTTTTTAAGGTGGTCTAACTATTTTATCATCTTA
Source organism: Lumnitzera littorea (assembly GCA_024138015.1). Lineage (NCBI taxonomy): Eukaryota > Viridiplantae > Streptophyta > Magnoliopsida > Myrtales > Combretaceae > Lumnitzera > Lumnitzera littorea. The sequence continues at coordinate 59,551,298 of JAMXBB010000002.1, forward strand.
TAATCATGCGAATATCTTCATGAAAACCACTAACACAAAGAAACAACTTACTCATCCTAAAAGCGTAGAAATGGTGGTTGTGTAACTAAGTACTCTCTTATGTTCCTTATTTTTCCTTCTCCTTCTTGTAAGCTCCTTTTGAAACTAGAGTCTTGATCTTTGAAGTGGGGCTTTGAGGATATTTAAAAGTTCCTAAAAGTGGTTTTTAAAGTTGACAAATAGAAGGCACAAAATAAAGCTTGGTGTCATGAGTATGGAAGCAAAATAATGGCGACAATGTTAGGATTTTGTAGAGTTTGATTTCTTCTTTTGATTTGTATTTAAAGTGAGAGAAAATGAAGTGAAAATGAGAGTGAAAGAGAGAAAGAGTAGCAGATTTTTGAATGGGAGAGGAAGTGTTTGCAAGAAGCTTTAATTGATTATCTTATAGCTTACACAAAAGTCAACAATTGCAACTATTGATAATGTAAGCATTAAGGAGTGAATAGTGGTGTGTAAGAGAAAGCGATTGATGGTTAAAAGACAAGAGCATGGCCCTCCTCTTCTCTTTGTTCAAATCTGCCATTTAGTGTCCTTTGGGGTCATGGAATTATCTTGTCTTATTTAATGAAGTTAAGCATGTGAAATCTTGTGAAAAATTGTCCATATATAGTATAAGTGAAGGGATGATAAGGAAAATATATTATCACTAGATTTTGATAAGTTATCAATTGATAAATTATTCCAACTTTTAATTGATAAGTCATTTAAGGTAATTGGTTGGTATACTTATTTATATGTAAGGCTTAGACATGAAGATGAGGGCATGGTCTTATAGGAAATTGTTTTAGGATTTTCATCTTGCATTGTTTTGTACTTTATGATTCGATTCCTATAAAATTGTGAAATTTTCTAAAGTTAAATGAAATTGTTCAAATTAAATTGTCGATTAGTTACTTAGGGTCAAAATTCCCTAATTGTTTTAGGGTTTAGGGTCTTAGGTGAGTTTAGAGCTCGTAGTTCTTTAAGCTCAGGTTTTCTCGATAATTAGTTTTTGAATTGGAAAAATTTAATTTGTTTCTAAATGTAAACTTAAGTTCTTAGTTTCATTGATCCTTAGGAACGTTCAAACAATACTCTTAATTGAATCATGAGCCCACTAAAAGTAGGGTTTATATTTATTAATTGATAAGTTATTTAAGATGATTGGTTGGTTTACTTATTCATGTGCACAAATTTTATACATGAAGATAAAGAGATTGTCTTATATGAAATTCGTTTAGAGTTTGTCTCTTAAATTGATTTGTAAGTTATGATTTAATTCTTATAAAATTATAAAAATTTCTAAAGTTGAATAAAATTTTTCAAATTTAATTCTTAATTAGCCGCTTAGGGTTACAAGTCCTTAATTGTTTTAGGGTTTTGGGTTTAGAGTCTATGGTCCTCGTATTCGAGTTTTATCAATAATAGGGTTTCAAATTGGAAAAATTAAATTCATTTTTAAATGTAAACTTAAATTCTTAGCTTAGTTTATCCTTAGGAACATTTGGGAAGTGTTTTTTAGTTAAATCACAAGTCCACTAAAAAGTAGAGTTTACAACTTATCCATACATAACATGGCTTATAAGTGAAAATAAGGGAATTGTCTTATATAAAATTCTTTTAAGGTTTGGTTCACAAATTAATTTATAGGTTGTGATTTGTCTCTTAAGAAATTTTAGAGTTTTCTAGAGTTGAATAAAATTCATTAAAATTATATTTTTAATTATTCATTTTGGGCTATAAGTCCTTGGTTATCCCAAGGTTTAGGGTTCGAGTGAGTTTAAGTATGTTTTAGAGTTCGAGTGAAATTATGTATGTTTTAAGGTTTTTCACCAATTCAGGAATAATTTACTTTCAATTGGCTTAATTATCTAGGAACACCGCTTTATTATGCACAATATATATATATATATATATATATATATTTCATATGATAGATTAAGAAAAGGAAATTGCTTAATAATATATTTATATATATATATACATATTATGGGGTTACTTATGTACACAAGTAAAATAATTTTTATAAATTTATTAATTTATTCTTTTATTTAGCTTAGTTTTGTTGTTTATTATTACTTGAAATAATCCTTGATTCGTTTGTTATCAGTTTTATATGATTTCACAAAATCATTGATAATTTTATTGATTTATGGCTTTTCAAGCATTAAGATAATTTTATAGAGTTTAAAAAAAATTTTATGATTTGATATTTATGGTTTCTATTAAGTTTAGGTTTACACTTTTTTTTTTTTGTACACGTATATAGGGATTAGGGTTTTCTTACATGATAAGGCTTTCCAAATTGTATAATAGTGTCTTTCAAGTTCGTTTTAAGTTCCGAGTTTAAAATTTTAGTCGGTTCTTATTTTATGTGGTCTTATCGACTTAGGGAAATATTTACGATACTCGAGTCCGACACCATGTTTAGAAGGTTAAATTTATAGAGTTTATAGTTACCATATTTAAAATATTAAATTAGGCTTTAACTTTTAAAATACCCCTTAAATTTAAAGGAAATAATTTTTATTTTTTTTTTCTTCTTTTTCTTTTCAATTTTTTTTTTCCTAAAAGTTTTTGTTTTCTAAGAAATGAAAGGGAAAATAAAATTTAAAATTTTTTTTATGGTCGTCTAGCCTCATAAGTGCTTACATATCTACTATTCATAATCAAATCATCATAGTTCCTTTTTGTTAACTTTATTTGATTGATTTATTTTTACTTTTGAATATAAGCTAAGTTTACGTCATAAATCGATTATTTTCTTATTTTGAAGAGAAAAATCCTGAAAAGATGCTAATTTATTCATGAATTTGTGAAAAGCTCCTATTTTCTAATTTTTGGGAAAAGAATTCATTGAATTTTTATTTTTTCAAAAAAAAAAAATACTTTTTCTAAGTGACCAACCTTTTTTTAGATTTTTTAAAGAAAATTCTTAATTTTATAAAATTAGCAAAAAGGATTTATTTGCTTTTCTAACTAAAAAAGTCCTAAAAAGGGTTATTTATAAAAATGAATTATTTTTTTTAGGAAAACGTTACTAATTTATTTTCCTAAGAAACAAAAAATTTTCCTTTTTTCAAAAAGTATTTTTCATTTTTTTTATATTTTGTGTATTTTTCAATTACTAAAAAAAAAGTGAGCCTTATCAGTCCTGAGGATAGTGATTACCCCATAACATCCTAAAAAACTACATAATGCCCTTAATCTTAATATTTATCTATCATTTCAATTTTTTTATTTTTTCCTGTTTTTTTTTTAAGAATTATTATTTATTTATTTTTAATTATTAATGTTATTTTTTTCATTTTTTTATTTTTCTTCTAAGATGTGGGCCTTACTCATCCCTAAGAGGCGATTCTCCTACAACACCCAAGGACTACACATGCCCCCATCTTAATTATTAATCTAAGAATAAATAAAATAATAACAAAAATAAATATATAAAACAAAAGTAAAAAAACGAGTAACTAGATCAATTAGGCTCAGACAACAGCTACAATAGGATGGTTTGCTAATGCTTCAATGATGGTTGTAAGTAACATTGGGAGAGAAAGTAGATAGCAGAGCTAATGTGAGTGGTTTTTTGAGTGATGGTTGATATCATAGTTGAATTAAGGATGGAAATTATTAAATGCAAAATTATTTTCCTCTACATTTGGACTTAATGCAAGTGGATAAAGCCAAACATTATGTGATACTAAATACGTAATAGCATATGGAAAACATGTGCTAGGAGTATGCCTATCACATATAGGAGTATGCAAAAGTTTGCCTACTATGCGTAGGAGTGTGCTAGAGTGCGGTAGAGTGTGCCTACCATACGTAGAAGAGTATCAGAAAATTATGTAAAGATGACATAGTGATGATGTGATAAGTGACATGACATGACATGGTGATGATGTGGCGATACAGTGGTGACGATTTGGTTAGTGAGATGGTGATGATATGTCGATGATGTGATGGGTGATATGGTGATGATGTGGCGGGTGACATCGACACATGTACTTATGAAGGATCCACAAGTGTACCAATGAGGGACAGATATGTGTCTAGGTGAAAAGGAGAAAATAAAAGGCACATTTTACACCTTGAATGGATTGAACTCAAGACTTCCACCTTTTAGTTTAATGCCTTAACTAACTAAGTTGCTACTCACTTCTTATTTACTTTGACTTCTTAATTTTATATAAGCCTTTTAAATTAGTCTAAACAAGAGAAACCCATTGCAATTAACCCACACTTAAATGAATTCCCAACCACTAGAAACATCCAATTGAAAATAAATAAGTCAATTTTGCATATGATTTTTTTTGTTTTGAAAATGAGTATAAATTTGTTAGTTTTTTAAGTCTTGTTTTTGTACTTGTCCAATTAATTTCATATTTGATTTCTTCATAACTTGATCAATTTAAATCCAATTGAGACCCCGTTTAAAGCGACAATAAGTTTAAATTGGCCATATTTTCGAGGTAATTAACATGGACTTTAGTAAGAATATTAGATCTTATGAAATATCTGATACTCTCAAATATAGCTCAAAAGTTATCAAATCGCATATGTATATTTAACTTCTAAAATTGTCTTTCTAACTCTTAAAGACCTAAAAAATGATCTAAGCCTATTTTCCTAAAAATATTATACATTTGTAATTTTCACCATTTTCTTCTTTTTTTTTTGATATTTTTCAACTTATTCTATTTTTTTTATTTTCTTATTTTTCATTTTTTGGTATTTTTTAGACTTTCCCCTTTTTTATTCGATTCTTCATATTTGAGTCTTTTCTTTATTATTTGAAAAATAGAATAAAGATAGGCAAAAATGGGATATCTATGGTTACTGCTTTTTATGGTGAAGTTTAATAAAAACTTTATCATAAAAAACAAAAAAAGATACCATTTTTACCCCAAGAAAGATATAAATGCGACCCACTAAGGATGGAGGGACATTTTTATTAAGGAAGAATAGGGCTCCTATAAGATATCTTACATTAAATGATACTTGAAGGGATAAGGCTCCTAGAGATATCCTATTCTATAAGGTATTTAAATGGATAAGGCTCCTTTAGTATATCATACCCTAAAAGGCATTTGAAGAAGCTATGCTCTTATGCAATTTATCTTTGATGAGACTCTTTAATAAGATGTCCAATTCTATAGGGATGCAATAGCATTAAGACTATCTAAGGAAGGATATGGCTCATTTATAATCTATCTTAATGAGACCTTTTGGCAAGATGTCTTATCTTAAAGAGAGTTTATAGCACTAAGGCTATCTTAAGAAGGGATAAGGCTCATATACGATCCATTTAAACAAGACCCTTTAACTAAATATCTTATCCTAAAGGAGGCGATAGCATTAAGGCTATCTAAGGAAGGCTAGGGCTACTTTGCAGTCTATCTTAATGAGATCTTTTGGCAGGATGTTTTATCCAAAAGGGGGCAATAGCATTAAGGCTATCTAAGGAAGGATGAAGCTCCTATGTAGTCTATTTAAGTGAGACCCTTTAAAGAGATACCTTATCCTAAAGGAAATGATAGTACTTTAACGAGATACCTTATGATACGGACTTCGTAGATGAACACATGGACTCAGTATCACGCATAACCAAAAGGATGGGTCTAAGCTACAAGATGGCTCGAAAAGTAAATGGTGGTTGAAGGTTAAGCAGGGGTTTTCGTGTATCGATGATGGATATGATGCATCAACACCTCACACGAGCTTAGGTCACACTTGATATGATACACAAGTATGACCAGATGTCACTCACTACTAGTCTACGCTCAATAAGCTAGATAAGAGTAGCTTAAGAGTAAGTAGAAAGATACTTAGCTCAAGAGAGAATAAAAGTTCAGTATATTCTTCCTGTTTATATATAATTGTGCAGCTATTACATTATGCGAATATTTATAGTACCTTGTTAGGGTAAGTCTTAAGTTGCAGAAAATTACAAAAATGGATCCGTACCTACTAAACAAAAGGAGCATAATTTATAGAGAAAGCATGAATATGTGCATAAAGAACATCCTTTATCAGTAAGGACATACGAATGTCATAAAGGACAACGTACACATTTTACTCAGTCTGCAATCCTAACAACACTGTGAGCCGAGCAGGGGTAAGCCTTTGATCAAGTCCATTCGACGTCGGCAGTTTGGCACTCTGACTGCTAGGGTTGGATAGGGGTTAGCTCAAGGACAACTCACATTTAAGTCAGCCTCGGATGGTCAACTCTTAACAATTGTCAGCTTGGCCTTGGCACTGTAGAGGGCTGTTTTCCTGATTTGGTGCTGGGACTGGGGTACTATGGTAGGGTTGATTCCACATTTTGGCTACTCACCTCGGCAACTTCCTAGATGGTGTAAAGAGCGAAGTACTTGGCAGATCAAACTGGGGTACACCTAACTTACCTCGAAGAGCTTGGCGAACCATTTGAGAAAGCCTTTGGGCTCAGGATCAAGTGATCGGTCCTTGATCCTTATCAGCTTATCCTAAAGGAAACAATAATACAAAGAATATCTAAAGTAGATAGGGCTTATTTGTAATCTATCTTAATGATACCCTTTGGCAGGATTTCCTATCCTAGAGGAAAAGAAAATGATAGCACTAAAGCTATCTAAAGATGGATATGAATGTTAACGGTTTATCTTAACGAGACCCTTCAGTGAGATATCTTATCCTAGAGGAAAAGGAAACGATAGCATTAAAGCTATCTAAAGATTGATAGGGCTCCTTACGATTTATCTTAACAAGACTCTTCAGCAAGATGTTCCATCTTGAGGAAAACAAGTATGTCTTAAGAAATCACATATCTAAGGGTTTAAGACTTGGTAAGTATCTTAATTGCTTTATACTTTACTAGGGAGGTAAGCTTAGAGATATAACAGTTCTTTACCGTATACTCATTTGGTAACTTACTCAAGAATGATGGCAAGATTGTGTACATATCTTACGAGATCTAATGACTTCAAAAATTTAGGGAGTATCAGATTGTGTAGGAAAAGAGATAGTACTCTGAGAACTTACTATCTAAGACATTTTCATTTTAAAGCTAGGATAGTGATCTTATGGGCAAATGATCCTAAAATTTTTGAAACTAGGACGGCGCTCCTACGAGCCGGTGATTTTAAAAGCCCCTAAATAGTGCTCTAAAGAGTAGATATTCCATGGGGATCAAAATACGTTGGAATGACAACGCAAATGGATTGGGAATTGGATCAATTTAAAAAGCCTTAGAACTATAGATGAGCTTGAAAGGACAATGTTCCTCAAAGGGGTTAAAACCATGAAATTGAGGACATTAATCATTGAGATTAACTTTGTAAAAATAGAATGGACTAGAAGTTAGACTCTTTAGAAGAAGCTAGCCTTTTGACTTGCGCACGTTAGATGGGATAGAACTGGCCACTAAGGTCCTTTTAAAACAAAGATTCTAAAAGGATAGATCCCTAGTAAACTGAACCCCAAGGAATTTCATTAGAAATGGCTATTGAGGACCCTATCCAAAAAAGACACTTCTTTTGAAAAGTAGTAATTCCCTCTCTTTCTCCTTTTTTTTTCCCTTCTCCTTTTTTTTTTTTTTTAACAAAATCACTAATAGGTATAAGTACTACTAAAAAGCATAAGCCTTTGCACTAAACTCTTCATTCCTTTATAGAGTGATCGTATGGGACAACCTACTCTTCCACTTAATCCTTGGAGAAAGTCTTGCTATTTTGATGCTATTGGGGCTAATTTTTAAACTCTAAGGACATTGGCACCTTTATCCCTAACCTTACTTGTAGGGATTTATGGCATTATGAATCTCTTTCCTATAGTGATGGCAATCATTATTGATCAGTTTAGTCAAAGAGGACTTACTTCACATGCTCTCAATTTAGGTTCCACTCTCAACTAGTATTCCAAAAATTATGGTTCATTTTGTTAGTGATATGCCTTGGTCAATTTGTTAGGTCTTTTTGATTTTGTAATGCAAATTGGGCTTTTAGTCAACGGTTTCAACAGGGATTAATGAATGAGCTTATTTTGAAAGAATTACTTGTTCAACTCAAGTTTACTAGTCAAGAATCCTTCGAAAAAACTAAAATGGCCTTGCCTTTAGTTTCATGAATAATAATAATCTATCACGTCTAATTAGAAGAGCTTCTTGAGGATGATGTTGTGGAAGAGCCCATGGAATGAGATGGCCCTTAAACTTTGAGCTGTAAGTCTTGCTCTTGTGGTTTAACTTTAATTCTCGAGGTACTTAAGCTTCATTGGACTTTAAAATGTGCCTCAAGGTATTTAGGCTTTAGTTTCACCTTTAGTGCTTGATTTGAACTTGTTTCTCTTGTGTTTTCTTTCATTTTGTTTTTCTAAGAGTATACAAATTGATGCCCCTTTTTTTGTTTCTTTTGGCTTGTTATTTCATTCTTCTTTCTCTAGGCTTCTCTTTATCAGCTTTTGATGATAAGGATGCCTACTTCATTAATTGTCTCTTCTTAAATGGCTTTCAACTCAAAGTATTGGGTTTTGAATTGAGGTTATTCTTCCTTTTAAAAGAAATGAATTATCAATGGTAGCTATTACTCGTGAATTGATGTAATTAGGGTAAACATAGACTAGTTTATCTTTTTTCTCCTAATTACCAACCCCAACCTCCTTTATGCCCTAGTATAGGGTGATTCTTGATAGGGTTTAATTTTGAAGACCCCTTAGATAAGCTCAACAAGGTTGACAAAGAATATTTTATATTTAAGATATTGAAACACATACCTATCATCGTTTTGACTTGTGTATCAAGTTTAAAACAGACCTCCTTCAAGGAACAAATCTCAATTTCTCACATTATTGTCACTTAGCTCTCAAGTGGGGTAAGGTTAAGGACTTAGTTTGCCTCTTTTTATTTTAAACCTTTAAATAATGAGTTACCAATTCCTTACGCCCGAATCTTTGTTGATTTGTTGTCGTGCAAAGATTACCTTTGCCAACTTACATCCCAATGTAAAGTGGACCATCTTAATGAAACATTCTACAAGGCCAATTAAAATGTGAGAGAGAGAGAGAGAGAGAACACACAAATGTGTAAAGGAGGCAGTTCGTTCATCTTGAGTTTAAAGTTACACAGATAAAAATAAAGACTAGTAAAGAAACAATCTTTCCAATGGTGCCCCTATCTCTATGATGGCCTCTTTCGCTTGTTACCCTGCCCTAGTTGATTGGTCTTGGCCTTTTGATTCAATTATATGCCCTTAAAGTGTGCTCATTTCTTGGTGGGCTTTCATGATCATGATGGTTTAGGAAGATGGTTAACCCATCACTTGGATTCTAGGCCTTATGCCCCTTAACCTTAGAACTTATGATCGGAATCAACCCCCTGGACCGATTACAAGAAGCCAAGCTAGAGCATTTCAAGGGTTCGTATGGAAAATACTAGCTCTACGCCATAGATGAAACAAGAACTCCCATCTTGATCCAACCCCTTGCCGACTTATCTCTTAGATCATCATGTATGTCCAACATGCTCCTGCCTAATAGTAAAGTCCTAATCCAAAAGATAGCCTCAAACTAGCCAAGCCAAGTTACCGACTTGACCCACTAGTATCTGACTTCAAGACAGCTGTCCTTTCTGCCAAGCTGATTGACTCCAAACTTGATCTAAATCAGGTCGGCCCCTAACTCCCAGTACTTCCTACTTTTGCTTGTGTATCATACTCTTGACGTACAACCATCAAGAGATACGTACCTTTTGACACAACATTCCAGAATAATTCTTTCATTTCTGTACTAGATATTCTTTATCCTTTTTACCCCTTTTTAGTAAGATTAATATAACGTAATTGTAAAATACCCTTTTATCTTTTCATACGTGTAAAATAACCCTAATGAACAAGTATATAAACCCCCAATTTCCTTGTATGCAGACAATCATCCAACTTTCAATACAGAATTATTCTCTTTGAGCAACCTTAGTGTTCTCGTTAACTCTCAACTCTTATCTATTTCCTTTAGCAAGGACTTTAGCAAGGACTTTAGCAAGGAGTAGTGGTGAGTGACCCTTCAATTCGAACCAGTGTGTTATATTCGGTGGATTGTAGGTCGAGTAGGATTGAGTGATATGTCATATCCATTCAGTAGCTGCCCGAACTTTGCTAGCTTTTTCTTTGTTCCTTTTGGTTCACTTTGTTGTGGTGCTTTCTCTATGTGTCTGACCTCGGAGACGCATCATCTTCACTGGTATCAGAGCACGGTTTCTTGAGGGAGTATGTGAAGTTGCAGTGAAGTTTCAGTTCGCTTTACTGTTAGTGGCTATTGTGTTCCTTCTATAGCTGTTGCTGTATTCCTTCTATAGCTACTATAATGTGTTTGAGCATTCGTACGTATGGTTTCATTAATACTCTGTTTTCTATTGTGACAACAGAGCAAGTTTGTTAGTAGTTTGTTAATCTGTTCGAAAAGGTATTACGCTATGTCAGATTCAAGTGTTCAGGGAATTATTGGTGACCAGGGTAGTGGTGCTCAACCTGATTATAGTCATAATGGTAGTAATACCCCAGGGTCTGTTGATGACAAACTTGATAGACTCATAAACCTTATTGAGAGTCTAATCACCGTAATGCAAGTTAATCAGCAATAACCCAAAGGTGTTCAGCAACAAAACCTATAGGATGGTGCCCCTGAGAGACACTATGGCCAAAGCAATTGGACCTACCACCCAATTCGACCGCTACGAGCTAGAGGGGTAATAGATAAAGTTGTTAAACGAAGACTGGAGTTGGAGGAGATTGGAGAAGATAATAAGGAGATTGATGTCGAAGAGTTTGGTGAAGAAGAAGTTGATTATTACCAAACACAGGGACAACGACGTCGAGTTCCTCAAGGGTTAGACAATGTTAAGGTGCAAATCCTGCCCTTCAGTGGAAGTAGAGATACAAATGAATACTTGGAGTGGGAAGAGAAGGTCGAGAAAGTATTTAAGTGTTATGGGTATGAAGATGTAGTCAAGGTCCAACTTATTGTGTTGGAATTTATTGGATATGCCACCATGTAGTGCAAGAATCTGAATACCACTAAAGCTAGAGATGGAAGACGAGGTGTTAAGACTTGGGATGAGATGAAAAGGTTGCTAAGAGGCAGATTTGTACCTAAGACTTATTTACAAGATATGTTTATAAAGTTGTAGAAGCTTTGTCAAGGAAGCCAAATTGTTGATGACTATGTAAGAGAGTTCCATATGTTAATGATCCGAGCCGATATGGAAGAGCCAGAGGCTCATACAGTATTGAGGTTTATTTTTAGGCTCAAGTATGAGATTCGCAATATCGTAGAAGTACAGAGGTTTTATAATTTAGACGAGGCCATCAAGATAGCATAGAGGGTCGAAAAGTAGAGGAGAAATGTTTCGAGCCAACCTGGGCAAACATTCTCCCGAGCTCCCATATCACGTCGACCTATTCAAGCCAACCCGAGGAGGCCATACCGAGCTGAAGAAAGGAATGATCGACCTGAAGAATGCCAAGTAGACCAGCAGGGCCGAGTAAGACAGTCAAGCCGACCTGAAGCTAGGCTGACCCTGAGAACCTATGAGAAAGGCCAACCACCTGGATGGGAAACTAGTGAGATGAAGTGTTTTAAATGCTTAGGCTTTGGACACATGGCTGCTGAATGTCCAAACTAGCGTGTCATGGTACTTTGAGGAGACGTGATGGATAGTACTAACAAGAGTGAGCCTAAGGAAGAAGAGAATGTTAGAGAACCCAAGGTGGAAGAGGAAGAGGAAACCTGTATCTATGCTGACCAAGGAGAAGTAATGGCCCTAGTTTTGAGGCGAGTCTTGAGTTCCCTACTAAACTCTAAGGAAGACTAGAGAGAAAACCTATTCCATACCAAGTGTACCATCAGAGGCCAACTATGTACAATCATTGTGGATGGAGGAAGTTGTACTAATGTCGTTGCACATTCCTTTGTGCAAAGGTTAGGTTTGTCGATCTCAAAGAATCCCCAACCCTATAAGCTACACTGGCTTCATGATAAGGGTGCTTTGCATGTAACTAAACAAGTGACCATACCGTTCAGCATTGGAACGTATACAAGGATAAAGTAGAGCGTAATGTCGTCCCTATGGGAGCTTCACATCTACTACTTAGATGACCTTGGTTGTTCGACCGACATATCACTTACGATGGGTATAAGAACACCTATGCCTTTGTCAAGGATGGAAGGAAGATTGTATTGCAACCCTTAACCTCGTCATAAGTGAATGTAGCTCATAACCAACTAACTTGAGCTAGTAAGAAGAAAGATTTGGTGATTAGCTGAAGGGAGCTCCGATCTGCTGAGAAGATTGATGAAGCCATATTCCTGTTGATTAGGAGAATCATGGAGATAAGGAAGTTACAAAATGTTCTAGAAGAGATCTGAAGCTTGCTAAATGAGTTTTCCAACCTGTTTTTGGAAGAATTACCTAAAGGACTGCCACCAGTCCAAAGCATAGAGCATTGTATCAATCTATAGCCAAGCACCGCCTTGTCAAACCAACTTGCCTACAGATGAACCATGAGCAAGCTATCGAGTTGAAAAGACAGGTAGACAAACTCTTTAAGCGATGATATGTAAAGGAGAGCATAAGCCCTTGTACTGTACCTGCTCTACTCGTCTCGAATAAGATGGATCATAGCGCATGTACATTGATAGCCGGGTAGTCAATAGAATTATTGTCAAATACAGATACTTAATACCGAGGCTTGATGACATGTTAGATGAGCTCCATAATGCAAGGATATTTTCAAAGATTGATCTGCGAAGTAGCTACCATTAGATTCGTATGAGATCGGGGGATGAGTGGAAGACTACCTTTAAGACTAAGCACGGACTCTACGAATGATTGGTTTTGCTGTTCGAACTTACTAACGCGCCAAGCATATTCATGAGGTTAATGAATCATGTGATGTACCCTCTGGTCGGGAGATGTGTGGTTGTATATTTTGATGACATACCGGTATACAGTGTTGACCTAAACAACTATGTTTAACATCTTCACAAAGTATTTGACATTTTGTGAGTTAAGAAGTTATATGGGAATGTAAAGAAATGCATGTTCTGCTAGAGAGAAGTGATAATCCTAGGGTTTGTAGTGTTAGGGGATGGAATCTGAGCAAATGAGGAAAAGATCCGAGCTGTTTTAGAATGGCCGACACCAAAGAATTTCACTAAGGTTCGAAGTTTCCATGACCTAGCTTCTTTCTATAAGCGATTTATTAAGGACTTTAGTAACGCCCCATTAACCGGGCTGACAAAGAAGAATAAAGCGTTCAGGTGGAGCGATTGAGCTGAGCGAAGCTTCGGGGAGATCATGGAGAAGCTTACCTCGACTCCTGTCCTATCACTACTAGATTTTGACAAGCCCTTCGAATTGGAGTGTGACGCATCAGGAGTTAGAATTGGTGCTGTCTTAATGCAAGAATGACGACTCGTCGCTTACCACAGTAAGAAATTGAGTGGCCTAGCCCTGAACTATTTTATGTACGATAAGGAGTTATACTACCTTTTCCGAGCCCTCATGTTTGGTAATACTACCTACTGCCATGAGAGTTTGTTACTTACACTAACCATGAATCATTGAAGCATTCGGGGACTCAGAATAAGCTTTCGAAGAGGCAAGCCAAATGGTTGGAATTCATAGAAGGGTTCTCGTACATCATTTAACATAAGAGGGGGAGTGCAAATGTTGTTACTGATGCTCTGTTACGATGGCAAACTTTGCTTACCACTTTGTAAACAAAATTATTGGGATTCTCACTCATCACGGAGCAGTATGCTGCTGACCCTCACTTTGGCCCCATTGTTAAACAGTGTTGAGTGGAGGTAGTTGTTAGAGGATATTATCTTAAGGACGGCTATCTATTTAAGGACTACAGGCTATGTATTCCAAACTACTCTACACAAGAACTGTTGATCCGAAAAGCTCACAACGGTGGACTTTTAAGCCATTTTAGGGAGATCAAAATAGCCAATTTATTAAAGGAGAATTTTTATTGGCCAAAGTTTAGCCAAAGATGTCCATAAGGTAGTCGATTGTTGTGAACTGTGTAAGCGCGTTAAGGGGAAGAGAGAACCCCATGGAGAGTACATGCCTCTACCAACGCTTACCTTACCATGAGTCGACCTCAGTATAGACTTTATCCTAGGGTTGCCCTGGATACCCAAAAAAAAAAGATTCTATAGTTGTTATAGTGGACCACTTCAACAAGATAGCGCACTTCATTCTATATCATCGAACTAACGATGCTCTATATATTGCTGATTTGTTTTTGCAGGAGATTATCCAACTATACGGAGTACCAAAGATGATTGTCTCAAATTGGGACACAAAATTCTTAAGCTATTTTTGGAAAAATTTTTGAAGAAGACTTAGGACTAAACTCGTATTCAGTTCTAGTAGCCACCCTCAGACTGATGGCTAAACTGAAGTGGTAAATAGGATGCTAAGTAATCTACTCAGAGCTATCATGGGAAAGAACCTGCAGGATTGGGATCTATGCTTACCCGTTGTGAAGTTCACATATAACCGAACCGTTCCATAGCATTACTAGGAAGACCCCATTCGAGGTCATCTATGGCCTTAACCTTACCATTCCCCTAGACATGATCGATACCCTAACAGCTATTGAAGAAAGTCAATCCAGACTGGACCGAATCTATGAATTGCATGAGCTATACTAGTTTGTTACGAGGAAGATCGCCAAGTTTAATAAGAAACAACAAGAGATTAGCAACTAAAGCCGCTAAACTATTTCCTTCCAACCAGGAGACCTAGTATGGGTTCACCTCAATCGAAAGTGGTTTTCACACTTAAGACAAAACAAACTATCTCTTCGAGTGACGGCCCATCAAAATCCTGAAGAAAATCAACCGCAATGTTTACCAAATCGAGTTACCTCATGACTATGGTGTCTCTTCTACCTTCAATATGTTCGATCTGATTCCCCATCGACCAGTAGAAGACCCTGTGAGTGCCTTAGAAGAACGAGTAGAAATCACTTTAGAATTGAGGACAAATATCTTCAACCCCCAAGCAAATGATAAGAATCAACCCCCTGAACCGATCACAAGAAACTAAGCTAGAGGACTTCAAGGGCTTACATGAAAAATACTAACTCTAAGCCATAGCCGAGACGAGGACTTCCATCCCGATTCGACCTCCTACCAACCTATCTCTCAGATCCTTACGTGTATCCAATATGCTCTTGCCCAACAGCAAAGTCCTAATCTAAAAGATAGCCTCGAACTAGCCAAGCCAAGTTACTAACTTGACCCACTAGCATCTGACTTCAAGACAGCTGTCCTTTTTGCCAAGCTGATTGACTCCGAACCTGATCTAGATCAAGTCAGCCCCTAACTCCTAGTACTTCCTACTTTTGCTTATATATCATACTCTTGACTACAGCCATTAAGTGATACGTACCTTCTGACACAATGTTCTAAAATAATTCTTTCATTTCTATACTAGATATTCTTTGTCCTTTTTACCCCTATTTAGTATGATTAATGTAACGTAATTGTAAAATACCCTTTTATCTTTTCATACGTGTAAAATAACCCTAGTAGGCAAGTATATAAACCCCTACTTTCTTTGTATGCAAACAATCATCCAACTTTCAATATGGAATTATTCTCTTTGAGTAACCTTAGTGTTCTTATTAACTCTCAACTCTTATCTATTCCCTTTAGCAAGGAGTTTAGTAAGGAGCAATGACAAGTGACCCTTCAATTCGAACCAGTGTATAATATCCAATGGATTGTAGCCCGAGTAAGATCGAGTGGTGTGTCATATCCATTCAGTAGCTACTTAGACTCTACTAGCTTTTTCTTTGTTCTTTTCAGTTCGCTTTGTTATGGTACTTTCTCCTTGTGTTTGACCTTAGAGACGCATAAACTTATTTGCCCCTTATACCTCTAACTTGATTTCGATATGTTTCTTTATCGATTTTGAGGATTAAATGACTCAAGCACAGGCCTAGATTATAGAGTTAAGTGGGCCAATACTATATTTGATGTCTTCCAAACCTTATGTTTAAGTTAGGGAAGATCTAATTTGGAGTGGGATTGCCTTTTGTCTAGGCTAAGAGTCATGCTCACCATTCAAATACCTTAACAAGTGATACTTATATCTTCCTCAATGGATCTGTGACTATGCATAGGTAGGCTTCCTTTATAGGCTCCTTTAGATCATGTACCCCTTACCCTCTTTTACTAGGCTTCCTCTTTTGCCCCTTAGTATTGATGGTCTCTTGATGTATTTAACTTCATGGGTTGGGATATTCCCATCTTGAATATGCACCAATTGGAGCTAAAGCAAATAACTATCAGAACTAACAACTTTTGTTTTTGGAGACTTATATGCATTTGTACCTGTTAACAACTTGCTTTTTTTTTTTTCCTTTTTCTCTTTTTTTCTTTTTATCTTTTTAGAGAGAGATAGCGTTTTTACTTGAAAATGAAATGGCTAACTAAAAAAAAAAAAAACCAATAAAGATCCCCTTATTTTTGAAAAAAAAAAACTGAATGATTAATTTATGGATAAAGGAGGGTTCATTATTTATAGATTAAGTAAGAGATGAGAGAAATACTTATAACATAGACATGACTAGGGGTTGGATAGGATTATCTAAAAAGGCATTTACGATAAGAAGGGGTAAGCCTTAAGACATATAACTATTTATAGGGGGAAAGCAATCCTATTGTAGAGTGGCAGGACATATAAGCTTATGACCAATGTTGTCAAATTTGAATCGGAAGGTTGACTCGAAAATGAAGGGGTTAAGGGTCAAGAGGGTTAGTTGAAGGTTAAACTAAGATTGAACTAAATTAATAAAAATAGTATAATATAATTTATATTTATGCATAAAGAAATAAAAATTACCTACTCTCTTCTTTTTACGTTTTATTTTTTTATTTTTCATTGATCTACATTTATTTTTTAGGAAGCTAGTGAATTTTCTAGAAAATATAAGAGAATAATATATTTTAACTTGGAAAAAATCCGATAGGTTCTTACGAGAATTGTGTTGGACTAATCGAATCGAAGTCATTAACGATGAGGGTAAAATGGGGGACTCAATAGAGAGATTAGGTTCAACCAGGTTGGATTGAGAGGGTTAACCCGAGTTTGATAACGTTACTTATGACATGTGAATTTGGCTAAGAGTTAACCAAGGTACCTTATAGTTGGATTCATGTAAAGAGAAGAAAGAAAATTATTTACAAGTCATGATCAAA
Organism: Lumnitzera littorea; assembly: GCA_024138015.1. NCBI lineage: Eukaryota > Viridiplantae > Streptophyta > Magnoliopsida > Myrtales > Combretaceae > Lumnitzera > Lumnitzera littorea. The sequence goes on from JAMXBB010000002.1 coordinate 59,568,575, forward strand.
GAGAGAGGTAAGCCTAGCTTGGAAACACAACCATCTATAATTTGTGGGAAAAATCGGTGAAAACCTTATTTTACAAAAACAAAATGGGAAAAGAGAACTCAATATTTTACAATCTAATGGGATCAACAGTAAGGTCGACTTATTTACAAGTCCTATCAAAGGGGATGAGATGCTAATTGAAGAATAAAACATTTTGAATGCGAAAGAGCTAATAATGACTAATTAAAGGAAAAGAAATATTTATAACATGTGAATAAAATTTAAAATACCTAAAAGATTTACAAAGTAGTAGGGTCAATCCCCAAAAGTATGGAGAAAGATAATTTACAAGTTGTACAACTCTTTTTTTAATTTTTTTTAAGGATGAAAATTTGAGTAACAGAAGGAAGTTAAACATTTAATCTTTAGCTTAGGAAGATAAAGACTTTATTTCATTAACTTAAAAAAAAAATTAGACTTAAACGAGCATAATCTCCAGTTTAGATATCTTCTTTTGCTAAGATTAATTTGCATAATAGGTAAAGATAACCATTAGAGAGACATCAACCAAAGGCAACAGTAGAATGGCTAAGACAATTGAATGAAAGAATGCAATTATTGATAACATAAAAGGAGGGAAAAATTCATGACCTTCTTTTATTTTCTTTCTTTCTTTTTTTTTTTTTTTGTTTTTGTTTTTGTGCAACTTGTTTAAAAGAAGATAGATTTAAAAGTTAACAATTGAAGAGGGATTTATTTACAGGACATAAAATGCAAGTATAACCACCTAATGAGGATCCTTCTTTTATTTTATTTATTTAATGAGATTATTTATAGAAAACCTTTAAAGACAATCTTACTTATAAACCTTTAAAGTTAGGATCAAGAAAAGAAAACAAATATTTACAACCTAAGATTAATTGTATACCCTTTTTTCTTTTTGAAAAAGAAAAGTAAGATAAAGAAACCTATGAAAATCAAAGAGATGATAATTTAATTTAATTTTATTTTTCGAAAAATTTGTTGCTAATAAAAAACAAATAATTATAGACCTAAAAAAACATAAAATTGGCACAAGTTGATTACAAGCAAAAATGATTGTTGAGATTGAAAATTTAAATTGTAAAAGAGAAGTTGACAACCCATTTACAGTTAACTAAGAGGATGAGTTATTTCTTTGAGAATGGGAATGGTAACTTACAAGAGGGTTAAGGAGATTCCTATCTATGACTAGAAAGATGAAGAAGATTGAAATATGATTGATTTTATTGTGCTTGGTTCTGTACTAGTTCGATGAAGATATTAGGTACTTAAGGTATTCACTTAAGTAAACCTAATACTTAGCCTTTAGAGATGAAAATGTAAATGAAGTAAAATAAGAGCTTAGGTAATAAATGGATGAATAAACTTGCTTGGTAATTGCTTAGTAGGGTACGATACGACACAAAAAAGACCTACGGGTTAAGTTTTCTAAAGCTAGGATTTCGCTCAGCAAAATTTTATTTTGAAAACTAGAATTGTGGTTAAGAAAGCAATTTATCTTTTGAAAGCTTGGTTTTGTAAAGCAAACAGCTTGGTTTATATAAATTGGTTTTCATGCATATAGATTTGTATTAACCAATAATCATAACCACTTTTGTAGTTACTGCTAGGTTGAGTTAGCTAGGTTTCCAGACTTTAGTTTGTGTCAAGATGCCCAGATTAAAGTCGACCAATCGGATGAAGGCTAAGGTTAGGCTAGGATGTTAGTACTAATGCATGTCACGTGCATTAGCATAGTATGCATTTGTTGCATTTGCATTTGGTTAGTTGGACTAAGGAGCATTGTGATTAAATTGATGAATTGCTTATATGTTTATGATATTATTATACTTGTACTATTATTTTCTATCCACTCTTACCTAGCTTATAGTAAGCTTAAGGAGATAAATTGTCTTCTCCTTAGGTTATGTAAGAAATAGACAAGACTTCAAAAGCGCTAGAAGACTTAGTATACCTAATAGTGACAGCTTTCCTCCAAGGTAAGTAGCTATAGATTTGGATTCAGAATTTGAAGAAGAGTGCTCCAAAAAGATTTTTAAGTTATATTGTAGAGACTTTAGTATGAGATTGTAAATATGATGTACAACTCTCTAGTGAATTTATAATTTGTTTAGAAATTTTGTAGTTATGATACTTTGTATATGACCCATTGATGCAAAGATTTCTATTGTGGTTTGTTATATTGAATAAGAAGAGTTTTGAAGACAAATATTTCATATTATTGTATGATATGTAAATTATAGGTTCTACCTTATCCCTAACTTAGGGATGATAGTAAATAACTATGTTTAAGTACTAAAAGTTAAGAAAAATTTTTAAATAAACACCTTGAATTTGGGCGTTGCAACTAAGATAAGCTTTAATGGTAATAAGTTGGTAACTAATGCTAACAATAGTAACTAATATTAAAATCCAAAATAAAATCAAAGTTTTGACCAAGGACCAATTTGATCTTCTTGAGGAGTGTTAAATAAGTGTTTCTAACAATCTTACCAAAAAGTCAATGTGTTTTTTTGCTTTTCTTTAGCACTATGTACTTTTTGGTAGTGTATTGTACTTGCTAACTTTTTGCACCTTTTAGTACCAATGTACTTTCTGGTTGTGTTACCAAAAAATAGACATGCTTTTGAGACCATTTTTAAGTCACCTTATGAATACTTGCACCTAAGTATCAACCATGTTAGATGCTAAGATAACTGTTTATGATAACAAGTTGGTAAACAATGGTAATAATAGTAACTAATATCAAATCATAGTTAATAACAACAACAATAACAATAATAATAACAATAATAACATGGTATCTTCCTAAGGCCTTTTGCCTCTATAGGCAACTAAATCAAACACATGCCTTTAATGTCAAATATAATCCTAATTAAACATGTTGAAACTGAGTATAACCTAATGATAGAATAGCATCACATTGGAATTGGAACTGAATTGGTCTAAATCGGTCCATTTCAAATTAAACTTGCTCTCCAATTTAGCTGGCTTACTTAAAATGGCTTACACCTAGAAAAATCCTAAAAATTAATTAACTAATTAAATAAAATAGACTACTATGATGGAAACCTCTTGAGTTAAACAAATCTTAATCTATCCCCAAATTGACTTGAATTTTCGGTTCATTACCTATTTACCAATTTCATTAATTATAGATGAGACATATAATTTCAATAGATGATATTAGAAAGAAGGAAAAATATATAAACCACAAAGTAATAAATATCTATCTGATGACTAACCTAAATCGATCACAAATTTAAATAAAGAGAGATCCTAAGAAAAATAGAGATGTAAAAAGAAGAAATACTTCCTCTACCTCCATCACTAATTTGCATCATCGATTTTTTATTTTGAATCGATACTATAATAGTGGAACAACTCATCCCCTTTGTGTGGTTAAGGATCAAGGAAAGAGGAAATTAATAAAATATTTCTCTCTTATTTGAAGTACACTATATGCCAAAGTCAACCTATAGATTCAATGTTTTCCTAAAGCCTATCTCAAGTAACTTCATTTATCTTTTTGATATGGTCTTACCTTACCTTTTATGCCTTTTTTCCTACATTGGGAATCGTATAGCTGTTTTCATCTAATTCCAACTATTTTTTTTCTTTAGTTTTCTAATTAAGAACACATCTATATTTATAAGTGGTTAATATGCGATAAAAGTTGCTCTTAAAACAATGTAGTGGGGGAGGAAATGGTGTAAACTATAGATGTGTAGTTCCATATACTATTATAATAGAATGAAAACCAAAAAATATAGAATAGATTTAATAAAAAGCCTTTAAAATTATAGGATTTTACTTCAAAGTGTTTATTAGGAGAGAAAAATAACATTAGTTTAAGGGGCAATTGATGGAATATAAGTGGCAAAAGTTAATTTTTCAAGTTATGTAACCAAAAAAGATGTATTCTCTTAATGATCGTAAATATAGACCATAGTGACTTGATAAAGTTACACAAATGGAACGTACCTCAAATCTGATCCTCATAAATGTTAAATGTTATGTTAGTTCTATTGTTTTCTTTTGAACCATAGTAGATGTTAAAAGAAGGTGACATAAATTACATCATAAAAAATATCTATGTAATGATTAACCCTAAATCCATCACAAATTTAAGTAATTAGATTTTGAGAGAAATAAGGGAATAAAAAAAAAAAAAAAGAGGAAATTTTCAATTTGTTGAAACTTATAAGCAAAACCTCAAAATATAAAATAGACTTTCATGCGAAATTGATGTTTTAGCATATATATGTCCATCTTCTACACCAATTTCTTTGCAAACTATATACCTAAATTTCATAATTAAATATTCATCTTTAATATTTGCCTCCATGACTAAACTACATCATGGAGTTCTCCATTTTCAACCAATATTTTAATGATGGAACAACTCTTTACCTTTGTGTGTTTAAGGGTTAAGGGAAGAGGAGTTACAATAAAATATTTCTCTCTTACCTACAACACACTACGAAGTATATATACAATGTCAATCCATAGATTTAATATTTTCCTAAAACCTATCTCCTACATTCGAATTTATATTTATGATTTTGTCCTACATTGCATTTCATACCTTTTTCCAAAGTCAATAATCATATTTTTTTTTTTTGTCTCATTTCAACTTGTTTTTCTTTGTGAGTCTCTAAATAAAGTTCATTTGTGGAGTTGTTAAAATGTGACAAAAAACTACTCTTAAAATAGTGTAATAAGAGAGGAGAATGGTGTAGTGTAGTTGTCTAGTTCCATATATTGTAATAATAGAATGGAAATTGTAAAAGTTAGAAAAAAAATTACTAAAAAGAACCCTGAAATTATGGGAATTTACTTTAAGTTTTTGTTGGATGAGAAAAATAATTTTAATTTAAGGAGAAATTGATGGAATATAGGTAGTAAAAATTAATTCTCAAGAGTATGCAACTAAAATGAGGTATTACCTTAATAGTATAGATATAAATACATAATTAAATTATATAATTAATTAGATGTATCATATAATGTATATTATAATATTTTGGATAAATTTAAACATTCAAGAGCGTGTTGCTTGTATGGGGCCATTATTATGGATTGAATTTTTTGGGGAAAGACCAAAGATTATGTAACGTAAAATTTCATCATTTGGTGTGCAAAATAAAAGCAAATGAAATATAGATTGCCCATGTTAAAAAATCGCTAAAAATGGTATTTTTTGGTAACATTATTGGTTGTGGTAAGTGTTGATATCTCATTTTGGGCTAACTCGAGGTCTAAATCGAGAAAAGAACCTTTGAGGCCCCTTGACAACTAGGCAACCAAACACCTTGCCCTGTGGAAGCACTCTACTATGCTTGAGCACTAAACTTACCCACAAATAGTTTGAAGGCCTACTCTACTTAGAAGCTCGAGCCCATTGTGTAAGCTTTACAATCAAGTGTTCGGGGTTCAATTAGTAAAATTTAGGACGATCAGATAAATTATCCAATTGGGCCTAAGGTTTACAACGGAGTGAGGAATATTAATAAAACTGATCTTATAAGTTTGAATTTAAGAAAATAAATAATAAAATAATAAATTATTCTAATGTCGAATTATATGTANCTCTACTTAGAAGCTCGAGCCCATTGTGTAAGCTTTACAATCAAGTGTTCGGGGTTCAATTAGTAAAATTTAGGACGATCAGATAAATTATCCAATTGGGCCTAAGGTTTACAACGGAGTGAGGAATATTAATAAAACTGATCTTATAAGTTTGAATTTAAGAAAATAAATAATAAAATAATAAATTATTATAATATTGAATTATATGTAAATTTTTCGTTATTTATTGGAAACATGTAAAACTAATTTCGACAATTAACGAATCAATAGAGATAAATTATATACACATTAAAAATTATAAAATAACTTAATAATAATATTTAAAAGTATTTATTTGTATCATTTTGTATTCACGTGTAGGTAAAAATACACGAAATTACTTAAATTACCCAAAATATATTAAAATAATACTAAATAATTAAATAAAATTCATAAATAATTAAATAAAAATATGGAAAACTATGGAATTGTCTAGAAATATGGCGTAGAAGGTTGGGAACAAAATTTGAAAATTAATCATTGAAAATTAGCTAAATAGAAAGTAAAAAAGGAAGAAATAAGAGGCATGTGGCAATTGGAAAATTAAAGAAAAACCTTAACCACCTCTATAAATTTAGCAACCACATATCAAACTTCATTTTGGTTAGTTAGAAACTAGAAAAAATTTGAGAAAACTTAAGAAAAGAGGAGAGAGTATTTTTACAAGAAAAATAACAAAATAATATACATTTAGGGCTTATAAAGGGAACTCACATCCAACAACCACCTGGAGAGGAACAGCCACCACCACCCGCTATTAGACCTAATGGCTAGAGCTATAGACAATGGTGGAGCCACTGTTGGTGGTTGGAAGCTTGATGATTGGTGAGTTATAATTTCTCTTTTGAATTTGTTTAATTTAGTAAAAATATCAAATATGCATAAAAAATTATAAAATTTGGTTTCCTTTAGTATTTTTGTATGTAGAATTAGAACATTAAACCAGATTTTTAAAATTATAAGTGCTTATATAGGTTCCTTAAGAACAGTCCTAATTCCAACGAATTTTGTATGAATTTTCAAAAATAGTGAGTAATGTTATTCCAAGCTAATTTTTGGTGTACATATTTCTCATATGATATATTTAATTTACATAAAAATAATTTTTGATAAACTATACATTTAGTATTTATTAAAATTAGTTTTGTTGAATCTATCATGTTTTTCATATGAAGGAAATAATAGGTTTTTATTTAAATTCCTTAATGAATCTAATTTGTAATGACTTCTAAAGCTTATTTATGATTTTAGAAATATTTATTTTGAATCTTATGATTTTATTTGGTCATTTACATAATTAAAGCTAATTTTTAGCAAAATCAGACCTTAAATTGATATTTTGAAAAATAATATATATTAAACTATCTTAGTACTTTTCATGATCATAATATAACAATCATAATTTATTGAGTATAAAAGATTTTTTGTAGCTTTAATGGAGCTTGGATACTAATTATTATATATTTATCTAGCTTTTATGCATAATATGTACTAAAATGTAGGTAAAGAAGTATATTTAAGTTAAATTTGTGATTTAGGGTTAATTAGATATAAATTCTGATTTAGAATATAATTAAACATCTTAACATGTTATTGGTAGTGAAAGATAAAATATGTAGTGTTATAAGTGTTAAATAGGTGATATAAGTGTATAATAAAATATGTAGTGTTATAAGTGTTAAATAGGTGATATAAGTGTATAATATATAGCAACACATAATATGTAGTAATATATAATATGTGCATATAAGAATTAAATGAGTGGAAAATATTAGATAAAAATTTATGGTCTTATAATAATAGGAATATGACATAAATCTGATTTAGAACGGGAGTTTATGAAATTATATGGAAAATGTAGATTATTCTCACATCGAGAACCGGTTTAGTAGTTAAATTACAAATATAGTGTATTGTACTAGCTAAAATACTAGTTAGAAGCTAAAATAGAGATTTAGGATACTTAAGTGAAATGTGATTAACTTTATATAATGATTTGAAATGAGTTTCTAAGGTTCATGTATAAAACTCGTAATCAGAAATTGAATTAGAACCTAATTTAGAAATCGATTTGGAGAGTGAACTAGAACTTAGCTTAAATCAAGAATAATTGTAAGAGGCTTTAAAACCTAAATAATTAGGTATAATAAAACCCTATGCTAAAGATAACATAAAGAAATACCAAATAAAGCTTATATAAGATAATTATGTGAGTACTAAAATAACGTTTCTATTATAGGGATATTGGTGATAGCTTATGCGAGTCACACCTTGAGTGAGTAAGTAAGGAGTTCAAGTAAGTTGGGATTAATATGTTTGTCAGGACCCTAAAGGGGGCCTAGTAGGATTACCTAAAATTTCCACAACATGTGTGAACCCATGATATGAAAACCGCCTTGCAAGTCAGAGATTGCAAGACTCTAATAATTAATCACTAAGGTTAATGATTTTTAAGTAATTAATTTATTATAACATGACATAATATATATAATTATAAATAACTATGGATGTTCGATATCCCACAGTTCCTTAGAACCGCAGAGAATTGGTATCCCTTACCAAATAATAGGACAGGATATGCCAACATTATAAAACTATAGGTAGAATTAAATTATATTAAATTCTAACATGTGAATATTTTCTACAAAGAGTGTTTATGTATTATCTATAAAAAAATCTTAACTAATCCTAACATTAATGTACATATCTTCATCTCGCCCTTAGCACTCGACACTTATCCCAATCCCATTGTATGTAAACCTGCAAAAGAAAGACTATTGGGGAATAAGCTATAAGAGCTTAGTGAGCTATCCCTCATACCATACTGGCAAACAAGTTATCAAACAAATTATTACAACCATACAAATGCATGTACACGCAGAATGCCAAACAATATATGCAGTTGACCGGTACTGCATATAATATCGGATTTTAACGCCCTCCGAGATAAGGGTTGGAGATTCATCGGCACCAATCACGACCGGGCTCTAACACCTGGGTTTTTACCCATAACTTTGAATTCCGTATTACACAAAAATACATTCCCATTTCCAAAAATTCAGTAGTTCACAAAGTCCCAAGCCTAGCGGTAAGGTGACCCCCGCAGTCCACACTCACACCCTACAGTGGTGGTCTCTAGATGCGACCCCCAGCCACCCACGGTTAGCGTCTCCGGCGCCAATAAAACCCACGAGCCAAAGGTAAAGTCTTGTTGTACCCATGCTCCTGCACGGTACCAATCAAATTATGTGGGAATTCATCCCTCCAAGGCCCTTCATTACCAACCGCGTAAAGTGATGGCCAGAATAAGTAATGCGATGCATGGATAATGCATAACCCTTTTGATTAAAGATAAGCCAAATATAATTAGGTCAGATTATGAGGCGACCAATCAATATCAACAAACCATCCAAATCCTATAAAATCAATCTTACCATTAAATCATCAATTATTGTATTTAGTAATATTTCTCACAACAATCAAGCAATATCAAGCACACACATATCCTGAAAAGCCCATGCATCAAGTTATTGATATTCAATTTAAGTATACTAGCTACAAGCACAAACAAGTATAGAGTCATCGAGAGTACTCACTTGACTATGACGACTTATTCTAGTCATAATAACCGATCAGGAGATCCTCGCCCCCGTCGAGATCACCTGATCATTACGAGATATCAGAGATAATAAGTAGTTGACTCAACTAAGGGTTCTAGATATCTGTCTACCTAATTCTACTTAGATTACTATCAGCCCTTATTCGATTAAACCTAATTGCTAATCGTACATAACTTTTTCATTTTATTTTCAATATTTACGAATTTATAATCGTTTTTCATCGTTTTCGGATGTACATTCACACGGTAATGTCTGTTTTGGACGTTAGGACCCGTGTTTTATGATATGGGCTAAATTTATTGAAATTTTATCTTATTGAAGGTTAATTATTCTTATTGCTTATGTTTATGCCCTAGTTTAGGATTTAATGATTGAATTAGCTATTTGATTCTTACACTTAGGAAATTTTACATTAGTGCTACTAATCCACATACTTGATTAAATTTAATTCAATTTAGGAAGTGTATTAGGGTTTAAGGGATTTTCGACTTCTAAATACACGTATATACTTATGTTATGTGCTTATGTAATTTTATTATTTCTTTTATTATAAACCTACGCTTACATCATCACTTATGTAGTCAATTGATGATGTCATGGCTTATGTAATGTTTAGATAATGTCATGGCTTGTGTAATTCATTTATTACATGTAAATATATATGTCATTAAGTACTTATACATATACATATGTTATATACCTACCTACACTCATAACATACTAATATGTATACTTATGTACTTATACATATACTAATACATATACCTGTATTCACATACGGTGGCATACATATTTTTATACGTATTTTCGTATGCCTTATCTACCCCCTTAAGATAGCTTCACAATTTCATTCTTTTTGTATTTTAAGGGTATATTTGACATGATATATGTATGTATAGTTAGTATATACCTTATTTTAGGTTATGTACATATTGTATACTTATGTACAAAGGTATTTATACATGTATTCTTCTAGCATATCCTTTTATACATATACTTAAGGACATATGCACATGCATATCCTTCTTCTTCTTCATGATTCCTAGATTTCTACACTTAAAGAGGAGAACTTTGTGCTCTTTTCCTCAAGACAACACTAAACACATAACTACTTATCTAATCTACCTAATTAACTAACTAATGAATAATATAAAGCAACATAAAACAACTTAAAGACATACCTTTAATTATGTTGGAATTAAGAAGGCAAAAGGAGGAGTGATGAGAGTGAAATGGGAAGAAGAAGCTTACGGCAATGGGGGGTTGTTTTTGTTTTGTTTCTTTTGTTTTGTGTTGATTATGGAAGAAGGCAAATGGTGGGGCTTAGAAGGAGAAAATGTAGACGGCAATTGAGAAGAAAAGGAGAAGAAAAAAAATCAAAAAGAAAGAAAAGAAAAGCCATCATGAAGTGAAGATATTTTTCCTTATCTCTTAATGTCTTTTGTTGACTTTTCAAAGTGTTGACTTTAGTCAACATGTGTTGACTTTGTCAACCCTTTGACTTTGGTCAACATGAGTTGACTTGGTCAACTTGAGTTGACTTGGTCAACTTTCTTTTAAGTATGTGTAATTTTGTGCACATAATGTAGTAATTAAGGGAAATTAAGGGAAAAATGAAGGAAATGAGGAGAAATGAGGTATTTGATGAATTGATTAGTAAATATAGTTGATGAGGTCTTACTTTAGGTCTTTATAGCTCATATATCTCATTTGATAAACTATTTTGGATAACAAATGCAAAAAGTACTAATTTGAGTATTAAAGTTTACTACACGTAACCTAATCTTCAACTATAACCCTAACTCTAAGTGAGACTATCCTAATCACTTACTTAAGAAGTAAATATAATCTATGACTCATTATCTTAGTTTCTAATGGATTACTTAAGGATTCGAATCATATAAGCATGAATGAAGGTCATCTCTAACCTTTTACTAGTGATTTGGCAAAATATGAGCATTATATTATCAATTAGGGTTTTAGAGTATACCATGGTGAATTAGTGCTTTTATATCCTTAAAGTTATGGTTTTAGGGTTCTTATTACTTTAAGGCACAATCTCTAATGTTTTTACACATTTAGGGTTTCATATATTCTTACGCGATTAAATCTTTGATTGTCATCTTAGGGTTTTGATGAGGTTCGAGGTTTTAGGGTCTTCGTATGCGGTTAGGGGTTCAATTGATGATTTAAGGTTTTTCGTATCTACTTTAGGTTTTGGATTGAGATTTTAATTGGTTTTAAATCTTACTGGCTCTTTTGAGTTCGAGAAATCATCTACAGTTTGGACGTTTGTTTATATACTTAAAAAGCTAAATTCGTAAGGTTTACAATGTTATTGCATTTTGAAGTACTAATTTATAGTACTCGAACGCTTGAAATTGTACTTAGTTATGTTTGCTAGATGGTTGACTGTGCACATACCTATATGTACTTGTTTCTGAGTTTGATGATATGATTTTGGTTTACAACTCTGGCTTGTATTTGTGTGACTTGTTGAAATGATTGAAAACTTAACTTATATCTAATTGAATATATGACTTGTAATTCTAAATCGGACCTGTATAGCAGCCCATTAAGAGGAATATTAAGGTTCTTTGGTCAAATACCGACACCTTCAAAAGAAATGCTAATAGCATAGTGGGTCTCTTTTTTATCCTTAGTTAAACTAAGTAATAGGTAAGGAGGTCGCAGTAAGAGTGAATTCAATGGTTCGAAGATAGTCACGGAAGGAGCGATTTCTCCATTGCACAAGTCTGAGTTTAGTAATGAGCTGTTGTATAAACATAGAAACTCTTCAACTCAGATTAAAGTAGGTGTAATTTCTTTAATCCCTTGATGGACTACACAATGTTATGCAATGGCATTTACTTGTACATGAATTGCATCTAACTAATTTGATTGATAACCTTATTTGTGTTTGGTATATAGTTTTAAGTTTTTATCTTAACTTACTGAGCGGTTGGTTACTCACATCCTTATAGATGATGTTGCAAGTGTTAACTAAGAAACGACTATATAACTACCTTAAAGCTAATAATTGCTAGATCTTGGAGAGTGAAAACATAAAACTGAGGATCAGATACACTCTTAAGTTTGGATTTTATCTTTAAAGCTTTTAGTATTAATTTATGTATTACTCAAGTAGATTATAATTAGGCTACGAAATCTTATAAACATACTTAGATTATTTTAGTGCAAATATGTATTTTTCACAATTTCATATGTTAATAATATGTTGTGTAAATCAAGTATAAAATCGTGGCTATAAGGTCAGCTTTTATCTTGGAATGGTTTGCACAGTAGAACTGTTACAACTCTACTACTTTAGGGTGTGACATACTACTTGAGGACCTTCCCCGCTTTTATAGGCTCTCCCTTGAAGTCTAGCCTACAACTTGTCAGCCACTTAGACCTTCTTCCCTGTATTCTCAAAAACATTTGTCTTTAGCAACCACCTTTCTCCTTGTCTCATTAATTATAGTTTGATATCCGTGGTACGACTTGTACACCCGACATACTTTGGAGATGCTAGTACCTTAGATTACAGATATGGCTACTAGCATAGTCATGGTTAACCAGCTGCCAAAGCCACCTTGTTAGCCCTTTAACCCATATCCCTTCCTAGTAGTTAGTATGGATGTATCCTAAGCTGACACTTGCCTTAGGTAGTTATACTCCTTACACTATAAATAGTGCATGGAGCCAGCAGGTAGAGGGATTAGAATCCACAAAACTTCGTATTTACCTTAACACATTTACCTCCATTAGACTCGAGTACCTTTCTTGAAGAATTAGAATGATCAAATATTTCTCAGTTTCTTTTCCTTTGATGCTCCTTGTTAACTTAAGCATTGGAGGGCCTTCGTGCACAAACCCATAAGGAGCTTTTTATAGGCAACTTGGAGCAAGGAGCCCAATCAATACCGAAGCTCATCAACACATCCATATGAGGAATTAAAGTCTAACCCTCCTTATCACATTTAGTTGATTCACCACAATCAACAATATGAATCAAAGTGAAATTTGAAATTAAGCTATCATTTCATTATATTTTTTTTATACATAAGTAAAATCTCTAGTCAATACTTGGTTTGTATATTAGTTAAAGTTACTAAATAGGCTACTTAACAAAGCAAAGATTTGTACTACATTTTTCGTAGTACAAAATAAATATATCTTTAAATTTAGGAAAAAAATCTTAGATCAAGTTCCCAAACCAAAATACTAAAATTTGTTATAATTTATATCATGAACAGTTAATTTTTAATTTTTTTTAATTTTTTAATTACAAAAATTTGTGTCCTATATACATACACTAAACATGGTATAAGAGGTTGTACTTTCCAATAGCCCATTTATTCGAAGTAATAAAAAGGGAATAAAATAATATTTTCAAAATAGTTACTATTTCTTATTGGAAAAAGAAAATTGATATTGTTATTTTCAAAAATAATCCAAAAAATATGACACTTTCGAAAATAATCCCAAAAATACCATAAATGAATTTGGTTTTTAAACACATGATTTTATTTTGAGCTAAATTCGACTTTTAAAAAGCCGAATTCACATAATTGAAATGAAGTTGCCTTTTAAAAGTCAACTTTTTTTATTTGCATAAAATCGCCTTTCAAAAAGCTAACTTTATGCAAATGGCACAAATCGACTATTGGAAATCGATTTCGTTGCAATTGTTAAATTCAATTTTTCAAAAGCCTAGCCCTTCTCTCTACCCTTCATAAGAGCCATCAAATCCACTTGCAACAAAACCTCATCCATGCATCTAAACACAATTTTATTTGCAACACAAACTTATGAACATTTGAACTACTCCTCAACTACATCTCATCCACACATTTAAACTTTAACATTTACAAACATCTCTAAGCACACTCATTAACAACAAACATCTCAAAAACAATATATATACACCCCTTATAAACATGTTTGAAACAAAATGTATATGTGTGTATACACACATACATAAAACTTCCATAGTTCCTCAACCACACTTTTTTTCTTCCTTAGTATGCCATTAACACCAAAAAAAAAAAAAGAAGAAAAAGAAATGATTGGATAAAGAAGTTGTAAACCACAATTTCAATAAGTATCAAAAGTTTCATTATTTCAACATACTTGATGTGTATATTTATACAAAATCTATATAAAATATCTAATGAATACATATGGTGATGTATATCTAGGGATGTCTCTATTACCGATGCCCATAGGCATAAATCTCCTCCTAAGCATTTCTTCGAGCAGTAAGTTGATGCTGCACCAATTGATTTCGATCTACCTAAGTAAATCGTGTGCCGTCCCAACCTATACTTGATGGGTTATGCGTAAGGGTCATGTGCATAGGTATTGGAGAGGGGTCGGCTTACGTGAGCCTAATAGGAATCAACCCCATAACCTAGTCACTAGAAGCCAAGCTAGAAGACTGCATGGGCTAAACCCAACATGTCCTAACTAGAGAGCTTTTGAAGGATGAAGCTTCCATTAACATCTAAGACTGCTTACACTTTGCTCAACCCGAATGCCAAATAATGGTCATAGCCAAGATGTTCCCTAACCTACTTCAAGAAGCTAGTGATCCCGAGGTCATTAGATGACTCAACTTTACTCAATGAAGTCTTGACATCGAGTGCTGAGCTGATCAACTTGCCTACTGTAGCAACCCTAGGAATGGCCTAATAGTATTGTCTAAAATCTCCATGTTACGTGTGCACCTATGATAAGAAAATCGCCTTGTAAGTTAGGGATTGTAAGACTTTAAATAGTTATTCGCTATGGGCTTCAATTTTTGTTCATTGAATAATTATATAATATAAATAATTATGGATATCCATTTTTCCACAGTTCCTCAGAACGGTAGATAATTGATATCCCCTACTAAAATGGTGAAATAAGATAGACAATTCTAAAAAATTCTAAACTTACTAAAGATACTAAACTTAATTGAAATATTAGTCATTTTCCGAAACATTCTGAGGTAACTATATAAGCTTTTCATCATACTAATTCAATGGTAACACTCTACATTCAATTCTTATCCCTGTCCCAACTATCTATCAACCTGCAAGGAAAAGAATTGTTAGGGTGTAAGCTTACGCTTAGTAAGATAAATACCTTCATCAATATCGCATGACAGAAATTTATTAGATGCACAATTATATGAATGCATGAACAATCAATATGTCAAACAGCGCATGTAGTGGCCTAGGAACTGCATACGACTCAGAATTACGCCCCCTATAGTCGGGGTTTGGAGATAATTAACTGATCTAAACTAAAATCCGAGTTCTAGACCTTAGGTTTTAATTCATTAGCACTATTGTGCTTAAGTCAAAACAAAACTATGTATATATATACATATATATACTTTCATTACCGAATAATAAATCATATTTTCAAAATCCCAAGTCTAGTGGTATGGTGGCCTCCGCAATCCGCAAACACACGTCCTAAGTAGAAGCCACAAGACTTGGCCCCTTGCCGATGGTTAGCGTCTCTCGGCGCCTAGTAAGCCCATCAGCTTAGGATAGAGACTCAATATAAATGATGACATAGCTAGTGCTCAATCATGCAGAAAGCACGTCCTCCTATGAGTCTATTCCCATCTTCTGTATGAAGTAGCAATCGGTGTTATTCGTATGCAATATGAGGAATGCATAATTCATTTTAA
Organism: Lumnitzera littorea; assembly: GCA_024138015.1. Lineage (NCBI taxonomy): Eukaryota > Viridiplantae > Streptophyta > Magnoliopsida > Myrtales > Combretaceae > Lumnitzera > Lumnitzera littorea. The sequence continues at coordinate 59,584,535 of JAMXBB010000002.1, forward strand.
TTTCTTAATTGTATAAGTGATTAACTCGATTTTCAAGGTGATCAAATAAATTCATTCCATACAATTGCATGTATAAATTATTACAAACAAATCCCATTATTATATAATTAACAAGCCATGACATTTATACACATGCATTTCCCATATCCCACAAGCATCCAAATTTATATATATATATGTTTAGGTGCATCTATTTTACAAGCAAAATCAAGTAAAGAGTCATCAGAAATTTACTTACTCAGCCATACGGATCAATCAAAATAATTCAAGATAGGTCGTCTCCCAAAAGCCGGGTCCCCTGGACATCGTAAATATGATACTATAACCTAGAAAACTAAGCTAAAACCCTTTAAGTTATACTTTTGACTTGGTTTCATAATTTTTTCTCCGTTTTACTTAAAAGTTCAATCGCATATAATTTTCTTGTTTTAAATCTAATTTTTATGATCTTATAGTCAATCTTCATCTTTTTCGAGTGTACTTTAACGTGGTGAGGTTATATTTTCGTGATGAGGCACACAAAACTACCCATAGGTTAGAACAATAGCGATCTTCATTATTTGGAGTGCTTTTGAGCTTTGTTTAGTTAACAGGCTTTTTAGTAACTTGTGAAATTCTTTGGGCTTGGGCTTAAGAATTTATTCCAAACTTAAAATATTCCTTAAGGTCAGATTTCCAACTTTAGTTTACACTCTTAGTGCCAACAACAACTCCTTGGGCTTTTACGTGGGTTTAAGTTGTTAAATGGGGTTATTTTTTGTTCAAATTAAAGTTACTTGAGTCTTAGGTGGACTTCTTGTGGGCTTCAAAATAACCTTTCTTAATACTTTAAAGTGTTGGTCAGAATTTTAATGAAGGCCCAACTTAGAGTTCTAGGCTCATTTTGAGAGTTTTAGGCTCGGTTTTGAGTTTTAGGCTTTATATACTTGTTTTGGTTTATCTTTTCACTTTGTTCACTTGGTTTTATTATATTTTTAAGTAACTTTTACTTATGTTCCAGATCTAGCCGTGATGAATCTAAGGGATTCTCACTTGGTTTTTTAACTTATTTCATCATTTTCTTAAGTTTAAGAGTTAGATCATGAGCTTGAACTACTTGTATTCCCATCTGAACTTAACTTTTCTTCCGTGGGATGATTCTTTAGCTCATGCTTTACACGAAAAATAGAAGATCTCATACTTATTACAACTTCCATATCATAGCTCATGTCATACAAAGTTGCTTTCCTCATAAAACTTCATGTAATGGATTTTTCCTTAACCTAAGTCTAGATTTGAGCATATTTAACTTAATAAAAATGGAAATAACATCTAAATGACTCACATACACTCCATGTCCAGCATGATGTCTCCTCCTTCATGTACACATTTCATGATTTTCTTAACTTAAAATTTTTTATTCTAAGTATTAAACATATATCTTCACATAATACAAACTTAGCATGCTCATATTTTAACTTTCATGTAAAAGGGTTCAAAAGCTTACTTCTTAATGTGATCTAGCTATTTTATTATCTTATGATCATGCTAATATCTTCATGAAAACATGGTCTCTTAATATGTAACACTAAACCACTAACACAAAGAAACAACTTATTCGTCCTCAAAGCGAAAACAAAGTGGTGATGCAACTAAGTATCCTCATAACTTGTTGTCTTCCTTTCTCTTCTTGTAAGTTCTTTTGAAAGCTAGAGTCTTGATCTTTGAAGTAGGGTTTTGAGGATATTTTAAAGTTCCTAAAAGTGGTTTTTGAAGCTGACAAATAGAGAGCACAAAATAAAGCTTGGTGCCATAAGTATGGAAGCAAAAATAGTGGCTACAATGTTGGGATTTTATAGGGTTAGATTTCTTCTTTTGATTTGTGTTTAAAGTGAGAGAAAAGGAAGTGAAAATGAGAGTGAAAGAGGGAGAAAGTGGCATATTTTTGAATGGGAGAAGAAGTGTATGTAAGAAACTTTAATTGATTGTCTTTTAGTATGTACAAATGCCAACTTTTTGACAAGATTAGATGATGTAAGCATTAAGGGGTGAATAGTAGATGTGTAAGATATTTGAATGATGGACAAATGATAAGGCATGGCCTCTCTTTTCCTTCTTTTCCAATCGACCAAGTAGAGAGCAAATAGGGCATGGTGTTGTCTTGTCACTTAATTAAAAGTTGAACACATAAAATAATGTGATAATTTGTCCATATGTAATATAAGTTGTGGTGTGATAAGGGAAATGTCTTATTACTAGTTTTTGATAAGTTATCAATTGATAAATGATTCTAACTCTCAATTGATAAGTTATTTAAGATGATTAGTTGGTTTACTTATTAATGTGTACAAGTTTTATGTATGAAGATAAGGAGATTGTCTTATATGAAATTCTTTTGGAGTTTATTTCTTAAATTGATTTATGAGTTATGATTTAATTCTTATAAAATTATGAAAATTTCTAAAGTTGAATAAAATTATTCAAATTAAATTCTTAATTAGCCACTTAGAGTTACAAGCTCTTAATTGTTTTAGGGTTTTGGGTTTAGAGTTTATGGTTCTCGTATTTGAGTTTTATTAATAATAGGGTTTCGAATTGGAAAATTAAATTCATTTTTAAATCTAAACTTGAATTCTTAGCTTAGTTTATCCTTGGAAACATTTGGAAAGTACTCTTAGTTGAATCATATGTTCGCTAAAAAGTAAGGTTTATAATTTATCTATATGTAACATGGCTTATAAGTGAAAATAAGAGAATTGTTTTATATGAAATTCTTTTAAGGCTTGATTCCTAAATTAATTTGTAGGTTATGATTTGCTTCTTAAGAAATTTTAAAATTTTCTAGAGTTAAATAAAATTTATTCAAATTATATTTTTAATTATTTATTTAGAATCGTAAGTCCTTGATTATCCTAGGTTTTAGGGTTCGAATGAGTATATATATGTTTTAGAGTTCGAGTAAGATTATGTATGTTTTAGAGTTTTTTACCAACTCGGGAATAATTGACTTACACTTAGGAGCTTAAGGTTCAATTGGCTTAATTATTTCAAACCATCGCTTTATTATGCAACATATATATATATATATATATATATATCATAAGCGAGAGTATGAAAAGAATAATAATATGAATAGAAGAAAATATATATATATTTATATATATATATACATATTGTGGGGCTACATATGTACACAAGTAAAATAATTTTTGTAAATTTATTAATTTATTTCTTTAACTAGCTTAGTTTTGTTGTTTATTATTACTTGAAATAATCCTTGATTCATTTGTTATCAGTTTTATATGATTTCACAAAATCATTGATAATTTTATTGATTTATGGCTTTTCAAGCATTAAGATAATTTTATAAAGTTTTAAAAAATTTTATGATTTGATATATACAATTTCTATTAAGTTTAGGTTTACATTTTTTTTAAAAGTACGCGTATATAAGGATTAGGGTTTTCTTGCATGATTAGGGTTTCTAAATTATATAATAGGGCCTTTCAAGTTCATTTTAAGTTTTGAGTTTAAAATTTTAGTTGGTTTTCATTTTATGTGGTCTTGTTGACTTAGGAAAATATCTATGATACTTGAGTCCGACACCATGTTTAGAAGGTTAAATTTATGAAGTCTACACCTACCCGATCTTATCTAAATCAAGTTGACTAATCCATCTAACATTCCTCTTTATTCTATGCCAAGCTATCCTTCTTAGATTTTAAGCCATCCTAGTTGCTGAGGTCCTTATTTTCTTTTTTTTTTTCTCTTTTGTCAAAGCATCCAAGTGAAGGTTAACATGTGTTTATTTAACTCATGATCCTATGAACATTCTCTGATTGATTCTATTTTTATCTTTTGCCATTTTTACCTTTTTAGCATATACTAGGAATCTTATTTATAATTACTTATATTTACCCTTTTGTCTTTTCCCCATTTTATGTAACTTGAAAGGTCGAATATATAAGCCTCCTCTCTTGTAACAACAAACAACACTTCTTGCATATTGAATATAGAATTCCTTTGAAAGTAAATTCTCTTCCCCTTTCTTAACTCTTGTCTATTCTCTTTATCAAGAAATAGTGACGAGTGCCCCTAGTCAACACTTGTACATCATATCAAGTAGAAGTTAGGCTATGTAAAACTTATTGGTGCATCATATCCTTTTAGTAGCTTGTGGATTTTGCTAAGCTTTTCTTTGTTTTAACCCATTGTAGTACACTTTTATGTATTTGACTTTAAAGCGCATTAGAGCCCTTTGACCATATTACTAACCAAATTTGCACACCTCTTAAATGGAGCAAGAGGTATATGGGTAGGAGTGTTGGAGCTTTCCCCTATAGCAAGCGTTTGATACTCGAATATAGGCTGTAGAGGAGATTCATGGGTTAAGGGGTACTCGGGTGAGGAGTACTTGTATCAATGATCATCTCTAATCTACAACTATCCTCGTCCATGTGCTTATGCTCTACGCTATTTATGACCTTAACTATGAATTCGTCCCCACTAATGTCCTCCTTAAGGCGCATCATGTGTTAGGAAGTCATTGCCGTCAACATCTGAGCTTAGTAAGGGTATATCATCTAGCTCCTATAAAGTGACAGCCCAAATTGATGAGTAACCATGTTAACCTCTAGTTACTTAGCAAAGATATCTTTATATGTCATTTATAATAGCTGGTCAATCAAATTTGTCTACAAATATATAAGATTCAAATAAATCATTAGAGGACAATGCAAAATATTATCAAATGAGCATAGTATAATAAGTAAAAACATACTAGGTACCCTACCATGGCTGCAGTTTAGTTAGTGTATTGCTTGGTCCTCAATTGATGTTGGGCATCATAATCTAACACCATAACCACATATACTCCACTTGGGTATGGTACTTGAACGATCCTGTTCTAATGATCGGCTTACTCATCTAGCCAATATGCATGTTCGATAGCCCAAATGACCTAGAAAACATATAAGTAAGATTATGCATTATTCTTTAACAAATAATTTCAAAGATAAATTTAAATAAGTTAATAATGATAAATACTTACTTCAGAATTTAGCAATTGAAGGCATCTCAATATTGGTAGGCAACATGTGACAAGGATCAACGGTAGAAACAATAGTGGATCTCGAACGAATAGGAATGGGTATGAAGAACAGGAAGCTTTTGATGGTGAATGTGAATGGATATAACTCACCAAAACACAAATACAATCAAGGGGTTTAAGCTTGAAATAGAGTTTGATACAATTCACAAACACTAAATGTCGCTTGGGATTCAAATGAGGGTTATAAATAACTCACTAATTGGTTCAAATAAAGGGGTTCGCCACAATCTTAAGAATAAGATTGATAAGAATACGGGAGAGATTAAAGAGAGTAATCGACACTCAATAATCCGCTAAACGCAAGCTCTACTAACTCAAGTACAGCCTTGCTCGAAAGAGGAAAGTTTCACTCTCTATATATTCTTCTATATATCTATATATCTCTATCTGTGTATATGTATGTTAGTACAAATGTTGCTAGTTATAGCAAGTCTTAAACCTTAGTGGTAAAATTATAAATAATGTACAAGGCTTTAAATCTTAAAGAATTAAGCCCACAAATAAAATAAGGAAAAACATATACAAGAGTACAAAACTGTGCATTTTATAGAAATTGGCATGCAGTTACTTGATATATCTTGAAAGCAGTAGTATTCAAATCGGACAGGGTTGGCAATTTAATGTACAGAGTCTTTGAACTCTCGCGAGCTTAGCCGAGACAGCAAAGAGATCGGCCCACAATTGCTGAGTTCTAGATTCAATCGGCATGAGTCTTTCGGTGCTGTGCCAAGTGGTTCTTTGCTCTCACGTCGTCGGCCTTGTAGTTTCTCGGCACCTCCGTTGACGATAAAGTTAATGTCGAATGTTTATTTTCCTTCCCTTCGTCCTTTTGGCTGCAGCTCGACCTCGGTAAACAATGATAGGCCTCGGCTTGGATATGGTTGGAGGCTGATTCCCATCATTATGTGTAGGCAATTGGGTCATGTCAAAAACAACCTCCAATTGATTAAACAGTGGTTGACCCTCAACAATTAGATATGCATGCATATTGAGGCAATGTAAGGAAAATGCTTTCACTCCTAAATTTGATGTACTTCTAATTGTCTACTGATCTCCTTAGCATCTTCCCCACCCCGACCCAAAAAAAAAAAATCATATTATATAGACACCACAAGATTTGATAAGAGATAGGGGAACATCAAATATACCTAGTTAGATGATTTGTTGGAAAACATCCCACCAATCAACCATATATTATGAGCTCATAATTATTGTTAGATGGTAATGTTGTCTGCATCCTTTGGCAGATCATTAAAATGGTGCATTAGCAATGATAACTTTAAATGACTACCCTTTATATGATTAGCGAAGCGGCATAAACTGAGTATATCATACATTGGCCCAACTCCTATGTATCCTATTGGTCATAAGATGATCATCTACCAAGAGACTAACCAAAAGTGATATGTCCTATAACGTGACTGTGAGCTCTTTAGATGGGAAGTGGAATATACATATCTTCCATCTCCAACACTCTATTAGAGCAATGATCAGATGCTAGTCTAATGAAATGAATGCTACCTATCTTACTCCTAGAAATCCCTATTACTTTGTTGTAGACTAATTTAAATTAAATTAGTTGTTTACTTTAAGCTAGTAGGGCGGTCGACAAGTGGTTAGCTACGACATGGATTCTAATCGCATTGTATTTTAGCCTTCTGTTGTAGACTTTAAGCTAGTAGGGCGGTCAGACATTAAGCATATATTCGTACCATCCTTCATAACATACATCAACATACACTTTAAGAACTACTGCCAATTGTCTTGGCACTTCTCATCAACTAGTGCAAATTTTAATGACATAATGTGATTTATAACATTAACCTTAGTTGTTATGAATAGCTTATGCTTATATTTCCCATAAAGAAATGTACCATCAATGGTGATCACGAGCTGAAAATAAGAAAATAGATAATCAAACAATTTGCTCATGGAACAAGTTACAGTTACGTACTTTAACTTAACTAGGGTATAGCATTGTACCTACAATGGATGAATGCTATAACGTAGGGTCCCTAAGCCTAGACACTCTATTAAAAAACACATGGCTTGTAGTATTGTTATCTATCCATTTCTACTCAACTATCATACCTAGATTAGCCTCTTCCATAACATATAACAACTTAGGAAGCACTTCATATAACTCCTCTTATTTCTTATAAACTAGTTCAATTGTCTTAAGCTTAGCCCCTTGGACTCTCTTGATTTGTGTAGAATACCAATACCTAAACTATTTATAGATAGATGCTTGGAGATATTTTATCTTAACAATTAGCGTACCTTTATGGTGACACATCGGGATAAGGTAGTTGAGTCTATGTATTGATAGTCTTGCCTAATAGTAAGGTTTACACACATGTGTGGACCCTTGTACTTATTAAACATGAAACACCCAACCTACTTTTTTCTAGTATGCTTGAAGCCTCTACCTACACCCCTTATCATTATTAAGTACATTTAATAGACTAAACTTTCTCTTCAACTACACCACTACCTAGTCATGATAGTCCATAACATGGTACATTTTCATAGTGTGTATGAAGTCTTCTTTCTTCTAAAATTATATGTTTACCTTGAATTCATTATTAAAGCATCAATTATTCGTGCTCTCTTCGGATGAATCATACTTACTACCCATACTAATTGTATAGAATGGGATAGGTTTTGAACTTCCAACTGCATCTATATATGTCAAGAACCCATGCTAACATTCTTCATACTCGTCCCATAGCCTAATCTATGGTTTGAAGCTAACCTTCGCTTCTCACATTACCATTATCAAAATCCATGTCATTAGACTCCTCAAACATTTCTTCACATGTTAAGTTATTTTCAATATCTATCTCTTTGTTAACTTCATTTATAACTACTATATTAGTTTAAAGGAGACCTTAATTGCTACTTTTCAAATAGTTGGGATAGGTTGAGATTCATAAATTTAAGTTTTAACTTAATACTCAATATTGTCATCCTATCTTATATCATACTCAATTGCAGTAGAAAAATCAACTTCATGAATTTCAATGTACAACTAAGTAGAATAATTGACCCATTACATTCTTATCAGGACACCAAATCATACATTATAACCATTATTTACAGGCACAGCATAAAAATAGCCCTTATTAACTCCTACAAGAGGATACTTATGAATCAACTTAACTTGATGGGTTATTAGGTCAATCGGAATATGGCTGCATATGACACCTACCAACTGCTCATAACTTACTCCATAGGAAAAAACTTTCGTCGAATGCTTATCATAAAACAACCCATTATCTCCTCCTATAATATGTCCATGGATATAGTAAATCACTCACATTTCATCCATTTTTTCACTCATCTATGTTTAACATTTATTTCTAGATAAGTTTAGATTACTAATAGACTATCATTGAAGATGGTTTCTAACGAACAATGTAGCCAATGTCTGATTTCTCTATAGTTTTCTACCATGATAGCAAAATTAGAATGTAGGAGTAGAAACAAAATATATATTTATATATCCTAAAAGTCTTACATAAAGTCTTAGACAATGAATTTTATTATCGGGTGCTATCAATATATATTATTAGAATGGTGTAATAACAAAATTGTAGCCAATACTTGTTACGTGTTCATAAGGTGAAAACCTTTGCTCTTTACCTACTTTGAAAGTACATATTCTTAAATTTTGTAACTTAAACTATAAGTCAGTGTCATTTTTTTACAGTAAAATATAAAGACTATACATGAAATAATTTTTCTAAAAAGTATAGAACAATAAAAAAAAAAAAAGAATTTAGATCTTCAATGCATGCATAAAGTGTAAATGTATAAAGAATGTCATTTTTTAGTGAGTTGCTAAAATAAAGCAATTTAATAAATACAAAATGTAATAAAAATTGTCAAGACATACAGTATATGCATGAAAATCACCATCCTAGAGAGTGAGAATGCAAAATGTTACAAAATTAAGCAATTTAAAGGAAGAATGTATCTCTGCGCTTGTAAAGATTGGTAAAGAGAGAAAGTGATTCAAATTTGCGTGATTTTTTTCAAAAAATCACAAAATCTAACTTGATACGATGTATATGAGTGATGTAGATTGCAATTTCAATTTGGATTTGAAAAAAGATGGCTTTACAAGTGGCAAATAAGTGAGATGTTCTAGCTAGGGTTTACGTAGAGAGAGAAAGGGATTTTTAAATGAAGAAGAAGAAGGATATAATAGGTGCTTATAGTGTGATAAAATCAACTTTTGGAAAGACGAATTCATTATTATATATATAATCGGCTTTTGAAAAGCCGACTTTATTTTAGGTAATTAAGTTTACCTTTTCAAAAGTCGATCTTAGTTTAAAATAAAAGTGTATTTTCAAAAGTTAAATTTATGTATGGTATTTTTAGGATTATTTTAAAAGTACAATGATTTTGGGGTTATTTTTAAAAATTACAATATTAATTTCCTTTTCTCATTACTTGTTTACTTAGAATTTGATTTTGAAATTTTTATTCCAATACTTTTCTATTACTCTAGAAGGAATAGAAGTTGTATTTTTTATTAAAGAATAAAAATGTTCAAGAGATCGACAACTATGTCTTTAATCGATCATAAAAATTAATTTACTTCCAATTATTTTTTAGAAGGACAAACATGGACACATTAGTATCTTTGGTTGAAATTAAAGAGTCAAATAAATACTGTAATAATTATTTTTATATTAGAAATTACGTAAAATAAATATTAGAATTTACATTTTTAATAGTGATTCGAAGTATGGCTTTTCTATTTGTTTCAAAAAATAAACAGCTGCTGTGTTGTTATTTCTCTTTATATTGTTGAATTATGTCATACCTAAAAATAAAGAGAGAGAGGGAGGTAAAAAAATAAAATGTTGAAAAAAAGCGTCCACGGCATGAGAAATTAGGGTTTCCCGATTGTTTCACTGCCACTACTCCACCGTCACAAGTTAAATCACCACTGCATAATCCCATTGTCGGGGCACATGTCTGTTTGAGTGAAGAAGAAACAGAAGCAATGGGTGGGAAGAGAAAGAAGAGCAAGAATAATGAAGAAGGGGAGTGGATTGATGAGGAAGACGACAGCAATAGAAGGAAGGAGAAGAAGGTGAAAACGGAAAAGAGAGAAATATTACCCTCAATGATAAAAAACAAAGATAAGAGATCGGAAGTTCACGCCAAACTCAAGCACCAGAAGAAGCTCGAGAAGCGCAAGAAAATCAAAGCTCGGAACGCCGCCGAGAAACGTGCTCTGGAGCTTGGCGAGGAGCCTCCACCGAGAAAAACTCCTCGTACCATTGAGAACACTCGCGAATTTGACGAGACTGTTTGCAGACCTGACGATGAAGAGGTCTGCTTATTAATTTTTTTTTTCTCTTTTATTTTCTTGTAAGTCGTTTGAAATGGTTATATCTTAATTTTCAAATTTGCGAATTTATAATCTGTATATGCGTTTGTTGTTTTGTAGCTATATGCTGGAATTGACGCGGATGAGTTTAGCTTGATTTTGAAGCGTGAACGTGAGCCAAAGATATTAATTACTACTTGCAGGTTCAATTCAACTGTATGTATCGATTGTCATTCCTTATATCGATGCTTTGATGGAGGACAATCCCAACTTGTCTAGACATGTTCCAATGTTGATTTTGGTTTCTTATAATTGCTTACTTGCAGAGAGCGCCTGCTTTTATATCAGAGTTGCTCGAGGTGATCCCCAATTCTCATTACCACAGGAGAGGAACCTATGACTTAAAAAAGGTGTTTGTTTTATCTTTTTGTTTGCGTAGGGTTTCAAATTGTCAGTTACTGTTACTGTGCTGAGCATTATCTTTTGGCTTTCAGATTGTAGAATATGCGAAGAACAAGGACTTCACTTCTGTCATAGTTGTTCATACGAATCGGAGAGAACCAGGTTTCTAGTGCTTTTTTTTTTTTCCACTATGGCATTGTGTTTGAAAAAAGTATCTTGTTCAGTAGTTCTTTTGGTTTGTAGATGGTCTTTTGATTATTGGATTACCTGATGGACCAACGGCACATTTCAAGCTTTCAAAGCTTGTACTAAGGAAAGATATTAAGGTGTGTTGTCTATGCATTGATTCCAATATTGGGTTGTTGTTCATACTTTTGAGTAATTTATAGGCTGTTCGAGAAATAAAAATGGCTTGTTATCTTATCTATGAGTGACTTGGAAAATGCCTTTGCTTTTGAATTACTTGCAGAATCATGGAAGACCGACTAGTCATAAGCCTGAACTTGTATTGAATAATTTTACGACGCGCTTGGGCCACCGTGTTGGAAGGTTGGTTTTTCTTATCTTTTCAATTTTATCCCACAGGATGTGTCATTTCTGTTGGATTCTCTATCCTTGTTGAGCCTGTTCTGTTTTCTATTTGCAGTAAAACACCATAGAGTAAAAGGCCTTTGTACTCCACCATCCCCCTGTGCTCCCACCCCCCACCCCACCCTTCTCCCTCCTCCACCCCCTCTCTCTCCTCTCTCCTCTTCTCTCTTCCCTAAATCTTATTCATTCTTGTAGTACACTTAATCGTATGTGCTATTCCTTTGTCTATGGTGAACAATAGGCAACTCTTTGTGGGCATGGTTGCCATGAAATGAGGCATGGGTACCCAATTACGTCCTCTCTCAACTTCAGTTGAATGTAATATATCCAGTTAGAATTATTAATAAACTATTCATGTGGTTCCATGTTCATTTTCCGTATGGTGAAACGATCATGTACTTTTTATATGCTAATCCTGTTTTGTTCTTTCTGTATGTTAGTTTCTCTCATAGAGAACTGATTGCTTTTCTTCTTGCTTGCTGTCAATATGGCGATGACATATTTTCTGTTCTTTAAGAATGGTTTATTTTATCCATTTCATTGCAAAACTTTTCATGGTATTACATCTATTTTTATATGTATCTTCTCTTCATTTTGTGGACAAACACATAACTTTTAGAACTTGAAATTAAAGTACAACTTTAACCATTTCTTTTCTTCTTCATTCACCATATGCTAAAAGTCCTTGCTTTAAGTGTCTCTCCCAAAAGGTGCTGGAGCTCTTAATTCATCCAAGATTATTTCTTATGGGAAGTAGATATTGTTATCCCATTAAACTGAAAACTTCAGGAAACTCATTTACTTGGATCAATCTTTCAGTAATTATCATTAAGAAGCAATTAATTAACCAAAAAAATGATCATTGAGAAGCTTGAATGTAAAGAGTTAAGGCCAATAATGCTTGATCACTATTTCTTTTAAACTTGTCTTGATTAGGTGGTGAGGTTCAAAAATCATTATGCAATTCTCAGCTGTGGAAATAAGTTGAACTGTTGAATCTTCGTACATTCATGTGATGTTAACTTGAATAGAGTGAAAGAGAACTTGATCTTGGGGGAACACAATCTCTAAGTAACTGGCACTGTGGCCTAGTGTCCTGCAGAAGCAATTTATACTGGACATGAAGGCATGTGGACTCCTAAATGTAGCTGAATGCTTATTGTGTAGCCAATTAATTGTTTGCAACAATCATTAATTTTCTGAATGCATCTAGGATTTGGAAGATTTTTAACTTGCAATTCAAACTCCCATGTAGTAGGACTAAGCTCTGAAGTGGCTTTAGAGGTGAGCTTGTAAAAGCTTTCAACGTTTACACCATATGGGTACACCATAGAGGAATAGCAGGCGAATGTGGATTTGTTGGCAAGTTCTATTGTATCATTTGGGCAGACGGTCTAGACCTGGGTTAGTCAAGTTTTTTGGTAATTTGGAGTTGGCTTTCATGTTTTCTCCATTGATCTTGGATTTCCTATTGGTTTTTTGTGCTACAGCATTGAGTTTAAGGGAACATATAACAGGAAAGAGATGCAAAAGCCATTGGGTAACCTCTTCTGGTACATAAATATGATTCTTAATCAGTTGAAAAGGGGGAAAAGGGCTCCTGAAATCAATTCTGTGTTTTCAATTGCTTAGGAGACATGCTTGGTGGTAAAGCAAGTGTATCTTCTTTGGGAAAAATGCTAAAGAACCTTTGCCAAATGGTTTCCTTTTATCTTGAATTTGGAAAAGATGCATATGTTTGTTTTGTAGATATCCTAGAAGCTAGAAGAAAAACAACAAAAATATTGCACAGCAGTGTATGTGGTATCCTTTTTTTAATTTCTTCATGGGCAGATTATTTAGTGACCCATTTGGGAATTGAAAAATCAGTTCTTTGGAAGAGCAATGTTGGATTTTTTTGCTCCTGAAATTTAGACTCAACAATTGTTTTATTTTTTTTTTGGGGAGAGCTTTAGGGAGAATGAAGACCTCCATCTTACTTGTTTTATGGGCTTGAAGCCCTTATAGGAAAGAGAGGGGGTAAGGAGGAGTGTTTGAGAGAAGAGGAGAGAAGAGGGAAGGGAAAGAAAAGAAGGGCAGGGGTGGCTGTGGTGTGTGAGGGGGAGCAGCAGATTAAATTCTGTTGATTAAGGCTGTTTTGGATGAAGAAATTAAGGCTACTTTTGAAATGACGGCTCAAGACAAGGCCCCATGGTTGGATGGCTATAACATCAATCTTTTTAGGAGCCTTGGGATATTGTTGGCCTAGAGGCTTGTGAGGCTATTAAGGATTTCTTTGCTTCTGGTTCTTGGCTAAAGGCCATTAATTTTACAGCTTTATCGTTGGTGCGTAAGTTTGAATAGACTACCTTTTAATATTGAATTTTTTGCCCTATAGCATGTTGCAATAATTGTACAAGTGTATTACTAAAATTTTAGCTGAAATGTTGAAGTTAGTATTACCTTATCTTGTTGGAAAGAGCCAATGGCTTTTCTAAAAGGCTAGAGAATAGTGGATAGTGTTTTTGTTGCATAAAATCTCCTTCTTGATTACCATAAAGATAAACTTGGGCCTAGACATGCTATTAAGGTGGATATCATGAAGGCTAATGACCATATTAATTGGTGCTTCTTTAGAGCATTTCCATAGAGTTATGGAGTTCCCTCCCCAGTTCATGCATTGCATGATGCAATGTGAATCAACCCCAAGATTTTCTTTGAACTTGAATGGGGAATTTGTTGGTTTCTTTCTGAGTTTATGAGGCCTTCGACAAGGAGACCTGATCTCCCCTAATATTTTCGTGTTGGTAATGGAGCTATTCCCTGTCTTATGATTGGAATGGGAAAAAAGAGGGTTTCTCTAGTCATTGGAAGTGTCACTAAGAGAAACTAAACCACTTGTGCTTTGTGAATAAAGTTATGATTTTCTCTAAAAGTGATTTGCAGTATGTTTCTCTGATTAATGAAGTTTTTGATGAATTTTTCTTACTGTCTAGCCTAAAAACTATCATAGAGATGAGCCAAGTCTTCCATAGTGGCATTCTGCAAGCTATGAAGGAAGATATTTGCCAATGCCTTAGATTTATGCCTGGTGCTCTCCCTATCAAGAATTTGGAAGTTTCCCTCTCTTCTACAAGGCCTAAGAAGGCCATCTGTCAAAGCCTTGTTGTGAGATTTAGCAAATGAATTAATCATTGGACTCGTAAGGCCCTCTCTTGTGCTGGCCAGGTTCAATTGATTAAAGCATTCTTTTTTCTCTTCAAGTTTATTGTTGTTCCTTTTCAAGTTTATTGGTTTCATTTGCCTAAAAAAAGTTTATTGGTGGTCTATATTTGTTTTACCCAAAGCATCTTGAAGGTGTTGACGATGAAGATGAAATGATTTATTTGGAATGTTAATGATGAAAACAAGGCAAAGGCTATAGTAGATTGGGAGAAAGTGTGTAAACCTAAGTCTAAAGGTGGGTTGGTATCATTGATATGTAGCTTGGAGCAAGGTGGCTCAACTCAAACACTTGTGGTAATTGTGTACTGTTTATTAATGGCTGGTTGTGGCCCAGTTGGGCCACATCTGAACTAATAAATGTGAGGAACTTTTGAACGCGGAAAATTCCATCTATTGCTTCTTGTCTTGGTGTAAGATCCTTCAACTTCAACCTTTGGCTCAAAGCTGTTTAAATGGGAGGAAGGTGATGATAACTCAATCTCTTTGTGGTATGATGAACCAAAATAGGGGATGTATTTTTGGTCACTGAAAATTCCATCAATTGCTTCTTGGTCTTGTTGTAAGATCCTTCAACTTCAACCTTTGGCTTAAAGCTTGTTTAAATGGGAGGTGGGAAATAGTAACTCTGTCTATGTGGTATGATGAGTGGCATCCTATAGGTGCCTTGGCTTTTTGGTTAGGTGAATGGGTGTAGTTGTTTGGTTTTCCAAAAGATGCTTCGCTTTGTTCAATCATTAATTTTGATTGGTGGGATAGGCTGTCTTGTTCTTTATGAAATTCAATAATAGATGAGCTAAATGGAGGCTTTGTTCCTAAAGTTAGTTGCAAGGATAAATGTCTTTGGAAGGATAAGTCAAGCAGGAGCCTCACTATTAAGGAAGCCTATGCATTTCTCCGGTAGCCTGGTACAAGGTGTCTTCTGGGTTCACATGGTTTGGTTCAAAGACCATGCACCCAGACACTTTCTTTTTATGACTTGTGGCACAACGAAAGCTGGTTACTTTGGATAAGCTAGTACTTTGGGGTGTCATCGGACAGAATATATGCTACTTGTGCAATAGGGAAGAGGAATCTCACAATTGCCTCTTCCCAAAGTGCCCCTCTGTGTTGGATATTTGGGAAAGACTGAATGAAGCAGCTTCTGTTTCTGGTGTCCTACCTTTGAGCATGTCATTCCTAACTTGTTTAATTTGTTTAGATCGAGCCATTCTTCATCAGGCTTTTGACTGGCCTGGTGATTTACTATACTGGGAGAAAAAGAAACAAGAAGCAACTTGGGCATAGTCCTTGCTCTTCTACTGTAGATATTACTCGCCCTATCCTTTCTTTTTATTTAGCTAGTGATGACACTCTTTGGCCTGGTAGAGCTAAGATCTTGATCTTGCTGCCAACTTTTGTTTGTTAAGTGTTCTGCTTGAGCTCTTAGGTATCTAGTGAGTGCTTTTGAGTTTTGTACATGGGCAATTCCCAAGTTTGTGTCTCATTCATATTAAAAAATTGGCTTTCATTCCCTCAAAAGAAGGAAAAAAAAAATCCCAAAATCATAAGCTCCTTAAAGCTTTCTTTCCTCTTTTATTATACTATTGGAAGACAATTATTTTGGCTCTTGTATATCTATCTTGATGTGAAGCAAACATACGAGGAAGAAAATGGGAGAGAAACCACCCCACCCTTCCCCACCTCACTTCCCTCTCTCCCTCTCCCTTTTCATCTCTCTCCATTCATGTATGTACACTATGTGGTTGATTCACATATTCAAGTCATGATAGGAAATGATTATTTTGTAATCAGTACTTAATTTACCAACATCTCGACATACAGTGACCCACCCCCTTGTCTTGTCCCTTTAGATATATTAAGATTCAAATCAGGATTGAAGATAGAATTGACAGGTCTAGTTGTTTAGATCCCCATAAGCGAGGGAGAAAGTATGTCTTTGCTGCTACAGTCAAAAAGGTATATTTTTTTACATAGGATAATTTATTGTTTTGGCACTTCTTCACTTGCATAACTTATGTTTTCTTTTTTGTCGCTTATCCAACCTGTTTTGTCCTTCCATCTTGAAACTATTTAACTCGCTGCTTGTATGTGAATGTGGGTTATACCCTCGAGTAGACCCAATACCCTAAACAGCTGGACTTTGCAAAAGATAAAGCAAAGATGATTAACTTGAATCAAGGGGTTATATGGCATTCTGCATCTTAAAAGTGTGGTAAAGTGTTTCAGGTTTTTAGTCACCTAAGTGCACAGGGTGGAGGACAACCCGTTTTAAATAAGTAACAAAAGGACAAGATTAGTTACATTAATTGAAAAGCTCTAAAGCACAGACTATACTAGTTAACTTACTCTTTACTATTGTAGTTTGCTTTCTCAATTGAGTGTGATTACTTTAATTCCTAATGGATTTGTTTTCCTGTTTTCTGAAGGTTAGTACAGTCACTATTTCCGCAAGATCCAAATTTTCGAGGTCGTCGAGTCGTGACTTTTCATAATCAACGAGATTTTATATTCTTCCGGCATCATAGGTGTGTCATCTGTGTTATTATGATATGCAATGTCGACATTAGGTTTGTTCACCTCTCACGTCTTGTTCTTTGTTGTCAGATACATATTTGAG
Organism: Lumnitzera littorea; assembly: GCA_024138015.1. Taxonomy (NCBI): domain Eukaryota; kingdom Viridiplantae; phylum Streptophyta; class Magnoliopsida; order Myrtales; family Combretaceae; genus Lumnitzera; species Lumnitzera littorea. The sequence goes on from JAMXBB010000002.1 coordinate 59,601,788, forward strand.
ACTAAAGAAAATAAAGAGACAGTTAAAAAGAAGGATGCTGGTGGTGAGATCTCCAGTCAAAGCAAAGTAATTGCACACCTTCAGGTACATATTGATATTTCTTTCGATCCATTTGGGTGCTTGACCCAAATAACTTAACATCAGAAGCATAAGATTTATTAGACCACATTGGTGCCGAGTCAAGATTAAAAATTTACTCCGGTACATTATACATTCAGTACAGTGGTTCCAACTTTCTAGTGTACTGTGCAGGAATGTGGTCCTCGTTTTACCTTGAAGCTGATCAGCCTGCAGCATGGTTCCTTTGATAGTAAAGGCGGGGAATATGAATGGGTTCACAAGGTATTTATTCATGTCAATTTACAGTCTCATATCGAAGTTGTCTAATCATTTCAATCTAATTGCTCTCTCTCTCTCTATTGTAGCCTGAGATGGACACTAGTCGGAGGAGATTTTTCCTATAATGCACTAAGTGGTAAAAGTGCCATCTTCCTTCGTTTCAGATTTCCAGATATAAGCCAGGAGGGCAATTTCTGCAAAAAGGTGATGGTAGAATTCAAATTTGCCTTTCTGACATGAGGTCAATTTTTTCATGTTCCGTTGGAGAAATTTTCCCATTTAGTTTAGTCGACTTTTTTCCCGTTGAGACAACAACTGTACCTGTAACAGTTTACAGATTTTGCTATCGCAAATTCTTCTTCTCCAGAAGCAGTGACTTATTCTAGGTAGAAATGCTCTAAAGTGCAGAGGGATCAGGCATGGTTTTCATACTTGGACAAAATGGATTTTGCTATTGCAAAATTTTTTTGCTCCAGTTGCAATGAGTTGTTATAGATATGTTTGTTTTGAAGTGCAGGGGGCCTCAGGAACCCTTTTCATGATGTATCAGCAAGAGGTCGAACGGGTTGGCAGGCCATCTTACATATACTTGTAGAATGAGGTTGGACCGGTTATATTCATGATGTGTGGTTGCTACCCGGGATTTGCAAGTCGTCATTTGAATATCGGGAAAATTACATACCAAAACATGGAACTAGGAAGATTTGGTTCCAATCCAAATAGAGGATGAAAATTTTTAGTGATTAAAATAGGAAAGGAATGTTAAATAAAATGGTGCAATTAAAACATAACATTATAGCTCTAGTGTAATAACGTTAAGATCTTGGTGCACATTTTGTATGCAAATTCAATATTGTATGATTTTCATTATCTACTTAAACACAACATTATCCTCTATTTACATCAGTAACGTTTTTTTTTCTGTTTGCATCAACTTAATAAAAATAATATTCATCCTTTATTTAAATCACCAAAAGCTTTGAACTTGATCTAAAATGCTTATCCTCTAGTGCATAATTTTCCCGTTGAATTTTCTTTGGGTGAGTAAAGCTGCTCCTTCATTGTTTGTTATCATCCCCGCAAACGTGCACGTGCATCGAGCTGTGTGTTGATGCAAGAAGTTGGATTGAAAAGGATGTAAACGGACGGAGCGGGTTTGAGACTCATCATATAAATTCAATACCGTCCGCTATTTTAATAGGGTTCACAAATTAGTCCTCAAATCTTATAGGGGCTTTTAGTCTCATATACCAAACTTGCTCCCTATTCTAATGGGCTCTTTGTTTTTCGATCTATAAGATTCATTTATGTTTTTTTTTTTAATCTACTTTTTCTAAAGAACTATTGTTTTTTAACTTCATTAGTCAATTATATGGAAAATTGATTTGTATTATTTATATTTATAAAACATGAGCAATATAATGAGGATATATTAGTGGAAAAACCACAAAAACATGCCACGCCATACTCCATCTATGGTATATTTATAGAAACCAAAACATGAAAATCCTTCTAAAACTTATTCATCACATTTTCAATAAAGCAAAAAGAGAATCCAACATACTTGAAGACGAATCGTGAAAGAGCATTGGAAACAGCAACATATAAGACAATAATAACTCAGAATTTCTAAAATAAAATAAAGTGTTCCATTTGAATTTGATTTTTATTTGGTTAGATAGCTTGCTTTTTATTTTCGAATTTGATTTGAGTAATTGTTAATTTTCTTTTTATTTAGTTGAAGTAATTGTATATTTTGTACTTGTATGTAGGATGTTAACCTCTAATTGATATTTTAGTTAATATTATATTATTAATATATTATTTTTATTAGGTAATGGGTTTTTCAATAGATTTTTTTTTTTTTTAAATCCCCAAGCTCATCCTATAATCCTAATAGGATTTTAACCATATCCTAAAACTCTATCAAGTAATATCTTATAGGGTCTTTAGCAAACTAAATAGGTTGGGCAGATTGTATATGCTATAATGACCTACTTATTTACATCTTAGATTGAACATAGGATTAGGCTAAGAAGCTTATTTTTATGTAATAAGATTCTAATTCATTGTTGCATTAGATGGCCTAGCTTAGCTCTCGTTTGATTAATTTCATTTAATAGTATTCCAAGTAATTTTTCCATTCTTCATTTCTAGGGAGTCGTCGACGAGAATGTAGGATAAAGTGGCAATGAATGTGAATGTGGCTTGGGACTGGATTGAGATTTGAAGTGAATGGAAGTTAGGGGTGATCATATTCTGATTAAGCTCTCAGGAAAAGCTAGAAAAATGTGAATCTTTAGGAATCCTTCCACGAACCAAACAGCCTCTCATTTGTGAATCTCCTCTTCCATTATGTTATGACTCCGAGGAGGCGATAGAAGTGACACTATCACCGTTCTTTTACTCGATCAAGCTTGTAAGCTGAATTGCATGGAATATATATATCGATATATATATATATATATATATTTCCTTTAAGCTATTATTATATTATAACCTTTTTATGTAGGAGGAATTGAATTTTGGTCAGTTTGTGAGAAGAGTAGCATTCATGTACTAAAGTACAATGGTCTTAATGAGTTTGGATAGAATTCTATTCCATCAAATAAGCTTATGTTGTCTCCTTAACACCTGAGAAAAAGAGGTGGAAGTTTGATTAGTTATATTCACTTGGAGAGGATATTATAGTAACGTTAATCTTAAAATCTTTTGACATACTATAATATTAAATGGTGTTTTAACTTGTATTACAATCACCATTTATGTTTTATTTATTCTACAAATCCAAACTTATGAGACTGGTAATTGGAAACAAGTTGATCCTAAAAGTCATGAATTAATAAAATATGAAGTAGATCATTATGTTGATGTTGCATTGATATTAATGTCAGCGCCATAAAATAAAACCATGGAATTATGGTTTAATGCATAGAAAATATACACAATTCAATGAGCAACGTAACTCATGTTACTATATTTTTTTAGCACTTTTTATACCTATTATATATAAATATAAGTATTCATTGTCTATGTCTTCCATAAAATTTTTCCATTACCTAATCCACAACATGCCAATCACTCTATTTGAATTTCAACATAATCTTCTCAAGTGATATGGATGTTCAAAAGAAGTGTTTGACACGGAGCATATTAGGAAATTAGAGTATGAAGGGCTAAATAAAGTGATTGTAATTGCATACTTCCCATGCATTCCACCATAGGCTTACACATACAGTATAATGCTAGAAGTGAAATCAACATAAAAATAGTTTTGTGAATTTCTTGATTCCCTACTTTTAAGGTCAATTTCCTCATATGGATTGGCCTAGTGGTCAAGGTCTAAGACATTTTTGAGATTTTAGATTCAAATTCTACTATGAATACTTCTTAAGCTTATCGACCTTATAGGGTAGTTTATGTGTTTAAAGGTAGCTAAATATAATATGATCGTGCTCTTTCATTACAAAAAAAAAAAAAAAAAAAGAAAAGGGTTAATTTCATTTTAATCACTTATTTCAATAACTTAGAATTTAAGGAAAGATGATAGAAAAAAGTACTATTAGAAGAGATGTCAACGTCTATTACAATATCAAAGTTATACATCACTTGTAAAGTTTCTTTTAAGTACATGACATTTTCTAGGAGAAGAAGAAAAAATATTGACTAGTTTAATCACATAGCTATGGGTACGCAATTGGTATATGTGTGCATCAATACGTGTGTGTTTGTGTTTGTACGAAAATAAGTGATATTTATGTGAAATCCTATGAAATGTAAATAAAAATAAAGGAAAATGGAAAAACAAAGTTATGATAGCAGTAAATAATAAAGTTTTTATAAGAAGAGCAAAATAGACTTTTTAACCCTTAAGTATAAAAAGGTCGTTTTAATCCTAGGTCTCATTTTCCATTATTATTTTCGTAAAAGACCCTAGAAAACTTGCAAGAGTGAGATATATAAGAATTCACGAGTTAAGATCATTGTTGGTTTTGGTTCTATATCGACTGCAGAAGACGTTGTGGCACACTGGGTGCATTGGGCGTTGGAGAAGGGAAGGCGGAAATTAGGATACAAGGAAAAACCTTAATTGGAGAAGAGAATTGTCAGAACATCAATAATGCTTTGAAATCATCATTTCGGATAAGGTATTATGTGATTCTTGGTAAATGTTATTTTCATGGTTTTCAACGCAGTGTGACACATTGCACGCCGTATTAAGACTAAAACGATGTCCGCATTTTATTGACGACTAGCCCACAGACACACTGCATTGTAAAATTTTTGTAGACATCATACAGATCTCATGGATTATACTTGTTGAGTCATGTACGGAAGCTTTATTGTTGTAATGGTAACTCAAAATACTATCAGTGCAGAGTTCATCGTTTCGAGCAGTCCTCCTACAAACATTTTACCATCTAATTGGTTTTGTATCACAATGCAATCTTTCTTCTCCCAAGCCACCATTTATATCTTGCGACCGAATTAAGAAACACAATCACTCTTCTTTTAATTTAATTAGCTTGTATATCGGGAGTTTATTGTAATTTCAACTTTATTTCCATTACTTTATTTCCAATTTTTAAATAGAAATAAAATAGTTTTAAGAGTCAAAAACTTTTTGCCCATGTTTTCCATTTTCTTTAATTTCAAATTTCCTATTCAATAAAGAAAAACTGAAAAGAAAAGAGAAGAAAATTTCACTCATTTCCATTCATTCTCATCATTTTCTTCTAATTCCACTCAACTAAAACCGGGGTCTAACTTCAAAGTTTATCTTGAATTTTATATACTCTTAGTCTTAAGTAGTGCTTGCAATTTAGCAATCCTATCTTCTATTCATGGTATTTACTAGGTTTTGTGTTATGGTAGCTGGCTTTTAAGATACCTTTAATGCATTATTACGGCATGTCATATCCCTACATAGAATTCACTTTGTTGTGGAAATTGTTATTGCTATAGCTATGGGCCTATAGTCGTTGACCAAGGACCTTAACGTCAACGTACAAATAAATAAATAAATACAACGTGCAGAGTGCTGGCCCATTAGTGGACCGATGAACATTTGAGGTCATAACGAGTTAAATTGTCTAAAATATATTTTAATAATAATGAATATTGATTATATTTTCTAACATATTTTATTGAGTATATATATATATATATATATATATATATATGTATATGCATATATATAGAAACATAAACGTGTCTGAAGTTATTTATATGAAATTTTTGTCAAGTTATGTTGTAACTTATAAGATTTAATCCGATATGTAAGGTAATTTAAATATTATTTGGATAATCTCAAGTGAAAATCAACCGAATAAATCTTTAAAGTTTTATAGAGCTAAAATCTTGAGTTTCATTAGGTAATTATTAGAGATATTTTTCAAAATAAGAATCAAACTTAGTTTTTAACAGTTTTAAAATTTAAGGGATATATTATCTAGTATTAAATAAGGCTTATCGATTTAAGTTTGAATCACCATTTGATATAACCGAGTTTGTTGAAGATTACGGCATATCTTTTTCAGGTTTTGAATTTGATTTATTATGGAAGAATGTTATTAGTACTTAGTGGATTCAGATAAAAACTCATCTGTTTTACACCAAATATTTCAATTAGAAAGTCAATATTATCAAGTGGATTAAGTCACTATTGTTATGGAGGTAAATCAAAACAATTTAAAAAAAATTTTTCTCTCCCTAGCGAGAGGGGTTTCTTTTCCAAAATCCGGCCAATCCGCTGACGCAAATACCGATTGAGAGACTCCAGACACCGCTCAACCTTTCACCTTCGCTTCCATCCTTCAAAAGCCGAGCGACCCCATTGCACAGATACTCAAAACCCTAACCCTATATTAGCAATAGAACACGATGCACCCTACTTTCTACAAGCCCATCGACCTCACTGCACACATACCAAAAACCCTAACCCTATATCGGCCATAGGACACGATGTACCCTAATTTCTACAAGCCCATCGAACCACATGTGTTTCCTCGCCCCAGGATGAAATTCCCCCAGTTCAGTAGACCCGAAGCCTAGAAGGAAGATGGAATGCTAGGGGTCCCATAAATCAGATAAATCCTATTTCTATTATCTGTTTTCATAGCTTTTATCGGAGTCATGTTCTGAAATAAGTTCGTAGACTTAGTCCTATGGCTGGGTTATATCCATGTACATGATAATCTGCCTGTTCATACACTTAGTCCACCCAATGCGATTACTACTTGGGCTGTTTTGGTAGCATTCCTCACTTAGTACTAGCCATGATTTGGATATAGAACTCTTGTGTCTTGGTTGTCTTGCTCATATAGATAGTCAAAGTTGAGCCTTTTTCTTGTCTGTAGGATGGATGTATTTAACCCAAGGCGCTGCTAATAATGCTCCAGAATATGTTGAGGATGTGGTGGATCTTGAAACCCAACCAGAAGTTATTGGAGACTCAAAGGCCATTGTGATTTGCAAGTTGTGGCCATGAAGGCTAACATCTATGTTTGCACATTATTAGAAAAGCATCAAGCTATGAAAATCATTAAGGACAGACCGTGGTCATTCATGGGTAAACTGCTTGTCCTAAACATTTGGGAAGCACATCAGAATTTTGAGGATGTAAACTTACAGAAGTGTCCTTTCTGGCTGCAAGTGCATGGTTTAAAGCAAGATCAAATGATGGAAGCAAATGCGGTTAAAACAGGATCCTTGGTAGGAGAGGTAATGGAGTGCGAACCAGTCCAACTAAAAGGTGGAGCCCTGCGAGATCGGTACCTAGGTCAAACGAAGCTCAGAACGATATTTTGTCAACTTCAAGTATGAAAAACTACTTAATATATGCTTTAAGTGTGGTAGAATGGGACACACTACGAGAAGTTGTCGTGAGGAGATAATCAACAAAGTTTTGGGGTTTGGTTAAGAGCTTCTACTGTAAAGCTAACATTTGATGGGGATGCCTCCCTAAGCAAAGCATCCCCAGTATAGTCATCATCCATGGAAGCAGCTTTGAGTGAGTCTGGACCACTAAGATTCTCTTTTCAAAGGAGAAACAACTCGATCAGGATAGATGAAGCTAGCTCCATAAGGATTGTGACACCGAGCTCACAACTGACTCACTATAGTCCCCCTTTCAAGAGAACAAACTTGAATCAACTTGCTGCATTGAGGAATCCAGTGGACAACGCATTGTCACCAGCTTTGTCTGTATCTCAAAATCAAGTGAACTCTCCTTCAAGTGCCTCACAAAGCTCGAAAACCCCTGATCATGGTGATAATAAGGAAATCACAAGCCCATAAAAAAACCTAACTCAACCACAAAACATATGCATTACCTAGCCTTACCCCAAACTGATCACACACACCACGATACATGCCACCCAACATCTATATATACACCATTCGCACCCTACATGTAACTACCCCAACATCTACATAGTTGAACTCCTAGATTCACCTCTACTTACACCAAACACTTTACTTATGATCAAAGCATCACCATCCCATTTCATACTTGCTATGAAAACCTTGGCCACAAAACGAGCAACAGAGGACATTAATGAGTGTTTGGTTAAGAAATTGAAGTTCAACGAAGTTGAAAAAGAAGAAACTGCTCACCCACCAAAAGATCACCTTTGAAGAAAGGAAGGAAATCACGTAAAGAGGTTATAAAGCCTAGAAAGTGGGGTTCACAAAAAGATCATATGAAGCTAGATTCAGAAATCTCAGTGAATATACCAATTGCCTTTTATGACAATGCAAAGGATGGTTATGGTGGCTAGCCAGAAGTAGTCATACAGGACCAATGATCATCCTTAGCTAGAACTGTCAAGGGTTGGGATCTGACTTGATAATTCAACACCTATGGGATCTAATCCATAAACAAAACTCCAGTGTCGTGTTTATTATGGAAACAAGAAATAAAATAGGGAAACTATCCAACATAAGAAGGAGGTTGAGATTTAGTAATGAATTCTATGTCCCCTTCCCCCCAACCCAATGGTTGCTTAAGTGGTTTAGCTTTATTGTGGTCAGATGAGATCTAGATAGACATTCATAGTTTTTGCAAGAATCATATTAGATCATCAATTTGATTGTATGATGGTTCACTCCTTTTTGAAATCTCTTGGATTTATGCAAATCCTGATCCCCACTTCAGACATGTCTTATGGAGTGACTTGGAAGTAATAGGTGTATAGTGTAATTATTTATGGTTATGCATAAGAGATTTCAATGATATTCTTTTCCAACATGAAAAAGAAGGCGGTAGACTGAAGAGTGGTCATCTGATGGAGAGATTCGGTTCTATGATTATGAATGCTAAACTCAATGACCTAGGCTTCAAAGGCTTAAGCCTTACCTAGTCAAATAAAAGAGACAAACGCTTGGTTAAAGAAAGAATTGATAGAGCATTAGCTTTTGAAGATTGCATCTTAAAGTATCCAAAAACTTAAGTCTTGCATAATGAGATGATTGGATCATGATATGGTCCTAGGCTAAAGACAGATAAGGTCGGTCGTGGGAGTGGGTTCGATCCTACCGAATGAACGAAAAGTAAATAGGAGTCGATGGTTTAGCAATCTCGTGCACTAACTCTACGGATATAACACATCATAGAACTGTACATAGACCCAAGACTTATCGGATGTGACGTACTGGTTTGAGTAATAGGATTGCTCGCCACAATCATTATTACTAAAGGGATTGATAACATCTAATAAGGGAGAGAGAACTTTTTGCGAGAAAAGACTCCAAAAGGGGGTTTTTTATCAATCTTTTATATATCTATGTATTGTTACAAAAGCTGCTATTTATAGTAAGTTTTAAATCTTAGTAACAAAATTATAAATAATGTATAAGGTCTTAAATCCTAAAGAATTGAGCTTATAAATAAAATAAAAATAAATATGTAAAAAATATAAAACTGTGCGTTTTATAGGGAGAAGTCAGCATGTGATTATTCGACATGCCTTGGAGATAGTTTCGTAGTATTTGGCTGAGACATTAGAGAAATTGGCCCATAATTGCCGAGTTCTGAAGTTAATCAGCAATAGTTTCTTTAGGCTATGCTAAGTGGATTCAACCCTTGATAACGTGATCTCTTAGCCATTAAGTCGATGGCAGACTTTAGTTGAGTGAATCCAACTCTCGAAAACGTGATATCTTGACCTATCAATAAGTATGATGCTAAGTAAATAATTGGTTAGGCATGGGTGAGGATTGGTTGTTGTCTTGATCTTTTGCTTCTCGACATTCTATCTGCGAAAAAATAGGTCATTCACCTCGGTAGGTAGAATGAGTCGGTAAGTAGATGAGCTTGGCCTTGGCAGTCGGGTTGGGTCAGTAACCCGAAGCTCATTATTTCCTTTTCCTTAGAGAAGTTTTGACTTGAAACTTAGTAATTAGCAGCTTCAAATCTCACCGGGATCAAATACCAATTGATAAAATTTAAATTGAAACATAGCATACTGCAGTTCTTGTAATAAGGGCATCACCAGCAGATGCTCTCTCCACTCGTCATGGGCTCTATCAATCACACCTTTTATCTCGGATCTTTCCCTCCGCTTATTATGGATTCGATCAACTATGCCTTAGCAGTCCCAACAACTATCAAGTATGGAAAGTGGGCATATAAAAGATTATGGGTAAGTAGGTTCAGTGTCAATAGGAAGTAAGATGGTTTGCTAGTCATAAGTACTTCCAACTCTTCAAGCTTAGTTACTTTGGATCTCACACTCTTCATTTGTTGAAATCAGTATTCCTTCTACTTCCTCACAAATCGACTCTCCTTCCTTGCAAATTGATTCTTCTTCATCCTTTCACCTAAGGTCATGCTCATTAGTTTGGATGGTTGATAATGAGGGCACATTGGGAATATGAGGGTTTAACCCTTACGGCTTGGTCCTCTTCCTCTCTATTACTCGCTTTAATAGCTTGATTTAAAGATAGCTTAATGAGGCCCTTAGGTATCTCTCTCTCTCTCTGTTAGGGTTTTTACTCTCCATATACCTTTACTTAGGTATTGGAGTAATTGTACTAAAGTACCCTCTAATGACCCTTGTAGACTTTTGATATTTTGTAGGTAATCTTTCCATGGAATGAAGAAATATCATCAACACTCCTAGTACATCTCCCCTAATTTTCCTTGCTCTTAAATACATCCTATAATTCTACATTTTCACCCCTAATACTCATATTCTCTCACCTATTAGAAAATTCTCATGCAACAATTATAGTTCTTAGTCCTACTTTGTTATTTGGATAGCAATAATAATGAAAAAGTATCAATTATATGTAAATGGACCTCCTATCCTCAAATTGTGCTTTTACATCTCATAACATTTAAAAATATGTAGGCATGTCATAAAATATTAATATATCACTAAAGTCTTCCATGGTAACAAGTTCAAAATAATCATTATGCTAAGTGACAAGCGAATAAATGGGGTTAATTAACCACTATGGACAATCATAATAAAAAAGAAGTATAATCAGAAAGAAAAAAAAAAAAGGCAACAAGAAGACTTTTTTTTTTTTTCACATTTCGCTGTACTTTTATTTTAGGAACAACATGATAAATTGATTTTAAACATATATCATAGTTTAAATTCCTTTCTTTTATAATCTAGTTATAATTCCATTGTTTTCGACAATTTAATTTTAGATCTATTTATTGTTCCCATATTTCTGGCAATTTAATTCTAGTTTTAGAAGTAGATTAACTCATACTTCTTAATTTTGTGAAACCCTTAAGATTGACATGCTTTTGACTTTAGAGCAAAATCATGGTAAATTAGAGAAAATTACTATTTTACTATTAAAATTAAAAAAATTAAAAAATACAAATTATATAAAAAAAATTACCAAAATAACAAGCTTATATCGCATAGGGTTTAAAATATTGGCTAAAAATAAAAAGGAGCATATAATAAGCTTTAAAGAGCATTTTTTAAGCCTAAAACGACATTAATTAAATAAGCTTACATTGCCTCGTTATAATACTCAAAAATCAATCATGGGAAATATATAATAATAGAAAAAATTCTTAAATGAGAAGTTGTACTTATTTAAGCATAACTGAAAAAAAATGATATAATTTATCATAGATCAAGACTATATCACATTTATAAAATCCAATAATGGTCTAATACGAATATGTTGTATTTTTTAACTGTGATATTGTGTCTATGTTATTCTAATTTTTTTCAAGTTGGATCAAGTTTATATCATATTTTTAAAATGTGATAATATGCTAATATTAATACTGTATTTTTAAAATGTGATATAAGCTTAGTAATAGTTTATAATTATCGTATTTTTCAAATGCGAGATTTATATTGTTATAGGTGTCGTATTTTAAAAATACAATATAAGATTTGTATTTTTGAAAATTTTTTTGATATAATTTACAGTTATGTAACTTTTTTTTTAAATATATGCAGACAAGTGTTTCGTCCAAGTAAACTATAAACAATGGGTGAGGTTGAAAATGATGTGAAACTGCTGTGGTCACGGAGACGAGATGGCCTAGCTTTGCTAAACTAGAAGATTATTCCAAAGGAAAAATGAAAACAGAACTTTCTCAGCTGCTTCTCTTGGGCCACGCGTTTTTCTTTTTCCGCACTTGTTTCTGGGAAACCTCCTATAAAGGATTCGAATAAAGTGCCTTTATCGCCTTTCTTTTTTTATCTATTCTTTGCCCTTACTTTTGAAATACTTTTTACAATTTCTACTTATTTTTAGAATATTATTTTATTAAAATTAGAAATTATTAGAATATTTGCATTAAATTTTAATTTATTTATTCTATATTTGCTGAACATAGAAAACAATGGGGGAAAAAAAGAATTAAATAAACTATGAACAAATTGCAAGTGAAAGCCGCCTAAGCTTGAATGTCTATATATATATATATATATATATATATATATATATATATATATCCGCGTATATAAAACTTGTCAGCAACAGATATTGACAGATGAAAAGTACACGTAATAGGACATATATATATATATATATATATATCGAGAATATCTATCTGTCTAATACTTTAATTGCTTTCTTTTTAAGTTAGCCAACAATCATTAGAATTTTAAAAGATAAGACCGAACGGAGAAGTGGAATCTTTGGTAAGCAAAAGCTGGATACGTATATGTACAAAAGAGGGAACATATAAAAATTAATAATCCTAGAGCTTTTTTCTTCTTTTTCCTTTAGAAAAAAGAAAACAAATTTGTATTGACATGGGGTTAGGGGATGATGAGGTACTGACCAAGTCCACAACCACCTCACCTACTGTATCATTGAGTATTCCACCACCCATGTGCTTTGCGCGTACCAGTTCACGAAGATTGATGGTTCAACAATCACTTTAACCTAATCTAATTTCCTTTTCACAAAAAAAAA
>JAMXBB010000002.1:59618856-60123619 GCA_024138015.1 Lumnitzera littorea
TATATATATATATATATATATATATATATATATATATCCGCGTATATAAAACTTGTCAGCAACAGATATTGACAGATGAAAAGTACACGTAATAGGACATATATATATATATATATATATATCGAGAATATCTATCTGTCTAATACTTTAATTGCTTTCTTTTTAAGTTAGCCAACAATCATTAGAATTTTAAAAGATAAGACCGAACGGAGAAGTGGAATCTTTGGTAAGCAAAAGCTGGATACGTATATGTACAAAAGAGGGAACATATAAAAATTAATAATCCTAGAGCTTTTTTCTTCTTTTTCCTTTAGAAAAAAGAAAACAAATTTGTATTGACATGGGGTTAGGGGATGATGAGGTACTGACCAAGTCCACAACCACCTCACCTACTGTATCATTGAGTATTCCACCACCCATGTGCTTTGCGCGTACCAGTTCACGAAGATTGATGGTTCAACAATCACTTTAACCTAATCTAATTTCCTTTTCACAAAAAAAAAAAAAAAAAAAAAACCTAATTGTATGACGACAATAATTATTAGTTTTTCCCATCCGAAAGTTCTATTCTATTCTAAAAACAGCCAAATCTCGTGAATAACAAACAGTAGAAGGTTTAGCCAAATGGCTGCCTTTTTGCACTTTAATTGGACCATAAAACAAAAACCATCCCACATATTGAAATGCACCGATGCTTCACATAGGCAATGAGAAGCATGGATTTTTAGTTCGGTTTTGTGTGAGGGTATTTTTGTTTCGCAGGAAGCATTTTTTTGGATTTTATTCTATATTTGCAATCATCAAAACTTTAAAATTGCTAAATCTAATTGACAGCAAGTAAAGGTAGCCCGAAAAAGGTGATAGTTGAGAGTAGACCTAGACAAGAGTTATTTTTGAACAATAAATCAATCGAGTGAGCGTTGAACCAACCTGGCTCGAAAGTAGGTGGGTCGAACCGCTCTAAGCCAACTGTTGGACTTTAAGGATCCAGTTAGTTCAAGAGGGCGGAATTGTCCTATCTAGTCGGTTCTCTTAAAAAAAAAAAAAGAAAGAGAAAGAGAATAGAGAGGTAATTAAGTCGAAAAAAATAATTTAATAATATCAAATAAGTTATAGTATATCAAAACTATTTTATTTGCAATGGTGAAGAATAATTTTTTTTTAAATAATATCATCAAACTAATAATAAATGACTAATTATAAGTTAATTATATATTAAGGATAGATAAAAAATTTAATTCAGTTAATATAAGTTATTTATATAAAACTTATCAAATATTAAGGATTTGAATATAAGAAAAAAATAAAATTTGAAAAAAAAATACAAAAAAAGTTGGAATCGCATTAAATTGGAAATTAATAAAAAAATTAGAAATTATTAATTATTAATAAACTTAAAAAAAGAGAGAAAAGAAATTATATTATTAAAAATTATTAATATATTAAAAAAAAAGTAATAAAAAATAAAACGATTCAAAAGTCTTGAATCAGTCCGGAACCGCTAGCTCACAGGTCGGTCACGGTTCACCTATCACCAACCCATGAACTGGTGGTTCATGACTGATTTTAGGCTGGTTCTAGGCCAGTTTAGCCCGATGCCCACCTCTAGTTGGGGGTGGTTAACGATAACAAAATATATATATATATATATATATATGGAAAATAACAAAAATAATTTCCATTTATAAAAAGGTTTTTTTTTTTAATTTTTTTTTATTTTCCATTTGCATTTTTGGTGAGGTTAACAAAATCCCAGTTATTATTAGAAATACATCATAACATATTTTTATCTAATAGAATAATACAATAAATTGTTGCATCCAAACTGTGGAGTTAGAAGGGAAAGAGAAGTGTGAGGAAAGGATTTGAAGGGAAAAAAAAAACCCAATGAAAATAGTTCAAAGACAAAAAATATGAGCCTAGCTAGAATTTGGTTAGCTTTTATAATCCTTTAACTATTACCTTCTCTCCTATTCAAAAGGGTGAGTACGTGCCTTTTATCTGTGTTTAAATAGGAAAATTAATTCTGTTGTTTCACAATATCTATTATTACTTTGGGAAAATAGACAAGGGTATCGGAAATCCTGTGTTTAAAGAAGGGAATTTAATTCCCCTTTATCACAATAATTATTACTATATCTGGAAAAATAGGAAAATATATTAAAAATCCTACATACTTTTACGAGGAAGAAGGAATTAATAGATAAAAAAAGAAAGTGAAAAATTTTATATACTTTCTTAATTTCACGTAATAACAAGAATTATTTTGGTAGAGCAGAACTAATTCTCCGTCTTTGGACGTTTTTATATATATATATATATAAACCCCAGAGAGAGAAAGAAAATCAATACAATACATACACGCCATTTCCAGGAAATAATGCGTCACGGCTCACTGCTGATGCTGAAGCGCTGACCTGTCTTTGCATTGCAACCCAATCTTTAATAAAACACAAGCAAGCCGGCGGCCGCCGTTATAATAGAGCAATCAGAATCGTGGAAACTAAACTCTGATTTGGACCTTGGCTACTCATATTCTTCACATCTTCCTTTTTATCGAATTCAAAACCAAAACATCATTAACAGCATCAACAAATTAAGAATAATCATAAGCATGGTTTGTATCCAACCTTAATTATACACACATATATATATATATATTTTAAATTTTAAAAGAGTGTTTATGAAACGAATGAAAAATAAAATACTTATGATTTTATTCATTCATTTTCCAAATATTATATAATTAATATTAAAATATATACAGTGATTACAATAACAGGTTAAGATTTTAAATACGATCTATTTTATAAATAAATTAATATCTATACTATTAATTTATAAGGACCTTCCCTTTATGTATATATATTTATAAATTCTTGATCAATGTTCCATAACATTTAACCAAATTTATAAAAGTAATCATAATTATGAATTGAACAGAACATTTAGTTTTTGAAAATTTTAACAGGTATTCAAGGTATTTAAGAAATCAAATAAGTCTTCTTTTTTCACTTATTACTAAGTAAGCGTACCGCATGGCCAACCAAAACTTAAATTTCCATTTTCAAATCAATCCTACCCATCTGTTCGAGAAAAGAACAAATAATCATAAGGCAAAACCAAGTCATCTTAAACTAAACTAAAAGAAGAGTTGGCTTCCTTTCCTTGACCCACGCCACGCACTCCATTTCGTTGTACGTCCCACAAGAAAAAAAAAAATTAATCCCTTCTTCTATAATCAACATTCAACACCCCCATTACCAAAGCCACAACCAAAACCAAAACCAAAACCACTTACTTATCATTAATTTATTTCCCTTCAATCACAAGACTCCTCTTCTTCCTTCTTCTCCTTGATACCCTACACCCATTTCATCAAATCTTTACTTACATATTCCTTGTTACTGTTTGTTATTGATGGTGGTGACACCGCAAGTGTTTCCCCCGAGGAAGCGGCGTCCCTCTGCTGGCGCTTTCTTATCGCCGAACTTCTCCGACATGGAACTCCTCAACTCCCTCCTCCAACTATCCCGAGATATCTCCTCCTTCAAGCCCTTCGAATACCTCCTCAGACGCAACTCCCTCTCCATGATACGCAAAGTCAACCTCCTCTCCGTCTTGTTCGAGGAACTCCTCCGCCACTCCTCACCACCCCACCCTTTCTCTCATTCCACCATGCTTTGCTTCGAGGAAATGTACATCCTTTTGCAGCGGATCAAGGCTTTAATAGAAGACTTGTCCAACGGAAGCAAGATGTGGCTGTTGATGCAAGCACAAACCGTGTCCAATACATTTTACGAGCTCACTGCTGACTTATCCACTTTGTTGGATATATTTCCCCTGGAAGAGCTAAAACTACTCGAAGATGTACAAGAGCTCGTTTGTTTGATCAAAACCCAGTGCTCTCAAGCCAAAGCCTTTTTTGATCCCAGAGATGCTTCTCTCCGAAACGAAGTCATCGACATTCTTGAGAGAATCAAGAAAGAGATTGTTCCCGATCACGATAAACTCGGGGAGATATTTTCTCAACTGGGTTTACGAGATTCTTCGAGTTGCCGAGAGGAGACGGAAAGTTTGGAAGAGGAAGTGCAGAACCAAAACCTATTAACCGAAGACATATCCAAAAGCGAACTCATCATTGCTTTAATGGGTCTCGTCCGCTATGCCAAGTGCGTGCTGTACGGCGGCTCCACTCCTAGCCAAGACGTGCGACGGCGGAAGTCGTCGTCTACGTTGAATTTGGCTGTTCCGGCGGACTTTCGGTGTCCGATCACGTTGGACATGATGAAGGACCCCGTGGTGGTGGCCACCGGTCAGACTTATGACAGGGAGGCGATAACCGTTTGGATCCAATCAGGGCATGACACGTGTCCCAAGACAGGTCAGAAGCTTACCCACACGGAATTCATACCCAACCGCGCGCTGAAGAATCTAATTTCCTTGTGGTGTCGGGAGAACAAGATTCCGTTTGTGACCGTGGGGATGGAATCAAAGCTTCATGCTGTATTGACCAACAACAAAGCGGCTCTTGAAGCCGCCAAGATGACGGTGTCGTTTTTGCTTCAGAAACTGAAGGCCTCTCCTTCCTTGGAATCAGCAAGCGGCGTCGTTTACGAGCTTCGGGTTCTGGCTAAAAGTGACTCAGATAGCCGAACTTGCATCGCCGAAGCAGGAGCGATTCCCCTGCTGGTGCGGTATTTAGGCTCGGATGTTGGTTCCGAGAATCCGAGCCTCCAGGTCAACGCCGTTACCGCGATTCTGAACCTCTCGATCCTGGAGGCGAACAAAACGAGGATAATGGAGACGGATGGGGCACTTAACGGCGTCATCGAGGTGCTGAGATCGGGTGCAACGTGGGAGGCAAAGGGTAATGCTGCGGCTACGATATTCAGCCTCTCGGCTGTCCACTCGTACATGAAGCGCCTCGGGAGGAAGACACGTGTCGTCAGGGGATTAATGGAGTTGGCTCAATCAGGGCCCTACAATACAAAAAGGGATGCTTTGGCTGCCATTTTGAATTTGGCGGGGGACAGAGAGACTGTTGGGAAGATGGTGGAGGCAGGTGTGGTGGACATGGTGTGCGGGGTCATGTTGGATGGGTTGGTGGAAGAGGGAGTAACTGTTCTTGAGGCGGTGATTAAACGAGGCGGGATGATGGCGGTTGCAGCCGGTTTTAGTGTAATTAGGAGGTTGAGTATGGTGTTGAGAGATGGTTCGGATAGGGCGAGGGAGAGTGCAGCTGCGACGCTGGTAATGATATGTAGGAAAGGAGGTTCAGAGGCGGTGGCGGAGCTGGCGGCGTCTTCGGGGATCGAAAGAGTGATTTGGGAATTGATGGGGACAGGAACAGGAAGGGGTAAAAGGAAGGCGGCCTCGCTTTTGAGGATTCTGAGGAGATGGGCAGCCGGTTTAGATGGTGATTTTCAAGAAGGGTATACTACTACTGTTAGTGCAGCTGCTGCTTCTGCTACTACTACTATTCCATCAACATCTGCAGAAAATCCAACAAGAGTAATGGTCCCAATTTAATCAACATTTGTTCATTTCATTTGTAAAGGCTCATTCCATTTGATTCATATGCCATTGCGCAAGCTCCATCGAAGAGTATCTTAGTTTTTATTTTTATTTATTAATATTATTTATTTATTTGTAATTGTACATGCTGTTATAGTGCATAATCATCATCATCAAGCACGCTAACTGGCTTAAATGAACTTACCGAACCTTCTTATGGTCATTACAATTCGATTCCCCCAATTATGGAACCACCAGCTGCGAGCATCATGTAACCACAAATCAATTCATGCTAACTGGTTTTAATAATATGTACTAGAAAATGCTTCATCCATGTTACATGTGTAAACTAACATAAATATCCAAAAAAAAAAAAAAAAAACCACATTTAATTTAAAAAAATAATACAAATAATAAAAGAGATAAAATAGAAAAATCACAACACAATAAACAAAATGAAAAAAAAAAAATTGTAAAATAATGAAATCAATTAATAATAACATATTGATAGTAGATAGTTATCGAAGATGGAACAGACTTTTGAAAAGAGCGGATGATTTTAGTTTAGCAAGTATTTTATTTAAATATCCTCCTTTACATGTTACATGTTCACGTTTGGGGATTTTTTGGTAAAATAAAACATTGAAAAATAAATAAAAACTGAAGGCACATCTATGATATTTACTTAAATATTATGTATAAACAATTTGTAAAAAATTACATATACGCATACACAAATTTAAAAGAAAAAAAAATACATGACTTTTCCTTATATGCTTCTTTTGCAATTGTTGAATCTTTTAGTGGATCAGTGTCTTTTTCCATTAAGAACATCATTAGTTAATAGATAAGAACATCTTAATTATATTAGTTTGTGATCAATACTAAAAACTAGAGTAAGGCCAACGCTATGGGAAATGCATGGTTAATCAGATTCCAATATCAACAAAATGATGTTCTCAACTAAGAGTGAGTGGGCAAACTTTTCATCAAAGCAAATTCAACTGAATCGAGAAATGAACCAAAACAATTTTTTTTTTTAACATTTTAGTGTGATTATGTTACATTTTAGTTTGGTTTGCCATTTGTTTAAAAAAGAGTTCAAACGGTTTAATTTGAAAAGTCTAGTCAAATAGAATAACTTGAATCCAAATTAAACCACTTTTTATTAAAAATAAAAACAAGCTACATTTTCAGTTTTAAACCTTGTCAACATTTTTTTTCAACTTTATATACCTTTTTCTTTTTTTTTTTGTCATTTCATTCTTAATCTCCAAAATCTGCTTCTTTTCCTTCATCATTGTCTTTCATTTCTAACATACTTATATGCTTCCACTATTACTTAAGATGCAATTTCGCTATGATACAATACTTTGTAACTTTAATTCTTGTACAATATCGAAATCAAATATAATTTACCATTTTTTTTTCATCCTTAAGTAAGTTGGTTGGCAAACAACTAGTTCTAAAAAGCATCCAGGTAAAATATACATGCTTATAACAATAAAATAGGACTTGCTACTAAGATTGGAACCCATTAATTGAATAAGTCCTATATGTTTACTTGGAATCCAACTCTTTTAGTATAATGAAAGTATAACAGTTTTTACATAAAGTTTTAAGTGTATTTTATGTTAATTTGTTAATGTATAGGATTTCGCATCTACATATATAGAAAAGTGAGTGCACATAAATAAACGGTCTGTTCACTTCGTTGAATGGAATAAGGAATGAATGGGATCCCAATTCATTATGAATGGAATAAGGGAGGAATCTATATTGCCTTGTTTAGTTAGATAAAAAAGTATATGAAGAATAGACATGTAATAAAAATTAAGTGACTAAAATACCCTTATCATTCACAGTCATCTTCTTCCCATTTTCTTAAAATGTAACCCTAATCCTATTTCCATTCTTAACATTGTTGTAGCATGCATCAATTTATAGAAATCAATGCAAAATCATAACAACCATTTTCGAAATATCATAGAAATTAATGTAAAAATTTATCTTAATACACAAAATCATCAAATTTGAATATAAACCCAACATTAAAAATCAAAACTTTAAGCTATACAAGATTGGAACCAAATAAAAGACATCAAGAATCTTCAAACATATATCAAACGAACAAAACCATACAACTAGTGTGTGTGAAATCCATTTCGTTCTCATCGAATCTAGGTAGGTTAGTGATTGTGCTCATAGGATCCGGGTGCATGTGAAATCCATACTTTGCTAAAGCTAATCCTTCACCTTCTTTAGATCTAGCTTAATATTATGTTATGTGTATGGTCATTGAAAGATTTGTGTATGCGAAAACTAGATCATGCTTGTCGCATCATCGAATCTGGGTGTATGGATTTCACGTGCACAATGGGTGGGCGGGCGATTGTATTCGTTAGATCTAGATCTAGGTATGTTTGTGTTAGCCACTATTGCATACAAAATCCTTCTGAAGAGAGATAAATCGTCAGAGTGGAGTTAGTGGTTGGTGTCGCCTAAGAAGAAGGTGATCTGTTGTGTGTAGTGGTGTGTAGAAGTTTTCAATTGGTTGTGTGTGGTTGTTGAGGAGGTGCGGAGGAGCGACTTGGTGGTTGCTAAGACTAATGGCATGGTGGAGGAAGTTATCGAGTGATTGTATGTGTGGTTGCTAAAGAAGAAAGAGGAATGGCTTGTCTATTGTGGTGGGTAGCAATGGTAATTTTTATGTGGCATTACAATTCAGAGCTCTAATTAATGAATCTCCATTCCTCATTTTTAAGAATTGAGATTCTTTAGTAATTACTAATCAAGCAACTAAACATGGTAATAGGATTTTGGTAAGGAATAAAGGGGGGAATGGAATCACCATTCCCTCTAAGTGAATATGCAGAAGATGTTTAGAGGATTCCGTCGCTTATACATTGGCCGTTATCAATGCAAATCCTTGCATTTTTTTAGGAGGTTATGAATAGCCAAGAGAGATAGAAACAGCATATGAATGCTATGATAGATAAAGTTTTTGCATTAGAATCAGATGGGAAGTTTGAAAAAGGAAGAGACCAATACGGTTTAGAATAGTGTATAAGAAACATGTAGTTTAATACCCAAGCTTGTGTATTTTTAGTATTCTATTTGGAAAGTTTATGATAACAATTTTGACACAAATTTAAAGTTATGATATAAGTTTAAAGTGAGGGGATATATTTGAATCTAAATATACCTAATTAAATTAAGACTTAAGTGAAAAATTTTAAATTCTCGTCTTGACTAATTTATAACTCCAAATTCAATCTAAACTAGCGTTTTCTTCCTATGATACACGGATTTATTGCTCCTTTAAGAGAATATATTCGAAGCAATAATAAAGATCGGAAGTAAATATGGGATTTATCGAATCCCATCGGATTCACATCCGATATACATGAACTCTGGTAGTTGTAAACATTCGCTGGAATCATGTTTTGTCATCAATCGGTATAGTTATAAAAAAAAGAAACGTAGTCATAAAAAGATAAAGCAAAAAGTTTGCTCCATTAGTTATAAAAAAATAAAATCCTCAATAGAATCTCACATTTATTTTCACTACACGTCAAATGGACTAATTTTGAACCTCTCCGTCTTTTGATCCCATCAACAGTTGAACTGACTTAGAAACCATTACATATATATAAAAAAAAAAAAAAAACCAATACGTATATATTTTCCAAAACACGCTAATGTCTTTATGTTTTCTTAATCAATAATAAAAACAATACATCTAATTCCATGTCTAATCAGCTTATTAAGAATTTACTTCATCTCTTCGTAGTTTTTTCTTCTTTTTTTTAAACTACTTGTTTTATGTGAAATTATCGGCAAAACCTTGCACAAATTTAGATCAGATATTGAATGATGATCTGCAAGGTGTGCTGAAAAGAAAACTGTAACGCACAAAAACAGATAGGGAATCCATTCAAAGTTGTTATCTAATCACTCATGCATATAGTTAGACACAATCTTTAGAGATTGCAACCTAAAGGAGAAAAAAAAAGAAAAGGAAATAGTCATCATAGCAACTATCATTCTCATTCTTAGTATCTCTCGTGAAAATAATGACATAATCTTGATCTAAATCTTAATAGACTTATGTTTCCCTTTTTTGATGGAAAAAAAGAAAAGCTGAATAGATGAATGCAATCTTGTTTTGATTATTGTATATAGAAATTTCTCAACATGTTTATCTTGTTATAAACAGTGAAATATTAAATTAAATACAAATTAATGTAATTATAGTAATTAATAATAATAATGACACCATAGTAGTAATACAAAAAAGGACAGAATACAAAATTTAATACAAATTTATGTAACCATGGAAATTCATTTATGACAAAATAAAATAGTGAGATAAAAAAGGAAAGAGTTTATGAAACTATATATTATAATATGAAGTTTAATAAATCTGTATATATTGAAAATCGGTTCTCATCTTAAATTTTTCTATCCTTTTTCTTTTTGTTATAAAATAGCTTAATAACTAATAATTAAGATTTGATTTAGAAAACCTAATATTTCAGGTTTCTAGCTAAAAAATAAAAGAAAAAAGAAATAACTAAGGCACCTAATACCTTGTTTATCTACATATACAACTACGCTACAAGTAAAATATATAGTCATTTGACTGATACTTTTGAGACATATTATATATAAAATTAATTTGATTTGATGGTCTTCAAACTTCGGTAGAAAATATTCATTAAGAGTTAGCTTCCCTACATTCTGTCAAGTAACCAAAGAACATCCGTATAGTAATTCAACACAGAAAATGTAACATACTATTTGCGTAATTTCTAGTCAATATCTCAATGAGAGTATTAAAAGAACGCTCGGAAAGATGGGTTGTATAAAAATAGGTACATTTGTATTTCTGTTTTGATAAAACTCCAAAATCCTATACATTAATCAATATAAAATACACTTTAAAATTTCATGTACAGGAAGTTATATTTGTATTCTCTAAAACGAATATATTTTCAAGTGGACATATAGGACCTATTGAGTTAATGAGTTACAATCCTAATAACAAGTCCCATATTATTGCTGCACATATGTATGTTTTATATAGATACTTTGTAAAACCAATTGTTCACCAATATATTTATAACCATTTACTTGTTAGTAATAGAGAGAATACAGTAACTAGTCAGGCGGTACTTCATATTATCTTGTTTATTGGAAAATAAATCAAAACTTTTTTTCTTGATGATTTTTTTATTTTCTCTCTATAGATAATAGTTGTTACGTTTTGAGAGATAGAATTTTTTATTTCTTCTTTATAAGGAATAAAATATTCAATGGATAGAAAACTATGTTCTCAATTAATATGAAAAGTTAACTAACTTTAATTATTTTCTAAAAGACCAAATAAGGTAGATTTTTCTATATTTCTGTTTTTATCTTTTACGAGACTAATCTAGTCTTCTATCTTACTATTAATTAATTTGAACTATTGAAGTAATTGTAGATTAGACAGAGTGAATTTAAATGAATGTGAATTAATGATAGGATGAAGGGTTGGACCGGTCCCATTGGTTCAAGCAGCAGACAGAACTGTATAAGCTCCCAAATAAGGCATATTGGTATTTTTCCATCCTATTTCCAATTAAATATAATTAGTTGGGTAAAATAAATACTAAAATAATTATTTGATACAATAAGAAATTATATAAAGTAAATATTGGAATTTCACTTTAAGCTTATTTCTATTTTCTATTCCTTATCCATTTCATTCCAAAAAGTAAACAAGCCATTTGATAGAAGAAGAAGAAGAAGAAGAAGAAGAAGCAAACTACTCTTGATATTAAAATTTGCAGAAAAAAGTTTGATTTGAGAAGAAAGGCTTAGATTCATACCGTTTATAAAAGAAGGACTTGAATTTATTGAACATTGCCAAACTATTCTTGATATTAAAATTTGCAAAAAAAAGTTTGATTTGAGAAGAAAGGCTTAGATTCATACCGTTTATAAAAGAATGACTTGAATTTATTGAACATTGCATTTGAACGTAAGTATTTTAAAGGGCATCTTCTATCAAATATCTATAAATAAACAATCATTCTCTTTGGAGAAACTACTCTGGTAAGAACTAACTTGTTGTAATAAGGAGAGGAAGAACTAAAGGAATACTGACTAATAAGTACATAATCCTTAATCTTTTCATAAGTAATAAGAAACCATGAATTTGATGTAAAATAGAATTTAGGTCAGAATCTAAAATAGTGGATCTAAACACCTAAAAAAAAGTATTCTTGATAGAATTGATTTAAAAACCTTGAACTATTCAAAAGATGATGATTGTCAAAGGTGAGGAAGTTTACAAAAGTGTAATTAATAAAAGTGGAGTTACATTAAATAAGAACATCATATAAAGTATAAATATACTATAAAATCTATAGGAAGAATTTGTGAATCGTTAACAAAGAGAAATTCTGTAGATTTAGAAGATTGGATTCTATAATGACATTTGAATTATAGTCATGATTAGATAAATTATGGTTAAACCTTAAAACTCAAGACATAGACCGGGATAGGAAAACAAATAAAAAGAAAAATGAAGGAAACCCTAAATGGAGTAAGGCCAGTCATCCTTACCCCTCAAAGCTAGTCAACTTGTTATTCTTTAAGTCATTTGCTAGTTTTAGTTTGTGGAAAATCCATAGCTAATTAATTCAAGCTTATAAAACTTGAGCATATTGAGCAGTGAAATTAAAATTAAGAGGAACTTATAAACATGAAACGAGTAAATTAAGTATTTAATTTATTATTATAGGATATCATAAACATAAGGTAATGGAGCAACAATTTTTGTGGAAGATGCTGCTTATTAGTTGCTTAAGCTTGTTTATGCTTATTGTCACTAGAGATGAAGAAGTAAAGGAGGCAATTTTCCAACTGGGAGCTCTTAAGGCATCGAGTGTAGATGGTTTCCATGGAGTTTTTAATTAGTCTTATTAGAACACTATTGGGCCTTTGGCAACTAAAGTAGTTCATGATTTTTTCTATTTAAGTAAGTTTCCTTCTCCCTTTATCTATACTAATCTTATCCTTATTATGAAAATCCAAAAGATAGTGCATGCCTCTCATTTTAGAGCCATAAGTTTGTGTAATAATTTATATAAAATCACTTCCAAAATCCTTGTAAATAGGCTCAAACCCATTCTTAATGGAGTAATAACTAAAAACCAAAGTGCCTTTATATTGGAACGTTTGATTCAAGATAACATAGTAATTACACATGAAAATTTTCATCATTTAAAGGAGCCGAAGGAGAAGGAAAAAAAATATTTGTGCTTGGTTAAGTTATATATGAGTAAGGCATATGATAAGGTAGAAAGACACTTTTCGAGGGAAGTAAAATGGGCTTTGATAATTGCCATGTTGATTGGTTTATGGAATGTATTAAGAGTGACAGTTTTAGTGTAATTGTGAAGGGAAATCAATAGGAGAGGTAGCACCTTCAAAAGGTCTTCTAAAGGTAGCCCTTATCACCTTAATTGTCTATTTGGTGGCAGATGTACTATCTAGAGGATAATTAAAGCATATGATAGAGGAGTAATTAGGTATTGTAGTTGAAATATGGGTTGGTATTTGTGATTTGCAATATAATAAATGTAAGGCTTTAGGGAGTGCTGGGGCTTGTTCATTGTAACTACTTCAATGTCTAGGTTAGGTAAATATGTTGTGTGTATAAAGAGTAAAAGAAAGTAAGTGAGAGATAATAGTACTTGGAGAGTTCTTATACTAGTGGGTTGTTCGTATTTATAGAGCTTTGTCTGATAATTGCAAGTGGAGGCAATTGGACCACTACTGACATGTGGCTTTCCCTAAACTTATATGCTTGGCCTCAGGAGCTGGGACAAGGAGGCCGGACTATTGATGAGTATGTTCAAGAATTTCAAATACTTATGATTCGTTGCAAAGTGGAGGAACCCTCGACTCAAATAGTCTCAAGATTCATCACTAGATTGAGAGGTGATATTCGAGACATTGTAAAACTTCAATGTTTTACCATAATGGATGAAGCCATTAGAAGAGCTCAATGAGTAGAAAGGTAAAGAAGGAGCCGAGTATCGATGGGGATGCCGACTAGCTGACTATGACAGGCGAGTTATCGAGCTCAATCTAGTACCGAGCCAAGCTGAAAGATGGATGCCCGAGCTGATTAGAAAGGCTGACCAGATGGTGAAGTGCCGACTCGAACTTACGAGAAGGGGCAAGGGTCTGATAGGAAGACAAGTTAGATCAAGTGCTTCAAGTGTCAAGAGTTCGGACATATGGTTACTTAGTGCTTGAACTGAAGAACCATGGTCATCAATGGAAACGTCCTGAAGCTAGAAGTAGATAGCACTGATGAGGAATCTAAAGAAGAAGAGATTACGACCGAGAAAGAACTGATTGAGGAGGACGTATTTGCTAAGGACTTGGACCAGTTACTCATAGTTGTTCGACACTCTACGAACATAGAGCCCTCATGACAGGAGGAGTAGAAAGAGAATTTGTTTCATATCACTTGTGAGTTGAATGATTAGGTATGTGCTCTTATTGTCAATAGTGGAAGCTGCACTAATGTGGTATCAGCCAATCTTATTTCAAAACTGAAGTTATCTATTGTTGCACATTCGAGGCTGTACAAGTTGCATTGGTTGAGTGAGAAAGGAGCATTACATGTCACTTGGCAAATACTATTACGGATTACTATAGAGAATTACTTAGACTAGATTCTCTGCGATGTACTATCCATGTGTGCTTCTTACGTGTTGTTAGGTAGACTATGGCTCTTTGATAGGAGAGTTATCCATGACGGCTATAAGAATACGTACATGTTGAAGAAGGATGACTAAAAGATCACATTGAACTCGATGCCACTGAGAGAAGTTAATAAATTGCAGATAAAACTTGCCTATAGATTAAGGAAGGCTCAGGTGGTGAGTAGAGCCGAGCTCTAAGAGGTCATTAATGCTAATGAGCTGACCCTTATGTTGGTCAAGCGCCTATTAGAAATGAAGGAGTGAGGTGAACTACCTTAGGAAATCAAAGAGTTGCTTGATGAGTATACTGACCTGTTCTTAGAACAGTTACCGGAGGAGTTGCCCCTTACTTGAGGCATAAAGCACTACATTGACTTAGTACCTGGTACCACACTGTTAAATAAACCAACTTATCGGATGAATCTCAAGCAAGCTTCTAAGCTCCAATGTCAAGTTAATGAATTTCTAGAGAGAGGATATGTCATAGAAAGTTTCAGCCTTTGCGTTGTGCTGGCACTTCTAGTGCTAAGAAAAGATCGGAACTAGCGAATGTATGTTGATAGCTGAGCCATGAACAAGATCATAATCAAGTACAGGTACCCTATCTCAAGATTGGAAGACATGCTGGATAAGTTGAGTGGAGCCAAGATTTTTAGTAAGATTGATCTTAAGTTTAGCTACTATTAAATTTGCATGAGGTTAGGAGATGAGTGGAAAATGGCGTTTAAGACTTGACATGGACTATATGAATGGATGGTCATGCCCTTCGACCTATCGAATGCCTCGAGCAATTTCATGAGACTAATGAATCATGTGTTGAGACACTTGATTAGAAGGTGTGTTGTGGTGTACTTTGACGACATCTTGGTTTACAGTACCGACATGCTAAGTCACCGTGAACATTTCTGAGCTGTTTTAGATATCCTCCGTGTCGAGAGATTATTTAGTAACATGAAGAAGTGTTATTTTTGCTAGGAGAAAGTAGTATTCTTGGGATAGATAGTTAGTAGAGGAGGCTTACAAGTGAATGACGAGAAGATTCGAACTATTGTTGAGTAGCCGACTCCTGTTACTTGTACCGACTTGTGGAGTTTCCATAGACTAGCTTCATTCTATAGACGATTCATCAGGAATTTCAACACCCTCGCTATGTTACTTACTAAGCTAACGAAGAAAAACACTGACTTCCAATAGGGAAAAAGGGAAGAGAGGAGCTTTGCCAAGATAAAAGAGAGATTGACTTTCCCCCCCAGTGTTAGTTATACTTGACTTTAAGAAAATAT
Source organism: Lumnitzera littorea (assembly GCA_024138015.1). Taxonomy (NCBI): domain Eukaryota; kingdom Viridiplantae; phylum Streptophyta; class Magnoliopsida; order Myrtales; family Combretaceae; genus Lumnitzera; species Lumnitzera littorea. The sequence continues at coordinate 59,634,428 of JAMXBB010000002.1, forward strand.
TTGAGTTGGAGTGTGACGCGTCAGATATTAGAATAAGTGCTATCCTAATACAGGAAGGCTAACCAATTGCCTTTTACAGTGAGAAGCTTAGAAGGCCACAGTTAAATTACTCCGTATATGACAAAGAGATCTTGGCGTTGATCCGAGTATTGCAAGTGTGGTAGCACTTTCTACTGCCAAGAGAATTTTTCATATATACTGACCACGAATAGCTAAGGTACTTCTGAAGTCAAACAAAGTTATTGAAGTAGTAGGTGAGATGGGTTGAATTCCTTGAAGGATTCAATTTTGTGATTAAATACAAGTAGGGAAAAAGTAGTATAGTTGCAGATGCTCTTTCAAGGCAACTTGCGCTTTTAATTGAACTGCAAACTAGGCTATTTAGGTTTGCAAGTATTAAAGAGAAGTATTATGAGGATCTACACTTTAGACCCATAGTCATGAGATGTATCGATGGAAGGACAGTGGATGAGTACCATGTGAAGGATGGTTACTTGTTCCGAGATGAAAAATTATGCTTGTCGACCTAATTACTATGGGAACTATTGATCAGGGAAGCTCACAGTGGAGGACTCTTTAGACATTTTAGAGAAAGAAGGACCTATGAACTATTGAATGGTTGATTCCTCTGGTTAAGAATGAGGAGAGATGTACACCAAGTTGTTGAAAGTTGTGCTGTGTGCAAGAGGGCTAAGTGTTGAGCTGAGTATGGGAAAGCAATGCTTTTACCTGTTTCGATGAAGTTATGGACTGAATTGAGCATAAAGTTTGTTCTCAGATTACCACGAACTATCCGAGGCAAAGATTCTATAATGGTCATCGTAGATTGTTTTAGTAAAATGGCACACTTCGTGCTCTGCTCAAAAGCTAACGATGCTTTGGCTATTACTTCTCTTTCCTTGCAGGAGATTGTGCGGTTACATGGTATATCAAGAAGTGTAGTCTTCGGAAAGGATCCAAAGTTCTTAAGCCATTTCTAGAGGACCTTGTGATGTTGGATGAGGTTAAACTATTATTTAGCACTTTCTCTCATCTCCAAACTGACAGCTAAATGGAGATGGTTTATTACACTTTAGGATCATTGCTCCGAGCTGCAGTAGGAAAGAACTTGGTTGATTGGGATGCTTACTTGCTAGTGGTTGAATTCGCTTACAACTGTACAATACATGAAACTACTAAGTAAACACCCTTCAAGGTGGTCTATGGGTTTAATCTCGAGTTGCCCCTCGACCACACTCCTATACCTGTACCCACGCAAGAGGATCCTAACACAAGAGCTCAAGCACAATCCCTTCAGTACATTTATGACAAAGTCACACGGTACATTGACTAAGCTGCTAGAAGAATGCGAGCTAAGACCAAAGGTTGGATCGATAAACAATTCCAGCCAGGAGACTTAGTATGGCTGCAACTTAGCAAGGAATGGTTCTCGAACAAGAGGAGGAACAAATTATCTACAAGAGTTGAAAGACCTTTCAAAATCTTCTAATAAATCAATGATAATGCCTACAGATTAGAGTTACTCGAGGACTATGGGGTTTTTGACGCCTTCAATGTTGCTGACCTTAACCCATATCACCTTGATGGAGAGTTGAATGAAAACCATTCGGATTTGATCCTAAATCCAAAGCAATCGGGAGGGAATGATGGGAATCGGGTTACTAGACCATTGACCTTTGGCCCGGCCTGAGGACTAAAGGGATTGGTAAGACGAATCCTACTATTCTAGCTGACTTATGCGGAGGCCGAGTATCTACTTGCTGACCCCTTTTACTTGCCACACCGAATGACTACCTATTTCTTGCATGTTATGTGTTGACAAGCGAAAGGTTGAGATATCAGCTCATCTTCATTCTCATACATGGTTAGCCAATTGCTTACTCTATTGTACTCTTGTTGAGATGCTGAGAGAAAGAGTCCAAACTGATCAAGCCACCCCTATTCGGACATGCAAGCTGTCCATACCTTTTTGTCCATATCTTCCAACAGCATCACCAATACAGTATCGCCATGTATACAGAATCATGTGTAGAATTCGTTGCACCAATGATTGTTTTCCTTATATATCCATTTTTATCCTTTTATATCTTATATATTACTTTTTTAGGAAACATCCTTTTTGTTTTTTCCCTTTTGGGTAAGTTGCCCTAACTTATGGGTATAAATACCCCTATACTTGTATCTGTAAAGAGATCAGATTATCCTTAATACACTTTGGTATTTTCTTCTTTACGTAAACTTTGCTTGTTTATTTTTGGTAGCACTCTAATCCTAACCTTTGAGTATGGCTAGGTGGCGAGTAACTTTATAGGACCAATTCGTGTGTTATATCGAATTGTGCTGTGAGTCCTCGAAAGTTCTATTGGTGCATCATATCCTCTAGAGCTGTTCATAGGTTTTGCTTACTTTTTCATTCGCATTTGTTTTTTTGCACATTCCCCCATCACTTTCTTTTTGAGCTTTCTATAAGCATGGACTCATTTAGCAACTGGCTTTATCTATTCTTGGTTATGGTTTACACCATGATGACTTGCTTCTCTATTATGCTAAGTTGCTTAGAAGGACCTAACTCTAGAAGAAGAGTAGTTCCTCCTAGCTGACCTAGTATATCTTCCAAGCTCTCCTAATTCGTTTACTTTTTCATAAGTAGAAGAAGAAGAAGCCACTGATGTTATTGACCCTAATTAGAGCCAAACATTGAACCTACTTATTTCCTAGATGACAAATGTTCGAGCTCAGCTTAACCTATTGTTGAGTTGACTTGTAGAGCATGAGCTGCTAAGTTCCTACTTTTAGAACAAGCAGTCCCCAAATGATGCATCTTCGGGGTTGAACACATGGAGGAGCACCACAACGGGAAGGAACCAAAAGAAAACAAAAGGGTTTAGCAAAAATCCAGGCAGTTACCAATTAGATATGATACACCAATCGATCTTACTCAGCCTATAATATGCCAAATATGAGTCACCGGTCTGAACTATAGGGTCACCCACCATAACTCCTTGCTAAAGGAAATAGATAAGAGTTAAAGATAAATGAGAATACTAGGGTTGCTCATAAAGAAAACTTATATTAATCTGATAATTTGATAGATAATGTTTGCGTACAAATAAATGGGGTTTATATACTAGCCTTATTAGGGTTATGATAAGTGTAAATTATTCTACACTTTCAATGCATGTTTAAGCATAGAATTGATCATAATTATGATTTAATTCTTAAGTTTTGGTACTTAATTGCATAATATATTGATTTCATATAAATTACGAGCAAGAGGATGAAATTTACACAACAACAATAACTTTTAGGGCAATCAAGGCCGTGAAGAGAGGAAAACATTAGAGTAATACTAGGATTCAATCAATCATGGGCGTGATACTAAAGGAATGGAAAGGCTAGCCCTAATCACACTCTCAATCACGGGTGTGATTGAGGAAGTATTTATGATCCCCTTACCAATCATGGTTGTGATTGCATAGTAGGAGGACGATCACGACCAAAGTCATGGGCATGATGCAATTTAATAAAGTAACGAGGAGTTCATGGCGTTCATCATGGCCGTGATTAGTGAAGAATCTTATTTTTTTGAGACGGTTACGCCCTGAGTTACGAGTGTGATGGAAGGGGCATAATTATTCTTTTTCAACCTTTTTACACGAACCAGTATGTGGGAAACGTCGAGTGGTGCCTTGAAGAGGTAGATTCGAGTCTTTTGATGGAAAGACTATAAATATATTACAACTTTTGGAAAAAAATAAAATATAATTAGGGGAATTCAAAATATCAATTCAAAAACAAACAGCTAATCATCTACATTTGTACCATTGTGTTCTCATTTACAGTAGTGTTTGTTTAAGTATTGTATCATACATTTCCTAAATCGACTCGGTAGGGATGACGAGATTCATTGTTCGTACGTTGCAAAGATTTCTACTGTGAATTTTAAATGGGGTCGTATTTCTTACTTGTCTTATGTTAATTTCATTGTTATCTCTACGTTGTATTAATACACTTTGTTATTTCATCATGTGTGAGTAGTACGCTAATGTTAGGACTTGCTACATCACTTAGTATGATTAAGTGCATGGAATAATAGTTTCTTGATAAATGTTAATTTCGATGAATTGCATTTAATGAATCTAAGTATGGTGTAGTGCACGATGTTGACTTAGGACGGATTTAAATAGAATATGTTGAGAGACAATTCTATTGAATAGATCTAATTTATTAGAATAGCTTACTCTTGATAATAGAGATATTATTAGAAAAGTTACTGCATTCTTAGGGAAATTGATACATTAACATGATATTAATGCAATCCGAGTTGACTGTTAATTATGAAGAGATTCCAATAAACACAATTAGGATTATAAGTAAGTAGTTTTGAGAAGAATGCTTACATATTGTAATTTCCCGCTAATAACAAGTATTAGGACAAAAAAATATTTTGGTAGTATTATGCTAAGTAATGAAGCAAGTTTGCATGTTAAGTGTGTCGTTAGTAATTTTTTTTGTAACCATTGTGTTAGTGGCATTAGTTTATGGAGTAATGTAGTTTAGTCAACAATTTAGAGTTTTAATAATCAATTACTTGATAAAATTGGTCGCTAGTTAATAGGAAGAATAAGTACTAGTGTTTAAACCCTTTTCCCAGTGGAGACGACCTTATACTTATCTATACTAACAAATGATAGATATACTTACCTATTTAACTAAGTAAAGGATAAAATATAAGAATCTAATTTGTAAAACTCGAAGCTCTATTTAGAGGCGATCATGTTACAAGCATACATGGAAATTACAAAAGGGGTAATTTACAATTGGAGTACATGAATAGTACTAAAAAGGATAAAAGAGAAATAATATTGTATATGAAAAAAGTAAAGAATCCTTTTAAAATATTGTGCCAAAAGATATGTATTGTATGGTGGTTGGCGTTTAGAGTATGCCACAATTCAGATAGGGTAGTGAAGGAAAAGAATCTACAGTTAGAGATGTCTTGATCTGGTTTAGGTCAGAGTTCAGCCAATTAAGGATGTCTAAATCCTCGTCAAGTCAAGTATCTTGCAGTTTGGCACAGACTGGGGTACGATACTGGTTGGCTCGAATAGACGTTTGAGGTTATCACCAAACCAACGACTTGTTGAGCTATCGACCTGAAGCTAACCCAGCCAACTTAAATTTGCTCGGCATTTGGCAACTACTTAAACCACTAAATTGAGAAGCGGACACGTGTCCTACCCTCTAACATTTGTACTATCCTTGGTGAAGGATATTCCTTTTCGTTTGTTTATTGATTTGTCATTTTATATTGTTTACTTTTCCTTTTCTAGTAGAAATCTTTTTAGCAATTTGTAATAATCTAGGTTTTACCTTAATTGGGGCATATAAATACCCTTCAAATGTATCTACCGCATCATCATCTAGAATACTGAGTATAAAATTTTCCTTCGAGCTAACTGTTTTTCTACTTGCTCTCTTTACTCTTATTTAGACTATTTTAGCGTGGACTAGTGGCGAATGATCTCCGGTTGCACTTGCGCATAATATTAAGTGTGGCTTAAACTCGTATGAGGCATTAGTGTGTCATATCTTACATCGATGCACAAAAATCCCTGCTCAACCTTAGACTTCTGTTCATTCTTTTGAACTATCTTACAGTTCAGACCTACCCTTGGTTTATATGATATTAGCTGTTGTATGTACTCTTCCTTAGCGATTTGAATCACATTCGGTTTTGAGATGAAAATCTACTAACAACATAAAAGTCGTGTCTTTTTCTAACACTTTATTTTTTGCTGATTTTTTGTTGATTTTTCACTCTTTTTTGTTGAAGTACAAGAAGAGAATGTGGTAAGATTAAGGAGTTTGTTATTGGCATATTGTGAAACTACCAGTCAGGAAGTGAACTTTAGTAAATTAGCAGCTACCTTAAGTTGTTAATGGTTTGGGGAAGATCTAATTGTGATGCCCTCAAATTTTTTAAAGATAAGATGAATTAAAAACTTCAAGGGTGGGAACAAAATTTTCTAGGTGAAGTCAGAAGAGAGGTTCTAATTAAAGTAGTTGCTTGTGCTATTCTTACTTACTTAATGAGTATTTTTAAATTTCCTTTGAAGTCTTATTAGTAAGATTACCTTAAAATTTTCGTAATAAGTGTGTACTCATGGTATGAAAATCCTCTTACAAGTCAAAGGTTGTAAGATTATAACTAATTATTTGATATTCATATTTAATTATATTATATACAACTAACTTACTTAATAAATAGTTAAGAATACTTAATTCATCAATAGTCTATTAGGATCGTAGAGAATTTGTATCCTTTACCAAAACAATGAAATAGGATAGACAATTTCAAAAATTTTAAAACTTACTAAAGATGTTAGACTTAATTAAGAGATTGGTTGTTTTACAGATTGTTCTAAATCAACTACACACTATTCAATGGTTGCACTCCACACTTGACTCCTATCCCAGTCCCAGCTATTGTTCGACCTATAAGGGAAAATATGTTGGGGTGTCAGCTTACTCTTAGTGAGCTAATCTCTTCATTATGCCATGCAAACAATATATTTAAATGTACAACATATAAATGCATGAACACTCAAAATGCCAATCAATAATTGCAGTGACATAAGAGTTGCATGCAACTTGGAATTACACCTCTTGTAGTCAGGGTTAGAGATAATTTATTGACACAAATCATCAATTGGGTTCTAGTACCTATGTTTTTATTCCATTTGCACCAACGTGCTCAAATCGACTTGAGAATATATATAATATATACAAACTTTACTTTTTATATAGAAAGTATACTTTCCTTTTCAAAAATCAAGTTTGTGCCAAAATTCAAAGTCTAGTGGTATGGTGGCTCTCGCAGTCCACAGACACATGTCCTAAGCGAAAGTCACAAGATACTGCTCTTTGCCAACGGTTAGTGTCCCTTGGCACCTAATAAGCCTGAAAGCTAGGATAAAGACTTAATAATATATATAAATGACATACCGTTGCCTAATCTTAATAGGAGGCTTCCCTCTTGTGAGTTCCTTCTCACCTTTCACGTGAGGTGGCAGTTGGAATAGTTATGATGCAAATATGAGAAATGCATGACTCATTGAATTCCTTAATCGAATAGTTACATAACTCGGTTTTCATCGTGATAAGATAATTACATTCCATAACAATGATATATATCTATCATCATAAATGACTCTGTTCATTATTTGATTACCAAATCATGGAGTTCAATCACAATAGCACACAAATGCATTTTCCATATGACACATGCATTAAGTTCATTATGTAAATTTAGGTGCATCTATACTACAAACAAAACCAAGCATGAAGTTATTAGGATTCACTTACTCGGCTATAGCTCAGTTGTAGTAGTCTTGGGGTAAGTCTTCTCCAATGATAAGGTCCCTTGAACATTGTAAATATGATATTATAAGAATTTAAAATAAAATTAGAAAGCATTCCTAAAATCTTTTAGGTTACATTTTTAACTTAGTTCCCAAATTCTTCCTAATTGTACTAAAACTTCAATCGCGTATTACTTTCTTGTTTTAAATTTGATTCTTATGATTTTATAGTTGATTTTCATCATTTTTGAGTATACTTTAACGTGGTGTAGTTAGATTTTTGAGGTAAGGCTTATGATTCCCTCAAGGCTTGGTGCTCTTTTGGGATTAGTTTAGTTATCTTAAGAAATCTTTTAGGCCTACGATTAGGACTTTATTCTAAGTTTTAAACACTCTTCAAGGCAGATTTCTATCCTTCTCTTATGACCTTGGTACTATCAATATTTTCTTGAACTCTTAAGTGGGATTATGTTGTCAAATAGGCTTGATTTTGGTTTAAATTAAAGTTGGTGACTTTGTTGGGCTTAGGAAGTTTTATGTGGATTTCTTATAAGCCTCAAAACAAATTTCCTTATTTAATTAAGGTGCTGGTTAGAATTTCTTAAGAGCTTAATTAGAAGTTCTAAGCTTATTTTGGATGTTTTTAGGCTCGGTTTTGAGTTTTAGGCTTTATACACTTATTATACTTGTTTTGGTTGGTTTTTTTACTTTGTTTACTTTGTTTTGTTGTATTTATAAGTGGATTTTCTTGTGGTTCTAAATCTGGATGGTTTGGTTTTAAGGGCTTCCAACTTGGTTTTTCGAATTGTTTCATCATTTTCTTAAGTTTAAGTGATAAATCATGAATCTACACTACTCATGTTCTAACTCTAACTTAACTTCCCTTCTATAAGAAGATTATTTGGCTTATGTACTAAGTAAAAATTATAGATCACACACTTATCATAAGTTCTATACCTTAGTTTACATCTCAAAAAGTGGATTTCCTCATAAAAACACCATGTAATGGTTTTTCCTTCACTTAAAGCTAGGTTTAAGCATATGTAACTCAATAGAAAGAAAAATAACATCTAAATTCCCTACAAATACTCCATGCATAACATGTTATTCCCTCATTCATATACATATTTTATGATTTTCTTAACTTATAAACTTTCATTTTAAGTGTTAGACATATATCCTACATATTACTAAACCTAACATACTCATAGTCTAACTTTTATATAAGAGATTTATGAGCTTATCTCCTAATGTAAGCTAGCTATGTTATCACCTCATATGCATATCAATATCCTCATGAAGATATAAACTTCTAATCATAGTATACTAAAGTACTTAATAAAAAAAAAGAACTTACTTGTCTTAGATGCATAAAAAGGGTGATTGTGCACTAAGAGTCTTCTTGTGATCCTTATTTTTTTTTTCTTTCTGCAAGCTTCTTATGTTTCCACAATTTTAGGATTTAAGGTTGGTTTTGAGGTGTTCTAAGATTTCTTAAAATAGCTTTTGATGTGAACAAAGTGAAGACAATAAAAATAAGTTTTTGTGTTGTTAGTGTATGGGTATATGTATGGCGGTTATGTATAGATTTTGAAGGGCTTGGTTTCTCTTTTTGTTTGTGAGTTTAAAGTGTGAAAACGTGAGTAAAAGATGAGAGAAAATGAGGAAGAAAGTGCTGGTTTGCATGTGTGTGCATGAGGATTCCAAACAAGTCCTTTTTGTTGTCTTCTATGTTGTACATGAGTCAAATTTTGAAATGATTGGATGATGTAAGCATTAAGGAGCAAATATTGCTTATGAAAGATAATAAGTTGATGGTTAAATGATAAGGTATGGCCTCTCATTTCCTTTCTTTTCAACCAATTATGTTTTGTCTTGTAAGGGTATGGCTTTGCCTCTTCATTTATTTTAAAATTAAATAGATAATGTGATGAGATAGCTTATCTTTATGTAATATAAATTATGGTAAGATGTGGAAATGGTCATATCACAAGCTTTTGATAAGTTATCAAGTAATAAGCGATTCTAACTCTCAAATGATAAATTATTTAATGTGATTGGTTGGTTTGCCTATCTATATGTAACATATCTTATAAGGAAAAATAAGGAAATTGTTTTAAATGTGATTCTTTTAGGGTTTGGTTCTTAAATTAATTCGTGGGTTATGATTTGCTTTTTAAGAAATTTTATAAATTTCTAGAGTTGAATAAAATTTGTTCAAATTATATTTTTAATTATTTATTTAGGGTCACAAGTCCTTAATTACCATAATGTTTAGGGTTTTGGATGATCTAAAGTCCGTTATTCTTGTTTTTGAGTTTTTATTAATAATGAACTTTTGAATTGAAAAATTAGGTTCATTTTCTAAATGTAAGCTTTAATTCTTAGTTTAGTTGATCTTTAGGAATGATCAAGAAGTAATTGTAGTTAATTACATGTCTCTTAAGTAGTAGATTTATAATTGTAGACAAATTAATTCTCTTACTGTCAAATTCTAGTGGGGATAATTTGGTGAGGAAGGAAAGATACATTGGCTTATTTAGGAGAAATTAACAAAACATAAGGAGTAAGGGGTATAGGCTTGATAAATTTACACTTGTTTGATGTTAGTTTTCTTGCCAAATGTGTAGGGAGGATTTAACTATTTCCTTAAGCACCTTGGGTTCGTATTTTAAAAGGTGTAAGCTTTCTTAGGAAGAATTTTGTTTTATTAGAAGGGAAGGTTTCTTGGTTATGAAGTAGTATTATTGAAGGGAAGACTCCGTTTGATGGGGCTATTTTGTAGATTCATGATGGGCTTGGGGTACTTATGGTAGGGGTAGATGCTTACTTGGGATTGAGGATGCTTAAGTAGGAAGATGTCAAGAGATTGATCCTAACTTAATGGTGTGTGATTTAACAGATGGAGATGGTAGATTCTAGAGATTGATTAATATTCAACCTGCCTTATCGAGAGTAGGAATCAAAGTCATTAAAAGTATACTTATTCATGTATCAAGTGGTTTGGATTGGTAGGTGTAGCCCTTTGACCGGCATGGAGCTGTCTCAGTAAAGTTTGCCTTTTATTTTCTCCAATCTGCATGGAGAACGTCAATTCAAATGAAGCCTTCATCATCTTATTCCATACGGAAAAATGTTTGAAAATCATTGTAAAGTTTGGAAACTTTACCAAAAATCCAAAACCTTCTGTTGAGAGTACTGTCGAGCTCACTTCCTGCCATGGATAATCTTTTCCATCATCATGCAATTGGGACACCCTTGTGTCAATTTTGTGGTGTGAAGACTTTCATATAATATGATAACTCGGTGGTTTTGTAGCTTCTTGACACGTATGAGCAATGGTAATTACCTTGGTGTGTAACAATCGCAAGTGAAGAGATTTTAGTAATTTAGTAAGTATGCAATTGTTTCAAAGTATTTAAGATACCAAGAGGATGGTGTTTATGTAATATACTAATAGATGACTTACTTGTCTTATGGGTGTAAAATAATTAAAATAGTTTTTTTAAATTTGTAAATAGGAGTTACACATGTTGTTAAATTAATCTATTTATATATATTGCTTGCTAAAAGAAATGAAAAATAATGGATTAGCTACGTGTATTCATCTAAAAAAAAGTTATTCTAAAATAAAGAAAAATTGTGATAATTTTAAATTTAAATAGTAAAATATAATTTATATAGGATTCAAAATATTTGTATATAAATATTTTTAAATTTAAACATATATTTATTTAGTGATATTTCATTAATTCGCTTGATATATGTGGTAGAGAAAGAGATATATACCGAGAGAAAACACTGAAAAAGGATTCAATATGGAAAATAAAAAGAGAAATCGTAAGGAGAGAAAGAATGCAATTATAGAGATGTATGGAGAGATATTATAGTGAAGAGAGAAAGAAGGATTGAGAGGAAAGAGAAAAAGAAAAGGTGACATACTGTTTATGATGCACCCGTGTTGTAAGTGTAAAATAGTTAAAATAGCTTTTTCAAAATTTTAAATAGAAGAAGTTACGCATGTTGTTGAATCAATTCATTTATATATATTGCTTGATAAAAGAAATGAAAAATAACGGATTGATTTAGTGCATTTCTTTGAAAAAAGATATTTCAAATAAAGAAAACTTTTTGTTAATTATAAACTTAGATAGTAAATATAGTATATATAGGATTTAAAATATTTGTATATAGAAAATTTTAAATTTAAACATACATTTATTTAGTGATATCTTATTAGGTCACTTGATATGTGTGGCAGAGAGAGAGAGAGAGAGAGAAATTAGAGGAGAGACTGAAAAATGGATTTAATATGGAAAATAGAAAGAAAAACCCTAAGGAGAGAGTGAGAGAGAGAAGGCAATCATTGAGACCTTGAGGACGTGTGGAGAGACATTACAGTGAAAAGAGAAAGAAGGATTGAGAGGAAAGAGAAAGTAATATATGTACTGATTGTTTATTAATTTTATAGGATATTTTAATGTTAGTTCTTTTTTTGTTAAATAATATTAGATAGATGATAAATAAGTAATTTTAAGGAAAAGACATAACCGGTAGTTACTAAAACTCCTTTGGGTTTTAATAATATATATATGAAAGAAAGTAGATGATACTCACCGATAGATCATCCTCTAGCCCATTTTCTTAAGTTTATGTAAAGAATCTATAAAGACAATTCTAATAGCTTTACATCATGGTTGATATTCAATATATAAAAAAAAGTTAAAACCTATAAATAAAAATTTTCTTAAAAAGTTGATTGATCTAATACCATATATTTACTATAGCTTAATAAGTTCAAATAGGGATCATCAGTAGGAATTCTTACATGACTGTTTAGTTTTTATTTTGAACTATATTATTATAAAAATTTTCCATCATAAGAAACCTTGTTCAACAGTTATTTACTATATTTTTGTCATTTGGAAGATGTTACCCAAAAAAAAAAATATATATATAAATAAATAAAAAGAAAAAAAAAAAGTCATTTCGAAGAGGGAGTAGAAAACACGCCAACGAGATCAAACAGCTTCATTAACTTCAATTGTCATTACAAATTGACAAAATTGGAAACATCTAGCGTATATATGTTATGGCATCAAACAACATATACAAAATTTACACATGAATGGGTACATTTTGCATTGAGCAAAAGCTTAAAGGCCATATCTTACAGTGATGGAAAATTACCGGACTCTTTTAACTTTGAAAAGCGAGCCATCCAGCCTATCAAGCTTTTTGTCAATAGCATGTTTTCAGCGCAATCTTGGCAAGAGAACTTGAAGTAATGGAAATTAGGAACTGTAAATGACGATAAAATAGCAAATAAATTGATACTATAGGTCCCCTTTTTCTTATTATACATGTATGAACACCATAGCACACGGGTGATGCCCCCTGTTAAGAAAGGTAGTGTACAAGCTTGACGAGCCTGAGCCATGAAGGATCCGATCTTACTTCTATGGGGACAAACTTCTAAAAATGAAGTATCATAAGATTTTGGCAAGTTCTTGCTTGATGCAGTTTTGGCATTACCTTTACAGTTTCTAATTTCCAATGAAGGATCCGATCTTCATTACATGGTAACAAAGAGCCGTCTTAAAAGGAATGGCTATACCTAAATTAAGATCGAGTGGAGGCTTTAGCGAATCATACCACTTCCATGGCCAAAGAGATTGCATCGCGACTTTTTGAATGCCAAAGCTAATTCTTCGGATTCAAGGGCTGATCCAGCCTTCCCCTGTATAGTAAGTAGAGACACATGCTTAGTTCAAAGTAAACATTTTGAGCTATTCATACTCGTATCCCTTATCTCCATGTATTCGTGACAGATACTATACTCAAGGAGAGTTCCGAAAAAAATAGATAACCATGGCATTTTATTGCAGCTATTCATTTGTCTCTCACAGAAGAAACTTACCTCCAGCTTTTTATCTCTGAACCAGCTTTCAAATTCAACTTTGCATATTTTTTTCAGATCGCCACTTGGATTCAACAAATAAAATGCATCCAAGGGATCTATGGATGGATACGTAGAAAGGGTAGACCTCCCTTGCTTGCCAATGTAAATATGACCATTTCCTATCGAGAATCATAGAAATGCTCCCAAATGAAGGGGCACGATAAACCTCCTGGCTTCTTAGTGTTGTTAAGTTTTCCCAAGGAAGCATCTGGAGAAAAGAACAATAAGCTTTTAGAGTCTAGGACCATGTTTCACAATACACGCTGTCTTTTAAGGAGTTCCTCCGACATTCTTTGCAACTCCAGAGCACAATGAGACACAATCCATGGAAAGGCGATGAGAGAAAAAACAACCACTACAATAGAAATGGACAAAAAAAATTCTCCATCCAACAATGAAAATAAAGAGAATGACAGAATGTTCATGCATATCACTGTGGATTTCTATGATGATATAATAAAAATACTTTGCCAATACTTAAAAACTCACCTGAGAAAAGAAGCACAACATCAGGGCTACCCATGTAGTGGCGGATGATAAGAAAGCATTAACTAATATGAAGACTTATTCTCTTTTAATTGTTATAAAGCAAAAGGAACATGTCCAAGTTGAAATTAAACCAAATGGCACATCTCATAACACCAAGATTCAACAATAGAAGACCCCTATCTGAATCGCTTGTCATCAATATCAAGCAGATCAGCTGCTTCATGCACCAACTGAACAGCCAATCTAGAAGTATTACGAGTTTTATCACTTGTGAGAGACTGCCATGCCTACCTTTTTTGTCATTGCAAATATCAAAGCTCCTGATGTAGCAACCACTCCTTAATTGCAAAAGCAGCATACAGGCCTCTAAATCCAATGCAGACATAGGGTTCCTAGGTATAAGACTAACTATTTCCTCATCAATATCCAATTTGCATTTAGATTTCAAGTCAAGCACTAGCTTTTTGCATAGCAAGTCTATGCTCCGGTGGTCAACCAATCCTCCCAAGAATAGGAATTTTCGAGAACTCAACCATAAATCTTCAAGCTTCATTTTGGATGCAACAAAATATAAATAAAGCTTGGAAATGACCAGTCACTATATCAAGAGATTTCAAAATTATATGCACAATCAAAAACAGACATACAATTGGTAAAGAAAATGTGCATTGTTGATTAATCAATGATAATAACTAAATTGAATTATCATATCCCTTTAGGCTTCAAACGAGAGAAGGATTTTTAATGTCGATATAATATCTATTCATGCAACTTAAGAAAAATGTAAAGATCGATTCTGACCCTAATTTAGTTCTCAAAGCTCATAGACTATTCACACAATCTTGCTCCAAATTATAAACACCTCTAAGCATTAGAAGCAGCGGTTGACAAAACTAAACAGTTTATATAAAACATAGTGAACCACTCTTTTTAATGAGAGGAAGGAAATTCAACAGGATGAGGGATGCAAAACATGTAGATGAAATTCGAACAAAAATATTGCATAGGAAAGCTCCTAGCAACATCCATCATACAGAGACAACTAAGATAGCCTGCTGCAATGAAATGATTCAACATGCCCCGAAATATGCAAACACAGATTTACCTCAGTAATTTACAATGACGGAGATCAAGATTCTTTCTCCTCATCCACCATGATAACCTAGCCTCTTTTGCATCGTCCAAAGGGTAGACCGAAGATGAAACATAATTCTCCTCCAGTGTCATTTTGAAGGCTGGGACAACATCATTGATGACACTATAAGTCCAAGTAAGCAATATTCTCAGAGTCAGCATTGGTGGCATTATCTGACATAAGTTAGAAACACAATAAATATGTACAAAATCAAAACTTTCTTTCAAGAACAAAGCTAGAGAGCTATAACCATCTATACTAGACACATTGCCATACCTTCTAAAATTGGTAGCAATGGAATAGGTATAACAATGGGTTGGCACTTGGAGTTCAAGTGAGAAAGGAGGATCCATGCCCATATGAAAGAAGGATAGATCAACAATTCTCCAAGTAAACATGCATCAGCACCACTAAGCATATTTATACAGACAACAGAAGCACTCAGAGGATCCATGAAAAATCTTTTCACAAATCCTTCAATATCTTCCACTGATTCTGGTGCAAACCTATTCCAAAACCAAAACAAATGCTTCAGCATATTTTCAAATCATTGCAGAAAGGGGGGAAAAACAAAACGAGAAATGAAGAATAATATTATGCCACATGAAGAACCTGGCCCTGAAAATGTTGCTTGTGCACTCCTCACTCTCAGATGAGCCAGGTACATGAAGTCCCCAAAACTGGAAGCAGTCATTTTACCAAAGAAATGCAATTGCAACTAACCTAGCAGTACTAGCACATTAACCAGCTCGTAGATGTATACCACAACCAACTCATTTAAAAACTTAAACTTATAAATAAATATAGATTATACAGACTATGGAAACTTTTCTCCTACATGTAGATTAAACTATTGATTGAAACCCATAATGTCAACTAGTTAACTTGGAATGAAATGACAACTCGGGGATTCAAATTGAGACCACTAACTTTGATACTGCATTAAAGTAGGTGTCCCCACCAACCTATTTAAAAATTTATGCTAAAAGGATAGATATTATTATACTTTATAATTTAGTTGTAAAATGATGCAGAATAGAATGGAGAGCAGTCCTAGAGAGATGCACAATGAAAGAAACAAAATGACCCTGGAAATTTTGTCAAACAAGTTCTCTAAATTTTCCTTTCCTTCAGAGAAAGAAGTTTCACATTATGAGTAATACCATATTAAGGAACTAACATTCAATTTTGTACCTCACACCCATCAGCATGCCAGTGCAAACCTAATTACATTCGCATCCGAGCATTCAAAATTGTGACTTTGTAACTGCAGCACGCAATGAAGCCGTAGATGTGCTAAATTAAGCTTAGAAGCAAGTGAGGGTAGATCACAGATATAACAAGCTTATTGCTACCTGGCATGCCCTGTCATTGTCAAGATCTCTCTCCAAATGATATTCACCAACATGACTTAAATACATGCAACGCTTATTTGAAAGCAAAAACAACGAAAGTTCCAACGTCCACACAATTCCAGCCTCCTATCTCCTCGACCAAGGACTATCTAGCTCATTCACTTTTCTGGTTAGACCTGAACATTCAGTGCCTATATTATTTTTTATTTTATTCGTGGTTTATTATGAACTGTCAGAGCTCTACTGTTAAATCTTACCAGAACAAGATCTCTCTCTTCTAGTTGCTTAATCATGTGATAGCTTAACCTGAATAGAATCCGTAGTCATCCTCACCTAGTGGAATTAAGGATGAGTGTTGCTGCTGCTGTTGTCTGAATTGCTGATTGTCTGATTAGGCACTAGCTTCTCTACATAAGCAGACATCTTACATGTGTATGTCCTTATTTAGTCATTGTAAGCAAACTTCTAAGTAATGTTAATCCTTAATAAAAAATTGGTAACATATCTTGCAGATGCGCAACACAGTACAGGTTCAAAAGAAGAAAAAAATAACCTATTTGATAATGGTTTTATCAGGGCATGTGGGAGACAATTGGAGGGCGGTTCTTATGGAATGGAAATGAGAAAGCAAGAGCAAAAGCCAATATTGTGCAGGAAAATGTTTCTAAAATGAAGGAGGCTTGGGAATCTTGGATTCAACACTCCACAACAAGGTTGCTCAACTAAAACAGATTTGGCATTTATGCGGTAATGCGCAAGGCTCTGCACAGCCAAGCTGGGTAAGATCTGAAGTCCTCATAGGAAGAAACTTCTGGTCTATAAAGATTCTTGGTCAAGCTGCTAGGTCGTGGCAAAAGATAATCCCAACTAGGCCTATTGTGTGTTCCTTATTGAAATGGAAAGTTAGAAATGGACTAAATATATCCCTTTGGTACAATAATTGGCATCCTCAAGGCCCTTGGCTGATTGGATTGGTGAGAGATAGATTTATAGCTTGGGTTGGCCTAAGGAAGTACCCCATTCCATTATCAATGGCAACAGTTGGGGAGTAGCAGGAAGGTCTTGGGAGGAAGCAAAGATGGAGGTTGAGCGTGTTTTGTCTCCTACTTCAGAAAAGGGACAAACCTGTGTGGAAATCAAATCCTTCTAAGGCCTTATCAGTAGCGTAGGCATATTCACTCTTTAAGAGTTCAGAACCACCACGTCCCATGGTCTGCAATTGTATGGTTCAAAGGGAACACGCCTAGGCACTCATTTATTCTTTGGTTGACAGCTCAAGAGAGACTTCTAACAATGGATAAGTTGTCCTACGGAAAAGAAAAAAATAAGGATAAGTTGGTTTGTTGCGGTGCCCATATCATGATCAAAGTTTTCTATGCAAATGCGATAGACATTTGTTCTTAAAGTGTGTTTTTTCAGCTTCAATTTAGACTAAGATTCATGAACTCTTCTAGTGGAGTTCTAATAGCTTAGTGTCAACCACTACAATGTCAGATTTTCCATCTTTCTTCAGCTCCCTGCTGCTCTTATTAGAAAAGCACATCTTCAGTGGTTATTTATTTATTATGGAAGGAAAAAAGTGAGTGTAGAGTGTGTTCTACACCCCTTTTAACAGATAGTCTAGCTAGGCGAATTTTATCTTGCTTTATACAGTGAGGCATACCCCTTTTTTCTCTTATTAATCAAAATGCAAAAATTAAATAAATAAAAAAGAAGAAACTGACATTGCCCCCACCCAACCCAAAGGAAGAAAAAGTAAAAAAAAGATCCTATTGACAAGGTTGATTGTACACAAGAGAGCAAATGCATGTAAAATTTCTTTTCTTTTTTTTTTTTTTGTTTTTTTTTTGGCAGCCAACAAGTGCCTCTAGGGCACTTATTAGCATCTTCCATATAACTAATATTAGTTCAAGAATCTTCTCTATGCACATCCTTCAAGTTATGAACACCATATGAAATTTTCAAAAGCATCTTAATCTTTAGGTGGGACAATGGTTTTCCGAAAGTAGAATGATAAAATCACACAGGTTAAGCTTTTAGATAAATCAACTGTGTGTTTAAGTTATTTTTCAACATCATATGAGACAGCAAGGATATTAAGTTCAGCCATGGCATCTTCATTCAATTCCTCGCTAATTAGATCCACATGATGAACTTCATTAACATATATTTATACATGTATCAAAGTTATGCTTGACAACAAATATAGGATCAAGGACACCTAAGTCTACACTAATTGGTTCTGGATCCTAATTTCATAGGCCCAAATAGGAGAACTCCATAACTAAGTCAAAGCTCAAACGCCTAAACTCACATGCAACTACTAAAATGCTACAATAAGATGCCATTGCATATAGATTTAGTGCAAAACATTACAATCCAATCTTATCGCACCATAATCAGAAGGTACTGACCCATAGAAGAGGACAGGAGGAAATTTTCACTAAAATCTTTGTAGTGAGACTTTTGCTTAAAGAAACGTATGCGCTTACCTGACTGTCATCAGCAGTTTGGAATTTAGACTTTTGGACCATGTTTGAAGAGAAAAAGCTGCATCTATTGGAGCCAAGGGATGCTTGATGAAAATACAAAGCCCAATAGTTTGCAGAAAACGTGCCTAGAGTTAATGATGAAAATGGTAGAAAGCACGTATATAACAGCCAGCAATAAAAGCTACAAACGGCTTAAATAAGCCAACCCAATTCGACTCATTTTGATTCGCTGGTTAAACAGATAAAAAAATCTTGACTCAGATTTATTTAAAAAGTAAATTAAACGGACCGATTTACAGATTAAAGATATAAATATATTAAACAGATCGATCTAAATTAGCTCATTTTGGTTGACGAATTAAATAGATTGGACTTATTTAACCTGTTTTTAAACGAGAAAAAAACCTTAACTCAAATTCATTTTAAAAGCGAATTAAATGGGCTCGTTTGCAGGCCGAAACACATTTGCACATTTTTAACCAGCAATTTGAAAACCTTTGAGCATGTAAAAAGACACAAAAAAATGTCAAAAAAGATCTCAAAGAATAATAGAAAGGAGAGGATTCATAAAAATAGAAAAAAAAAAGTGGTACGTACTTTTGAGAATTGAGCAAATTTCACTGCTATGCAAAATATGATAAAAAATGCAAGTGAATATAAAAAAAAGGGGAATTGCACCACCCTAAAACTGTTGGTAAGTTGTAAAACATTAATATAACTCCCAAATGTGACTTCCCTCCCCCTAAACTTATAACATATGCAATATACCTCCCGAATTCATCGCAAAACATTCCAAAACAACTACCGAAGTTCCCATAAATAGTGTCAGTTTTTGGGAGTTTTAGCAATTATTGAGAAGGTAAGCACATATTTACATTAGTTTTTGAGAAGGTGAAATCACATCTGGGAGTTTAGGAGTTTTATCCACATATGACCAATAGCTTTAGAGATATATTTGCAATTTTCCCAAATTAAATAAACTAAATCTAAACTGAAAATGGATAGGTACGTGCATTGCAACTCAAGAGCAAATTCAAGAAATCCATAATGCAGCTTTCTGTAGCCTGAATGCACCAGCACGAGGAACAAGGGGTTGAAACTACTTCAATGTGGGAAGAAAAACTTGGGAGCATCTATGGTTCTGTCGTGTTAGAAGACAAAAAATTGCCATGAGACTTGAATCACGTTGCATGAGTTCAGATAATCAACTTATCTCAAAGTTTCTAAAAAAATGAGGCACGAATAATTTTTTAATGTAAATGACTGAAAATCTGATTTTATCTGTCTATGAAGTATCAATGACCGGAAAGTGGCCATAGGTTAAGCTAATCAAGAAATTTTAGCAAACAATAGGCAATATTGAGTTGCAAACTATATATCAACCAAATGATTTTAGATACCTCAAGTATAGGCAAAGAATATATATATACACACATACATATACAAATATACATGATTATCAAAATTGAAATTTTACCTAAAATTATTAGAGCCCAGTACAATTATAAAGCATAATTGACTCATAGAACCATAAGATTTTATAACCTACATAAACTAGCTTTTAGAAAAGTAAATATACTTACAATACTTAATAAACTAACATAAACTATCTTTCGGAGAGGTGAAATACTTGCAATACTTACCTACATAAACTCATTCATGTAGACAAGTAAATATGCTTACACATAATGAAAAACTTGAAATGCATAATAAAAATAAAAAAAAACTTATTATAAATTTTAATCATAATATGAGTTTAACATAAATAGCTAAGCATAAATGATAAATCATTGTAAAATTACATAAAACTACAATATTATAGTGCCATTATAAGACCTTATAACGTAAATACTAATCAAACCACCGTCTCTTTCATCGTTATGAAAATTTATAGAACTAAAACATTATAGTTCTAATACAAAATCTTACAACATAAATCATTCATAAAACTATTATCTCTCACATCATCATTACCATCATAATCATTGTCATTGTCATAATCATCATTGTTTCCAACATGGACATTGGCGTTGGTACCAATTGTATCCATTTCTTCTAAGTCTTGTAAAGTACTCATTTGTGTTTCATCTTTAAGAGAAGTAATGTTATGAATTTTTAAATCATCTGGACTTTCATGACTCTCCAAATTTATGTATGCAACTTCCTCCATAATATCACATTTGCCTTTTTCTTTACTTTTTGTACTTGAAAGGATGCTCAACGGATCCTTATTCGATGGATTATCCATTCATCATTTGATAAGAGATCTGCAAATGTAAAACTAGTAATATGATCAATCTTCTATTTTTCCTATCTATCTATTTCAAATTGTGCATTACAAACACTAAATAATTCATGCTTTGTTGATGTAGGCCATTTCTCTTGTTTGTATGAACTTGAAAATTGAAAAGTTTATATATGAGATCAATAATATCATTAACATATACAATAAGGTGTACATAAAGAATTATTGGTATTATACAATCTCAAATGCATTTTAATTAAGCCAGAGTATTACATCCAGTACTCTATGTAGAATCATAGAATTCACGTAGAATGGGGATTCCACCAATTCCAAGGATGTAAGTTGGGATTCTTTTTTTTTTTTTTTTGCCAACAATGTAAGTAGGGATTCAATCTCGAAAAAGATTTTATGGATTATAACTAGTAATGACTCAAAATTGTAAAAGTGTAAAATCATAAGGGTTGAATAAGGATTTTTGACAACCTTGTGTTTATATGTTATATAAAATAGACAGACACACAAACATCACGTCGATCTTCCATCTTAAGGCAACAAATGTAGAAAAATCCGAATTTCCCAAGAAATATATTAACATTAGTCATAAATGCAACCAAACGAAACAAGTGAGCGTTGGGACTTCATTGCAAAGTCCAAAGGGAAGCTTCAAGGACGATACTATTTCTGATAGCTGAATATGAGCAAACTCACAACGCTTGATCCTGGTGAATGATAATGAAAACAAGATAGGCATCAATCATTATAATATAGGTTTGCTCCATAATTTATCAATCTTACATCTAAGATGAAAGGCACATCATTTAAATCTAGCATTATGTAGAAAATAGATAACAAATATCTGACAAAGATAGGCTACTTGGCTTCAGTTTCACAGAAAGAACCAAGAATTTGACTAAACCTTTTTTTTTTTTCTCCTGAAAAGGGGCAACTTCATTGGAAAATATATAGAGTTTAATACATGGTACAGCAGCAACCTATTAAGCACAACACATGACAGTAATACTAACATTACAGCAGCAACCTGGAAGATATTACAACAAAATGCTACTGTTAATACAACTAGCTTAGCTATCCATTATCCTTCACTTCATGGCAACAAACCAGAGCACTTGTATCGTTTTTCAAAATCATCAGCAGCTCATTTGGGGGGACAAAAGCATGGAATTCAGATGACTCCATGAAACAGGCAAAATTTGCTAGAGCATCAGCTGCTTGATTTGCTTCTCTTGCCACATATCCAAACTGAACTTCTTCAAAGTGGATTAGTAAGTCCCTGCAAGCAAAAACAATGACATGATATTTCCATTGCAAGTGGCTGCCATCTGCTTTTTGAAAAAATGAAACTTCAATTCTTGAATCAGTATTAATAACAAGTTTTGGAATTTTCTGTAGAATTGCATACTTCAAACCACAATAAATTGCCCAGAGTTCTGCTCCCAATATGTCTATACATCCTATTTTCTTTGAGTAACCAAACAACCAGTCACCATTTTCATTTCTAAGCACACCAGCAACTGCAGCATAAGGATTATCAGCATGGATGGAAGTGTCTGTTTTTAATGCTACCCATCCATTTGAGGGTGGTATCCATTTAACATAGCAAGGAATAAGTTTTGTCAATCGAAATCTTTTTCTACGATAAGCCCAAAATTCATTTGCAGTAGCCCTTATATCAAGAAGAAGGTGATGAACCTTGACTTCTGCTGCATGACTAGAATATTTCTATCACACCAGATAAGCCACAAAGCAAAAGCATTGAGAATTGGTTTGGGGGTTGTCAGCTGATAACAATCAGCTCTTTTTTGAATTGTCAAGGCTTCAATCCAGCTTTCAAACTATTTCTTTCTATCAATCCTATTTCACCCCAGATTATACTGCATGAAAGGACATTTTCTTATGGCGTGTTCTGCTGTCTCAATTTGTCCACATTCCCTTGGACAGAAAGGAGAAACTGTTGACATGATAGAGTTTATTCGGTCACATTTTGGTAGTCCATGTTGTAGAACTCACCAAAGAAAAACTCTAACTTTAGGACTTAATATTGCGTTCCATAGCCACTTTCAAGTATAATCTGTAGTATGGCTTCCTTGAAGTCATTTACAAATTTCTCCTATTGAATTGAAGGCATAATGTTTGGGTCCTATTTTTGTAACATAACATACTTTGTACTAGCAGAGGCATATTCTTTTGTAAATATTATAACATAGAGGAAGACTTTTTTCCATTTTAGCTAGGATTTTACTATTATTAGAAATTTTCACTTTTAAAAGGTGATGCTATTTCATTTGTTTTAATGTCTCCTTCTACTAGACTTAAAAATATCCGTAAAGCTCTTTACTTACGGGAGTGTGAGTATTCTTTTGGATCGAAACTCTTACTCTTATTCACCTTGTTGGTTGATCACGATCGATAGCACTTGTTACATATACATTACCTCGTGCACATACATCGTAGCCCTGTAATATTGTCGAAATTAATAAAACTATGCTATTTATTTTTCCATTTGTACCTGTGCCTCGTATATTACTATTGGCTTTCTTTTTTGTTTGTGTTGCTCACAGGTTTCAACTTTGTTAGCTAGTGTTGCATGTAAGTTAGGCTTACTTATAGAAGTAAGAAAAGAAGCGTTGCATAGTTCGTTTATGTGCTATAAAAAGCCCCAAACCATGACAGTTAGTATTGGAGCTAGGTTTATTCTAGTGGGAACAACCATGACACAATAAGAGAAAGTGAACAAGAGGCTAGATAGCCTGGAGAAAATACTTAAGGGATTGTCTAAGCAGATGGATGATTTGGTTGCATGGTTGATAAGAATGGCTGAAGTTGAGCTTAATCATCAAGATATGAATGCTAAAATGATCGAGATGGTCAAGAATTTCGATGTTATAGTGTAGACACTCAGAGAGGAAATGCATGTGATGACCGATGGGGTGAGAAAATAATTAGGGACTCAAGTAGAAGACTTAACAAGACAGGTTAATATTCGTGCCTTAACTGAGATTGTTGAGGAGTTGAGGGCACAAGTAGTTATTTTGACTCGGGTTGTAGGGAATGCTCTTACCCTTGCCTCGGCCCTTGTACATGTTCTTGCTTGAGCCCAAGACATTTACTGGCATAAGGGATGTTAAGTTATTAGAGAACTTTCTCTTTGATATGGAGAAATATTTTGCTGTTGTGAGGAGAAATGATGAGAGAACAAAAGTCACCATGGTGACAATGTACTTAACTAGTGATGCCAAGTTGTAGTGGCGTACTAAGTATGAGGAGATCTAAAATGGCAATGCTCATATAGATATGTGTGTTGAGTTGAAGGTTGAGTTGTAGACTTAGTTTTTCCTTGAGAATGTAGAGTACAATGCTCGAAAGAAGTTGAGGGAACGTTGGCAGGGTGATGACGTCAGAAAGTATGTTTACGAGTTCTCGACATTGATGTTGGACATTAAGAGCATGGCTGAAGATGATAAGTTATTCTATTTCCTAGAAGGACTGAATCCCTATTCTAGGAATGAGTTGTAGAGGTAACGGGTTACGAACTTGGCTACAGCATAGGTAGTAGCTAAGTGCTTGACTGACTATACTCATGATAATAAAGGGAAGAACGTGTTGACGGGACATGAGGGTAGAAAGTCAGTCAAGTTGGGCAAACCCAAGAGTAGGGGAGCCCCAAGTTCAAGTAGTAATAGTAGTAATACTGGAGGGGGTTAGAGGAAATCATAAAAATCTCATAAGTCTGGAAAGAGTGGGGCAACCAGTAGTGGTAAGAAGCCCTCATTCTCATGCTTTTTGTATAATGGCCTATATAAAGTAGCTGAATGTTTACATAAGGCTGTACTCAATGCTTTGGTACGAAAGGTAGAGAGTGTATGCCAAGATGAAGAGTTAGGGAATGATGGGGAGGATCAACCTCAAATGGGCGTATTATACATGTTGTCGACTATTGGAAAGAGTTCTTTTGCATGATGTAAGCTTAAGACTGATAATGAGTTGGTGTATGTTCAGTTGAGCATCAATGGCAAGGGTGCTAGAGCAATGGTAGACTCTAGTGCTACACACAACTTCATTGATGTGCTTGAGGTAGAAAGGTTGGGGTTGGTGCTTACTAAAGACACTAGCCAGATTAAAGCTGTTAACTTTAAGGCCCGTCCTGTTCAAGGAGTTACAAGAGGAGTGAAAGTGAGGGTTGGGGATTGGAGTGGAAATCTCAACTTCATAACTGTTCCATTGGACAACTTCAGCATAGTCCTTAGAATAGATTTCTAGAGATAGGCTAGTGTTGCTCTTGTGCTTGCAATAGATTAGTTCTTATTCATGGGTGAAAAGTCATGCCATGTGATAGTTTAAAGGAACAAGGCAAGCAATAATGGTAAGGAAGGGAAGAATATTAGGGCTATGATGCTATAAGTACTCCAATTGAAGAGACGACTTAAACATCAAGAGTCGACTTTCTTGGTTGTCCTTATAGAGAAAGATGAAGTATGAAAGATGGAGATACTGGGGGTAATAGATAGTGTCCTGAAGGAGTATAATTTTGTGTTGCCTGATAAGTTCTCAAAGGAGTTACCTCCCAAATAATTGATGAACAATGAGATTAAGCTAATTCTTAGTGCCAAACCACTCTGTAGAGCTCTTTACAGAATGTCACCTCTCGAACTTATCGAATTGAAGAAGCAGTTAGATGAGTTGTTAGAGGCAGGCTTCATTTGACCCTCAAAAGAACAAAACCATATGGGGCTCTTGTTTTATTTTAAAAGAAGTAGGATGGGAGTTTGAGATTGTGTATTGACTATTGGGCTCTAAATAAGCTAATAGTGAAGAATCATCATTCGATTCCTCTAATTGTTGATTTGTTTAATCAACTAAGCGGGGTTACGTACTTTACAAAGCTGGATCTTTGCTCAGGTTATCAATAGGTTCCCATTACTGAGGGTAATGAGCCTAAAATGATGTATGTAACTTGGTATGGCGCTTATGAGTTCTTGTTGATGCCCTTCAGTCTCACCAATGCTCCTATGACATTTTGTACCTTAATGAATAATGTATTTCGTGAATATCTCAACAAATTTATAGTTATTTATCTAGATGACATTATTGTGTATAGCAGGACATTATAAGACCATTTAAAGCACTTATGGATGGTTTTCACGAAGTTATAGGAGAATCATTTGTATGTAAAGCGCGAGAAATGTGCCTTTGCATAATCAAGTAGTAGATGCTTTAAGCAAGTGAGTTGATTTAGCTTCCTTAACACAGATTGTACAATGGTTGGCAAGTCGAATCTTGATTTCAATTCAAGAGTAGATCAAGTAGCATATAGGTGAAGACCTGTTGGTAAAAAATCTTAAGCAAATGGTTAAGGAAGGGAAGACTCATATATTTTGGGTCGAAGACGACCTTATCTATATAAAGGGGTATCGATTATATGTCTTGAAGGTGTATAACTTAAGAAGGGCACTCATGAGAGAGTGCCATGATACTTTGTGAGTTGGACATCCCGGTTAGAAGATGACATTAAGCTTGTTGAAGAAAGGCTATTATTGGCCGGATATGAATGAGGATGTGATGAGTTATATAAAGACTTGCTTAACTTGCTAACAAGACAAAGTTGAGAGTTAAAAGATTGTGGGCTTGTTGGAGCTACTTCTAGTGCCATCTCACCTATAGGAGAGCATCTCCGTGGACTTTATCACTTCCTTACCAAAAGTATGAGAGTACTCATTCATTTTTGTTATTGTTGATAGGTTCTCTAAGTATGCCACCTTCATTCCTACCATGAAGAGTTTAAGCACGAAAGAGATAGCTTAGCTTTTCTTCAAGCATACAGTGAAGTTCTTGGGTATTCCCTAGAATATTGTGAGTGATAGGGATGTTAGGTTCACAGGGAAGTTTTGGATAGAGTTGTTCCACCTCCTAGGTTCCAAGCTAAGCATGACCTCTAGCTACCATCTGCAAAGTGATGAGCGCATAGAGAGATTTAAGATTTGTTGGAGGAATACCTTTGACATTTTGTCATTGCTAACTAGAGGAATTGGGTTGATTTGCTGGATATTGCCTAGTTTTATTTCAACATTTAGTGAAGCTCTTCCTTTAACAAGAGCCCTATAGAGATCATCGCGGGTCAGTAAGCACCATACCCTATACAGTGGCTGTACTATATACTGGGAGATGCCCAAGAGCTTATTAGTTCACTAGGGATTGGAAATAGAGTTCACAAGTAATGAAAGCATACCTTGAGAAGGCTTCTAAGAGTATGAAAAAATGCACAGATTACAACCACAGACCCAGAAGGTTCAATGTTAGAGATCAAGTTCTCATAAAGCTACCTCCAAAACAGGTTAGATCATTGAGGAATAAGGATAAAAGATTGATTTAGAAGTACATAGGTCCAATTCCTATCATCTTGAAGATTGGAAGAGCAGCCTATAAGGTTAAGTCTCTTACGTGGTTAAAGGTCTATCTAGTTTTTCATGTCAACATCTTGAAGCCATACTATCCAGATATGGAAGACCCATCTCGCAAAGTGTCTAAGTGGTTACACGTCAAGATTAAGTTCAACTTGAGTCAAGCCGTGGAAGACATCCTTGCAGAGCAAAGAATTAGAGATCCCACCACTAAAGAAGAACATACAGAGTATTTAATTAAATGAAAAGATTGAGGAGAAGAAGATAGTAGTTAGGAGACTAAAGAAGACCTCAAGCCCTCATCCAAGAGAAAGTTAGCCTTGCCAGCAAGAAGACCTTCACTACTAGATCTAAGCCCTAATACATATCGCCGATGATGTCAATAGAATTAAGTAGGGAAGGATGTCAGGGTCTCATTTTTGTAACATACTTGTATTAGTAGGGGTTTATTATTTTATACATATTGTAACATAGAGGGGGGCTTTTTTCCATTTTAGCTAGGGCTTTACTGTTATTAGAAATTTTCACTTTTAGAAAGTGATATCATTTCATGAGTTTTAATGTTTCCTCCTACTAGGCTAAAAAATGTCCGTAAGGCTCTTTATGGTAGTGTGAGTATTATTCTAGATTGAAGCTCTTATTCATTACGTTGGTTGATCATGATCGACAGCACTCGTTACATGTACATTACCTCTGTACATACATTGTAGCCTTGTAATATTGTTGGAATTAATAAAAGTGTGCTATTCCTTTTTCTATTCATACTTGTATCCCTTATATTACTATTGGCTCTCTTGTTCATGTTGCTCATAAGTTTAGGCTTTACTAGCTAATGTTGTGTACGATTAGGCTTGCTTACTATTGTAGAGGTAGGATAGTAAGCGTTGCATGATTCGTTTGTATTCTAGAGAAAGCCTTGAACCATGACACACAACATGCCAATTTTGTGAAAGAATAAATGTATTAGAATTTCCTAGCCTTGGAACTATATGGCCAATGTGATTCTTAATGAAGTTAGTGATTAGAAGCCTTAACAAGTCATCATTCCATGTTAACTTATTCACATTAGCTTCTTTGATCGTGACATTCAACACATTTGCATTGAAGGGTCCTTCAATAAATTGTCTAAGTGGCTACTGTCTATGCCATGAGTTAAACTAAAAACTAGTATTGGAACCACTAGCTAAGGCTACTATTCTAGCCTTTCTTATTGTTTGAGAGGCATCAACCAACTCCTTCTACAATGAAGAAGAGGAGACCCAATGAAGTTTACTTCCTTATATCTTCTTTCTATATTGTTGTTTACAAAGTTGAGCCCATATCAATTTACCATTGTGAAACTAATAGGCCCTTCTTATCAAACATGCTTCGTAGCACAAAACTATATTGTGGATACTTAGACCTCCCTTAGCTTTAGATTGAGTCACCTACTTCCAGTATATCTAGTGAGTGGCTTTTTGAGAAGTAGATACTTGCCATTTAAAATTCCTTATCAACATATCAATATACATTGTTAGTTTGATAATAGTTTGGCTACTTGAATCTAATAATTAGGTATTGTTACAAGTATTGAGTTAGCTAAAACCACACATCCTGCTAAAAATCATAATACTTTGGCTTCATTCCCTTACCTATTGGATAACCTAAGTACCTACCCAAACTAGTTCCTTCCCTTATGCCTAACCTTATGACTACTTGCTCCCTAACTTTCAAATTTACATTTGGAGAAAAAAGTATGACAAATTTAGAATACTCGACTTTCAAACTTGTCCACAATTGGAATTGATCCAAGATAGATTTTTACAACATCAGCCAATTGAGAAGAAGCTTCAACAAATAACATTATATCATTAGCAAACAAAATGTGTGAAAAAAATTCGACTAAACTTACATCAAACAATATTTATGATATGTTGAATATGTATAGGTTGGTTGAAATCAATGAAAATAGAAGGAAATATTATGTTTGATAACTATTAAAGAGAGGAAATTGGTGGAAAGGAAGGAAATGAGTGGAAATATTTTTACTTTGAGGTACATTTCTTTTCTCTCTAAAAGTGTAGCAAATAGATGGACATGAGACAGAAAATAAAAAATTGGCCCTTAAACAATGTTTATCAAAACAAAATAAGGCTAACTTTGTCAAATACTAACATTATTTTGCTTCATTTCTACTTGTAATATCAACCAAAACGGAAATATTCTCTTCATTTCCTTCCTATTTAACCAAACACACAGTAGAAAGTATGTTCTTTCCATTTTTAATCATTTCTCTCCATTTCCACTTGTTGACGTTCGTTTCTCTTCTATCAAAATCACTAAACAAAGTAGAGACATAAAAAGAAATAATCTAATCCTCAAAACTTAAGCTTTTATTTTGGCCAAACTGTTCAAAGAAAACCAACATATGTTTAAGGGGTCATTCAATTACAAATACATCATTTGGTATCTCTTTGTTGATCAAATTAAGCAAAAAACGAATGGAAATTCTGAAATGGCTAGGTGGACTTTGGGAGAATAGGCTAGATATGCTTTTCTAGAGCATACCATGTGCATCGTGAATTTAGGGGAAAGGAAAAAAAAAAAATAGCAAAAGAAAAAAAAGAAAAGAAAAGAAAAAAAAAAAAAACCGTTTCTATGAAAATTTTCCTAGGATTATGGCATCCAAAATCGCCTAGGCTATTTTGGTTCAATCTTGATTTTTCCATGAACGATGCAAAATCGCTTCTTGAAGAGGTGATGTTAATTCAATTTAAAATCACCTCTTTTTGGATGCTGTATTCTTAGGAATATTTTTTCAGTAGTGGTATTTTTAGGATTTTTTTTTCTTTTTTCCCCTTTTCCCTATGAATTTGACTATGTTTTATTAAGTACTTCCTTGGAAATTCATCAAAATCAACATCAAATAAATTGAAGGGGGAAAAAGAGAGAGAGAGAGAGAGAAAAAGACTTAATCTATCATATGTTGCAGTACATTGAAATGAATATGTAATGTTTTGAAACTTAGGAAGCTACAACATTGTCATGTGTTAGCTCTAAAATTTGACACACTAAGGTATCTAATAACCTGTCACCTGTCTATTAACCACAAATGATAGACAACCACCAACTCACATTTCATATTTCATCAACATTAAAGAAGGCATGGTGTGATTAACCACTTATCTCTAAATACATACCACCTGTGAGTGCCTTGTACAAATTCTAGAACATCTTTAACTTTATTCAGTTCAAATAAACCCTAGGACTCTAAACAAGGAGTCTCATACTTC
The DNA here is from genome assembly GCA_024138015.1 of Lumnitzera littorea. Classification (NCBI taxonomy): domain Eukaryota; kingdom Viridiplantae; phylum Streptophyta; class Magnoliopsida; order Myrtales; family Combretaceae; genus Lumnitzera; species Lumnitzera littorea. Next base: position 59,665,158 of record JAMXBB010000002.1, read on the forward strand.
AACAATACATAAAATCAATAGGGAGTCACATGTGACCCCTACATAGTCCACAAAATAAAACTCATAATAAATTAATTGTTTAGACTCTCCAACAGTAACTAATAAAACAAGTCTAACTATAAAGCGAATCTTGTCTTGTTGTCAAAGTAATAGTAGTTAGTTTCCTCATCAAAGTATTAATGATCATAATCTACTTCCTCATAAAACTCAGAAGTCTCCATAGTAACTATATCTACAATTGAAAAACCACAAGTCCTCAAAGGGTGACCTATGCCTAGAATAGAACACCGAATGCACGTGAGCGTATCACACCCAACCAAAATTCACATGCAAGCATAAATAAACTAATGCAACAAGCACAATTTAATTATCTTATTTATTAGCCAGTAGACAGTACAGTCCAAATGTCTCCAAGAGGGCTAATTGCATACAATCACCAAATGCCTCACAAACCAAATTGGACCTTACCAAAAGAGGTCGAACCCGAGCACACGTAGCATTACATTATTAAATCCGGGTTTGTATTAAGTCTAGTTACATAATATAACTATTATCTACATCAGTACAACAAGTAAGTAAGTCTTCGTACTTTTCTTGAGTGACCCGTTACAAATTGAAATTATGTCGCTACAACCTAACAAATCAGTGAACTCTTGTCTATTCTAACGCTTAACTCTTCACTTATAAATAAACCATTACAAAAGAAAGATAGAATTACTTAATGGAAGGAAGTTGTTTAGAAACTTTTTAATGCATAAATTTGATGGAAAACATATTGGAGACATTTAGGAATCAAAAATAGGGTTAGGAAACCTAAGGAAAACATGTTGGGAAACAAATCATGCACTTTTGCAACATGGTGTCTAGATGCTCCAAAAGAATTCACACAATGTGAGTATAGGGGGCTAGCATTTGAACACTAGCCATGATGGCATTCGGACGCCAACTGTAACCTGTAGTTTTTTACATATTTTAGTTCGTGATCCTCTATATCACTCGTCCCGAATTCAATCCCTATTGCAAAACACTTCATCTAAACACCCTTGCACCAATGACACTTGACTGGTAATCACCCAAGTTCTCCTTACACACCAAAACTCAGACAACCGTAGCCTTTTTTGTCATCAAACCGACTAAACTCTATCCTTTCTTCATGAAACCGAAACAAAATCAAAGGATTAAGAGTACTTACTTGTTTTACCAAAAGAATAGCACTCAAAACACAAATCATCGCCTTCTCAATGCTTTAAAACACAAATCCAATAAGGTTTTTATCCATTGTTGAAGAAAAATGAATTTTCTTTCATTATACATGGAAAATTTACTCTTGTTCCCTTTGTGAATCTAACACTTATGATCTTTGGCATGCAAAACTCACAGATATGAATTTTGGACTTTGAGTTCAATAGTGATTAGAGAGTTTTCTACTAGGTTAAACAAAAAGCTACTAAGGTATTGAGATAGGGTTAACTTAATCTCTTTTGTTAAGGGGAAGAGTTTTCTAATTTTTCTATTAACTTTATTTTATTTTATTTTTGTTTTTTTTTGGGCTTTACAGAATAATGGAGCAAAACCATTGTATACACTTCACAAATTTCCCTAATAGCATAGTATAACCCTCAATTTGATAAATATTCTTAACGCATAAGATAGGATAGAAAGGAAGGTGTTTGTTAAGGGTGACTAGTGGGACATAATTAAGTATCATTTCATGTTAGGCATTAGATAGCATGTAGACAGAACTTCAATGTTATCATAAAAGAATAGTTTTAGTTTTGTTTTTGTTGGATTTCAATTTTCCTTTCTAGTTACCATAACTCTCATTTTTGCTATAAATGTAAGTTTTTCTACTTGTTAGTGATTGCATGATAGGTTTCAAATATGCAATGGGCATGACTATATAAATTGTTTTCAGATACAGAGCAAACCACCCTAGCTAAAGATACACAGGATTTAGAATATGTTTTTTCTCCTATTATGCTTATATAAGGAGATTTTCAATGCAATTACAAGAATATCTTATTATATGATAGAAGACATTATCAAAAAAATAAAAAGCACATCCAATTTAGTAGAGCTCCATAGAGAAAATAAAGAGAAATTTGTTTTGATATGGTTGACCTTATGTCCTCTTCACAAAGTCCAACTAGATTATTAAGCTTGTAGATTGCTACTATAGACTTTAGAGAACACCTAACACCTCACAGTTCTTGTTTCAATAGAACACATTGTACAACAGTTTCTCCATTTTGCATATTTTACAATAAAGCAAGTCATCAAACAAATCAATATTTGTGTAACTGAAATCCACATGTCTTAACCTTCAAGCATCTTTTTCAGTTTTTAGAAGAAGCCTAAATTCATATCCATCATGGAGAGCCTAATTTTTACCACACTTTTAGACCTATTACCTAAAAATCACAAATTTGGATATTGATCTTCGTCATGTTCTTCACCCAGTTCTGATGTTAAAATTTTAGTCGCTACAAATCTACTGGTTAGACTTTCTTATCAACACCTCAATGCAAATTCACTAAGTTGAAAATGCATCCATCAATTAACCTCCATAAGAAGACCATATCTCTTCTAAACCACACCACACCAATTCTCTAAATCAATTTCCGCAATAGCCATTCATAATCATCACCATGCAACTAGACACACCCATTATACCTTATAAAGAGGTAAGGGGCTAGGATCCATTCTAGTCTCATATTGACATAACTTGAATGGATAATTCTGTAATAGCATTCTGATAAATAATATATCATATAAAGGAAAATAAATTCACTACCTTCATAATCTCCTGTAAATTACAATAATGAAACTTACATCCAATGAAATTTAGCTCAATAGTATCCATTATGATAAACATTTTAAAAGTCAAAGTAAAAGAAAAAAAAAACTTTCAAATCTTCATTTCAGGACTATTCTACATAGGTTAGTTTTACAATCATATCCCCTTTATCATTCACCATAGCACATTGATTTTACTAAGAGCATTTCTTTGTTGATAATAGTAGTAGTGGTATGTGTAGGAAAGAGTGTTGTTCTTAGTTATATTTAATTGAATGATTTTTCTTATAATTAGAAGTTTATCCATAAGTTTTTAACAAAGTACAGCTATTTATGCTTAATATAGTATCTTACCTTTCTCTGAATAGATACCCAGCAGTATTTAGGATGGTCAAAATATTCTTTTTTCTATTTTTGTTATGTTAGAATATTTGTATTTATTCCCATAGATTTATATCTATAAAAATATATATCTCATTCTTATCCATTTGTAGCTATGTGAATAAAAGAATTATGTTTTCTACTCTATTTTTCATCATCGTACCAAAGCTATTTCAACCATAATAAACCATTTAAGCCAGATGGGTGATCAAATCCCAAGAATAACAAAAACATCTCAATCCAAGGTTTTGTTTGGTAAATTCCATGACTACTAATCATCCTAAGAACAAACTCTCCATAGGAGACAACTCACTCCAAATCACCCAACATAAATCAAATGGTGAGAATTTTCGTGAGTGGCATCAATCTATGAAACTTGTAATCTGCAAGAAAGGAAAATTGGGATTTTTGATAGGATAATGTCAAGCACTTGCTGTTGAGTTACAAGAATATGGCATGTGGAAAGTTGAAAATGCCATGGTGATGGGGTAGCTTGTCAACTTAATGGAACCAAAGATTGATATGCTATATTTATTTTGCAACACTATTAAAAAGATTTGGACATGGTTCAGGAGCTATACTTTGATATGGAGAACATGTCCTAGCATTTCAAACTCAAATCCAAGATAAGGCTTATAACTTGAGGTGATTTGCTATGATATTGATTGGAGTTGTAGCAAGAAGTTGACTTCTTCTACGATATTGATTAGAGTTACCTTGAGCATAGTGTAAAATTTGCTAAGATGTAGAAAAAAGAGTTTTTTATTTCCTACAAGGACTAAAGGTTGAGTTAGCTGAAGGAAGAGGGCACTTATTGGGGGAAAAGCCATTTCTTAATTTGAAGGAAGCTTTTGCCGAGGTTAGAAGGGAGGATACTAGGCAATGTGTGGTGGAAGCAGGTACATCATAAAAAACAAGTGTCTTTAAACTCTACATTGACTAGTAAAGAAAGATACATCACATGACAAAGACAAGCCATGGTGTGATTTTTGAAAGTGTTATTATCATATGAGGAGGACTTGTTGGAAACTAAATGGTAAGCTAATGAAGTCCCATAAATAGATTTGTGTTCCATGGATTGCACAAGTGGTAGAGACTACTTATCATGTCACATTTGAACATGGTGCGAAGCTAACTTTTATTAAAATTACTACATTAAAGAAACTTCTTGAGAATGTACAAATTAATGATGAAAAAGACAAGTTTAATGAGATGGTATCGATGGCAGCAATTACTAAAAGCATAGTTGTCAAAATCACGAGTTAAAAATACGATTATATGAGTTTATGATTTTATAATGGTTTTCTTTATTAAAATAGACATAAAATTATTCATATACAAATTTTTAATAGAATTATGAACTTTCATAACTTACGATTTTACCGATTTTGTTCGATTCTGTTTGATTGTATTGATTCTATGCATTCAAATAAACGGTATAATTGCGATTTTGACAATGGCTAAAAGACCTAATTTCTTTTGTAACTAGTGGCATATGGGCAATTGACATAGGTGCAACTGACCGTATGTGCAATTAGTTGCTGTGTTTTAGGGATTTCACTCCTAGTTTACATAAGGTTTAGGTAACAAATGGTGAGTATATTTTTTCTAGAGGAAGAGTAATGAAAATTGGAAATTTAGGTTTACATAAGACATTGTTCATAGAATTGCACTATAACTTAATATCCATCAGCAAATTGACAAGGGATATGACTTGTAGAGTGAACTTTACTCCTTAATGTGTTTTGGTAGTACTAAAGAAATAAATGGGTTTTATTGTCTAGATGATAAAGTTGAGTCTAAATCCCTAGTATCTGCTCAAAATAACAAAGAAATCATGTTACAGCACTAACTTCTAGGCCATCCAAATTTTCCTTATATGTCCCACTTGTATCTAAAGCTTTTTATCAAAAAAGATGTTACTGATTTTAAATGTGAATATTATGTAGTTTCTAAGTTTCAAGAAAATCATAACTTCCTTAATTTTATAAATCTTCTAAGTCCTTCCATTTAATTCATAATGACAGAGTCCCTCTAAGGTCTCTGCTTTGTTAAAGAGGTTCATAACATTTATTGATGACCATGCAAGAATTTGTTGGGTGCATTGGTTAAATGAGAAAGCAAAAGCATGCTTTATATTCTTGAAATATGAACTTGTAAATTTTAATCTTGTCAATTTAGATGAGCTTCCAACAAAAATTGAAGAAAGTGTTGATATTTTAACCCCCATAGGAGAAAGTTCAATAGGACGACCCAGAACTAGAATTAAATATTTTTGAATCCTCTTTATTTTTTGACTATGAATTTTTTATAGGAGAAGTTGAACCTAAGATGAAGTGCTTGAAAGTTTCAGGATATGTAACTGAATTTGAGCAAGGACCTATTACAAACATTTTTCCTTAGTTTAAACCCATTATAGACAATCTTAGGGGAATTGAGTTAAAGATAAGTAATTGGTTGACGAGCAAAGAGTTTCCCTAATTTTCATTAACATTGTGGGAACAAGATATCTTCCTATGGGATTTAGTGGATGTAATTCAACTTATTTATTTATTTTTTAGTTTCTAAGCAATTTTAGTTACTTAGTTTTTATTTTCTTTTCACGAAAAAAAAATCTATCTGCATTATTTTGAAGTTAGCATCTTGAAATTAATTTTTTTGATGCATTGTTAAAATAATCTTTAGTGGGATTTTAAGAGAATCCGTAAGGATTTTCCTTTAGATTTTTGAGCTTTTAATGATTTTTTTGTTTCAAAAATTAAGTATGCTTACGCGCTTTTTCTCTCTTAATTTTCTCTTTATCTATTCTTTCATGCATGTTTATTTTTCCATCATTTCATTCACATTTAGGATTTGTAATTGAGAAGATAAATTTACTTGGCATATTATGGTTGTATAATTCTTGTTTTGATTTTTTGATTTCATCTATAAATACAAGTGGTTACTTATTTTACTAGACATAGGTAGTTGATCCATAAATTTAGCATAACATTCATATATATTGTTTACATAGTCTTGAAAATTTTTATGAATTTTTGTACTCTTTGGAGTGTTTCTTCATAAAAAAAAAAAAAATTCATGTCTTTGCAATATGATGAAGTTAAGAAATTAATTAGTTAGGTTAGTTAAATTAGTGTAATTTGCTATTTAGTAATTAAACCTGACTTAATTCATGTTGTTTTGATATACTAGGACTATGGAACTAGAAACTAATTGATCATTTATTTTGATTTTGTGCTTGGTTGAATTAGATTAGTTTCTAATTTTGTTTTAGTTGATGTTATGTTTTTAAGTTTTTTTGATTTTTTACATTTGTGAATTATTTTGTTCATTACTATTAATTAAATGTGAAGGAGATATCCATAGGATACAAATTTATGCCATTCTTATTCTTTAGGAAACATGCCAAGAGATAAGAGATAAAGAGAGAAATTACAAGATGTGCTTTAATGATTTATTTTCTAACTTGACTTTCTTTATTTTAAATATATTTTATAGTTCATAATTTATTATTCCTAGTACTTTTATGCTGCTTTTGAATGAACTTTTTCTTATTTGTAGGTGAAGCAGTTATAGTTTTAGGTTTTTAGTTATAATCTTATTACTTTTATTTTTCTTTGTTTTGTGTTTTTCTTTTATTATACAAGGCTTAAAAGGAATCTTATGGCATTGCAATTTCAGAGTTTGGTGTTATAGCTTAAATAAGGGAAGTTTAAGTTCTTTTATCATTTTTCTTTTATTTTTTCCTCTTAATTTTTGTGTGTTGTTATTACTATATTTTGTACATTGAGGATAGTGTAAAGCTTAAGTATAGGGGAAAAGAACAGGATATGTATGTTAATGGATTGATTCAAATATACACACTTAAGCTCTTAAGTTTTTGAAATATAAATTTTAGAAAGTTATACCCCTATTTATATAAGAATTTTTTTTTTTTGAATTTGCCTACAATCCCTTATGGCTTTAGTAAACTTTGTTGAATTTGAATAATTAAATCCCCATGATTTAGAGTTTCCTATTGTTAAAGTTTAGACTTAGACTTGAGATTATGATAAATATTGATGGGTTAAGGATTGGTTATTTTTATTTCTAAGCTCAACTATATAGGATAGTTATCTATCTCTTTTTTTCAAAATTTTTAGATTGGATGAACAAATCAGATTTATTTTTTGAAAGTCTTTTGGAAAATCAAAGTAATCAGAGGCATAAGAAAATAAAAGTAAATTGAAATTAAAAATTGGTAAGGATTAATTTTGGTCTCTTAAAAGAGTAATATTTTTTCTGCTGCTAATTGCAAAAAGAAAGTTAAATTAAAAATTGCCAAGGTTCAGCCTCGGTCCCTTAGAAGAGGGAGGTGCTTTCTTATTGACAATTCTAAGAAAAGACAAAGGGGTTAAATTAGTAAGGATTGGCCTTAATTTATCAAAAGAGTGAGGTTCTTTCTCAATGCTAACAAGCTTTGGTAAAGGAATTAAATTAAATAAAAAAGTCTCTTAATGAAAATTGAAAGAGTTAAAAAGGCAATAAGAGGATGAGTTGATGTAATATGCATTCAGTATAAGTTTTTGTAATTAAACTAGTTAAGAGAAGATTTCTCTCCTCTTTAGTTAGAGTAGTGAAATTTTTACAAATTTTTCTTAACTTGTTAATGTTTGTCTTAACCTCTTGTTTAAGTGATAAGTTGAATCATTGGAATTAATTATTGAAATTTAGTAGTTCTTAAAGAGTTATTATTTATGTATTCAAAGGGCATTATCAAGTTAAGTAGGAAAGGGTAATTTTGAAAAAATTTTGTGAAGCTCATTAATTTGAGGATGTACTTTTCTAAAGCAAATTTTTGATGATATCGTCTTTAAGATGTTTTTGTTTTGATATTTTGATTGTTTTGCTTGAAGACAAGCAGAGCTTAATCATGGTGGAATTTCCTTAATTAGCATAAATATTTTAGGGTGATTTTGTGTAATTTTGTATATTAATTAAGTTAATTTTATAGCAATTTGGAGTTTGATTTGTTTAAGTTTCATTTTTAGGGACTTTGGGAGAAATCAATGGATTTTTGGATGATTTTATCAAGTTTTAGAGTTCATTTAAAGAAAAACATTGATTAAAGAATTGAAGTGGAAGAATTTCAAGTAAAAAATAAAGTTTAAAGAGGACTACAGGTGATTACAAGAGATGTATTCCCTAGCTCGGACCTGTCGTGACTAATTTCCACCGAAATTGAAAATTTTTTAGACAAAGTGCAAGACCATGGCCAACTTTTGTGGTGATTCTAAGGCATGGTCATTCCATGAATTGTAAATCTTCTATTTTTGGAAAGATTTGAAATCTAAGACGCCCTGCTTTCATTGTATTATATTAAAAAATGAATTAAAGAAACGTGCAAAGAGATATCTAAAGAAATATTGAAGACATGTAAAAGATATTTTGGAGATATATTGAAAATACATTCTAAGATTTCTTTTGTACTATAAATAGGATATAAGCCTTATAAATTAGAGAATACAGAGGTGATAGCATAGAAAACATATAGGATATTCTCTTCCTTTTCTTTTCTTTTCTTGTTTTGTTTATTTTTCTTAATGTTTTAATTTAGTTTTAGTATTTAATTATTATGAACCTTAGATTGCTATAAAATTAATTTTCTTTTATTATTAATCTATGATTTTTTGTTGTTGTGATCTAATTGCTTTATGCATATTGCCATTGAATTAATATTTACTTGGGTTATTAATTCAATGTTTGAGTTTATTGTTGAGTTCATGAGATCCTGCAATGAGTAGACCTATTTAGTTAGAAGGAATCAAAGTAGACTAAGTGATTAGGTATCTGGTTTCTTAGGATTAGGGCAACGCCCTAATGGTGGGATTCAAGATCTTTATGTGATCTTGATATACTTTATTGTAGAAGCGATTCGAGTAGAGTAGTCTTAGGGTTAGGAATTAACTAGAGATGAAGTTTGGTTAATTCACACTAGGAATCCAATAAACAAGAAATGGATTGATAAATTGCATAGTTATTCTATAAAGATTAGTAATTGAATACTGAGTTCACGTGTTTATAGTTAATTTTAATTACCTTATATTTTGTTTTTTTATTTGTTCTTTATTTTACTAGAATAGTTTAGTTTTGTTATCTTTAATTTACTGAATTTGTTTGTTAGGTCATTATTTTTTTTAATAGTTGTCTTGAATTAAGTAAAATTGTTTGTTTGGTTAGATATAAGGAAATAGATAAGTGCAAGTATTAGCAATTATATATAGTCCTCAAGGGATCGACACCTAGACTCAATCTGTTATACTATATTATAACTTGAATAGGTGCACTTGCTTACCAATCAAGTTTTTGATATAAGCTTTCACTTGTAACACCTGTCTCTCTAAATTGAATTTTGTTATAATATTTTGGCTATTAAGATCCCCTCTAACTTTCAATTGCTATTCTCGTTCTACCAACTCACTCTCTTTATTATTAAAAAAAATCTTTCATGTATCCAAAATAATTATTCTCTATAGAGAAAATGGATGGCTTATATAAAGTAGAGTGTCACTTAAGGGGAAAACTATTAATATCAAGTGTACCATACTTCTTTAGACACTCATTAACCAATTTTAATACAGTCTTACCTTTTGATTACACATATACCTGTGTATATAGTGAGCATGACGAGATGGCTAGAATAGTAGCTAATTTATTATAAGTGTGAGAATTCTTGCTAAATGTTTTTCTTTTAAAAAATTTTATGATAGCTTCAGCTTCCTCTCAAAGTTTCTCTATAAATATGATATGTGTATTGAAGGAAACTTAGGCATCCATAAGAACAATAGGAGTACCCACAATACCAACACCTATTTCGAAAATTCTTAGATACAGGTTCCTCATAACTTCTACCATTGTGTGCACTTCAGTAATTATTTTCTTGATTTTACCTATTGTATTCCATCTTAGCCAATACAATTCAGATCAATAATCTTCAAAAGTTCTTAACCCCAAAATTTCAAAAACAATAAAATAAAATCTATAGATGTAAGGAAAATAAACTAAGATGCGAAATCAAGAAACAAACAATGCAAAGAAATAATTTTTTTTTGGGTTTTTTTTTTTTGAATTCTAAGAGTGGTTAGAATACAAGATTTAAGGCATTCATAACATTTTAATTGTAGTCACTGGCAACGGCGCCAAAAACTGGATAGGTAGGCAAGTGTACTTAATTAAGTTATAGTACAATAAAATAGATTAAGTTTGAGTGTCAATCTATCAGGGACTACCTATAATTGCTAATTGCTAATACTTGTACTTAACCCTTTCCTAATAACTAATTGAATAAACAATTTAAATTAATTAAAGACAACTATAAAGAAAAAAAAAAGCACAAATAATACATAACAAACAAATTCAATAAAAGATAACAAAACTAAACTATTTTAATAAAATAAAGAAAAAATAAAAAATTAGACAATTAAATTTAACTATGAACACATGAACTTAGTATTTAATTATTATTCCCTAGAATAGCTATGCAATTTATCAATCTCATTCTTATTTATTGGATTCTTAGTGTGAATTAACTAGACTCACATCTTTAGTTAATTTCTAACTCTGAAATTACTCTACTTAAGTCACTTCTACAATAAAGCGTCTTAAGGTCACATGAAGATCTCGGATCTCCTTATTAGGTTATACTAATTTGGAGAAGCCAAATACCCAATCGCTTAGTCTACTTGATTCCTTCTAAGTTGCTTGATTCCTTCATAGTTTATTTGATTCCTAGTGTGAATTAACCAGACTCACATCTTTAGATAATTCCTAACTTTGAAATTACTCTACTTATGTCACTTCTACAATAAAGCATCTTAAGATTGCAAGAAGATCTTGGATCTCCTTATTAGGTTGTGCTAATTCGGAGAAGCCAAATACCTAATTGCTTAGTCTACTTGATTCCTTCTAACTACACAGGTATGTTCATTGTAGGATCTGACAAATTCAACAATAAACTCAAACATTGAATTAATAACCCAGGTACATACTAATTTAATGGCAATATCCACAATACAATTTGATCACAATAACAAGAAATCATAGATTGATAATAAAAGGAAATTAATTATATAACAATATGAGGTTCACAAAAATTGAATACCAAAATTAAATCAAAACATTAAGAAAAATAAACAAAATAAACAAAACAAGAAAAGAAAATGGAGGAGTCTATTTTATATGTTTTCTATGATATATCCCTTATATTCTTTAATTTACAAGGCTTATATCCTATTTATAGCACAAAGAAGTCTTGGAATGTATCTTCAATGCATCTCTAAAATATTTTTTACATGTCTTTAATATTTCTCGAGATATCTCCTTGCACATTTCTTTAATTCACTCTCTAAATTTGGCTTATAAAATAAAATACAATGGAAGCATGGCATCTTGAATTTCAAATATTTCCAAAAATAGAAGATTTACAATCTATGGAATCACCATGCCTAAGAAACATGGTTATGTAGTTAGGTGTGGTCTTTTACTTTGTCTAAACAATTTTTAATTTCAATGTAAATTAATGATGAGAGGTTTATAGCTAGGGAACACAATCGTGGTCTTCACTTGTGGTTCTCACTAGACTTCATTTCTTAACTAAAATTCTTTTGCTTCAATTCCTTAATCAATGGCTTTCTTCAAATGAACTCTAAAACTTGATAAAATCACTTAAAAATCCATAAATTGCTCCTAAAGTCTTTGAGAATGAAATTTAAACAAATTAAGCTACAAATTGCTATAAAATAAACTTAATTAATATACAAAATTGCAAAAAATTATCCTAAAATATGTATGCTAATTAAATGTTATCAACTTGCCAAAAGGGCTCAGACACTTTTTTAAATTGTAATATTCCCTTGTGAAACATGAACTTGCCTTAGCATAATCTTCAACATGCTTGCTTTTGGTCTTTGAAGCACTTCTTCAAATATACTACATCTCTAATCCTTGTGCAAATGGATAATTTTTACATGTATGTTGTTCTTGCATAACTTAGGTTTCCTTTGCTATTTTATAATTTCCACTTATCTATTATAATGAAAAATAACAATTTGACATTACCATAAAAAGGTCTATGTAAAGTAGAATTAGATACATTCTGGTTTGATGAAGTTGTTGCCATCATGCCACGTCTCCCGCTCTCCTCTTTATGTATTTCAGAAAATGCTTCGTTCAATGGAGGAAAGGCTTTTTAGCCTAGAAGTCTTCCTCTTCATTAAGATTTGAATTTAACCCTTGCAAGAAGTCAAATGCCTTATCTTTCTCCTGCATCTTATTAAACTTGATGCTATCTCATTATACGACCAATCAATATCATAAAACATATGGATCTCTTGCTATAATCCCATTAAAATGTTATTGTACTTGGCTACACTTAAATTACCTTGATCCATGAGCCTTAGTTTGAATTATAGCTCAAAGCATTGAGAGGCATTATCTATGTCAAAATAAATTTATTACACCATTTCCCAAAGTTCCTTTGCTGTATTACAAAAAGAATCATCCTTCCAATCTTCGACTCTATGGAATTTACTAGCCATGCCATTACAATCTCATTTTCCACTTCCCATATACCACATTCGCTTGAATCTATTCGTGGAGCTTTACATGCATTGATCAAATACATGATCTTTCCTTCTCCATAAATCACGAATCTAATAGATTGGTACTATCCTTGAAAAGTGGTGTCATTTAACTTATATTGTGTAATTTGAATGGATTAATCTCCTATGGATATGCTAGTCATGGGTAGAACAAAACTTGTTAGAGTAAGGTTAGTTTTATTTAATGAGCTAAACTTAACCTTAAGGTTTGGCAACTTGGTTTTATTAGGTAAGGGTTCCCTTATCACTCGTTGAATAGAAAATAACTAGTGTTGACTAACTTTGATACCATTTGGAAAAAAAAAATTGAATGTGTGAAAAAATAGAAAGTCTAACATAGAAAATACAGGAGGTAGGCCAGTTTATAGGCACTACAACCATTTGTTCACCTAATACATTAATTTATTATAACATAATTAATATTCCTTAGAAAATTGATTTTATCTCAATTACGTTAACACATCTTGATTTTCTACAAAAATTATAAAAGAAAAAGGTGTCTAGAGAGAGAAAATCCTCTCCATTCTCTGTAGTCTTTCCCTTCTATTCTTTCTCCTCCTAATCCCCTCTGAAAAACCACTTTTCTAGAATAAAACCCATTTTACGCACTTTCCTTATGTTCTCCCTTTGCTTTAGCCATGTTTTCCTTTCGATAAGTTTTTTCCCTGTTTAAGATCCTTTTGGTGGTTTAGTGTTTTGTCTACTTTTGTTGTGGTTAGTCTTAGTTGTGGTTTCATGTGTTGCTCTTTAGCTTGGTGGCTTGTTTTGTTTGCTTTGGCTTAAGGTAGCCATAGTTGTTTGTTTTTACTTGAGGTTATAGGTGTTTTTTTTGCTCTAAGTGAGTTTCTCTAACAACATTAGGTTGCCGTTTCAAGTCTTTTTTGTAACCATGAAGACATTTCATTGGAGAAACAAGAAGCTTGTAGTTCCTAAGTTATAATCACATCCCTCTTAGCTAAAGAGGCAGTTGCCTTAGCTTGAAAAGAAAGAAGCTTCTAGTCCATCTACTTTAGAAGAGTCCTCTAGGAGAGTGGTTTCTAAGAAATCAGAAGGATTTTCGGTATTTAAAAATTCAAAGGAGAAATAGTACAGTGTGAAGACTAAGGAATTTACATAGATAGGAGCTAAAAAGCTAACTCAAAAAAGGACAAAGAGACATAAAAAAGTTTCTTGTCTTGATGATAACCCCTTTTTAGCTAACTAAAAGAGTGTTGGGGTTGATTCCTCTCCTAGTGAAAGTCAAAACTCCTTGAGTGAAGAGACTTTAAATGCTATGTCCAAAGTAGCTGAGGAAGTGGAAAACTAGTCAAAGATCAGAGAAAAAGTTGTTTCTCATAACCACCCTTCTCCAAACGTTATTGGGGCACCTTCTTTTGCTAAAGTAAGGATGGCTTAGTGGAAGCTTTAACTAATGGATATGGATATTATTTTTTCAAATTTGTGGAAGAAGAATCTCTCTTCAATATTATTCAATAGCCTTAGTATTTTGTTGGTTGATTTTTGGTCCTCGAACTATGGTGTGTTAGTATGTCTCTTTCTTGTGTTTAGCCTAAGAAAATGCCCATTTGGGTGAAAGTTTAGGGTTTACCTATGGAATTCTTGTACAATAAGGGGGTGAATTATGTCATAAGTGCTATTGGAAGACTACTACAAGTTGATATTGTGATAATAAAAAAGAAGCAAGTAAAGTATTTTTGTGCTTATGTGGAAATAAAAGCCAATGGTGACCTATTAAGTCCTTTAAGATAGAATGCTTGGATGGATCAAGTCGTATAGTTGATGTAGAGTACCATATTTTGCTTACTAGATGCATGTGATGTAAAGTTTTTGGACATAGCGTTAGTAGTTGCCCTATTTGGAGTGCTAAGAGATTGTGAGCTCTCAAGAAGGAAAAGGAAAAGGGGAATGCATATTGGTACATCACAATGAGTCACGAACCTGGAATGGGTCGAATGGGTATGATGAAGAGGAAGTGCAATGGGTGGTTTTAGACGGTGAATGTGAATGGATATCATGCACTAAGACACAAACATAATTAGGGAATGAACTTGAAATAGGGTTTGATACGACTTACGAACACTAAATGTTGCTCAGGGTTTCAAATGAGAGGTTAGATGTGACTTACTGACTCGCTTAAATGAAGGGTTCACCATAATCTTGAGAACAAAATTGATAAGAACGTGAGAAAGAATAGAGAGTTTGTTCAACACTTAATAATCTTGCAAAAAGGCAATCGTTAAGAGCTCAAGAGTAGCCTTGCTCAAAGGGGAAAGCTCTAAGTGCAACAATATTCTATTTTGTCTAATTTCATATATCTATTTCTATTGTTTACAAATGTTGCTATTTATAGCGAGTCCTAAATCCTATTGGCTAAATTGTAAATAATGTACAAGGCCTTAAACCCTAAAGAATTGTGCCCATAAATAAAATAAAGAAAACATGTACAAAATACAAAATCGTACATTTAATAGAAGTCAACATGTAGTCACTTGACTTGTCCTAAAAGGAGTAAGATCCGAATTGGGGCAGGGTCGGTAGTTGGATGTCCGGGTTTGAGGAGGAGTTTGTAAAGTCTTGCATTGCTTAGCTCGGACACTAGAAAGGTCAGCTTATGATTGTTGAGTGTTAGAATTAGTTGGCACTAGTCTTGCAGTGCTGTGTTGAGTGGTTCTTTGGTCTCGAGTGCTCGACTATATGGTTTCTTAGCTTCTCGGCAGATGACAGACTTGGTGTCAAGTGTCTCCTTTTCTTCCCCTCGATCTATTGTTATTAGTTTATCTTCGGCAAAACTTGATCAGCCTCAGCTTTGGATTGGTCAACCTCAATTTGGATATAGTTAGAAGCTGATTCCTATCATTATTGCGAGTTCAAAAGGAAGTCATCCTTGATGTTACACATTGGGCTTGGGTTAGAATGCCAAACAAACTTCTCTTTCCTTTTCATTTCCCCATAGGTGCTGAGTGTCTCTGGATTTCCTCAATACTCATAGGGGTCAAGCAATAGCTCTTTTCATCCTTCCGAACAATGTAAGTGTTGAGGAAGCCATCATGGATCACTTTCTAATCATGCTCCCATGGTTGCCTAAGAAGTAAATTTGTAGCATTCATAGGGACCACATCAAATTTAATCTCATCCTCATAATGCCATTCCTTGAATGCTATTCGAGCTCTTTATGCACATAGACCATACACTTGTCATTAAACCACTTCAACCCATAGGGCTTAGGGTGTGAGTAGGTCGATAATTTCATCTTTTCCACTAACTCAGTAGCGACAATTTTGGTACAACTATCTCCATTGATAATTAGGGAATAGGTCTTCCCATTCACTAAGCAATGTATATGAAATAAATTTTCCCTTTGTTTGGGATCTACTTTACGTTGGCTCGCTTGTTCGTCATGGCTATGAGGTCATCCAGGTTGTTGACATAAACATCTTCTTTTATTAACTCGTCTTTTGAACTACTATCACTTTGACTCTCTACTTAAGCATTAGGTCCTTCGCCTTTCAAGACCATGACCTTCTTATTTGGGCATTGGGATGCAGTATGTTTGTAACCTAAGCATTTGAAGCACTTCACTTTTTGGGACTTATTACCGAGTGCCTTTCTTTTTCGGCCCTCTTTGTCTCAGCATGATCAGGTTGGCCAGACTTACTTTTCTCCATCTTCTTTTTTGGCCTTCTCTAGGCATATTTCTTAGGTTCAGGGTTGACTGGTTGAGGTCGATTAGTCGGCCTCTAATGCCTCCTTCTCTTCTGTCTTGCCACCCTTAATGCTAAATTGATAAGCTCATCTAATGAGTAGAACAGTTGTAGTTTAATTATGTTGGCAATATTGTCTTGGAGTTTACCTAGGAATTTAGCAATAGTGTGGTCCTATGGCTTGACAATCTCGCATCTTATCATTAGAGTTTTGAACTCTTGTAAGTACTCTTTAACTATGTTTTGGCCTTACCTCAGGTGTTGAAAAGCATGGAGCATCTCTTGCTTGAAGTAGGTTGGCATAAAGCACCGATTCATCAATTGCTTCATAAGCCTCCAAGTTCTGATTGACTCTTATCCTTCGGTATTATACTTGGCAACCAACTTATCCCACCAAAGACTTGCATATTCAATAAGGGATAATGAAGCTAGCTTAACCTTTGTTTGATCATTACACTCATAGCACTCAAACAACTTCTCAACTTGGGGAACTTAGTTAAGGAACTCTTCAGGTTGGTTACTTCTAGAAAAGGTTGGCAGTTTAAACTTAATATTATCAAGTCCTTAGTTAGGTGCTTAGGGTTCATCCCTTGCATTTTGAGCTGATCAGTTCACCTTGGATCAACTACTTTAGTTGAGCTTTACTCAGCCATATCCCTTCTTGACCTCCGCTCTTTTCTTTGGTTTCATTGATTTGCATCAAGTCAATGCTGCTATCATTTCTTCTTCTCAGCATAGGTTGGTTTTGTCTTCTTCTCGGCTTGGCAACTCTTCTTGGCTGTCGCTTATCATTATCTAGCTCATTGGAACCACTTCTGCTAGTGGGTGTTTGTTCCCTTCTTTCACCTTGGCTAATATGTTTGTGGCCTTTGACTAACCCAGTAAGCTCCTAGATAAAGTCAATGAGATTTTGAATATGATACTCCAAGTTATCAACACATCGTCTCAAACTTCCGCGAAGACTATCACCGTTGTTATTAACACTATCTTTTGACATTCTTATCCATATGGTCATCTCTTGGTAATTGAACAAACACATCTTACAACAAAAAAAACACTTCCATAAAAGTTAGAACCAGTTACTAAAACGCATGTTTCCCCAAAGCTCTAATACTAAGATGGTATGTCACAGCGAGTCATGAATCTAGAATGGGTCGAGCGGGTATGACGAAGAGGAAGTGTAATGCGTGATTTTGATGGTGAATGTGTATCAATATTATGCACCAAGACACAAACACAATCAGGAAATGAGCTCAAAATAGGGTTTGATACGACTCACGAACACTAAGTGTTGCTCGGGGTTTCAAATGAGAGGTTAGATGTGACTTACTAACTCACTCAAATGAAGGGTTCACCAAAATCTTGAGAACAAGATTAATAAGAATGCAGGAAAGATTAAAGAGTTTGTTCAACATTCAATAATCCGACAAAAAGGCAAGCTTTGAGAGCTCAAGAGTAGCCTTGCTCAAAGGGGAAAGTTCTAAGTGTGGCAATATTTGTTTTGTCTAATTTTGTATATCTATATTTGTTGTTTACAAATTTTACTATTTATAGCAGGTCCTAAACCCTAGTAGCTAAATTGTAAATAATGTATAAGGCCTTAAACCTTAAAGAATTGGGCTCATAAATAAAATAAAGAAAATATGTACAAGAATACAAAACCTTACCTTTAATAGAAGTCGGTATGCAGTCACTTAGCCTATCTTGGAAGGAGTAGGATTTGAATTAGGTAAGGTTGGCAGTTGGATGTCCAGGTTCAAGGAGGAGTCTGTGAAGTCTCACATTACTTAGTCAGGACACCAGAAAGGTTGGCTTATAATTGCTGAATGTTAGAATTAGTCGGCACTAGTCTCTCGGTGTCATACTGAGTGGTTCTTTAGTCTCAAGTGCTCAACTATGTAGTCTCTTAGCTTTTCGGTAGACGATAGACTTAGTGCTAAGTGTCTCCTTTCTTCCCCTTAGTCTACTGTTATTAGTTTGTCCTTGGCGAAACTTGATCAGCTTTGGCTTGGGATCTGTCGGCTTCGGCTTGGATATAGTTGAAGGCTGATTCCTATCACATATAGTGGAAAAGATGCACCTCTTCTTGCTATGCTTAGCCAACAAAATCATCTTCCAAAATTGAGGAATCAATGCATTATTTTAGATAAGCAATCTATTCAGTAGTCAAGACCTAAAGTGCTAGATATACTAGGTAAGGGAAAGACAATTATGTCCATTGTCATATATGAACCTATGCTAACTTCTTTTAGATTTGAGATTCCGACATGAAAATCGCCTTTAGGCATGTCAAACCAGGTGCTTTTAGAAAAAAGTGAGGAAAGTATAGGATGCCTTAAGGACAAATCTTTTACACTTATTGAAGAAAATTTAGATCCTCTATCCTTTTTAGCTGATTCTATTGGAGGGAGGAAGCTCCTTTAAACTAAGAATAGTCTTTGAAGTAGAGTCCAAGTTTAGGGGAAATTCAAGTAGGTAAGTGGATTAAGACTTCTAAGGAAGGAAAAAAAAAAAAAAAGAAGGCTAAGAAGAAAAGAGAGAGATAAAAGTAATGGTGTTGATGCCACTTAATCATGCTTAGTTTTTGTGTGATTTTCAACTCTTTACACATGTTAATGATAGCCACTTAGGATATATGTAGGTTGAATAATCCAACAAATTGTGTGGTAAGGAAAATATTTCACTATTAGGGTTGTTGGAAATAGAGGTTAATGAGTACAATTTTCAAAGAATTAGAAGGTAGTAGCTTTCAAATGGGGGTAGACGTGAAGTGTTTTAATGGTATTTGGGTTGCTTGGAAACCAACTATTTAGGATGTTCATATTTAGACTTTTCAAATCAGTTTTTGCATTGCTTTTGTAATAATCTCCTTGAAGACTTTACCATCTTGCTCACTTTTGTTTATGCGGCCAATGATGAAATAAGAAGAACAATTTTATGGAGAGACTTGGTGAATTTTAAATCTTTGGTGGATGGTCCTTGACTTATCATAGGAGATTTTAATGAATGTAGGTTTATGGAGGAGAAACTTAGAGGCTTAGAGGTTATCTCCAAAGGAATGGACACATGTTTCCTTTTAGAGATGGAAGAAGCTAAAACCATTGGTTCTTTTTACATTTGGACAAATTGCAACGAGGCAAATCCCATATTATGTTGCCTTGATCGTGGGCTAATTAATCATCAAAGGATGGTTACTTTTAAAAACTCCAAGATTTACGTACTTAATCTTGGTATTTCTGATCATAGAGCACTTTTGATGAACATCTCCTTGCAAGCTAGTAGGAGAAAGAAATCTTATTTCAAATATTTGATTTTTGGAAGAGTTAGCCTTCGTTTTATTAGAGAGTGAAGGATGTATGGTAGGAAAATATAGAAGGGATAACTATGTTTAGGATCTTTAAGAAGCTCAAAACTTTGAAAAAAATTTAAAGAGCCTTAATGCAACACAATATCTCTCTTCTAAGAAGCTTAACTCTACTTATCTCTCTTTGATCACTAAGAAGGACAACCCCTTTTTTTTTGGAAATTATAGGCCCATTGCATGCTACAACATACTATATAAATGCATATCTAAAATCTTAGATTAACGGTTGAAGGGTGCTCTTACTTCCTTGATAAGTAAAGAACAACTTTCACAAAAGGAAGAAGAATAGTGGAAAGAATTATTATTACACAAGAGCTCCTTAGAAGCTACAACAATGACTAGAAGGGATTAAAATGTGCT
Source organism: Lumnitzera littorea (assembly GCA_024138015.1). Classification (NCBI taxonomy): domain Eukaryota; kingdom Viridiplantae; phylum Streptophyta; class Magnoliopsida; order Myrtales; family Combretaceae; genus Lumnitzera; species Lumnitzera littorea. Next base: position 59,685,398 of record JAMXBB010000002.1, read on the forward strand.
CTCAAAGTGGATCTAATGAAAGCATACAATAATTTGAGATGGAATTTCCTTTAGTATCTTCTTAAGGTGTTCAATTTTTCCTTGCAAATCATTCATTAGATAATGACTTGTGTTACCATGGTTATGTTCTCTATTAATATAAGTGGCAAGCTTATTGGGTACTTTCCAACTCCAAAGGGTCGAAATAGGGAGATCCTATTTCTCTTTATCTTTTTGTCTTAGTGATGGGAGTCTTTACAACCATCATTTGTAAAAAAGGTGAGCAAGAGGATTTTAAGTTCTAATGGAGATGTAAGAGAGGAAAATCAAACCATTTGTGCTTTGTAGATGATGTGATGCTTTTTGCTAAAAGACAAATTCAAACCATGGAACTCATAAAGAAGGGATTACATGAATTCCATCAACTATCAAGGCTAAAGGAAAATACGCAAAAAAGCCAAATCTTCCTTAGTGGAGTGAATCTAGTAGATCATAGACTTAGAAGGTTTTGAGGTTGGCATGCTACTATTTTGTTTAACAAAAATTTTTTCAAAAATTTAGAGATATCAATTCACCTTCCCTATTGATATCTTATACATGACCAACAATTGGTATTAAAGCCTCTCTCTAATATTTTCTAGAGTTCAAGATCATGGGTGAATCAAGTAGTAGTTTAACAGTTTAGCTTGGTAAGGCACCATTTTTTGATGGAACTAATTTTCCTTATTGGAAATTCAGGATAGAGACTTATGTGAAGGCATTTGATTATCAAGCTTCATAAATTATTTCTACAAGAGATCTCAAAGTTCTAACTATCATCACTTTCAGAGATGATATCACCCATGCCAAACTAAATTCAAAGGCTAAGAATCTCTTGTTAAGTATTATTGTGTGTTTTAAATTTTATCTAATTGCTTCTTATGAAACAGCTAAAGATATTTAGGACATTTTGGTGCAAACTTACAAAGGTACGGAAACCATCAAAGATATAAGAATTAACTCGCTGGTTCAACATTATGAAACATTTTGAATTCTCCTTAGTGAAGAAATCAAAGACTCCTTCAGTAGATTTATTGCTATAACTAATGAATTGTCTTCTCTTGGCAAAATTATTAGTGATGTAGATATGGTTCACAAGATGCTAAGGATTCTTCCTAAAATTTGGAATGCAAAGAAAATAAATATAGAGGACGCTTATGATTTGAATACATTAACACTAAGTCAATTACGTAGCAAGCTAATGGCATATGAAATTGATTTTCTCAAATTAGAAGGCGTTTCAGAAGATACGGGGAAGAGGATTGTAGCTTTCAAAGCCAAAGAAACAGATAGTGATTCTGAAGGAGGAAATTCATCTGAAGAAGAAGATGAGAACGTGACATTACTAGAAAGCTTAATAAATGGCTTAAGAAAAAGTGTAGGAGAACATTTACTAAAAGGTTTGCTACTAATGAGAATCAGTTTGTAGATGTAGGGTAGTCAATCAAAGAAAAAGAAGAGAAGAAGGTCAAAAAGGAGATTATTTGCTATGAATGTAAGAAACTTGGGTATATCAAATACGAATGTCCTTTGTTGATTAAGAAAATGGAGAAATTCAAGAAGAAATGTAAATCTCTGATGGCAACATGGAGTGATTTGGAGGATTCAAAAACTAAATCAGAAGGTTTAGAAGAATGTGAGAAAGCTAATTTATGTCTTATGGCACTTTCTGCAGTAGATTTTGAAATTGATTTTGATTCTAATCAAGATGTACTTGACGATATATGTGTTGAAATTAACAAATTCCTCAAAGCCCTTTCTAAGTCAAGCGACAAAATATCTAAACTTGAATTTGAGGTGAAAACTTTGAAATCTGAGAAACATATACTTAGTCAAGCTAATAAATTGCTAGTAGATGAAAATGATTTTTTGAAAAATGACTTCGAAGGTTTGTACATTGCCCATGAAGCTTTAGTTAATGAAAATCTAATTTTAAAAGAAGAAATTAAGAATTTGAAAAACTGTGTGGAAGATTTGTCTAAGTCAATTAAGGATACCTTTCTCAAGTTTAATGAAAGTGACAAAAATCTAGGAATGTTGATTTCTAGCCAAAAGATGGATAATTCAAAATCTAGACTAGGTTTTGAATTTGGTGAAACATCTAAGACAAAGAAAGAAATAGTTTTTGTTAAATCAAAAGATGAAAAGCAAGAAATGATTAAAAGTAGGGAAAACAGCAAAATGTTCGAAGCTACTAAAAAGAACAATAGAAGGTTTTCTCAAAACAACAACAAAGATCCTTTTAAAGGGTACAGTAGAAGGTTAAACAGAGGGCATTTCAAAAAGAATTGAAACCAAAGGAAAGTGGTAAGTAACAGGTATATTGAATAGAAATCTTATGCTTGTTTTCTTTGTAATAAAATAGGTCATATAGAAAAATACTATTTTTTCAAAAATTACAAGCTCAATAATAACCAAGGTTCAATTCAAAACACGAGCTTGAATTCCTATGGACCCAAGCTTTGCCGGGTTTGTAAACAAATTTGATTATGCTTTAATGTGTATAGGACTTCGAAGCAAAGATAAAAGGAACATGGTATCTTGACAGTGAATGTTCAAGATGCATGACCGGTGATGCTTCGTTGTTCACAAATCTAGAATGGAAAGAAGATGGTTATGTAAAGTTTAGTGACAATGGTAGAGGTAAAATAATTGCAGCAGGCTCAATTGGTTTGGTACCTCATTCAATTGAAAATGTATTGATGGTTAAAGGATTAAAACATAACTTATTAAGTATAAGTCAGTTGTGTGATAAAGGATACAAAATAGTCTTTGAACATGATAAATGTGTTGGGTTTAATCAAGATGATTTAAAGCTGTTTAAAGGTTTTAGGAAAAAGAATCTTTATCTAATTAAACTATTTGAAGTATCATCTGAAAGCTGCTTTATTTCTGTAAATGATAATGCTGTACTCTGGCACAAAAGACTAGGACATATGAATTTTCATCAACTGGAGAATTTGTCCAAAAAGAATTTAGTCTTAGGTTTACCTAAGGTACATGCTCATGAAAATATTTGTTGTGCTGCTTGCTTAAAGAATAAAATAAATTCGTCATCTCATAAGATTAAGAAGTTATTTCTACTCAAAGATCTTTGAAATTATTGCATTTAGATCTCTTTGGCCTCACTCACACGTTATGTTTAGGAAGAAATAAATATGGTCTTATCATAGTAGATGATTTCTCTAGATTTACTTGGATTTTGTTTTTACGTTATAAAAGTGATGCTTTTAAAAGTTTTAAAATATTTTAAAAAAGAGTTGAAAATGAAAAAGGCCTCTCCATCATCAGATTACAAACTGATCATGTCAAGTAATTTGAAAATTCTAATTTCATTTCATTTTGTGAAGACAAAAGCATCATCCATAACTTTTCTACTCCCTATACTCTACAACAAAATGGAGTAGTTAAACGCAAAAATAGTACTATCTAAGAAATAATGAGAATTCTTCTTAATGAAAGTAATACAGTTGATCACTTTTGGGCTGAAGCAGCTTCAATAGCTTCAATAAATAGTTATGAGGGTGAATCGTCCATATTTAAGGGACTGTTTAAAATCAAATGTAGATTTCTCCAGTTGTAACTTCGAACATTTGTTCGCTTTCTCATCTTCACTCTCAAATTCTTCAACTTTCTATAACATCATTCTTTATAACCATTTAGGTATGGTTCGTAGTGTGATCCGTCAACTTATCCTCTTTGATTCCGAAGTGATGAAGATTGAGGCCACTTCTCCTCTACAAATAAGGAGCGAGACGGCGTATTCCTCAGGTAGCTTAGCCGACTGTATTGAGGAAAGGTAGGATAAACTCACTCGGATTAATGCTGTTGTAGTAGATAATTATCCTAAAGAGAAAGAAGTGAGATCTATAGTGAAATATCTATACGACAATATAGTTTACTTCTGTGACTCTCCAAATGGAGTTGCTAGTGTTGCCGATAGGGTCCTTATCATGAAATATAACTAGTACTAGTAATACCTTCCTGGATCATGGAATCTTAGGAGGTTGAGAGAGGAGGAAAGGGTATGTTTCCCAAGGGATCACGAATTCCATATATACTTGAAGTATTTGGATTTTGGGTTACGCTTCCCTTTCTTGGCATTTGTGAAGGGTATTGTTGGTAAATTTTAGGGGTTACGAAATAATCCTGCAAAAGAGAGTAAAAATACTTGGTACCGGGGCCAGTTTGGTGTGGTCACTTCGATGCCTAAGTTAGAATGGTGATTTAGTATAGTATGTATGAGAATGAGAAGTGTTCAAGAGATATTATCGAGTTTCTTTCTTGTATTTATAGACAGTTGTTGTGTCTAAGGCAGTTGTCGAGGTAACCATTAAGACACGTAGAGCACTCTTGACTTGACATCTCCCCTGATATGTTAGGATAGCAAGTGATTGTAAAATATAATCGTGCTTATGATAACTATTCGCGCTATAGATTTGAATTCAAACCAGGAGTATTTCTTCTACTTTGCATAATTGTCGAGTGTTTAAAGAGTAGGAATGTTGAGAGATTTGATTACTCGGCTTTTCAGCCGACAAAACGATGAGTGTAAGTTGAGCGGAAACTAACTATCAACATTTGCCCTCCAGCTCCTGTGTTTGAATAGACAGCAAAGGGAGTTATGTATATATATATATATTGCAGTAGAGGACAAGTGGGGGGTCTTTGAATTTATGTCGGGTAACATGGGAAGTAGGATAGATCATATCCCAGCCAAAATGGCACCATTTCAAATCTCTCACCCGTCTGAGAAACCAAAAAGCTATAGGCACGACATCTGTCACCTATGTTATCATTTTGTTGCAGGCCTAATAATTGTTAAAAAGTTTTCAACCGTTAGATTTTTGACATGAGATACGCGTCAACAATCCGCGGGAATATCATATCAGCACATCAATACTTTCAAAAGCAGATTTGTAGTTATGAGAACGGATCGTTTATATATAAGGCACTGTTCACAATCAGGTTTTACTCCTTTGGTTGTACCTTAAATTTTTGTTCTTTTTCAAATCTTTAGAATCTCACTCTTCAACTTTTGTTTTTTCATTTCATACAACCGTCCAGGTATGGTTCACAAAGTTGCTCGTCAACTTGTTTTGTCTGATTCCGAGGCAATGGAAATTGAGGCCACTCTTCCCGCCCAAAATAAGAGCGAGGCAGTATGTTCTTCAGACGGTTCAGTTGATAGTATTGAGGCAAGGTAAGATAAACGAGCTTCCTGTAGATAATTATCTTAAGGATAAGGAAGGGAGGTCGTCAGCAAGGTATCTATACAACACAATAGCTTACTTTCGTGATTCTCTTAATGGAATTGTTAGTTCCGTCGACAGAGTTTACGTCACAAAGTACAATCAGTACTAGTGAGATCTTCCTGGAACATGGGACTTGAAGAGGTCGAGAGACAGGGAGAGAGTATGCTTTCTACGGGAGCGCGAGTTCTATATATACCTAAAGTATTTGGACTTTAGGCTACGCTTCCCTTTCTCGGCTTTTGTTTAGGGTTTCTTCAACTACTTCAGAGTTGCGCGAGTATATTCTCACCCAACACATATTGGCTCCTGGCGGCTTTTGAGATAGTATTTGAAGAGATTGATGTCAGGGCTACGCTTCAGTTATTTAGATTTTTCTTCACCATCCGTAGGCAGCCTAACAGGTGGTACTTCGCTGTTGTAAGGCATGGGCATAAGTTCATAGATGGGTTAGAATCCAAGATTCACAAGTGGTACGATAAGTCTGTGTTAATAGTGTCTAATGAGGACTTGGACTTCTAGACCTAATGGATTGAGTCGATACATACAAAGGATGTAGATTTAATGTCGAATGATGCAGTAGTAGCAAAGAAGATTCAAGAGAGAAGGAAAAACAAAATGTTCTTCTAGGATGCTGAGAGAATTATACGGCATTATGAAAATGGCGAACCAATATTTTCTAAAAAAGAAGGTATGCTGATGTGTTGCCACTGTATTGAGTACAACCATGGGGAAAGCTGTTCTTAAGACTTTAGGGGAGAATAGTGACCTTTGAGCCTTGCTTGGCATAGAAAATGTAAGTTCATATTTTTTCCCTATTAATATTAATTGATTTACTCGTCTTATAGATATGGGTGCTGGAGAGGTAGATCCTGTAAAGCTACTTGCTCAAGCCAAGGCTAAGAAGTCCAAGGCTAATAAGAGAGGGACTATCTCTACAACTACCATACAGCCTGCTATCGTAAAGAGACCACTAAAGGAGGCTAAAACAAAGCATGCAGCTGTGCAGATCTCTCGTTCTGCTGAGAGAGTGAAGGGGAATGAGAATATATAGCCAATCGAGGTTCATTCTGAGGAGCCTCCGATTGTGATTATTCAAACTATCGTTGAGACGAGGTGTAGTGAGCGTCGAGAGACATACCTCGATGAGCAGGATGAAAACACAATTGCCGTAAAAGGCTCATCATAGGTGATTGCAGTGGCTTTAAGTGGTGAAAAAAGACTAAGGAAGGAACTTGTCGGCTGGCCGCCTATTAAGAAATCTAAGGGGTTGGACGAACGAGTAAAGGAGGTAATGCGTGCTAAAGCTTTCAGCATCAGTAGCATCGAATTTGTGCTAAACAGAGAGGTTAGCAAGTACTTCATCCCTTACTGAAGCCATCAAATTTTGGACATTGACTCGGCCTTGGGAGATAGGATGAAATCTTTGGCTTTAATGGAAGGAGTCATTCTTCCGAAAGACAAAGATATCACCAAGAAGGATGTCGATAGGATCGACGGTTGCAATAAGGCCCATCTCATAGCCAAATTATATGATGTGAGTATCCATAAACATTTTCTTTTCCAACTCCTTCGGACAATTAACACAATATCTTTTCCCAGATAAGCAGCTACATCCTTATAGCTTTAGATGAGGTTGACAGAGAGGCAAAGAAGGTAATATCCTCTGCTATATCTATATAATATCTAAGCGTTATTGATTATAATAATTGAATTTATCATACAAAGTTAAGGATGTGTATAATGTATCAAAGGCCCAAACTGCTGTGGCCGAGAATGCGAGGATTAGGGTTGAGATGGAGGCAAGAGAGATTAAAGAGGAACTTATCGTTGAGAAATTGGCATAAGATCTTGCTGCCGATGAAATCTCTAGCTTGAAGGTTAAAATGGAACAACAGTACAAAGAGTCTAAAAGCTTGAAGGAGGAACTGCGGAAGAAAAGGGAAGAGTGCTAGGGCTTAGGCTGAACTATTTACACAATGATCGATGATGAAGTTAAGCTTAGGATGCGGATAAATGAGCTAGAGACTAAAAACTTGAACTTGTAGAGCCATGTGGCTAAATTGTAGGAGGCTATGAAGAAGGGACCTTCAATTGAAGAGGCTCTTGATATAGTCACTCCCAGTTGGCAATACGAGATGCTTTTACTCAAGAAGTTGTTGAAGGGGGTTCAAGCGGCAAAGGAAGAGGTCTTGAAACTTGATCTGGATTATGATCTCTTGTGTCTCGACTTTGTTGATGTCGACGACAAAGTTAGTAGTGCCTATGAAGATGAAGGCGATGAGATGGGTACTGAGAGTATAGATCAAAGTGATAATGAAGCTCAAGTTGAGGAAGTTGCCCCCTCCGAGAAACCAACTATGGAGGAAGCCCCAGCGAAAGATTTAAGAATCGCTTCTGCTGAATCTAAGAATAGGCCGCAGGACTTATTGTATTGGCATATTACATTCTCCTGTAATTCATCACTGGAATATAATTAAGGTAATGCCAAGTGTATGTGAATTTCGTATAATTGAGTTTTCACGGTTTGTTTGGTTTATGCATGTTACTTTACACTCTTAATCATTGGAATGCTTTAATTCACTTCATCATTTTTCTCAACATATTTTATTTCACATGCTTATTGTTCCACGGCATGTTTTATTTGACACGCCCGTTTTTGCTTGACAAGTTTTATTTCATACACCTATTATTATACTGTTTGTTAACCGTTTGAGGTGTAGACTAGCCACATTACTCAGCTGCATAGTTAATTTGTATAATTTTTCTACTGCGTTAGGTTAGAACTTAGATCAGTTCATTTGTTGTACAGCCTAGAACTTGTTCATTCGGCAATTATAACCAAACCACAAGGAAATCAAATATGTGTCATAAATACATCTTACAAGCATGTTGGTTGCTGCCAGATGAGTAACGGCAGATATCATCTAACATTAATTGAAATAAAATTTTAGATTCTTGGCACTCCAAGCTCACAAGATGATGGATCTATCCAACCTTTCTAGTCAATAGGCCTACTCGCCAATGACTTCCCGAATTTTAATAGGATCCTCCCAATTCGCACTGAGCTTTCCTTGATTTGCTCGCATGCCTAGCGCTTCCATTTTATGACAAACCAAATCTTTGGGTTGGAAAACCTTGTGCTTCACTTTCTGATTATAGTATCTTGTTGCTCTATGTTGGTACGCCATGACCTTGGCTTTTGTAATGTCTCGGATTTCCTCAATAGTGTCTAGATTCATTGTCAATTCGACTTGATTAAGCATAACGTCAAAATTATGTATACAAAGATTAGGCAAGTCCAACTCAATCGGTAACATGGCTTTAGTGCCGTAGGCCAACTTAAATGGTGTCTCTTCCGTTGAGGTTTTGTGAGTGGTTTTATATCCCCATAGGACGTTCGGTAGTTCGTTGGCCCACTTCCCCTTAACTTGATCCACTTTTCGCTTTAGGCTGTGTAGTATGATCTTGTTTACAGCTTCGACTTGTCCATTTGTCTGAGGGTGTGCCACAAACGTATAGTTTAGCTGAATGCTGTGCTTTTGACAAAATGTTCGAAACTTGTTATCAAACTGCGGGCCGTTATCTGTAATTTTTGTATAGGGAACTCCAAATATAGATATGATGGAGTTGAAGATGAAAGCTTCCACTTCTACTTAATAATCTTTGCCATAGCCTCGGCTTCAGCCTACTTAGTAAAGTAGTCTATGGCGACAATGATGAATTATCACTGGGCAATAGACTTGGGAAAGGGTCTAAGAATATCTAGCCCCCACTAGGCAAAAGGCTAAGGATTGGTTAGGCTACATAATTCACTTGCAAGTGATTTACTCGGCAACTCATGCTTTTGGCATTGAAGACATTGCTAGACAACGTCCTTTGCATCTTCTTTCATAGTCCACTAATAATAGCCGAGTTGCAGTACTCTAATAAACAGTGTTTGTGCCTTTACATGATTGCTGCATATGTCACCATGAAGTTCAAATAAAACCCTCTAGGCATCCCTTGGGGAAAGGCATCGAAGGTAAGGTTGGGATATGCCACGCTTGTATAGCTGACCATCAATCAACGTGTAGTTTGTAGCTTGGTAAGTCAATCTTCGTGCCACCTTTTTGTCGTTGGGGACAAAACCTTCTTTTAGATAATTCACTAAGGGATCCATCCATGATTCTTCTTTTGGGCAGGGAGCTAACTTACAACTTTGTAAGAGATTAGACAAGCTTTTTTGTGAGAGAAATTCAATGAAAAGTTTCTTGTTCAGCTCAAGGAATGCCATACTAGCCAACTTTGACAGCTTGTTAGCAGTAATATTCTTACTTCTCGGAATTTTGTGAATTGAGAAAGATAGGAATTCTTCTACGAGCGTTTGTACAGCCAATAGGTACTTGCTCATCTCTTCTTCTCTTGCCGCATAACTTCCGGTGACTTGATTTACCACTAGTTGGGAATCAGAGAACACTTCGAGTTTCTCGGCACCTATTTCTTTAGCTAGTTTCAATTTAGCAATTAGAGCTTTGTACTTTACTTCATTGTTATTGGCTAGGGATCCAAATTTTAGAGCGTAATGAACTTTGACATTATGGGGGCTTTGGAGAACTAGGCTTGCACCACTCCCTTCTTGTGTTGAAGAACCATCAACATAAAGAAACTAGATAGGTTTCTTGGCAATCTCGTTATAGTCTTCGTACCCTATGAATTTAGCTAGAAAATCCACCAGTACTTAGGCCTTTAGTGTGATTCTGGGTTTATATTGTACACCATGGGCACTAAGTTCCAAGGCATATTTAATCATCCTCTTGGAAGAATCAGGTCTTTACAATGCTTGCTGTAACGATTGATCATTGAGGATAATAATCTAGTGAGCTTCAAAGTATGGCTTCAATTTTCTTATCGAAAGAACCATTGCCAATATAAATTTTTCCATCTTTGTGTATTGAAGCTCTAGCCCTTATAGAACATGAGTCATGTAATAAACAGGTCAATGATGTTTGCCATCAATTCGGACCAACACAAAGGAAAGTGCTCAATAGTTGACCAATAGATATAAGTATAAATTTTCTCTAGGAATGGATGTCGAGAGTATCAGGGGCAACACAAGAAATTTTTTGAGCTCGTTGAAAGCTCTTTTACAATAGTCAGTCCAGTTGAATTCCTTTGGATTCTTCAAAATTTTGAAGAATTTTGCGCATTTATCCACACTTCTCAACACGAATCTATTGAGGGCGGTAATTCACCTGGTGAGTTCTTGCATCGTCTTAACCATACGAGGTGACTTCATATTCTTTATTGCTTCAATCTTTCTCGGATTGGCCTCGATGCTGCGTTGTGTGACCATGTACTTGAGAAATTTTCCTAACATTGCGCCAAAAATGCATTTATGTGGATTGAGTTTCATGCTATATCTCCTCAATGTGGCAAACGTCTCCTCTAGATCAGTAAGATGATGATCTTCCTTCATGCTCTTCATAATCATGTCATCCACATATACTTCAACATTCTTATGGATTTGAGATTTTGAACATCTTCGTTACTAATCTCTAGTATGTGGTACCAGTGTTCTTTAGCCCGAAAGGCATCACATATAACAGTATGTTCCAAAATTGGTAATGAAAGATGTATAGTCTTCATCGGCCTTGTCCATCCTGATTTGATTGTAACTGGAGAAAGCGTCCATAAAAGAAAGCAATGTATGTCTTGCAGTTACATCTACCATCTGATTGATTTTTGGCAGTGGGAAATAGTCCTTGGGATAGGCCTTATTGAGATCTATGAAGTCTATGTATATTTGCCATTTGCCGCTAGACTTCTTGATTAGCACATAATTTGCTAGCTAAGTCAAATAAGGCTCTTCTTGGATGAATTCTGCCTTCAATAATTTCTAAACTTCCTCTTCTATTGCTGCTTGTCTCTCTGGTGCAAAATGTCTCCTTTTCTATTGGACCACTTTTACATTTGGGTCAATCTGGAGCTTGTACACCATAATGTTTATCGGAATACTAAGCATGTTTGATGGCGACCATGTAAACACATCAGCATTGGCTTGCAAGAAGTCAACTAGAATTTGCTGAACATCAGTTGACATAGGTTTTCTTATCCTTATCGTCTTCTTGAGATCGTTTCCTAAAGGAATTTCCTCTGTATCATTCTCAGCATTCTCTATGCTGATTGACTTGCTTTCTAGGTAGGTCTCGACCTGAAATACTTTTTCTCGCCTTAAAGACCTTATATATAAAGAACATACCAATTGTTGATCCCCTCTACACACACCAACCCTCGTGAGAGTGGAAAACTTGGCTTTTAGATGTGCCGTTGAAAGGACGATACTGAATAAATGTTGGCATGGCCGTCCCATTATCATGTTGTAAGATGACTAACATTTGACAATGAGAAAATCCACTTTGTCCTCAACAATATGCTTGTCATTGTCGATCTGTATTGGCTGAACTTCCTATGTCAACGAGAATCTTCTAGACTTCAAAGTTGGCGACTTTCACGTTGATGACAAGTGCATTGTCGTACGGCCTTTATATGCCCTCAAAATCTTCTTCCCTGAAAGATATTGTATTATCAATTCTAACTTCCTTTTTGTGACTATTGCAAACATAATTCCTGGTGTTAACCGAGTTCGAAGAACTCAATTGGCCTATACTAGGTCCACCGACAATTGTATTAATTACTCTGTTGGGATTTACATCCCTTGCATCTCTTACGGCCATTGTTGGCTGAGTGTCATCTTCGTGTTCCTCTCTTCTCCTCTGAGATGGTCTTTCGATTCTCTCAACATCATGCACCAAAAATTTGCGTGGGTGCTCGCATTGTATTGCATCTTCGATTGCATTCTTAAGTTGAATGCACTCATCCGTATTATAACCCTTGTCACAGTGGAAGTCGCAGTATTTATTCGAATTTCTTCTTGAGGGATTTCCTCGCATTCTTTTCGGCTATTGGAGGACACCTCTCTCCCTACAGACCTCCATCAAAATATCTAAGATTAGACTATTGACGGGCATGTGAGATGAGAATGTCGGGATCCTTGGTCTCTTCCTCTTAGCATTTGAGCCATTGTCGTTGTCAATACCAACTCTATCATTGGCATTTTTCCATTTTTCATTCTTTCCATCTCCTCTACTTTGATCAACTTATCATTGTGCCTTTATGTTGTCTTCTTGTTAGATGTATGAGGTGGCTTTAGCTTTAAACTGAGCGAAACTTTTTGGCTTGTTCGTTCCAAGAGACTTGAAAAACTTTCCATAAGGCTTAACTATGTTGATTATGGCGTTGAGGGCTGCACTTGTATCTAGTTCTGGGATTTGGACCATCTCGGCCATGAATCTAGCCAAATAATCCCTGATTGATTCATTGAACTTTTGTTTAATGGTGTTTAGGATTGAAGAGTCCTTAATAGGAAGCTTGCTAGCAAGGAAGTGTTGAAGGAACACATCTGCTAGTTCATCAAAACATGATATGGTATTTAGTTTGAGGTGTTTGAACCATGTGCTAGCTGTATTCCTCAAGGTTGAGGGAAAAGATTAACAAGCCACCACGTCACTTAAACCATGTAACTTAGCTAGTGTTCAGTAGTACTCTAAGTGGTCTTCGGGGTCCTTCGTCCCATCATATGTTTCAAATTGAGGTAGCTTGATGTGCCGAGGTATTTCTTCCTCTAAAATCTCTAGGACAAAAGGACCTTTCTTGATTTAGAACTGTTTAGTCACTGAAACAGGTGTACTGACATGTGAGGGTCCCACATGATGTACGTACTGTAGATGCTTGCCTTTATCAATCTTTTTGAAAGCAGAGACTATGGGTCACGTTGGAACCTCAGCTTGCTTTTTTCGCAATTTAGGTGAATAAATGGAATCGTCGGTACTGTTGGCATCATTATCACTACTCTTTTTCTTGATTTGGGTGAAAAATTTAATGGAGAAAGTTAAGGATTTGTTTGTGTTTTTTGTTTAGCTAGGAATTTTCTTTGGCCAAATTGAGACAGAGCTGCTCAACTCAAGCTAATCATTGTTCATTAGCAGATCGACTCCCTCTTGTATGTTGTTGGGAGGAAGTACCAGCACTTGCACTTTGTGTCACCTTAGTTCTAGCCATGTAGTCATGTTTAGAGAAAAACAAATGGCGCCAAATGTTGTTGGTGAATTTTGGGGGTCAGGAAATAGTCCTGCAAAAGAGAATAAAAATACTTGGTACTGAGGCTAGTCCGGTGTGGCCACTCCAATGCCTAAGTTAGAATGGTGATCTAGTATAGTAAGTATGAGAATGAGAAGTGTTCGAGAGATATTACTAAGTTTCTTTCCGATATTTATAGATGGTTGTTGTGTCTAAGGCAATTGTTGTGATAACTGTTAAGACATGTGGAGCGCTCTTAACTTGACATCTCCCCTGATATGTAAGGATAGTAAGTGGTTGTAAAATATAATCGTGCTTATGATAACTGTTCGTGCTATAAATTTGAATTCAAACCAAGAGCGTTTCTTTTATTCGGCATAATTGCCAAGTGTTTAAAGAGTAGGAATGCTGAGAGTTTTGATTACCTGGCTTCTCGGCCGACGAAAGGACGAGTGTAAGTTCAGCGAAAATTGACTATCAACAAGGGGCTTCTTCAACTACTTCCGAGTCCATTGACTATGTTCTCACCAAACACATATTGGCTTCTAGTGGCTTTCGAGATAGTCTATGAAGAAGTTGAAGTCAGGGCTATGCCTCAACTATTGCGGTATTTCTTCATAATTAGGAGGCAGCCTGACGGCTGGTACTTTACCATTGTGAGGCATGGGTGTAAGTTCATGGAAGGGTTGGAGTCCAAGATCCATAAGTAGCATAACAAATTTGTGTCAATAGTGTCAGATAGGGAGTTAGATTTCTAGACTCAATGGATTAAACCAATCCATACAAAAGATATAGAACTGATGTTGAATGATGCTATAGTGGTAAAGAAAATTCAAGAGAGGAAGAGGTGCAAAATTTCTTTTAGGACGCTTAGAGAATTATAAGGCGTTAGGAAAGTGAAGAGCCGATCTTTTCTAAAAAGGAAGGTATGATAAAGAGTAACCACTGTATCAAGTATAGCTATAAGAGGAAAGTCGTTTTCATGACTTGGGGGGAGAATTGTTGCCTTTGAGCATTGCTCGATACGGAGAATGTAAGTTCATTCTATTTCCTTATAGTAATATTAACGTGTTTACTTCATGTTGTAGACATGGGTGTTGGTGAAGTAAATCCTGCCAAGCTACTAGCTTAAGCCAAGGCCAAAATGTTAAAAGATGACAAGTGGGAGGTCACTACAGCCACTACTATTCGGACTGTTGCGGTGAAGAAAGCGACGAAGGATACAACAAAGCAAGTGGTAGCATAGAAGAAAGCCTCCTAACCAGCTGAGAAGTGGAATGAGGGTGAGTAGACTGTACCGACCAAGATCGCCCATTCTAGGGAGCCTCCTATTGACTTTCTGATTATAATATCTTGTTGCTCTATGCTAGTATGTTGTAAGCTTAGTTCTCGCAATATCTCTAATTTCATTAATGATGGCCAAACTTGCTGTTAATCTAACTTGATTAACCATCATGTTGAAGTTCTGCATCCATAAATTAGGCAAATCTAACTCAATTGACAAGACTACTTCTGTGTTATATGCTAACCTGAATGGAGTCTCCCATATCGTAGTTTTGTAGGTAGTTCGATATGCCTATAAGACATTTGGTAATTCATTAGCCCATCTCCTTTCAACTTGATCTACTTTCCTTCTCAGGGCGTGCAAGATGATCATGTTTACGGCTTCAACTTAACCATTCATCTGAGGGTGTGCTATAGATGTATAATTCAGGTGAATGCCATACTTCTCGTAAAATGCTTGGAACTTGTTGTTAAATTATAGGCTATTATCTATGATTATTATGTAAGGAACTCAAAACCTTGATATTATAGAATTGAGAACAAATGCTTCCACTTTCTACTCAATGATCTTCACTACTGCCTTGGCCTTTGCCCATTTGGTAAAGTAATCCATGGCAATAATGAAAAATTGTCGCAGGGCAATAGATTTTGGATAGGGCTTGAGAATATCTAATCCTCACTAGGCAAAATGCCAAGGACTTGATAGGCTGTATAGTTCAGTTGCAGGTATATGACTCGATGACTCGTACTTTTGACACTTTAGATAGTGCCGAATAGCTTCCTATGCATCTTTCCTCATGGTTAGCCAATAATAGTCGAGTTGTAGTGCTCGAACATATAGTGTTTGTGCTTTTACGTAGTTACTACATACACCACCATGTAGTTCGGATAACACCATTTAGGCATCTCTCGGAGAAAGGCATCGAAGATAGGATTGTGATATGTTGTGCTTTTACTTAGTTAGTGCATACACCACCATGCAGTTCGGATAACACCATTTGGGCATCTTTCAGAGGAAGGCATTGAAGATAGGATTGTGATATGTTACATTTGTACAACTGACCATCAATCAGTGTGTAATTCACAGCTTGGTAAACTAATCTTTGCACTCCTTTCTTGTCATTAGGGAGAGTATTGTCTCTCAAATAATTTACTTAGGGATCGATCTAAGATTCTTCTTTTAGGCAAGGAGCTAATTCACAGCTCTGTGAGAGAGTGGATAAACTATTTTATGGAAGAAATTCAACAAAAAGTTTGTCACTCAAGTCAAGGAATGCCATACTGGCTAATTTTGACAACTTATTAGTAACAATGTTCTTACTTCTCAGAGCCATATAGATTGGAAAAGATTGAAATTCTTCTACGAGTATTCGTACCGTCAACAGGTACTTTCTCATTTCTTCTTCCCTTACTGCATAACTTCCCGTGACCTAATTCACCACCAATTGTGAATCAGACTACACTTCAAGTTTCTTAACACCAATCTCTTTTGCTAGTTTCAGTTCGACAATCAAAGCTTTGTACGTTGCTTCATTGTTGCTGGTTAGGAATACAATTAACTTTGACATTGTGGGGGCTTTGAAGAATAAGGCTTGCACCACTTCCTTCTCTCGTTGAAGAACTATCCACATAAAGGTACCAAATAGGTTTCTCGGTAACCTCCATACTATCTTCCTCACTAGTGAACTTGGCCACAAAATCTGCTAACACTTGAGCTTTTAGTGCCATTATAGGTTTGTACAGTACACCAAAGGCACTTAGCCGTAGGGCATATTTCATTATCCTCTTGGAGGAGTCAGGTTGTTGCAATGCCGGTAACAATAGCTGATCGGTGCGCACTATAATTTGGTGAGCCTCAAAACATGGCCTCAACTTCCTTGCCAAGAGAACCACTGCTAAAACAAATTCCTCAATTTTTGTGTACCAAAGCTCTAGCTCTTACAAAACATGACTTAAGTAATAAATGAGTAAATGCTCTTTGCCATCAATATGGACTAATATAGAAAAAAGAGCTCAGTAACTGACCGGTAGGTACAAATATAAATTTTCTCTAGAGATGGGTATCGAGAGTATTGGGAGTGATGTAAGGAATTCTTTAAGATCATTGAAAGTTCTTTCACAATCATAGGACCATTTGAATTCTTTCGGATTTTTTAAGATTTTAAAGAATTCTGCACACCTATTTGTGCTTCTCGACTCAAATCTATTGAGGGTGACTATTCATTCGGTGAGTTCTTGCACTTCCTTGACTAAATGGGGGGATTTCATGTTTATTATCACCTTAATCTTTCTTGGGTTGGCCTCAATGCCATGCTAAGTGACTATGTAACCTAAAAATTTTCTTGAAATTGTGCCAAAGAAGCACTTTTGTAGGTTAAGCTTCATGTTGTATCTCCTTAGTATAGCAAATGTCTCCTCAAGATCGGTAAGATGCCGATCCTCCTTCATGCTCTTCACAATCATGTCATCAACATATATTTCGATGTTTGTGTGGATCTAGGGTTTGAACATCTTGGTAACAAGTCTTTGGTAGATTGCACTAGCATTTTTTAGCCTAAAGGGCATCGCCGACTAACAATATGTTCCAAAATTAGTGACCAATGATGTATGGACTTGATCTTCCTTGTCCATCTTGATTTGCTTGTAACCAGAGAAAGCATCCATAAAAGAAAGTAATGCATGTCTAGTAGTTGAATCTACTATCTATTTGATTTTCAACATTGGAAAATAATCCTTAAGATAGGCCTTATTGAGATTTGTGAAGTTTATTCACATTCCCTACTTGCCGTTAGACTTCTTGACTAGCACACAATTGGCTAGCCAAGTGGAATAAGGCTCTTCCCGAACAAATCCTGCCTTCAATAGCTTCTAGACTTCTTCTTCTATTACTGCTTGTCTTTCTGGTGCAAAATGCCTTTTTTTTTTTTTTGTTGGATCACCTTCATACTCGGATCAATCTAGAGCTTGTGTACCATGACTTCTCTTGGATTACTCATCATGTCCGAAAGGGACCATGTAAACACGTCAGTATTGGTTCGTAAGAAGTTGATCAAACGTTGCTGAATATTTGTTGACAAGGGTTTCCCTATCCTTGTTGTTTTCCCAGGGTCATCTCCTAAAGAAATTACTTCAGTATCACTCTTGGCATTTTCTATGCTGATTGCTTGCCTTCCAAATAGGTTTCTACTTGAAATACCTCTTCTTGTCTTAAGGCCCTTATGTATAACGACCTTGTTAGTTGTTGATCCACTTTACACATGCCAATTCCCATAGGAGTGGGGAACTTGGCTTTAAGATGTACAATTGAAGGGATAATGCTAAATAGATGTTGACATGGCCGTCCCATGATCATGTTGAATGGGGACTAACATTTGATGATGAGGAAGTCCACTTTATCCTCTACGACATGCTTGTCATCGCCGATTTATATCGGTACAGAAATTACTCTAGCTACTTAAAGAGGTTGACGTTAAAGGCATACAGATCATACTTATAAGATCTTAGCTGTGCTTTGATCTTGGGTCTCATCTGGTCAAAAGTATGTTGAAAAATGATATTTACCAAACTTCCTATGTCAACAAGAATTTTCTTAACCTCGAAGTTAATGGCTCTTACATTGATAATGAGTGCATCATCATGTGGCCTCTGGATGCCCTTAAAATCCTCCTTTATGAAGAAGATTGTGTTGTTGATCTTGACCATCTTGCCTTGGATGTTGCAAACATAATTTTGGTGTTAGCCAGGCTCGAAGAGCTTGACTGGTCTATAGTAGGTTCACTGACAATGGTGTTAATCACTCCATTAGGTGCTCTACTAAAATTCGCATCTCTTGCATCTCTTCTAACAATAGTTGGTCAAGTGTCATTCTCCTATTCCTCATGTTTCTTTTGAGCTGGTCTCTCAATATTCTTAGCATTATGTGTTAGGAACTTTCGCAAATGCTTACATTAAATTGCATCCTCAATTGCATTCTTGAGTTAGATGCACTAATTTGTGTTGTGTCTTTTGTCGCAGTGGAAATCATGGTACTTATTGGAATTTCTCCTCGAGGGATTTCCTTTCATTCTTCCTGGCCACTATATGATGTCTCTCTACCTACGTACCTCCTTCAATATGTTCGAAATTGGACGATTGATGGGCATGTGGGATGAAAATGTTGGAATCCTTGGTGTCTCTCCCTCAGCATTCGAACTTTGATCATCATCTGTGTTGAGTTTGTCCTTTGCACTTTTCCTTTTGTCATTTTTCCTATCTCCTCTATTTTGATCGGCTTCTCGTTGGGCCTTTATGTCATCCTCTTGACAAATATATGAGGTGGCCTTAGCCTTAAACTTGGTGAAAGTTCTCGGCTTATTCTTTATGAGAGATATGAAAAAGTCTCTATAGGGCTTAACTCCATTGATTGTAGCGTTGAGGGCTACACTCATATCCAATTCTGGGATTTGAATCATCTCAGTCATAAATTTGGCTAAGTAGTCTCTAATTGACTCATTTGATCTTTGTTTAATTATGTTAAGGATTGAAGAATCCTTAACAAGGAGCTTACTTACAAGGAAGTATTGAAGAAACACTTTTGCTAGTTCATAAAAAATGGAAATGGTGATTGGTTTCAAGTGTTTGAACCATATATTAGCTGCATTCCTCAAAATTGAGGGAAAAGCTTGACAGGCCACTGCATCACTCAAACCATGCAACTTGGCCAACGTATAGTAATGCTCCAAATGGTCTTCGAGGTCTTTCATTTAGTCATAAGTTTCAAATTGTGGTAGCTTAATGTGCCGAGGTATCACTTCCTCCAAAATCTCAAGAACAAAGGGAACTTTCTTGATTTGGAATTACTTACTTGTTGCAGTAGGGGTATTGACATGCGAGGGTCTTGCATGGCAAACCTGTTGTGATTACTTGCCTTTGTCATTCTTTTTGAATGTAGGAGCCGAGGGTCCCATCACAACCTTGGCTTGCTTTTTCAGCAACTTAGGTGAATAAATTGAATCATCACTATTCTCAGCATCGTGATCACCATCATGATCACCATGCTCTTTGTTCTAATTTGGATGAATACTATTACAAAGGAGGTTAAGGATTTGTTCATGTTTTTTGTTTAATTCTTGGTTTTCCTTAGCTAAATTGAGGCAAAGTTGCTTGAGTCTAGCTAGACATTGCTCATTAGTATGTCGACTCCCCCCTTTAAGGTGTTTGGAGGAAGTATCAGCACTTACGCTCTTAGTCATCTTAGTCTTAACGATGTGGGTGTGTTTAAGGAAAAACAGACAACGCCAAATATTGTTGGTGAATTTTGGAAGTCAGAAATGTCTTGTAAAGAAAAGAAAAGAAAATTGCTTGGTACTAGGGCCAGTCTAGTGCGGCCACTTCGATGCCTATGTCAATAAGTAGGAATGAGGAAAGTAAAGTGAGTGGTCAAGAGTTATCAATTGTCCTTTACAGAGTTTCTTTTCCGTAATTATAGGAGATTGTCGTATCTAAAATAGCAGTTATTGAAATAACTATTGGGATACGTGGAAGTTTCTTGATTAGACAACTTCCTTAAAATGTAGGGAGAGTAGGCAGTTATGTAATATAACCGTACTTATGATGACTATTCGCGCCATGAACTTGAATTCAAATCAGGAATAGATTTGTGTTATTAGGTGGAAAGCCGAAAATGTCAGTTACTCGACAAGATGCCAAAAGTGTAGATCACCTAGCTTGTTGGTAGTCGAATGGAAGAGTGAGTGAAGTTATATGAATGATTGTCAAATCGAGTGGACAAAACTAGCTATCAACAGATCCCAAGAAATTGTTAGCTTAGGCTAAGGCCAAGAAACAAAAGCTTGACAAGCGTATGACCATTAAAGCTCTTGTTAGTTGGCCTCTAGCACCAACGAAAATGACTTAGGAGAAGGTTATGAAATAAGTTGTTGCTCCAAAGAAGAAGAAGGAAACCCTTCATGTTGACGAGAGTCAAAGAACTGAGCAAATAGGGGCTATTTGTTCTACATAGCTAGAGGTACTTCCACGATCAGGGATACTCCTCGAGGGGAGGTGCCTAGTGAAGCTAGTTGCCTTGCTATTGCTATTGACAATGTTGTGGTTATTCCCCAAGAAGCTATGGACAGCTTGACAGGTTAGACAAACACTAAGCGAAGTCGTAGAAAGAGAAGTAGGAAGGAGCATGCCCATTAAGCTTCATTTAAGAGAAGTAGGGTCATGGATGAATATACAAAGGAGGCTTTAAAAAATAAAGCTCTCAACATTAGGTCTATTGAGTTTGTTCCTAACCGTGAAGTGAGTGAATATTTCATGCCATGCTAGAGTCGTAATGTCCTTAACACTGATTCAGCTTTGGGTAATAGGACAAAGTCTTTAGCCTTAATGGATGGGGACATTCTCCCAAAGGACATGGAGATAGCAAAGAAGGATGTGGAGAGGGTTGGCAATTGCAACAAAGGCCATATTGTGGCTAAATTGTATGATGTAAGTTTATAACAATGGTTTGCTTTTCATTTGCAATTTATATCTTGTTCCTGAATCGACTCCTTCTCTTCGTATAGATTAGCATCTATGTTTTGACAGCCTTAGATAAGGTTGAAGAGGAGATGAAAAAGGTATGTTTAATTGTACATTATGTTGTGGAATACTAATCAACTTACTCGGTATATTAATTTTGTTGCAGAAGGTGGAGGAGGCTTATAGCTCCTCAAAAGCACAAACAATCATGGTTAAGAATGTAAGGATCAAGCTTGAGATGTAGGCTAAGAAGATATAGGAAGAGCTTTTAGTCGAGAAGCTAGTACACTCATTGGCAACTGATGAAATCATGAACCTTAAGGCCAAGAATGATGAACTTATGAGGAGACCGAGGACTTGAAGGAGGAGCTTC
This sequence comes from Lumnitzera littorea, assembly GCA_024138015.1. NCBI lineage: Eukaryota > Viridiplantae > Streptophyta > Magnoliopsida > Myrtales > Combretaceae > Lumnitzera > Lumnitzera littorea. The sequence goes on from JAMXBB010000002.1 coordinate 59,706,950, forward strand.
GTAAGAAGTGAGAAGAATGCTAGGGGTTAGGAAGGGCAATCACATTGATGGGTGAGAAGGAAGACAAGTTAAGAGTTCAAATAAAGAACTTAGAGATAAATGGATCTAAACTTAAAGCTCATATCACTGAACTAAAGGAGGTAGCAAAAAAGAAGCCTTCTATTGAGGAAACACTATTAATTATAACTCTTAGTCGGCAATATGAGAGATTGCTCTAGAAAAAGTTCTTACAGGGTGATCAGAATCCGCCTGCAACTATCTCTAAGCTGAAGCCGACCTGTCCTAAGTCAACGTCGACATGCCTAAAATTGAAGCTAACCCGCTCTAACTTGTGGCCAAACTATTTGAAGCTGATGCCATACAACTTTTGCTAAGGCTGAGGTAATACTAAAAGGTCGAGAGGTAGAGGAGCCACTCAACATCAAGTCTATCATCTGCTAAGAAGCCAAGAGACTACATAACCGAGGACTCAAGGTCAAAGATTTACTAGGCATGTCATGGGGAACCTAGTGCTTATTAATCATAGAACTTAGCAACTATGGACCGACCTTTCAAGTAACTCGGCCAAGCACTATGAGAATTCAAGGACTCCTCCTTGAACCCAAACATCTCACTACCAACCCCATTTAGTTTGGATCCTACTCCTTCTAAGATAGACCGAATAACTACATATCAACTTCTTCTATTAAACGTATAGTTTTGTATCCTTGTGAATATTTTCCTTATTTTAATTATGGCCCCATTCTTTAGGGTTTAAGGCCTTGTACATTATTTATAATTTTGCCACTAAGATTTTAGGACTTGTTATAAATAGTGACATTTGTAATTAGTAGAGAGATGATCAACTAGTGAAGAATATACATATACTTGGAACTTTCCTCTTTTGAGCAAAGTCATTCTTGGGCTCTTAGAGCTAGCATTGCTGGATTATTGAGTGCTGATCAACTCTTTAATCTTTCTTGTGTTAACAATCTTGTCCTTAAGATTGTGGTGAACCCTTTATTTGAGCGAGTTAGTGAGTTACATTTAACCTCTCATTTAAAACCTAAGTGACATTTAAAGTTTATGAGTCGTATCGAACCTTATTTTGAGCTCAACCCCCAATTGTGTTTGTATCTTGGTACGTGATATTGATACACATTCAATGTCAACTCCCCTACCACCACCATTTTAACTTTTTGCTCATTGTTCTCACTCAAACCTCGATTGCCTCATTCTTGGTTTGAGACCTACTACATATCATAGGGGGTCTAACTGGTAAGGGAAAAAATTCTAAAAGTTCATCCTGACTATGAATTGTCATGCCTTGATTTTGTCAATGTAGATGATAATGATGCCAGTAGTAGTGATAAAGAAGTCGGTGAAGAAGTGGAGGCTAAGATTCAAAGGCAAGGTGACAATGATCCAACTAATGCTAATGTTCCTACATATGCTAAGGAATTATTGTCAAAGGACACCCTCTATGTTCGTAAAGAGACTTCCAATTCCCTAAACAAGATGCCCAGTGATGACAAAGAAGTAAACTCTAAGAAGGTCTCAAGCTTTGTTGATCAAGACAATAACTTTACCCAATTTGAAAGGAAGAATGCCTTGAACTCTCAAAGAGCCACCTAACTTGTACTTTGGTTCTACAATATTTTGATAGTTGTTACTTGTGGTTAAGACTAGTGGTCATAATGCCAACCTTTTGGTTGTAACTAACTTTACATTATTTTCAACACTTTTTAATCCTTAGCACATTTTATTTCAAGCATTTTCTATACTTTGTTTCTTTTCATGGATGTAATGTCGTCAACCATGTGGGGCTTAAGCTTTCAGGCATTAGGTTTTATTTCTTTAGCCACTAAGTTTGTTTATTGAAGGTTACTTAGAGTTTGTTACCCTTGATTGGTTGGAACATTTTTCAAAACATTTTTAGAGTTACTTGTCGATTAGTATTACATTTTTTAACTAATGATGGTTGGAGCTTTATTAGGTGTTATTTCGTTCACTACATAGCTAAAACTTTATTAATCTGTTAATCGTGTATAGATCAAGAGTAAAAGGTGATATTAATGAAAGATTCTCATAAACTTGAATACAACACATTTAAATATAGTGTAGGCCAACGCCTTAAATTGTTTAGGAAAAAAGAAAGAAAAAAAAAATAATGGTAATGAGAGAGAACTATTCAAAATAGAGCTTCAGATTGTCGACATTCCATGCGTAAGGTATGATCGTTCCATCTAGCCTTTCAAATTGGTAGGCCTTATTACCTAAGACTTCCTGGACCCTTACTGGATCCTCCTAGTTTGTTCCGAGCTTCCCTTAACTGTCTTATGTGCCAATTATCTCCAATTTCCTATAAACCAAGTCTCCAGGCCGAAAAAACTTGTGTTTCACCTTTTGATTATAGTAACTTGCCGCCTTTTGTTGATAGATAGCAACTCTTGCTCTTGCTATGTCTCTAATTTCCTCAATTGTATCCAAATTTGCCATAAGGTTGACCTAATTATCCATAATGTCAAACTTCTTTGTTTAGAGATTGGGTAACTCCGATTCAATTGGCAAAACTACTTTCAATCCAAATGCAAGCTCGAAAGGTGTCTCTCTTGTTGAAGTCCTATGGGTAGTCCTATACCCCAATAAGACATTGGGCAATTCATCGACCCATTTTCCCTTAGCATGTTCAACTCTTCTTTTTAAACTGTATAGGATGGTCTTGTTAACAGCTTCTACTTATCCAATGGCTTGAGGATGAACCACTGAAGTGTAATTCAGGTAGATGCCATGCTTTTCACAAAATGCTTAGAATTTATTGTTATTAAATTGTGTGTCATTATTAGTCACTATCATAAGGGAACCCCAAATCTCGATATGATAAAATTAAAGACAAAAGACTCAACCTTTTGCTCGATAATTTTCGCTACTACTTTAACCTCAACCCATTTGGTAAAATAGTCTACTGTAACTATGACTAACTACTGTTGAGTTGTAGACTTCGGAAATGGTTCAAGTATATCTAGCCCCTATTAGGCAAAAGGCCAGGGGCTAGTGAGGTTATGTAATTCAGTGGAAGGTACATGGCTTAGTACCTCATGTTTTTAGCATTACAGACATTGTTGACTAGCAGATTTTACATCCCCTTTCATAGTTAGCCAGTAATAGTTAAGTCTTACTGCACGGATATATAAAGTTTGACCTTTTGCATGGTTGCTAAAAACATCTCCATGTAACTTATACATAATTTGCTATACATCTTTCTATGGAAGGCATTGAAGGAAGGGTCGTAGGAGGTCGCACTTATATAGTTAGTCATCAATCAGTGTGTAGTTTGAGGCTTGATATATCAACCTCTAAGCTTCCTTCTTATCTTTTAGTAGAACATTGTCCTTTAGATAATCAATAATCGGATCTATCGAGGACCTTTCCCTTAGGCAAGGAGTCAATTCATAACTTTGCTTAATAGTTTCTAGACTTTTATAGATACTTAATAAAGAGCTATTTATCTAGGTCAGTTAGTGTTGAACTAGCCAATTTAGAAAACTTATTAGCAGCAATGTTTCTTACCCTTAGTATCTTCTTAATTGTAAAAGATTGAAATTCTTTTATGAGCGTTTGTATCAATAGTCGGAACTTGCTCATCACATCTTCCTTCGTTGCATAGCTTTCCTTGACTTGATTCATAATCAATTGGGAATTGGAAAAAACTTCGATTTTTTCGGCTCTAACTTCCTTTGTTAGCTTAAGCTTGGCAATTAGGGCTTCATATTCAACCTCATTATTGCTAGCTAGAAATCTAAACCTTAATGCATATTGATTCTTCACATAGTGGTCCCTTTGCAAAAAAAAGACCTACATCGCATCCTTCATTGGTGGAACACTCATCAACATATAAATTTAACGTGGATTTCTTAGCCATCTCAATGTTGTCTTCTTCTCTAGTGAACTCTACAACGAAATCTACTAACGCTTGAGCTTTTAATGTCGTTTTGGGTTTATATTGCATGCCATATGCACTTAACTCTAGAGCATATTTCATCATCCTCCTTGATAAGTTTGGCCGTTGAAATGCTTGTCAAAGAGCTTAATCGGTAGCATGGCTTTAATTTGCTTGCCAAGAAAACCATTACCAAAACAAACTTCTCAATCTTTGTATATCATTGTTTTAAGCCCTACAAGACATGACTCACATAATAAATTGGTCGATGCTCCTTACCTTCCAATCAAACTAGGACAAATAAAAGGGCTTGGCTACTAATTGATAGATATCAAAATAAGTCTTCTTTGAGGATAGGTATAGAGAGTATTGGTTGTGAACCCATAAATTCTTTCAATTTGTTAAATGCTACTTTGCACTAATCAATCCATCAAAATTCCTTTGGGTTCTTTAGTACTTTGAAAAATTCTATGCATCTATGTACACTTCTTGACCCAAATGCATTTAGAGTAGCAATTCACCCAATTAGTTTCTGAACTTCTTTAATGGTACTAAGAGACTTCATGTTCAAAATAGCATCAATCTTTCTAAGATTTTCCTCGATGCTACGTTGAGTGACCATATACCCCAAGAATTTGCTTGAGGTGGCACTGAAAATGTACTTTTGTGGGTTGAGCTTTGTATTGTATCTCCTTAAGGTCCTAAACATCTCTTCGAGGTCGGTAAGGTGTTGATCATTTGTTTTACTTTTTATTAACATATCATTGACATAGACTTCAATGTTCTAGTAGATTTGAGGCGTAAACATCTTGGTCCCAACCCTCTGATAAGTTGTGCCAACATTTTTTTAGCCTGAAGGGCATCATTGTATAATAGTATGTCCTAAAATTTAAGACAGAAGATGTATGGACTTCATCGTCTTTTTCTATCTTAATCTGATTGTAGGTGGAAACTACATCTATAAAGAGAGTAAGGCAAGCTCGATAGTTAAGTTAACCAACTAACCTATTCTTGGTAAAGGAAAATAGTCTTTAGGAGAGGCCTTATTCAAATCCATTAAGTCTATACACATATGCTAGTTGCCTTTCAAATTCTTGACTAGCATGCAATTAGCTAGCCAAGTTGGATAAGGCTCTTCCCTTATAAATCTTACCCTTAATAGCTTCTAAATCTACTCTTCAATGGTTGCTTATCGTTTAGGGGCAAAATGTTATTTCTTTTGCTAAACTATCTTTGCACTTGGATCGATTTGGAGCTTATGCATTATCACTGCTCTAGGGATGCCTGGCATATCCGAAGGAGATCAAGCAAAGACATTGGCATTATCCTAAAGGAAATTAATTAAACTTTGATAGATATGTATTGGTAATGGTCTCCTTATCTTCGTTGTTGTTACAGGATCACTCATTAATGGGACTTCCTCTACTTCTTCTTTGGTACTCTCGTTGCTAATGGACTTCTTTTTTGGATTAGTCTCTAATTGAAAAACTTCTTTACCCTGTAATGCTTTTAAATATAAGGATGTGGTAAATTGTTGGTCTCCCTTGCATATTCTGACCCCAATGGGAGTGGGGAATTTTACCTTGAGATTTGTAGTTGAAGGAACCATACCGAACAAATGCTTGCATGGTAAGCTTATGATCATATTACAAGGAGACCAACACTTAACAATAAGGAAGTCCACTTTGTCCTCTACAATATGTTCTTGGTCTCTGAGTTGGATAGGAAGAGAAATAACTCCAGTAACTCGTATGAGTTGATTATTGAAAGCATATAGAACATACTTGTAAGATCTTGATTGAGCTTTGATCTTTGGCCTCATTTGGTTGAAGGCGTATTGAAAAATAATGTCTACCGAGCTCCAAGTGTCAACCAAGATCTTATTAACCTCAAAGTTGACAATCCTTGCACTAATTACCAGTTCATCATTGTGGGGCCTTTATATACTATAAACCCTTAAATTTCTCAACCTAACATTTGAAGTAGACTTGAGTGTGTTAGGTATTTCTAAGAGTTGATAAGGCTAGTGAAAGTAAAAATCCTAAAATAACTAATCAATCGCATATAAAATTTTTCTATCTTAAAAATATGTGAACACTAAAGATTTCATCTGAAAGTGATGAAAACCCTAAAACTATAACTTTAAGGGTATAAAAGCACTAATATACCATAATTTACTCTCAAACCCTAATTGATAATATAACCTTAGTATTATACCAAATCATTAGTAAAAAACTAAAGATAACTTTCAATCATTCATAAATATTTATAATACTGAAATAATCCTTTAGAAACTAAGATATTGCATCATAGATCACATTCATCTTCTAAGTATATAATTAGGTTAGTATTACATAGAGTTAAAAGTTTAGTTGATGCTTAGGTTATATGTAGTAAACATTAATACCTTAAATGACACTTTTCATAATAATTATATTAAGTAACCTACCAAATGATGTATATAGGATATAAATACCTAAAGAAAGATCTCATTATCTATTTTTATTGATCAATTCACTAAACTTCTTATTTTCTTTCATTTCCTTAATTTTTCTCCTAATTTTTCCTAATTACTTCATTATGTATACTAAATGGTATGTAATTTTGGAAAGTTGACCAATTCAACACGTGTTGACCAAAGTTAAAAGATTGACTAAGTCAACACATGTTGACTAAAGTCAATATATGGAAAAGTCAACAAAATGTCATTTTCACTCTACAATCAGCTCTTTCTTTTTAATGATTTCTTTCCTTTTCTTTTAGATTTTCCCCCCTTTTTCCCTCCTTGTTGCCGTCCACTCCTTTTCCATTTAGGACCCCACTTGTCTTCATCCTTTTAAAACACAAAATAGCACAAACACAACTCTTTTCTCCCCTTTTACCAAACCGTAATCTTCTTGCCCCCTTAATTCTACACTTTTCTACTTCACTTTCACAGCTCCTATTATCATAAATCAAGAAGAAAAAAAAAAGGTATGTTATTATATATTGCTCCATATTCTTTAATAGTTAGATGAATAAGTAGGTTAGTATAGGAAGTTTATGTGTTATGTACATATATATTGTTAAAGGAATAAAGTTCTAATCTTTATGCTTAGAAGTGTAGGATAACTTTAGTAAATGGAAGAAGAGCATGTGTACATATATCTAAGTATATGTATATAAGAGTATACTTGATAAATACATGTATAAAAACCTTTGTACATAAGTATCCATTATGTATATAACCTAAAATGAGGCATATACTAACTATACATATATATACCATGCTAAATACCCCCTTAAAGTATAAAAATATGAAAATTGTGAAGGTTTCTTAAGAGGGAACTTTAGGCATACGAAAATACGTATAAAAATATGTATGTCACCATATGTAATATAGGTATATGTACTAGTATATGTATAAGTACAAAAGTATACATACTAGTATGTTAGAAGTATAAGTATATATATAACATATGTATAAAGTGTATGAATACATAAGGATAATAATGGATGATGATGTAAGCAATGACATAATTGAATAATAATGTAAGCAATGATGTAATTAAATGATGACATAAGCGATGACATAAGCGATGACATAAGCAATTGATGACATAAGCGATGACATAAGCAATTGATGACATAAGCGATGACATAAGCAATTGATGACATAACTACTAATGAACCATAAGATCATTAAAGTATAAGAATTATTGGCTAATGAAACTAATAACTACTAAAATAGAACATAAAACTAGCCAATATGAATAATTAAGCTTCAATAATTAGAATTTCAATAAATTTAGTTTATATTGTAAAACATGGGATTTAACGTCCAAAACAGACATCACTGTGTAAATGTACATCCGAAAATAATGGAAAACGACTATAAATTCATAAATATAAAAAATATAATGAAAAAGTTACATACGATTAGTGATAAAGTCTAATTGGAATAAAATTGATAGTAATCTAAGTAGAATTAGGCAAATAGGTATCTAGAATTACTAGTTAATTTCATTGCTTACTATCGTTATTATATCGTAATGATCAAGTGACCTCGAGGCAGATGAAGATCTCCCGATTGATTACTAAACTAAAGCGAGTCGTCATGGTTGAGTGAGGATTTACCCTATGATTCCATGCTTGTATATGATTGCAGATAGTGGACTTAAATGATATTGTTAATTGATTGTTGTGTCGGGTGGGGAAATGTTTGTGTATGTTATAATGTGTTGAGTTGTGAATTTACCTTAAGTTCGAATAATACTTTGTCTATTGCATGGTAGTATAGATAATGATTTTGTGTACTTTTTGATGGTCACATTATAATTAGACTTTATAAAAAAGAAATTGATACATGCATCAACAGGCATTGCATAGACATAATTTTGGTTGTCACATCATACGGAGGTAAAGAGAGGCCATTTGGGGGTTGTTATTATAAATTTATTGGTTTTATACGGTGCACTCATAAAAAATGACCTTACCTTAGCCTACTGAAATACTAAACATTGGAGGCACCAATCGCCTAGCTAAGGATCGAGTTTAGAGGCCTTCGTTTAGGGGTGAGTATGGACCATTGGGGCTTACTTACAATTATACTAGAACTTAGTTTTTATGGAAAAAAAAAGACTTGTTTGATTTAAGTACAGAATGTAGAGTTCCGTAGTAAAGTAAGTTCTAGTATAATACTTGGATCTAATTGGTGTCGTGTATACTTCAACCCTGACTTCGGAGGGCGTTAAATCTCAGTTGCGTATACTTACTAGTTAACTATACGTATTGTTTGGCATTCTATATTCCCATTCATTCATATGCGTAAATATAATGTATTTATAACTTACTTGTGGTGTGGTTGAGGGTTTTGCTCACTAAGCTTAGGCTTACACTCCCTTAGACTTTTGCTGTAGGATAGCTTATTCGTTGAGGTTGGCCGGGGGATGCCACAGGTTAGCTTTGGGACTTAGGCAAGAGCGAGCCATCTAGTGTGTTGAGAGAATTGATTATGTAGACTTTTACTTATTTACTTTTGTTTTATTGGTAATATAGACCTAGATGTACTAAATTACTACTTATTATAAACTTTGTAGTTTAAATTTTATATAAATATGTTTGTGTGACAATATCATATTGATCTGTATGTTCTTAGGAAGTTAGTGGTTATAGAGTCTTGTATATTGTGTGAAGAGTTCATGATTGGAAGAGTAACTAATCAGGGGTTCTTTGTACAGTATACGTCGTCTTTTACGACTAGACCATCTTTAGTTCGTGACAGATTTAGTAGTATCACAGCCTTAACACAAATAAGGTAATTAAAATACTGACCCTAGACATTTAGATAATCTACTTAGTAAGGTTGAGTGGGGGTAGAACCAGGTTAAGTACTTAAGCTTTTATGTGTAAATTTACAAGATTTATATTAACCTTATTCTAAGATTTAATATAAGCCTTGTTGATTAGGAGTCGACACTACAGTTGATGATTAGATAGGTCATCTTTAGATAGCAGTGGGGTAAGATGCTATTTAGTTATCAGCGATGTTTGTAGATCTTCTATAAGAATTTGGTTTTAGTGGGTAGACCTCATACGTTACTCAAGGCATTTGTTGCTTGGGGCCATAGGTTAAATAGTTATTGGTAAGAGATAAGAAATTTCTGGAGCTTACAAATTCCTGATGACAAACCAGAAAATGAGGAGATGATGTATTTGCTTGAGTTTGAAGAAAACCCTGTTTATCCTTATGGGTTGGTCTTTTTGGTTTATGGGGAGCCCAGACCAGCGCCTCTTTCATTTGCTTTCTGGGAAGATATAGGTTGCGAAGTTACCTTAGCTATCGATAAACAGGTTGATCACCAGAGGATTTACACTCCAGGGAATGTTGGTGCAGTGGCAGAATATGGGGCGAATGAAGTTAGAAATGTTAATCCACTACTACTTGAGTTTGAACTTGAGCCAATGATTAAATCGAATGCCTTAGCTTTGTATCCTGAGAGTGAAGCACCATATGAGCACTTATGGCCTTCTCTTGTTTCAATTTGTACACATTGTACAATAAGCTCATTCAATGTCCATTTTTCCTTTTGAGTGTTGTAACTTCTCTTGAAAGGACTAAATTGAATAGGAAGAGAGATCAAGACTAAGTGCACAAGAATGTCATCAGAAAATTCCAACTTTAAGGCCCTTAGTCTTGTAACAAGATTAGACATCTCCATGATATACTCACTTATATTTCCTTTACCATTATATAGCATAGAAACTAGCTTTGCAAAAATGGTGCTCATTTCAACCTTTTCAGAACCTGCGAATCAGTTTGTTATTTGGCTAAGGAATCTCTTAGCATTTTTCTTCTCAGGAATGCTACCCCTAATGGTATCTGAAATGGAATGCATCATGATCATTGGACTCATGCAATTAGAACACTCTTACTTTTCATAAATCGCCCTTTTTTTTTTCAACAATACTTTCATTGGTAACGGCGAGAGGTTTATCAGTCTTGATTGCATAGTTTAGATATATGTATCTAGGTAAAATGATGATATGTTCCTTCCATTTTTTGAAGTTTGTGCCATTAAGTACTGGAATGTTATTTAAATTGATAGAAATAGAGGTTACACTGACTATACAAATAATAAAATATGCTCACAATTAATTATAATTTCATACTTTAATGCATAAATAAATATAGAATAAAAATTATGATCATCATGCACTAACAGTCAATTAATATTGATTAGTAATAAAATAAATACTTTAATTTAAGCCATTATGAGACACCTAGCACATAATTGATATTAGTCTTTGGAGAGAAATATCAACTGTAAATGGTGTCCTTAAAACAATAATAAAATTGACAAAATAATTCTACCAACAACTTACCTTCCTTTAGGTTGACAAAATTGTATGCACGAAACTGAACATATCTATCATTTGGTTAAATAATAATCTTCCTTTGAGCCAACTATTATTTGTATGGATATAGACATTTCATACAAATCTTTAACTTGATGTCTAAATATTTCAAAATAAACTTAAATAACAGAGGTCACTTTGACAATATATTATTTCAATTTATTTTGAAATATTCGACAAGATTTGCAAAGAGAAAAAATATAGACAATCATCCTTTAACCATTTTGACCTGTCTCATCAATCACATAATAGCGTAAAACATGAGTATATTTTCCCATACGTGAACCCATACGAACAGTGTCCATCACTTAATATTTATCTAAAGATTGACTGACTGATTTAGATATCCTCTCCGGAAAAACAAGGAGGAAATAACATCCGTTGAAGTTATTGCATATGTCCTTGAAACTTTGTCAAATCACTATTTAAGTGCACGTATCGATGGGATTATACAAGAATTTTGTTAAATAGACTAGACACTTTCATCTTCGAACAAAAGGACAAATATGTTTTGGAAAAATGCATAGGGGAAAAACCATATCATAAAGATTAAAGATGGCATTCAAAATTATTTTTTACGATGACACAATAAGACTTCAACAGAATCCAACATAGTCAATCACATATATGCGTGTAATTCGATTGCTCTGGCACCATGCAACAATGTGCACATCAACAAAAAAAAATAAAAAATAAAATAAAACAATGAACCATAGTCTCGCAATTTATAAGCCATATGGATAAAAGGTGAAGTATACTCTTGAAACCCTAACCCTCAAAATTAGGGAAAAATAATACTATTTGTAAATTACCTTAAATCTCATCAAGGTAATATGAATGCAAATAACTTTGTTACTAAATCAAGGTTTTAATCTTACACATGAATACTTTGATACCACTCATTGGAAACAAAAATTTAGATTTCCCTATTGAATACGATAGGGTCTTACATAAGATCAACAGACAAACAATATATATGTAATCTAAACATATGCAGAAGTATACTTGAATCTATAGAAAGAGCTTTCCTTCAAAGGTTATGGCCTTCTAATCTATGGTAGTGTCTACTATTAATTTTCTTAGTAATGTGATGTAAGAAGAGGTAGAAGAGGAAGCCCTAAGGATATACTACTAGCTTGGGACCTCAACTTTATATATATAGGCTTTATTATTTTATTTCACTATGGTCCATCACAATAAGTGAAATAAAATACTTGGGTTTTTACATATTGAGCCCATGCCAAAAGTTCATAGAGATGAGTTTATAAGTCATATTTATTTATTTATCAACCAAATTATTACTTTTATTTATTGGCTTAACTCCTTTATTTAATTAGATAGTCAACAATATACAATTAATTGATACAGTGACCTATAAAATTATAACATGGTTAACTTAATTTTTTTTTAAAAAGAAATTTAACGAAATATTAATTTTAACTATAAACTCAAACCATTCATTATAGTATTAAATTTAATGGCCCCTAAATTTGAGCTCCAAGATATAAGGAGGTACTAAACATAAATTATTTCATAAAGTGAATAATATGACATAAAATAACATATGGAATTGATGAGTATAATTTTGCACTCATCTCTTAGGTTATTTCCTTGATTATTTTGAGTTATTTTGATATAATTTTGATGATTTTGCTACTGAATTAAGTCTTTATTGATTTTAGGACTTAAACGAAGCAATAAGGTGAAAAGAAGGGAATTTACACAAGTTTTAAGGGTACTTTGCCATTTGATTTAATGATAGCAAGTGTCGAATAGGATTTATCCAAGAATCAAGAGAAGAGAAAGACCTTGGTTGCACTCTATAGCCATGTTCCTTAGCAGTGAAGCCTATGTTCTCTATTTCCATTCGAAGTTTGAAGAATTTTTAACTAAGTGTAAGATTAAGGTTGAACTCTACAATGGTGATGTGTGGTCGTAATCCTCTTATAATCTAATTTAAGTCAATTTCTCAAAGAATTATTGGAAGGAGTAGTCTAGGCATAAACTTAATGCCTATGTTCTTGCTTGTGGACTTGTCATGATTTTAGAAGATTTGCCATTTGAAGTTTATTTTGTCCAGACCATATAAAAAGATGTCAAACATGCAAAATAAAGAGAGAAGGAGATGTGAGAGTGAGAGATAGTAGGGCACACTAGTGTTCTTTAAGGTTTTATTCATTTTTAAATGAAAGTTATTATTTTTGTCATTTTATAATTGCAGATATCTAGATCTGTAGCCCTAAGGTAACATGTAGTGTACTCAATTTGCAATTATTCTAATTAAATTCCTTTGTTCTTGTTAATTTAGTTACATGTTTTGTATCGATTAAGTTGCCATTTCTAAGGTTTTAACTTAATTATTAGAATATATGTATTGAAGTCACGAGGCTAATACATAAATAGATCTACTATAATTAAAGAGATCTACTATAAGCTTAGAGATAACTTCTAGATTTCTTCTGGAATTAATATTGAATATTGTTTGTTTGTTTACAAAATTCCTATTCTTAGTGATGTTCTAATTTGTTTTACTATAGAAGCAATTTAGATAGAATATAATTAAGATTATAAATTAATGGAGAAGTGATTCCTATTAATTTAGTAATTGAATTCCTTTGGTTAATAATAATAAAGGATATATTAGAAAACTTAAGATGGTACATGTTAGTCTTTCGGTGACTAAAGTTTAAATATCATTATTTATGGTTATTTAAGGTTTTTGTCAATTAATTGCATTATTAGTCATTAGTCATTGATTAGCTCTTCTTTTTTTAAATTACTTTAATTCTTTATTTCATCATTACAATCATTATTTTGTTTCAAGTAGAATAATTTAGTGCCAATGAGAAAGTGTTCAGCCTTCGTGTGATTGACAACTTAGACTTTAGTATCCTCTATACTATTACTTGATAAGTGCACTTCCTTAAGCTGCTCAACAACCAATTAAGTTTTTGGCACTGTTATCAAGGATAGTTGATTAAGAAAGCTTAGACCTTTATTACTCTACTATTTCTTTTTTAGTTCTTTTTCTATGTTTTCTTTTGAGTTAATTTAAGTCTAATATAATTTTTCTTGTTCGAGTGTTAGGGGGACTAGAGCGATGGCCAATAATTGTGAAGCATTGAAGGCCATGTTTGATTGCATTAAACCATCAGTTAGTGGAGTTGACTCCTACATTGCAAGACTAGCTATCATGTAAATGAATTCATGAGTTTGCCCATAATTATCCAAATGGTCCAATAGCAATTATGGTTTGAAGGTTCTTTAGAGGAGGATCCATATACACATATTGCTAGTTTTCTAGAGACATGTGGTACCTTTGGTGTAAACCTCTAAATTTTTCGATCTAGCTTCTAAAGTAGACTTTAGTATGTTGGATAATCTAGGAGTTGATAAGGCTAATGAAAGTGAAAACCCTAAAATAACTAGTCAATCGCGGATAAAATTTTTCTACCCTAAACACATGTAAATATTAAAGATTTCATTCGAAAGTGATAAAAACCCTAAAACTATAACCTTAAAGATATACTGGCACTAATTCATCATAATTTACCCTAAAACCCTAATTGATAATATAACCTTCGTATTTTTCCAAATCATTAGTGAAAGATTAGTGATAACTTTCAATCATGTATACATATTTAGAATCCTTAAGTAGTCCTTTAGAAACTAAGATATTGTATCATAGATTACATTCATCTTCTAAGTATATAATTAGGATAGTATTACATAGAGTTAGGGGTTTAGTTGATGCTTAGGTTATATGTAGTAAACCTTAATACCCTAATTGATATTTTTCATACTAGTTATACTAAGTAGCTTACTAAATGATATATATAGGATATAAATACCTAAAGTAAGATCTCATCATTTATTTTTACTAATCAATTCACCAAATGTCTCAATTCCTTAATTTTTCTCTTAATTTTCCTTAATTACTACATTATGTATACTAAATGGCATATGCTTTTGGAAAGTTGACCAAGGTCAAAAGGTTGACTAAAGTCAACATGTAGAAAAGTCAACAAAATATCACTTTCACTTTAGAAAATATCCATTCCTTCTAATGATTTCTTTTCTTTTCTTTTAGCTTTTTTCTTCCTTTTCCTTTTCCATTTTGCCGTCCACTCCTTTTCCCTTCTAGACCCCACTTTCTTCTTCTTTTCAAACATAAGGCAAAACAAAATCAAGCCCCTTACCCCACCTCCATAACCGTGACCTCCCCTTTCCCTTTCACTTTCCTAATTTTTCTAAAGTTGCATCCATATTTCAAGAGCAAACTAAGGTATGTTATTATGTATTGCTTCATATTATTTACTAGTTAGGTGAAGAGGTAGATTAGTTAGAGTAGTTTATGTGTTGTGTACATCTATGTTGAAGAAGGCTTAAAGCTTTAATCCTTATGTATAGAAGAGTAGGAATTTTTATAAAGTGGAAGAAGATGCATGTGTATATGTCTTTAAGTATGTGTACATTAGGGTATACTAAAGACATACAAGTATAAAGACCTTTGTACATAAGTATTTATTATGTACATAACCTAAACTAACACATATACTAACTATACATACTTATACCATGTTAAATACACCATTAAAACACAAAAAGAATGAAATTCGAGAAGCTTTCTTAAGAGGAATTTTAGGCATACGAAAATACGTATATCACCACATGTGTATACGGGTATATGTATAAGTATAAATATGGTATAAGTATATGTATGAGTATACTAGTATACATACAAGTAGAGTAAAGGTATATGTATACTTTATATATGTAGAAATGTACATAAGACATATAAGTATAAGGTAAGGCTTACATAAGCAAAGGATGATGTAAGCAATGATGTAATTATATGATGACATAAGCCATGACATAAGCAAATGATGATATAAACGATGACATAAGCATAAGTTTATAAAATAAGAAATAAGAAGAGTACATAAGAATTAGGTATATGAATTAGTAAACCCTAATGCACTTCCTAAATTGGATTAAACTTAATTAAGTACATGAATTAGTAATATCAAGATAAAATTCCCTAGGTGTAAGAATCTAATAGCTAATTAAATCATTAAGCCCTAAAATAGGATATAAATATAAGTAATAAGAATAATTAAGCATCCATAGTTAAAAATTTCAATAAATTTAGCCCATATCGTAAAACACAGGTTTTAATGTCCAAAACAGACATCACCATGTGAATGTACATTTGAAAACGATGAAAAACGACTATAAATTCATAAATATCAGAAATAGAATGAAAAGGTTATATACGATTAGTGATAAAGTTTAACTGGATAAAAATTAATAGTAATCTAAGTAGAATTAGGTAAATAGATATCTAGAATTACTAGTTAATTCAATTACTTACTAGCATTATTATATCATAATGATCAGTTGATCTTGAGGTAAGCGAGGATCTCTCAATTGATTACTATGACTAGAGCGAGTCGTCATGGCTGAGTGAGTATTTACCCTATGATTCCATGCTTGTATGTGATTGCAGATAGTGGACCTAAATGTTATTGTTAATTGACTGTTGTGTGGGGTTAGGAAATGCTTATGTATGTTATTACGTGCTGAGTTGTGAATTTACCTTGAGTACAGAAAATACTTTGTTTGTTGCATGGTAATATAGAAAATGATTATGTGTACTATTGAATGGTCACATCGTAATTAGACTTATTTATACTAAACTCATAAGAAGAAACTGGTACATGCTTCAATATGCATTGCATAGACACAATTCCGGCTGTCACATCATACGGAGGTAAAGAGAGGCCATTTGGGGGTTATTATTATTAATTTATTGGTTTTATATGGTGCACTCGTACAAAATGACTTTACCTTGGCTCGCGGGAATACTAAGCATTGGAGGTGCCAATTGTTTGGCTAAGAGTCGAGTCTAGAGGCCTTCGTTTAGGAGTGAGTGTAGACTATGGGGGCCTACTTATGATTATACTAGAACTTGATTTTTATG
Source organism: Lumnitzera littorea (assembly GCA_024138015.1). Taxonomy (NCBI): domain Eukaryota; kingdom Viridiplantae; phylum Streptophyta; class Magnoliopsida; order Myrtales; family Combretaceae; genus Lumnitzera; species Lumnitzera littorea. Next base: position 59,723,749 of record JAMXBB010000002.1, read on the forward strand.
AAAATAAAAGACTTGTTTGATTTAAGTACGAAACATGGAGTTCCGTAGTAAAGTAAGTTCTAGTATAATACCTGGATTTGATTGGTGTCGTATATACTCTAACCCTGACTTTGGAGGGTATTAAATTTGAGTTACGTATATAGACTAGTTAACTATACGTATTGTTTGGCATTCTATTTGATCATTTATTCATATGCGTGAATATAATGTATTTATGACTTGCTTGTCGTGTGGTTGAGGGTTTTGCTCACTAAGCTTAGGCTTGTACTCCCTTAGACTTTTGCTACAGGATTACTTGTTCTTAGAGGCTGGCTTGGGAATGTTACAGGTTAGCTTGGGGACTTGGGTAAGAGCGAGCCATCTTATGTATTGAGAGAAAACAGATTATGTAAACTCTTACTTATGTAATTTTGTTTTATCAGTAATATAGACCTAGATGTAATAAATTACTGTATATTGTAAACTTTGTAGTTCAAATTTTATATAAATATGTTTGTGTGATGATATCATATGGATCTATTTGTTCTTGAGAAACTAGTGGTTGTAGAGCCTTATATATTATGCGAAGAGTTCATGATTAGAAGGGTAATCAATCAAAGGTTCTTCGTACAATATACGGCGTTTGCCACGACTAGGCCATCCTTAGTTCGTGACATTTAGAATCAAGGGAGCTATGGATGATACGATAAGGTTGAGATTATTTCCATTTTCATTATAGGAAAAAGCAAGGCAATGGTTAGCCTCTCTTCAAAAAGACTCTATCATATCATGGTTGGAATTGATTGATAAGTTTATAGAAAAATATTTCCCTTTGGTTAAGACGACAAAACTTCCTAGTGACATCTTGTCATTACCAAGTTTGACTTTAAAACCATATATGATGCGTAGGAGCATTTCAAGGAATTGCTCAAAAAGTGTCTTAAGCACTCTCTTCCACTCTGGATGCAAGTATAAACTTTTTATAATAGGTTAAATTTTTTTGCTAAACATTTTATTTATGTAGCTGTTGGTGGAACATTAAATTAAAAAACGCCAAATGAAACTTGGGCTTTGTTTGAAAATTTGGCCATGAACAACTATTATTGAGAAGATGCTAGACCTAATAAGAAGAATCTTGGCATGGTGGATGTGGAAGATACTACAACTTTAGCAGCTAAGGTAGATGCTTTGAATAAAAGGTTAGACACTTATCTTATGTTAGCACAACACTACGTGATCATGTCAAATTTAGTTAACCTAAAGGGATATATGGGATAATATTATCAAAGGTTAGTTGGCAATTTCATGAATCAATGGGGATTCCAACATATGCCCAATCATGACCGTGAAGAACGGGGCAAGGACTGATATACTTATCTATGCGATTATTCCTATGTGACTCAACCAAGGAATATGTGTATTCCTCATGGATTTCAAGGTCCTGCTCAACAAGAGGAGAAGTAAAAAACTAGAAGACATGTTGTTAAGGTATATATAGAGTAGTGATGCTAGAATGATGAGCGTTGAAAAACAAATAGAACAATTTGCAAAAATCTCAATCGAAAAACAAGAAGAAACTTTTCCATAAGCTCGAGCGGAAGCTCTAACTTTGAGAAGTGGTAAGAAATTGTAAGCTACTAAATAGCATGAAAAGACACAAGTCAACCCAGAGCCAGTGATAGAAGAGAAAGACAAAGTCGCATAAACTCTAGAACCACCCAAGGAAGAACCCAAGCCCTAGAATGTTAGAGAATACAAACCATAAATTGCATATCCTTAGAGTTTAAGGAAAGAATGCTTAGACTAGCAAAATGGAAAGTTTTTAGGTTTGTTTAAATAACTACACATTAATTTACCATTTGTGGAGGCTTTGTCGTAGATGCCTAAGCATGCAAAAAATTCTTGAAGGAGCTGCTCTGCATCAAGAAGAAATTAGAAGAATTGTCAATAGTTATGCTAAGTGAGGAGTGTTTAGCCATCCTTTAGAATAAGCTTCTAACAAAGTTAAAGGATCTAAGGAGTTTCACTATCCCTTGTTTTATTGGAAATTTATTTATTAAAAAAGTATTAGCTGATCTAAGAGTTAGTATAAATTTAATTCCTTATAAATTTTTTAAATAGCTAGGCTTATGTGAACTTAAACCAACTTGAATGAGTTTACAACTAGCTGATAGATTAGTACCATACGCTAGGGGTATAATTGAGGATGTTCTTGCTAAGATAGATAAATTTATTTTTCTTGTTGATTTTGTTATTTTAGACATCAATGAGGATATTAAGGTACCACTTATCTTAGGTAGACCCATTTTAGCTATAGCTAAAACTATAATAGGTGTTAGCAATGATAAGGTCACATTAAGGGTAAGAGAAGAGGACATGGTATTAAAATAAAAGAGGCAATGAAGAAATGCATTGAATAGGATGACATTTGTTTTTGTCATGACATTGCTAATGCCTCACTGTCTAGTGCTTTTATTACATCCCGGCATAGCATAAGATGTACCATCACATAGGAATTCCTATTTATATTCAATAAAAGTTCTATTTATAATAAAGAGTACTACAACAGAGTTCACCTTTACACCTATTTATACAAAAGAGTACATCCGTCAAACTCAATTAAACCTAAAACATAGTATATATATATTTTTCTTTTCATTACATATATACATATCCTTCAGGGGATTAAGATTAGAATACAGTAAGGATTCTTCAAAAGTAGCTAACTCCATTCTATGTGCTTTCAAAAGACTTTTCCCCAATTGATGTTGATGGCCAGTTAATTCTCTTCATAACCTAAGGATACATAAGTATCCAGATAGGAATTAGGCTCCTATACCAATCATTCGTAGCCGAGCTAGGGGAATTCAGGGATTCACATAGAGAATATTAACATGAAACCAAAGTCAAGACAAGGATTGCTATGTTAAATTAATCCCCTACTAACCTAATTGTTAGATCCTCACGTGTCAGACATACTCCTACTCAATAACGAAGTCTCATTCCAGAAGATAGCCTAGGAATAGCTTAGCCAAGCTCCCTTACCGACCATAGGTGTTTGACTCCAATTTAGTTAACTTCTTTATCGGACTGATTGGCTCCTAATTTGATCCAAATTAGGTCAGCCCTTGATTGTAAATGTTATTTTGCTTCTACCTACCTTATATCATATTTCTCTTATCCAACCACCAAGTGATACATGTCTTCTAATACAATATTCCAGAATAATTCTTTATTTTTCATACTAAATATTCTTTGCCCTTTTTACCCCTTTTAGTATGATTTATGTAACCTAGTCACAAAATACCCTTTTTTCTTTTCATATATGTAAAGTAACCCTAGTGGATGGGTATATAAACCCCCACTTTCTTGTATGTCAAAGTAGCTAATCAATACAAAATTATTCACTTTGAGCAACCTTAGTGTTCTCATTATCATTCAACTCTTATCTATTCCATTTAGTAAGTAGTAGTGGACAGTGACCCCTCAATTCAGCCCAGTGTGTTATATCTAGTGGATTGTAGGTCTAGTAGGATCGAGTGGTGTGTTATATCCATTTAGTAGTTGCTTGGACTTTGCTAACTATTTTTTTTTTAATTGTTTTGGTTTGCTTTATTGTGGTATTTCTCCATGTATCTGACCTCAAAGACACATAAGCTTTGTTGGTATCAGAGTACGATTCTGCAAAGCTGTATGTGAAGTTGTAGTGAAGTTTTAGTTCGCTTTACTGTTAGTGACTACTGTGTTCCTTCTATAGCTACTATAGTGTATTTGAGTGTAAGTAAGTGTAGTTTCATTATTACTTTGTTTTTACTCTATTTTTCATGATAAAAATAGAGTAAGTTGCTACTATTCTATTTGAGTGATTGTTGGGAATTGAGGTTGTTAGTGAGTTATTAATATGTCTGAGAAGTATTACACCATGTCAAATTCAAGTGTTCAGGGTTTATTAGTGATTAGAGTAATGGTGTTCAACTTGGTTATGGTCATAATGATAGTAACACCCTAGGATTGATTGATGGGAAACTTAATAGACTGACTAACTTTGTTGAGAGTCTAGTCACAGCAATGCAAGTTAACAGACAATAACCTTGTGGTGTATAGCACCATAACCTACAAGAAAATGCGCCTAAGAGACACTATGGCCAAGGTAATCAAATCAATCACCCGGTTTGACCGCAGTGAGCTGGAGGAGTAGCAGATTGAGTTGCTACATGAAGACTAAAGTTGGAGGAGATTGAGGAAAATGATGAGGAGTTAGATGTTGAAGAATTTAGGGAGGAAGAAGAAGGAGCTGACTATTACAAGCGCAAGGACAACGATGTCGAATCCTACGAGGGTTAGACAATATCAAGGTTCAAATCTCACCCTTCAGTCGAAGTGGAGCTGTAGATGAATACTTAGAGTGGGAAGAGAAGGTTGAGAAAGTGTTTGAATGTTATGGATATACGGATGTTGTCAAAGTTCGACTCGTTGCACGTGGTGGAAGAATTTGAATGCAGTTAGAATAAGAGATGGAACACGAGGTGTTGAAACCTAGGATGAGATGAAAAGTTTGTGAGGTAAATTTATACTCGAGACCTACCTATAAGATATGTTTGCAAAGTTGTAGGAGCTTCGCCAAGGAAGTTGATTTGTTGATGAATATGTTAGAGAGTTCTAGATGCTTATGATTCCGGTTGATGTAGAAGAACTTGAGGCTCACATCGTGTCGAGGTTCATCATTGGACTTTGATATGAAATTTACCACATTGTGGAGGTATAGAGGTTTTATACCTTAGAAGAGGCAATAAAGATAGCATAGAGGGTTGAAAAACAGAGGAGAAGTGCTCCGAGTTGACCTAGGCTAACATTCTCCCTACCTTTGGTCTTGTGCCGACATGTTCGAATAGAGCCGAGGAGGCCATACAGGGTTGAAGATAGGAATGACTGATTTGATAATAGCCAAGTAAGCTGTAGGGCCGAGTCGGTTAGACAGGTCAACTTAAGGTTAGGTCAACCCTGAGGATATATGAGAAAGGGCAAACCTCCAAATGGAAGACCAGTGAGGTGAAACGTTTTAAATGCTTGGGCTTTCGACATATAACTGCTAAGTGTCCAAACCGAAGCATCATAATGCTCTAAGGAGATGTAGTGGACAACACTAAGGAGAGCGAGCTTGAGAAAGAAGAAGATGTTGGAAAACTTGAAGTTGAAGAGGAAGAGGAAACCTGTATCTATGCTGACCAAGGAGAATTAATGACCCTAGTCCTGGGACGATTACTTTGTTCCTTACTGAACTCTTAGTAACACTAGAGGGAGAATCTGTTCCATACCAAGTATATTATCAAAGGCTAAGTATGCATGATCATAATGGATAGAGGAAGTTGTACTAATGTTGTTGCATAGTCTATTGTACAGAGATTAGGTCTGCTGACCTCAAAGCATCCCCGACCTTACAAGTTGCATTGGCTTCATGATAAGGGTACTTTGTATGTAACTGAATAAGTAACCGTACTGTTCAGTTTTTGGAGTATGTAAAGGGACGAAATAGTGTAAGATGTCGTCCCCATGAGCGCTACACATCTACTACTTGGACCACCTTGGTTGTTCAATCGATGTATTACTTACGATGGGTATAAGAACACCTATGCCTTTAATAAGGATGGAAAGAAGATTGTATTGCAACCCTTGACCTTGTCCTAAGTAAATGAAATCTATAATTAGCTCACTCGAGTTAGGAAGAAGAATGCCTTAATGATGAGCCGAAGAGAGCTTTGAGTTGCTGAAAAGGTTGAAGAATTAGTGTTCCTATTGATTAGAAGATTGTTGGAAATGAGAGATTTAGAGGATATCGCTAATGAAATTCGAGAGTTGCTAAATGAGTTTTTCGACCTACTCCTTGAAGAACTGCCTAGGGGATTACCTCCACTCCGAAGCATTGAGTACTATATTGATTTGCAATTAGGCCACACTCTACCAAATTGACCTGCATACAGACTAAACCCTGAGTAGGTTGTTGAGTTACAAAGATAGGTGGATGAACTCATAGAGTAAGGATATGTGAGGGAGAGAATGAGCCCTTATGCTATGCTAGCTTTACTCGTCCTTAAGAAAGATGGTTCATGGCGCATGTCCATTGACAGTCGAGTAACCAACTGAATTACTGTTAGGTATAGATACTTGATACTGAGGCTCGATGACATGTTAGATGAGCTTCATGGAACCAAGATATTTTTGAAGATTGATCTACAAAGTAGCTGCCACCAAATTCACATGAGGTCGGGCGATGAATGGAAGACTACCTTTAAGATTAGGCATGGACTCTACGAATGGTTGGTTATGCCATTTGGATTTACTAATATGCCGAGTACATTCATGAGGTTCATGAACTATATAATGCACCCTCTAATTGGAAGATGTGTGGTTGTGTACTTTGATGACATATTGGTATACAGTACTGACCTAAATGACCATGTTCAACATCTTTGCAAAGTATTTGACATTTTATGAATCAAGAAGTTGTATGGAAATGTGAAGAAATATACATTTTACCAGAAAGAGGTGATCTTCCTCGGGTTTCTAGTGACAACAGAAGGACTCCAATCAGATGAGGAGAAGATCTAAGCTGTTCTTGAGTGGCCGTTGCCTAAGAATGTCATTGAGGTTTAAAGCTTTCATGGCTTAGCTTCTTTCTATAGGCGATTTATCAAAAACTTCAGTAACATAGCCGCTCCCTTGATTGAGCTGACAAAGAAGAATGAAGGGTTCAGGTGGAATGATCGAGCTGAGTAAAGCTTTAGGGAGATCAAGGAGAAGCTCACTTCGGCACCTACCCTTTTACTACTAGATTTTGACAAACCCTTTGAATCGGAATGCGATGCATTGGGAGAGGGAATTAGTGCTATCTTAATGTAAGAGTGACGACTCGTCGCCTACTAAAGCGAGAAGCTTAGTGGTCATGCTTGAACCATTCTATATGCAAGAAAGAGTTATACTCTCTTTACTAAGCCCTTATTATTTGGCAATACTATTTGTTGCCACAAGAGTTTGTTATTTATATGGACCATGAGTCTTTGAAACATCTAAGGAGTTAGAATAAGCTTTTAAATAGGCAAGACAAGTGGTTAGAATTTATGGAAGGTTTCTCATACATTATCCATCATAAGAAGGGAAGCCCAAATGTGGTGTTTGACACTTTGTCATGATGGCAAACCTTATCAACCACTTGGCAAACCAAATTATTAGGATTCTCACTCATTACGGGCTAGTACACTCATGATCCTCATTTTGACCCCATCATAGAATAGTATAGGGATGGAATTGTCGCCAAGGGATATTATCTTAAGGAATGCTATTTGTTCAAGGACTGAAGGCTGTGTATATTGAATTGTTCCATGCATGAGCTATTGATTAGGGAAGCTCATATCAGTGGATTATTAGGTTACTTTGGGGAGACCAAGATAGCTAACCTATTGAAGGAAAACTTTTACTAGCCAGGTTTGGCTAAGGATGTCTATAAGGAAGTTAGTAGTTATGAAGTGTGCAAGTGAGCTAAGGAGAAGAGAGAGCCTTATGGAGAGTACATGCTGTTGCCAATATTAACCTTATGTTAGCTCAACCTTAGCATGGACTTTGTCCTAGGTTGCCTTGGACATCTAGAGGCAAACATTCTATCTTTGTTGTAGTGGACCGCTTCATCAAGATAATGCACTTCATTTTGTGCCATCGAAATAACAATGATTTATATATTACTGATTTGTTTTTGCAGGAGGTTGTTCAACTACATTGGATATTGAAGACTATTGTCTCAAATCGAGACATAAAATTTTTGAGTTACTTTTGAAAGACTCTTTAGAGAAGACTTGGAACAAAACTTGTATTCAGTTCTAGTAGCCACCCTCAGATTGATGGCCAGACTGAAGTGGTAAATAGGATGCTAGGAAATTTGCTCAAAGCTATCATAGGAAAGAACTTGATGGATCGAGTTCTGTGCCTATTGTTAGGACCCTAAAAGGGGTCTAGTAGGATCACCTAAAATTTTCATAACATGTGTATACCCATGATATGAAAACCGTCTTACAAGTCAGAGATTGTAAGACTCCAAATAACAAATCACTAAGATTAATGATTTTCAAGTAATTAATTTATTATAACATGACATAATTTATAATTATAAATAACTATGGATGTTCGATATCCCACAGTTCTTCAGAACCACAGAGAATCGGTATCTCCTATCAAATAATAAGATAGGATATACTAGCATTATAGTAAGGTTTAATAAATAAATATTTTCTATAAAGGATGTCTATGTATCATCTAAAAAGTACTCAGCTACTTCTAATACTAATGTACATATCTTCATCTCGTATTCAGCACTCGAGACATATCGCAATCCCATCGTATGTAAACCTGCAAAGGAAACTAAGGGGGAATGAGCATAAAACAGCTCAGTGAGTTCGTTCCTCACCACTACCATTCAAGCAAGTTTTCACACATTATTATCACACATACAAGCAAGCTATCTACATACATAATGAATGCAGGCATGATGAATGCAAGCAACACATCCATAGGTGTCCGGAACTATGGAAGGTGTAGAATTACGTTGTCTACACTTTGATTATCCCCTATACTTACCCGCACATGGCACCTCAGCTTACCCGCGTGAGGCTACCTAAGGGCACCACCCCATTAGGCAAAACTCGACTATTACCCTAGCTAAGAAAAGAATTTCAATCCAAATAGGGGGAGTCTAAACTAGGACTATCCACCCTCTAAGGCCCCTCGGGTACAAACATGCGAGTCCTCTCACAACCAAAAGTAACCAAGGCCTTTCAGGCACAATAAAGTGAGTCTTCTCGCTATCAAGTGGAGAACCCATGCTAGCTTTGCCTTAACATTAAAAATACTATTTATGGCTCCACAAGCTCTTACAGCGATCATGCAAAAATTTGTTTAAGGTTAGAAATGCTTTTGCCAAAAATACTTTTCTTAAGATTTTTGCAAGGCTAATACTCTCCATTCATACCTTTACCAAGTCATAAACATGTGACGAATAGAACCGGTTATTTAGGCAGATATTTATATTTATTAATTTAAAAAGGTGATCATACGGATGATAGCATATAAACAGAACAGTTATTCAAACATACAAGCAATAGTAAACAGCAAAACATCATACAAGTAACATGTACAAGCAAGTAGCAGGTCATTAGAACTCCTTCACTTGGATTATTGCTCATTCTCTATGCCTTTAGGGTTTCCAGGACTCGATATCGAATGCCTAAATCAAAATGGTAAACCTTATAAGTGTTTTGAGAATTTAGACTCCTTAGTCAACTAAAAGTCTATTGTAGTTTATCTAGTTTCCTCCAATATAACTCGAGTATAGTGTGTATAGGGTTACCATACTCCATGAGATTAATAGTAACTATTTTCTTATATTAGTAAGGTATGAGGCTTCCTTTATGTATTTTGTAATTTTTTTGTTTTGATTCCGATATTTGCGAACTTATAGTTGTTTTTCATCATTTTCGGACGTATGCTCATACTGTGATGTTTGTTTTGGACGTTAAGACCCGTGTTTTACGATATGGGCTAAATTTATTGACATTTTATCTTATTAAAGTTTAATTATTCCTATTGGCTAGTTTTATGTTCCATTTTAGTAGTTAATGATTTAATTAGCCATTTAGTCTTATACTTAGGGGCTTTTACTTTGCTATTATTAATTTATGTAATTAATTATGTATGATTCAATTTAGAAAGTGTATTAGGGTTTACTAATTTAGGATCCTAATTATGATACACTCTTCTTCTTTTCTTAGTTTATAATCTATGCTTATGTCATGCTTACATCATCATTTGCTTATGTCATTGCTTATGTCGTCTTTTGATTACCTCATTGCTTACTTCATCATTTAATTACATAAGCCTTACCTTATGCTTATGTAATGTCTCAATGTCTTATGTATACTTCAATTAAACTACTATATGTATATACCTTTACTATTCTTATATGTATACTAGTATACTTAAACATAGACTTATACATGTACTTATACTTATACCGTATTTATACTTGTATACATAATCATATATCTATACGGTCATATACGTATTTTTATACAAAAATTCGTATGCCTAATCTTTTCCTTAAGAAAAGCTTCCTAATTCCATTCTTTTGTGTTCTTAAGTGTGTAATTAGTGTAGTATAAGTATGTATAGTTAGGTTTTGTTTTAATTTAGGTTATGTACATGGAAAATACTCATGTACCATGCTTCTCATGCTTCCCTTCTTTTCGGTTTACCTCATGTACACATTCTTTAAGCACATATTCATGTTTTCCTTTCTTCTTCTTCATGATTCCTAGATTTCTACACTTAAAGATGAGAACTTTGTGCTCTCTTCTTCAAGACAACACTAAACACATAACTACTTATCTAATCAACCTAATTAACTAACTAATGAATAATATAAAGCAACATAAAACAACTTAAAGACATACCTTTAATTGTGTTGGAGTTATGGAGACAAAAAGTGAAATTGTGAAAGTGAAAGAGGAAGAAGAAGCTCACGGCAAGAGGGAGTTGTGATTTTTTGTTTTGTTTCTTTTGTCTTGTGTTGATTATGGAAGAAGGCAAATGGTGGGGCCTAGAAGGGAATAAGTGGACGGCAACAATCGAGGAGAAAGAGAAGAGAAAAATCAAAAGAAAAGATAAGAGAAGCCATCATGAAGGAGTAGATATTTTCTTTATCTTTTAGTCTTTTGTTGACTTTTCAAAGTATTGACTTGGTCAACCCTTTGACTTTGGTCAACATGTGTTGACTTGGTCAACTTTCCTTAAGTATGTGTAATTTTGTCCACATAATGTAGTAATTAAGGGAAATTAAGGAAAAAATGAAGGAAATGAGGTATTTGGTGAATTGATTAGTAAACATAGTTGATGAGGTCTTACTTTAAGTATTTATAACCTAAAAACATCATTTGGTAAACTACTTAGTGTCACTAGTATGAAAAATACTAATTAGGATATTAAAGTTTACTACATTTGGCTTAAGCTTCAACTATATCTCTAACTCTATGTAATACTAACCTAGTTATATACTTAGAAGATGCATGTGATCTAGAATGCAATATCTTAGTTTCTAAGGGATCACTTAAGTATTCTAATTGTTTATGCATGATTGAGGGTTATTTTTAGTCGTTTACCTATGAAATAGCAATATATGGAGGATATATTATAACTTAGGGTTTTAGGGTAAATTATGGTGAATTAGTGCTTTTATATCCTTAAAGTTATGGTTTTAGGGTTCTTATTACTTTATGGCACAATCTCTAATGTTTTCACACATTTAGGGTTTCATATATTCTTACGCGATTAAATTTTCGATTGTCATCTTAGGGTTTTGATGAGGTTCGAGGTTTTAGGGTCTTCGTATGTAGTTAGGGGTTCAATTGATGATTTAAGGTTTTTCGTATCCACTTTAGGTTTTGGATTGAGATTTTTATTGGTTTTAAATCTCATTGGCTCTTCTGAGTTTAGGAAATTATCTACAGTTTGGACGTTTGTTTCTATACTTAAAAAGCTAAATTCGCGGAGTTTACACCTACTAGTTGTGGAGTTCACATACAACTGAATTATCTATAGTACTATTGGGAAGACCTCATTTGAGGTCATCTATGGCCTTAACCCTACTATTCCCCTAGAGATGATTGATGCTCTAGTAGCTACTAAAAAGAGTCAATCTAAAGTTGACTGAACATAAGAATTGCATGAACTACACTAGTCTGTAACCAAGAAGATTGCCAAATTCAATTAAAGACAGCAAGAAATTGGTAGCTAAGGCTACTAAACTGTTTCTTTCCACCAAAGAGACTCGGTATGGATATACCTCAGTCAAGAACGATTCCCACACTTAAGGTAGAATAAGCTATCTCCTTAAGCTGATGGTCCATTCAAAATCCTGAAGAAGATCAACCACAACGCTTACTAAATTGAGTTACCTGATGACTACGATGTTTCTTCTACATTCAATGTGTCTGATCCGATCCCTCACCAACCAATAGAAGAAGAATACCCCACATGCAACCTAGAAGAAGAAGTAGAAAGCCCTCCAGCTTTGAGAGCAAATCTTTCTGACCCCTAGGCAAATGATAGAAATTAAGCCCACGGACTAATTACTCATAGCCGAGCTAGAGGACTCTAAGGACTCGTGTAGAGAATACTAGCTTGAAACCAAAGCCGAGATGAGGACCCTTATGCCGAACCGATCCCCTACTGACTTGACTGTTATATCCTCACATGTATTAAACTTACTCCTACCTAACGGCAAAGTCTCATTCTAGAAGACAGCTTAGGAATGGTTGAGCCAAACTCCCCTACTAACCACAGGCATTTGACTCTAATTCAGTTGACTTTTTTACTAGACTGATTGGCTCTTGACTTGATCTAGATCAGGTCGACGCTTGACTATAAACGTTATTCTGCTTCCACCTACCTTTTATCATATTTCTCCCATCCAGCCATAAAGTGATACGTATCTTCTGACATAATAATCCAGAATGATTCTTTCTTTTTCGTATTGAATATTATTTCCCCTTTTTATATGCGAAAGCAGCAAATCAATATAGAATTATTCACTTTGAGCAACCTTAGTGTTATTGTTATCATTTAACTCTTATCTATTCTCTTTAGAAAGGAGTAGTGGCAAATGACCCTTCAGTTCGGATGAATGTGTCATATTTGGCAGATTGTAGGTTGAGTAGGATCGAGTGGTGTGTCATATCCATTCGGTAGCTGCTTGAACTTTGCTAACTCTTTTTTCCCTATTTGTTTTGGTTTGCTTTGTTGTGGTGTTTCTCCGTATGTCCAATCTTAGAGATGCATCATATCCTTTTAGGTTTTTGTGAGCTAATTGAGAGTAGATAAAATAAAGTATAGAGCAAGCATAATATAGATTCACAAATATTAGAACTATAAAACATTTAATTTCATAATCCGAGTTATTAAGACAAATTGTCTATGCAAGGAACTCAGGCCATGCTTATGTACATGATATGTATTGGTACAGATATCCTATGCTCTTCCAATTACTTATCTAGTTAGTCGATATATCTAATCATTTGGATATAATGATTAGGAACCTAGAGGCAACAAGGAGTTACTTAGAAGTAGGACCCCTAAACTTAGTAAAATAGATACCACCCATTGTGGTTTGGAAATCCAAAACATAGCTGGCTTAGTTGAAACCATACATCATGACCAAAATAAGTTGAACAATGCAATTCTATATGCTTAAAACCTAGCTTAGCAATATTCAAGCTTTTAGAAACTTGACTAGTAGGTTTTTTCGTGCCATTCCATGAATGTAATAAGCAAAACAAAAACCCAGTATCAAGCACAAATCTTAAGTTCCACGTCATAAACATTTTTTCTATCACAACTCTAGCTTTGTTTCTCAACTTTAAAATTCATTCCTTCATATAAGAGGGTTCACTTAGGTGAACACCTAGAGGGAAAGATCAGTTTCCATGTTTTTCGAACAATAAAATGCATTTACTAATAAGTCAGACATAAGGAAACACTTCAATGAATCAATGCATAATTAACAGAGTCAAATACTCAATCAATCAGTCACAAATTGTAGTTTGTGATAAAACTGACTCCAAGTCAAGTAGACATGAGTCTACTTGCATAAAAATAGAAATATCCACTTACTTGGGCTTGATTGTACCGCAAACTCCCAAGCTTCACAATGTGGTTCTTCCTCACCTATCATACCTTGGAAAATACACAGTCTTTAAGTCTACTACGGATCGAAACGAAACTCTTATAAGCTTTTACCACTGCGTTTCTAAGCTTCTTCTAATCATATCTTATTTGTTTCTAATTTGATTTTAGTAAACTTTATATTATCACAATCTTTATTTTAAGTACTATTAGGATATCTTAAGAAATAAGACTGACTAATAGTGTTACAATTCTAAGATTATCTTTTCTCGCTATCGACTTAGTTGTACTTCATCGTAACTTTGTAATTAATCCTAATAAGCTTTAGTTCTAAACTAAAAACCTTAAAAGTCACACTTTCTAAACATGACTAGTAACCCTTACTATTTCTGAAAGTGTTCATTTTACATGAATTTGACAAATATTTTACTAATACTAATTACTATATTATATATTAAGATAATATAAAGGCCTTTATTAGGAAAATACACAATAGATAGTATACAAGCTTGATTAAGTCCATGAAAAATCTTATATACTCACAAAAATATGTAGTTTAATACTGACCACTCATAGTATTTATATAGGTTATCACTTATTTTCACAAGAATAGAATTTTTAGCTTGAAATTAGGAAAATAAATAAATTTAATTACAAGATAAAAATCAGGTACTCCAAACATCATTATAGACTTCCAAAAGTTAGAATATGTAGAGTTTATTCATTGATTTTATCATAAACTAATTATTCCAACAAAACAACAAAATTGCAAGTTTTATTCAAAATAATTATAATAAATAGTAAACATGCTTATTTTAAAAAATTCTTATTGCCATAATTAAATACATATATCAAACATATTATGTACAAAAAGTAGGCTTGAAACAACATCATCTAATATTTCAAAATTTTAATTTAATTTTCATCCAAATAGGGCAATTCCTTAAGCACCCTATATTTCCAATAACTATTTAATTAAAATAAAATTACTAGATTAATCTACACATAAAATAACTTTGGAAAACAAAATTTCATAATTAAATAACATCATTTGATAATTTTAGAAAATTTAACAAGTTTCAACTAAAAAATTAAGTCACTTGAACCTGTCGTCTTCAGCCACCCTTCGATGGCGAGGCCTTATTAAAACAGCTAGATTCCCTACCCACTTTCTGATCTCTAAGCCACTCCGATTCGGGTTGCTTCTATCCTAGTGAATTGCCTTAAACTAGAATTGACTTCACTTTTGCCTTATTTTTCTAATTTTGTTCTAATTTTTTCTAAATTTTCTTAAGCAATTTTTCTTATGTTTCCAGATTTCCAAAATGTTGATTTGATGTGTAAAGGCCTTATTTGTAGGTTTCAAGTTGGTTTGATTTAATAAAAATTAGACATGTGGAATACACGTCATTTTTCTAAAAATCCTAAGCTTAAGGTGGCAATTCCCTATTAAATTGATGATGACTCATTTTTTCCATTGTTTCCTACGCTGCCACTTCATTTGGTGATTCACCATTATATTAATTAACCTTATTTTTATAATTTATTGTTATTATATGTATATATTTAATACATATAATGTATATCTTATGTAAATGCATGTACATTGTATGTAATTCAACTTCATTTAGTATTTTTGTAAGTTAAGTAACTTATTTATAATATGTCACTACATCTCAAAGCTTGAATTTCGTGTTTTCGATAATTACCAACTTTATAGATAAATTGATGTTTTTCTTAAATTAATCCTTTTATATAGTTTATTTTAAGAATTAACTTTACTAGGATACTTCTTTTAACTTTTCTAACTTTACTATGAAGTTTGAACTAAAATGAATAATCTTACTCGATACCAAAAATTTAGGGGCTAGGATCTTAGGGTTATCATATTGGCTTAAAACCCTAAGGTATTACAATGTTGTAGGAATCATTAACTAAAGATCCTTTAGATTATTGTTTGAAACAAGGAATCCAGGAAGAACCATCTAATGATCCAAAAATAGCCAATACAGAAGCTTAGTTAGAAGCTAAT
This sequence comes from Lumnitzera littorea, assembly GCA_024138015.1. NCBI lineage: Eukaryota > Viridiplantae > Streptophyta > Magnoliopsida > Myrtales > Combretaceae > Lumnitzera > Lumnitzera littorea. The sequence goes on from JAMXBB010000002.1 coordinate 59,739,479, forward strand.
CCTCCATCTATGGAGAGAAGGTTGAGAGTTTCAAGTGGGTAAAAGAATCAAAGCTAAAGCCCTCTATCGAGAAGCTATTAGAGCTAGAATTAAAGCAACTAATAGATTATTTGGAGTATGCTTTTCTATAGGAAAACTTAAAACTATCTATGATAGTATCCACTAATTTAACTGGGCAACAAAAGGAGAAGTTTTAGAATGTGTTAAGAGATCACAAGAGGGCAATCACTTAGAAGATCTCTCACATTAAAGGAATTACTCTCTTGTTCCACACTCATAAAATCTTGTTAGAAGAAGGTCACAAATTAGTAGTGCAACAATAAAGATGTCTAAGCTTGAATATGAAAGTAGTTAAGGTAGAAGTAATAAAACTTTTGGATGCAGGCATGATTTATCCTATTTTTTTATAGTTCTCAAGTTAGTCTTATGTAGGTTGTACCTAAAAAGGGAGGAATGACAACAGTACCAAACAAGTGGAATGAGTTAATTCCGATAAGAGTAGTTATTGGCTGGTGAGTCTATATTGACTATAGGAAACTTAATGATGCCATGAGGAAGGATCACTTCCCTTTGTTGTTTGCTGGCCAAATGTCAGAGTGCTTATTAGGTCATATGTATTACTCATTTTTAGATGGTCTATCAAGTTATTTTCAAATTCCTATCACCTTGGAGGACTAAGAGAAAACTACTTTTACATGTCCTCATGGTGCTTTTGCATATAGCATAATACCTTTAGCCTTTATAATGCACCCGTGACATTTATGCATTTCATGATTGCAATTTTTGATGAATTGATAGAGGATATAATAGAAGTTTTTATGGATGATTTCTCGGTTTTCAAGAATTGATGTGATCATTTTCATAGGAATCTAGAGAAAATATTGGCTAGATGTGAAGAAACAAATTTAGTATTAAGTTGAGAAAAGTGCCATTTTATGGTACAAGAGGGCATAGTATTAAGACACAAAGTATTTTGAAGAGATATAGAGGTATATCATGCTAAAATTGATACTGTTTCAAAATTTCCCCACCCTCATCTATTAGAGCCATATGTAGTTTCTTAAGTCATGCTAGATTTTATAAGAGGTTTATTAAAGATTTTTTAAAAATAGCTAGATCATTAACCTGGTTGTTAGAAAAAGATGCTCCATTTATATTTTCTTAAGACTATTTGGATGCATTTAATACTTTAAAAGATAAATTAACTCATGCCCCTAGAATGGTAGCCTTTAATTAGAGTTGACCATTTGAATTAATGTGTGACATTAGTGATTATGCTATAGGGGGAGTTTTAAGTCGAAGGTGGGAAAAGCATTTCTAACCAATTTATTATGTAAGTAAGATCCTCATTGAAGCTTAGGAAAATTACACTACCATAGAAAAAGAGCTGTTGGTAGTGGTCTTCACATTTGATAAATTTAGGTCTTGTCTAATTTTTTCTAAAGTTATTGTCTATATTAACCCCTTAGCTTTGTGGTATTTGTTAAATAAGACATATGCCAAGCTAAGATTGTTTAAGTAGATATTACTACTTTAAGAATTTGACCCAGAGATTAAGATAAGAAAGGACCTAAGAATTTGGTAATTGACCATCTCTTGCACTTAGAAAACCCATCATTAGAAAAGCTTATTAAACAAGATATAAATGATGAGTTCCTAGATGAAAAACTGTACCAAACAAGTCCTTGGGAAACTCCTTAGTTTACTAATATAGCAAATTACTTGGAAGCTAGAATTCTTCCATCAGGACTAGATTATAGATAAAAGAAAAAGTTTTCCATGATATTAGAAATTATTTTTAAGAAGACCCTTATTTATTCAAAATTTATGCAGATCAAATACTTCATAGGTGTTTATCTCATTTGGAAGGTTAGTGGATTTCAGAATATTATCATGTAGACCTGATTGGAGGACATCTTAGTACGAACAAAACAACTTGTAAGGTCCTTGAGTATGGTTTTTATTAGCTAACATTGTTAAAGGATGCTTAGAAACTTATTGAATAATGTGATAGATGTCAAAGGATAAGGAACATATCTAAGAGAGATGAAATGCCACATAATCCAATACAAATCTATGAAGTTTTCGATATTTAGGGCATTGATTTTATGAGACCATTTTTGAATTCGAACGGAAACAAATACATCTTAATAGGTATAGATTATGTATCTAAATGGGTAGAAATTCATACTTTACCAACTAATGATGTTAGGGTAGTGAAATGGTTCCTAAAAAGTTTGTTTTCTATATTTGGTGCTCCTAAAGCACTCATTAGCTAAAGAGGAACCTAATTTTGTAATGTCTAATTAGAAAAGGCATTGAAGCGATATGGAGTTTCTCACTAGATTGCAATTCCAAACTACCCTTAAATTAATGTAATGATTTTTTTATTTTTAATTATATTAATAAGTTCGAGTTTAGGCTTGTCTAGATATATGAGCTTAAGTTCATTTAGAAATATGAGCTTGAGCTTATTTATAGGCTCATTAAGATATATGAGCTTGAGCTTGTTTACTTGAACGAGCCAAGTTGAACTTATACTAGTTGTAGAAAGCCTGTGCTAACTTATCCCAAGTATCAATCTCATTCAAATCTAATTAGGCATACCAAGTTAAGGCGGGCCTAGTCAAGTTGTCTTAAAAAGTTTGGACCATCACCTTATCGTACTTCATGTATTTTCCCATTTTCCTTATGTACAACCCAGTGTAGAGTTTTGGGCAGCTAGTCTCATCGTATTTCTCAAATTTTGGCACTTTAAATCTTTTTGGGAAGTCATCGTCTTTATATGTCAGCAAATTAATCATCCCAGTCTATTCAAACCCATTAACCATTTTTAGGGTTTTCATTTTCTCGATCAACTTTTGCATAAACTTTCTTTCCATCTCCTAATGTTTCTCCCTAATCTCTTTCATCCATACTTCAACATTAGGGACTGATTCTTCATCTTCTAATTTAGGGGGTGGGGTCATTTCTACATTTTGATTTGGGTTGACTTGAGATCTTTATCTATCGTTAAGAATCCCGATAGCTTAAGTAAGAGCCTGAATCTGTTTGGTCATCTTGTTCATGTTTTCTTCCAGAGTTACTACTCTTAGATCGGGCTTGGTTTAACTGACATTTCTAGTACCCTAAGTTGACATCCTGGATTTAGAACGAGTGAATATCTGGCTTCTAGTTGAGTCTACTCGTTTGGATGCTATCTTTGAAATCCTATGCGAAAACCTAAGTTTTAGACTTTTTGGTGAATTAAATTTTTTTTTATTTTTTTTGTCTCGTTGTTTGCCTCTTTTTTGTGTGTTTTTTTTTATTTTCTCTTTTTTTTTTCTTCTAAAAAGTCAACTAAACAAATAAATGAATAATAATAATAATAATGAGTAAAAGACTGCACAATTAATGAAAATTTTATTTACTAAAGTTGCAAATTTATTAATCATAAGATCTAAATTATACAACGGACTAAAAGAAAAGAGAAGAAAAACTCCTAACTAATCTTCCTAAAAACTTAAATCTTATATTTACAAGTGTTAGCGGATCTGGTTGGGATGAGCTTCATTAGCTTCCCTCATAAATCTTCGTACCGTAACGTCCCTTTCTCGAATCTTGCTCCTCAAGAATTGATTTTCCTTTAATAGTCTATCATTTTTCAGCTTTGACTCTTCAACGATTCTCTCACTTTCTTAGAACTAGGCTTCAACTTTAGCCTGTATGGTGTCTCGTTAACCTTGCTCATTGGATGAAAGACGTGCTGGTTCTGGCTCATGTTTGAATACGTTTGAAGCTTCATACCGTATCTTTCCAGTCTTATCCAACTGATCATAAATGAACTACTTGGTGGCTCGGTATTTTTTTGACTCTACCTCTCAAAGTTCCCACATTGACTATTTTTTTGACTTCTCTCTGTTCCTACAACTTTACGAGTTTTACTAGTCATTGAATAGCCATGGATAGATAAGGATCTTGATAATTTATCATGACGACGTCTAAGGAGTCTCTATAAGCTATCTCTTGAAGTGGACCTAACTGTTTGGTGACATAAGATGGGAAGTATCTTGTATAGCCAGTAATATCGATAAGGGGGACTCCTACATAGTTGGCACATCCTAAGATGGCTTGAGTGTAATGGCTCCATCTAGCTGTCTACATAAAGTCTACTGGTTCCATTTTGCTAATAACTGACACCCATCCATTAAATTGCGCTTTATCTAATATTTTGAGGTGGCCGACAAAGTCATCAATTAGATTCATATTTTCAATCAGGGATTCTCTGAGAAGATTTTGTCCATACCCTTATGTGTGATTGAGAAACTATACGGCAAGGATTGTAGGGTTAGCTGTAAAATAATTGCACCCCTACTTCTTTAAGTGGATGAGTGTCCTAAATTGGTCTGCCAGTAATGCTAGTATATAAGATTTATCGGCTAGGAATTGAGTTACTAGCTTGGTAACTCTATAATGGACTTGACTAGACTTGAAGGGAAATAGCACTATTCTAAACACTGCTACAATAAATGCGTTGACCCTCTTTTCGACCCACAATTCATATCCTCTATAGAAGATCTGATGATATCTTTGATAAGCATTTAGGCTTAAAAACCAGTCCTCTAGTCTTAGGATGCTGAAACATTTTTGGCCCTCTAAAGACATGAATGGCACCAAGGTTGACTTCTCAAGTCCCAATAATGTCATGGAAGCTTTCTCGGGCTAGATTTTGATATTCGGGATAGCTATGCTTGCTTCGAAGGGTAGGGCACAGAGTAGCTGCAAGTACTCTTCTATAGTAGGTGTCAATATGTGTAGGTGGAAGTTGTAAGTAGTAGATTCTAGATCCTAGTGATGGATAAGGCCCTGAATTAGAGGCTAGTGGAGCTGGACCCACATAAGGGATATGACTAGCCCAATTTTGCAAATGGTCTTGCTCAGTAGGCGGAAACTGGTTCAACCAATCTTTCGGGACGGCTTTGGGGAAGGAATACTTATTCAACTGGACCTCATGGATGGGCTCTGGACTGACATTACCTTAACTCTCCATATCTATATTATAAAAAATATATAAATGAAATAAAAGGCAACGATTATTTACAATAAAGCTACTAAATTTAGAATAAAGTTGGATATGATGTTAATAATTTTGTAGCTTTTTCAAAGATTTTCTTAGAAATTGCTTAGTTTTTCGTTAACTAAGGAGCAATAAAAAAAAAAATACATATAATATAAAAAATAAAATATTTATAGAGAAACGAGCATAATCCAACATATAAAAAATGCAATATGTTATATACAGATGCAATGCAATAGGGTTGGTAATTAATAAATTATAGGAAATATGATGCATCCGCGGTCAAGGAGCACCCTTATATATAAGTAGGTTTGAAATAGGATTTTTTTTTTTTTTTAAATGAAGCTCATAAATACTTATATGTAAGAGTTACTGGTTGTTGTTGTTTTTTTTTAAAATTAATTTCCCTTTTTTTAAAAAAGAAAGTCAAATTGATCGCAAATTAATTGGGCTTCTCCTATAATTTAAAAAAAACTACCCCTTTTTTCGAAAAAGATGATGCAAGAGGATAGGGTCTATAGGTCCCAATTTCTATAGCTTCAAGGCTTTCAGAAAAGAAGCCTAGTGGGCTACATTGAAGCCTAAGTAGGCTCGCTTATTAGCATTAGGCGGGGGTAGAGACCCTAACGACTTGAGGGTTACATAATGGCGGCTCGTCTTAGGTTCCTAAGGTGGCCTAAGTCTAACCACATCTAAACATACAAATGGTTAATAAGAAAAAAAAAACCCTAATTTCCCTAGAGGGCCCATTGGGCTATGCTTTTTCATATTAAGGCTTGCATCACAAAAAGACAATTAGTACAACTATAATATAATACAAAATAAAATAATAATAGAAAAGCCCATCAAACTTTTTTTTTTTTTAATTCTCACATAGCTAGCCCACTAAGCCTCTCTAGTGGAGTCGTTAATTCTATTGAGCTTTATTTTAGTTTCCTAATTTAACCTATATCAAGCTTAACCCTCTTAATATAAATTACTTAACATTAAACTAAGGAAATACTTTTAAAAAAATTTAAAAAATTGAGGTTGTCAACCAGTTTAACTAGTAAAAAACCTAAGAAATCTAATTTTTGAAAGAAAAACCCTACTAACTATCTTTTTGAAAAAAAAAAAAAAACTAGATTAAGGTTTTTTATTTTTCAAAACCACTATGTGTCAAAATGTATATTTTATATTTAAAAAACATGATTTTTCAAGAAAAAAAAAACTTAATTCAACTAAATTTTATTGGAATAACTAAAAAAATTGCAATAAAAAAACTAATAACTAAAAAAAAGACTTGCACTTAAACAAAAAAACAAATTAATAAAAGAAAAAAAAAACATAATTAATGAAATAAATAAAGAAAAATTAATAAAATTTTACCTAGCATCGGATTGTCGACAATTAGGCGAACGTGTGGGCAAGTTGAGCAAAAGTTGGGTGAGTGAGGGTGAGATTAGGTGACAACGAGGGCCAGGATATAGGTGAGCACAGAAGATTATGGGCAAGCGAGGGTAAGGTACAGCTGAGCACAGGTGACTGTAGGCAAGCAAGGGTAAAGTACGGGTGATAGTAGGTATACAAGGGTGATAGTGGGCGATGGCAAGTGAGGATTTGGGTGAGCATAGGTGACTATGGGTGAGTAAGGGTAAATGAGAGCAATAGTAGCGAGGCGTAGGAAACAGTGGGTGAGTGAAGGCAATAGTAGGTGATGGCAAGTCGAGATTGAGCGAGAGCATGGGCGATTGGGTGGTGTTGGGGGACGGCTCGGGCAAAAGTGGGTAATGGTTGGGGGCTGCATGGTCGGTGGTTTGTATGGTGGTTATGGGGTAGTGTTTGTGAAGGAGTGTAAATGTGTGATCTTTTAAAAAAACTATACTCCAATCCTTCGTTGACGTACTATTTATAAACTCAAAATCAAATATTTTATTTCGAAAGTACAGAAGATACGATTATGATTTGTTAAGGATTTACCTTAACTTCTAAAAACCTTAATTTATTTTGGGCTTTTTTTATTTTTTTTCAAGCTCCAATCCGATCTGCTACAATTTAGCCCAATAATTCCCTAATTTGATTTAAGCCCCTAAATTAGATGAATTTTTATTTTACATTGGTCTGGCCCAAAATTAATTAAGCCTATATAGTCTTCTAATCCAATAATCCAACTCACAATACGACTCGACTTATGACTCAACCTGCTATGACTTGACTTGATTTTCTTTTTTTCTTTTTCATTTTTCATTTTTTTTTCTTTTAATTTTAGTTTTTATTTTTTATTTTTCTATTTTTTGGTTTGTTTATTACCTTGGCTCAATCAACAAAATTGATAAAAAAGTTAGTAAAAATGAGGTGTCTACATGGGCGACCTAGTTTAGATCTATCTCAATTGAGAAAGATTTCCATATCTAAGGAAGAATAAGTTATCACCCTAAGCTAATGGACCATTCAGGGCCTTAAAGAAGGTCAACCACAATGCCTACCAAATTGAGATGCTTAAATACTACGATCTTTCCTCAACTTACAATGTGTTCAACTCGCTTCCCTACCATCCAGTAAAAGAAGAAGGAAGGCACTCGAGAGAGTTGTAAGAAGAAGGAGACTTTTTAGATTTGGGGAAAATCTCCCAATCCCCTAAGAAGATGATAGGAATCAATATCCTAGACCTTTAATCGAAAGTTGAGCTGAAGAACTTTAGGGCTTAACATGATGTGTCCAAGCTTTAGTGCCACTTTAAGTTAAAGAGTCCTTTGGGCTAAGCTTTATTATACTTCTTCCAACTTGAATATTGGATGCTAGTCATGGTAGACTTTAGGATGCTAGTCGACCCAACTTGATCAAGATTAGGTCGACTGACTATCTAGTACTTCACTTAGTCCTTTGTTAAGTTGTCTAACTTGGTTATCAAGCTACCTAAGATCTCAAGGTCCCTAATCACCAAGAGCTAGCTGAGCATCTACTTTTTCCCATTCCTTTTGTTAGTGCTTCTAACTCAAAATGGACACATGTCCTCGACTTATGATCCTATGATAATTCTTCGATAGATTCCCTTTCATTTGTTTGTCCATTTCCCCCCCTTTTAGAATGTATACTAGGAATTCATTGTCATTTATCTTGTAATTTACGCCTTTTATCTTTTCTATTCTTGTAACCCTAGAAGGCTAAGTATAAAAGGGCTTCTCTTGAATTAACAAATAACAACTTTTCATTATGGAATATACCTTGCATTTTTTAGAGTATTTCTACTTCCTTTTTCTTTTCTTATCTAACTCCTTTAGCAAGAGATAGTGGCAAGTAACCTTAGTGAACATCTTGTACATTATATCAAGTGTTCATTAGGCCATGTAGATCGATTTGTGTGCCATTTCCACTCAATTGCACCTTAGTTTTGCTAGCTTTTCTTTGTTCTTAGTTCCATCATAGTGCACATGGGAATCATAGCCAAGATGATCCTTATATTGTACCTTTCAGCTAAGATAGGATCTAGTAGACCCCTATCCCATATGTTTTGATCAAGTACTTGTAGGCATATTCTACATTTAGAGATAGTACTTGATTAGAGCTATAGATTAGTTCCCTTATTCTCCTTATCTCTTATATGGGGAATTTGATGAACCCTTAAGCCTTTTGATCTTAATTAGGAGGTAGTTGAGGAAGTTCCTAATAATGGATTACTTGATGAGCATAAGAAGATTCCCTCGAATAATGAACCTAAGGAGCATGAGGAAAAGGAATATGAGGTGTCAGTTGAAGAGTCCAAGGAGGATCCATCAGATGACTTGAATGAGGCATTAGCTTAAGCTATAGCAAAGCTAGCGAAATAGGGAGAGGTAAGTAATAATAATGTCTAGAAAATTACAATGATACTAGAAACTCCATAGATCATATAGGTGGCTTAGATAATGAGGCAAATAGTTGGGTAAATGCTACTATTGGAGACATATTGGATTCCCTTAAAGGATGTGATAAGTTCTATTAGCTCTAGTAGTGCAAACAATTAGTAGGGTTGATGATATGGTACAATTAGTGGTTCGAGAGAATGTTAGAGCTCGCTTATGGTAGATGACAACAAAAGTTTTAGGTATATCATGCCTTTTGATGTACCTTACTTCCTTTTGGCATAGCTTGATATTTTGATGTATTTTTGCTTTTGTAAATGTTTTGGCATGTTTTGAGGCTTTAGAACTAATGTATAAGGACCACATATATATATATATCTTTTGTATAAAACATTGTAAATATCAAGTTTGTAAATTTTTTTGTATGTAATCCTATAAATGTTGAGTTATATCCTTACTTTTCTCATGTGTATATGTATGTAATATTGATGTAAACCAAGTGCTACGTCAATAGTAGATTTGTAGTTATTAATATCCTTTTATATTCTGATTTATGGGTATATGCATGCCTATTTCATTAACTACACATTTAGAAACCAAGAATGACTTATTATTAATTGTAATTGCTGGCTTAGGAAAAGAGAAAACACTAATATTATATCTTGGTAGAACATATAAATGGTAATAACAATGAAAACTAGTCTATAACAAGCCAAGCACCACTGTCGCTTGATCCTTCTCAAGAAGAATACATTGGAAATGGATAGCTACCACCTCTTACTACCTAACTACAACTTCTTACTCTCGTTACACCTATCCATTTGAACTTGTACTTACAAATATGCATACCATGATACAACAGTAAGGTGAGTTGCTTTAAGACCTTTTGGCTGAGGGAAATATAGTAGATAGTAGACCTTAGGAAGTGGACATTAGGAGGAAAAGATCCTTAGATGCTAACTGCATATCTGACTTTATTAGGGACAATTAGTATTTTGATGGGGACACTAGTAAACCTATAGAGGTAGATGATTGGTTAGCATAGGTAGTGCATAGCCTTGCTACTTTTTGAATACTTAACCATTAAAAAGTATCATAAGCAACTTACGTGCTAAAGTCACAAGCTTGTGTTTAGTGGGATTCAAAGGTAAGGTCAATTAGAGGACCAATTACATGGGAAGTGTTTAAAGATGAGTTTAGACATGAATTCTTTCTAGTGAGTGTTTAGTTAAAAATGGTTAAAGATTTACTCTCCCAATAGAAAAAGAATGCGAGTGTAACATAATATGGGACCGAGTTTAATAAGTTATTTCAATATGCTCTAACCTCATATATGGATAACCTAGATATGAAGAAAACTTTGCTCATACATGCATTTAATCTTGTTATGTAGTGTAAGCTTTAGGATTACAGTTTGCCTACTTATAATGATGTTGTAGACAAGGCCCAAAAGCTAGAAAATAGTTGCTTAAGATTGCTATCATAGTTGAACAGAAAAGTAAGAAGTGGATTCCAATCTAGGTTTCCATTTAAAAAACCACTTCTAGGCTCCAATAGTTCTAGCCAAAAGAAAAGACCAACCATTTTGGTGAGCAATCTTACCTAGTCTATACCTATAAGGAGCTTTTATGATAAGAATGGCAATGTGGAATGTTAGAAATGCAGTACTGGTTGTTACTTGCAACAATGTGATCAATAGAAGGTGAGGTGTTATATGTATGGTGATGCATGTCACATGCTTTGAAGTTGCCCTAAGATAAAAGATGTCAGAGGTGGACGCTATAGACAAAGTGGACATTTGTTTCTACCCATAATTTAATCAACGATCTCAAAAAAGGGGGAAGGCAACCTACCAAATGAAGGTTGGAAATACAAGTTCATCTAATATGACTATTACTCTTATAAGAGTATTCGCTATTAAGAGTGAGGAAGATGTGAAGGATTACAATAACTGGCTGGAAGATTATTACGAAGATGAGGATTTGAAAGAATTTTTGAATCTAGAAGATGAAATAGACGGATGATTAGTGGTAGGTATGTAAATTGTTCTTAATCCTTATATTTGATTTAAGCTTCGATAAATATGAAATGATTCATGTTTGAAAGACTTGTATATATGACATAATGGATTGATTAAGTGTTTGATGATATTGTTTGGAAGACATTCTAAACAACTAAGATAGTTGAATATTTTAGAGAAATACAAACACATGAGCAACCTACTTATGCTCCATTTGATATAGGAGCATCGCATTCTTTTTCTAGTGAATAATATATAAGAGGAAATGGAATTGGCATGATTGAAGTAAATACTACGCATAGAATCAAAACTGCTATTGGAGAAAAATTGTTGACTTGAAATATTGTAGATAATGGGCGAATTAAGATACAAGAGATGAAGTTCCCAATCTACCTTATAGTTCAACCACTATAAAACAATGATATTATTTTTAGGATAGATTGGTTATCAAAACATAGGGCAAATGTTGAATGTCAATGCAAAAGCATCATCTTAAATGATGGAAAACTTTTGTTTCAAGTAAAAGCTAGTAAAGGTAGAGCTATAAGGTCAGTAGTTATTGAGGCTTGTGAAAATATCATGGAGAATAAAGGAGATTGGAAGTTTTGTTGGATCCTTGCAATGGAAGGGAAGAAAGAGACTTCAAAAGTATTTGAAATATGTACTATGTGCCCATTCTTGAATGTATTTCTTAATGGCCTACTAAGGTTAGCTCTGCATAGAGAATCAGACTTTGTAATTAAACTAGTACTAGGAACAGAACCAATTTCCAAAGCATTGTATTGAATGGCACCCATTGAACTCTAGAAATTTAGTAATCAATTATTAACGTAACATTATTTTTCATAACACTACTTTTTATTACAAACGTGTATTTTTACTAATAAGTGCACTAGGTTGTGTATTTAGTAATATTATTGGTTAGAATTGAGTCAAACCCATAGGGAATGACATTTATTTTTAATAGCATTAGTCTTATATAAATCTAGGTAATTAAAATAAAAGATTTATTGAATAATTAAGTCCTAAAGAAAAATAAATTAACAAAATAAATAAATTGGGATATTCAACATCTTAAAAAATTCAATTGTTGTCAAATAATTAAAAATATCAATTAATGTTAACAAAGATATCTTTAACAAGTTTAGTTTTAAGGTAATTAACACTAGGAATTCTTTCGCATGAAGTGAATACCCAGGATTGACTGATTTATCCTTTCTATTACTAGATAAAAGATAAACTAAATTTATCCTCTGTAATTCCTAAACCTTAATTAAATTAAAGGAATACATTATATCTCTTTAATCCATATTATTTAGTTTACAATAAACAATTAAAAAAGGTCTTACGATTGAATCTTAATTAACATGTATTCTAATAGAGTCAAAATATATGTTGCCATGATTAGGAATTAAAGACTCAAAAAAATAGGCACAATTTATAAACAGATAATCTAAAATTCCAATAAAAAACATTTATTAAGTACAAATGAGAAATAATAGAGAAGACAATATCTAAGTCAAGAATTTATTAGAAGAAAGAAACAACTTGTTAGGAGTTCCAATCTCCGACTTGACATCAAATATTGTTCCTATGATTTCTAATGTTGAAATTTTGAAAAGAAAATAGAACTCTTTTCCAAAAGCCTTAGATTAGTAAATGAGAGAAAAATCTATTTTATATTCTTCTAGTTTTTTCTTTTTCAATTCTATTATAAGGCCTTCTATTTGTATTATAAGGGATCCCATCATGAGTGGCCCCGTAAGATATAATTCATATCTTTCTTGAATCATTTCAATTCTTTCCAAAAATAATCTGGAATGACTACACCCTAGAACCATGATCATGGTCTTTGCATGTAGCCTTTCTATATTTCAATTTTTGCATGAAATAAAAGAAATATGGCTTAGCAATTAATGAATACATGGTGCGTTGGATAAATTATTACAAGTACATGGTATATAATGGCAACACCATGGTCGTGGTGTATGCTTATGGAGCTCTCCTATTTAATTTCCTTCTTCATACAATTTCGTGTACTTTTGTCATCATGTGTATATTTTTTACTATTGCACATTTTTCCTATAAAAAAAATAAAAATATACAATTTAGTGCAATGAAGTCTTAAAATAAAACTTTAACAAATAAAGTACTAAATTACACTAAAAAGCCTATAAAAGTAGTATAAAATCTACTTATTAAATATGTACAATTAAGCTCTTTAAGATAAAATTCATTGAACACTCAAATTATAAAATTAGGAGTAAATATTGTATATAGTCTATTCAGAGACAAGAGTGCATACTCTTCTACTAAATTCATCCTTGTAAAGATCAAAGTTCAATGCTCCAGCAACATTTTATTTTACAGAATTTCTCTTAACCATATTTATATGTCCTTTACATGATAAATGTATTGGCTATAGAAACCATACTAGAATTCAACAATTGATCTATGTAAATTGGAGATAAACTACATCATTTAAACAAATATTAAACTAGAAATAAGAAAAAAAAAACATAAACTTAATCAAGAAAATGTTATCAATATCTTAAAAACTAAAGGGTAAGCACTCTCTTTTTTGGCCTCTCTAAGCACAATAATTAAGAACAAATGCATGTCACATTAGGCAATCCCTTTATTGTTTCTTTAGTTCTTTCAATTTTTTGTTGGAAGGCTTTTCAATTCAATTAGTTTCTTTGTTTAAGCATAAATATTTTGGCTGTGAGAAAGAACATTGCTCTTTTAATAGACTAAGGCCGATTCATACCATTTTAATCCTTACATTGGTAGCAGGAAAATAACTTGCTTTTTTGAGGAACTAGGGTTGATCCTTACCAACTTGTGTTATTATTATATTATTATTATTTTTAATCACCTTTGCTATTTTGATTTTTCAAGAAACTTTTTCAGTTGGCTTGATTGATGGAAAGAGTGTTAGAAGTCAAGTTGCTATTGATCATGGAATAAAAGACAAGTTGGGACAAATCCTAATCTTCTAATTAGATAGATAAAATAAGATAGATAGATGCCTGAATTGGACATATGAGATGAGCCTGTAACCCTTTGCTCTTTGTGTGAAGACTGAATGCGCTCTTAAATGCCTTTTAAGATGCTAAATTATATTTTTAGAAACTAAAGTGTTTTCAAGGCTTTTGAGGAGTGAGTTTGCACTAAAGTAAAATATAAACAATTAGCTCCTAATCAGCAATGTTCATCCTAATTACAAGTATAAATATAAACTTAAATAATAGGAAACTCTATACTTCATACAGATTTTATTATTCAATTCTAGTATTAGGAAAAAAGATAATAATGATTAAGCAATATTCATGCTAAAATTGAAAAAGTTATCCTAAAAAGTTACTTCTTTATTAGATGAAAAATAACGGTGAATAGATATGTAGCATAAAAAAAAAACTGATTATATATATCTTGAAAAATTATTTGCTAAAATCCAACTTATGGGATTTGATGAAATAAACTCACATGCTTTCATATATTTATTTATTAGTGTCTAACTACTCTATTCCTTTCCCCTTACACTTAAATTGTACGTTGTCCTAAAGTACACATACTCAATAGTAAACACAAAAATCAATAGGAGAAAATAATAGAAAAGAGATAAAGGGAACTAAAACTTCCTCGATTTTAATTCTAACACTAAATTTTGAAACTTGCTATGCTATGAGATTCCTTATACCATTGAACTTCATACAAGCCTTGAAAAGGAAAAGGAAAAACAAAAGAAAAGAAAGAAAATAAAGGCATCTAAAATGAAAAAGATAAAGGTAAACTAAAAATACTTCATGTCATTACTCCTCCTCTACACATGAAAGTTCAAAAAGTAGCATTAGAATTAGTAAGGTTAATCCTCTACTAACTACAAAAGATATAAAATAAAATATACCAATCTACAATTATCATTAATGTACTTCATGCTAATCCATGAATTGATACGGTAAGTATGGTGGTGGTGTTTTTTCTTTTCACTTCTTTTTTTTTTTTTTAAAGATAAAACTATTGTAAACTCAAAAATCTTATCATGTAAGGAGGATCACAGTTGAGGACCATGAGTGTGGTCCTTACTCGTGATTCTCTTGGTAATTTTCGTTTTCTATACTTGATTGAAGAAAGGAAGACGCCTTGCAGTACAAGCATGGTTCTTCCCCATGGTCCTATCATATTTTCAATTTCTTTCAAATTCCTTACCTATGATTCAAGCAGATCACGTCATAGATCATTGGCATGCTTTTTACTCATATTCTCTCGGATTTTTAATACATCTTTGTGTTCCTTAGCTAAATTTTCTTACTTTATTCTTCTAATGACAACTATAAAACACCACACAAATTCTAAAGAGACAAAAAAATTAAAAGTTTGAAAAATTTTCTATAAGCTGCTAAATAAAAATAATTGCAAGTGAGTAGGTAGATAAAATTAAATGAAACACAATAAAATAAAAGATAATAAAACAAAGGATATGGTTAATAAAAATTAGGTTGCCTCCTAACAAGCGCTTTTGTTTAACAATGGTTACTCGACACTTTCTTCTCTTTTTCCAAAATACATGAGGCACCTTATTAAAAATTTTTCCCAAAGCTTCTCATTCATCATTAGAGTCAGTTGTTACTCCGAATGAAGTGTCTCATGTTGTTTGTGATTTAATAGCTTGAGGGTCTTTCATTTCCATCTTTTTGTAATATTTACACGAAGCTCATTATTTCTAACCCATAATAACATTTTACTATTTTCATATCTATGATAGCTCTTGTAATGGCCAAGGACGAATGCCTTAGGATGATAGGAATTTCAGGATCTTCTTTTATATCTAAAAGAATAAAATCCATAAGGAATATAAGTTTCTCTACTTTTAAAACTATATTCTTAATCATCCCTTTAGGTTTCTTAAAGGAACCATCGACTAATTAGATTATCATTTTAGTTCTTTCAATTGCATATCCTAATTTCTTTGCCATAAAGAAAGGTGTCATATTTACACTTACATCTAAATCACAAAATGCATTCTTAAGGTCTTGATCCCCTATGGTGCAATTTATAGTGAATTTCCCTGGATCATTTAATTTTAAGGGAAAGGTGTCTTTTAGTGATTTAGTGCATGCTTGAGTTAATATGACTATTTCTCACCTATTTATTTTTCTTTTCTTAGCCACTTTTTGTTTTAAATAATGTCTATAGCAAGGTGTTTGTTCCAATAAATCCACTATGGAAACATTAATGTTCAGCTTCTTAAACATTTTCAAAAATGATTCATAATCTTCGTTAGTTTTTTGTTTAAATAATTGCTTTGGAAAAGATATAGAGTGCATACTTAGTTTGGCAGTAGGCTCATATTTTTTAGGAATGCACCTTTATTGTACCACTTGTTCCCTTGAAATTGATATAGAACTAGTGATTATTGGAACCTAACTTTCTTGCCTGATCTCAAATGTATTGCATTAACTAGCTTAGTAGGGGGAAAAGTTTTCATGATGTCTTCAAGTCATCTCTCCAATCTTGCAAACTCATCTAAGGTTACATTGACAAGCTTCTCAACTATGACTTCCTAAGCTGGTTTTTCTTCTTTTTGCTTTATCTCTTTTACTGCTTGAAAACTGCATTCAACTTATGAATTTTTAGACACAATCACTAGCAATTCTAGTTTTTCTTCATTTATAGTAGACTTAGAAGGATTTAATTACTTCTTCTTTTCATTGAGATCTTTTTTGTTTTCTTTTATAGCCACCAATGTAGTGGTGAAAAGCATTTAAGCCTATGCTAATTGAGTCTCCAATTTTCAAATAATTAAACTCTGTCTTGCAAATCTTTGATCCCACATTTGCTCCAAATTCCTCAATAATTTTTCTATAGTCTTCTTTGGAGCTAAGATGATAGGATTTATAGAGGAAGAATGTTCATCATATTCATAATATGCCAATTTATCAACCATTCTAATTGCTTGCATCATTAGTGCTGTTGTTAATGGCACTCCAATAGTAGCTTCAACATTAGATTTATCACAATATTGAATCCCATCATAAATAATAACAATTGATTCTAGGTAGGGGTATCATGATATGGGAATCTAGTCATCAAATTGTAGAATCTCAACCATGCCTCATATAGTGATTCACTCTCATGTTACTTAAAGGACAGAATAACATAAAGAAAAGGACCATACACAATTATTCTCCATAAGAAGTGCTTGCAAAATAAAATAAAAAGGAGGCAAAAATCTGATACTAAAAAAAATAAATAAAAGAAAATAAACAAAATAAAGCACTTAGTTCTAGGTAGTCCTAATAACTAAAATTAGCGTAGTATGCTCCTTGGCAATGATACCAAAAACTTGATATGCTTAACCTAACTTTACTTTTTATAACACTACTTTTTAAAAAAATAGCATATTTTTACTAGCAAATACACGAGGTTGTGTATGCAGTAATATTACTAGTGAGAACTAAGTTAGACCTATAGGGAATGACGTTTGATTTCTAATAGTATTTAGTCTTATCTAAATCTAGACAATTAAAAGAAAAGATTTATTGAACAATTAAATCTTAAAGAAAACTAAATAAACAAAATAAAAAAATCGAGATATTCAACCATCTTAAAAGATTCAATTGTTACAAGATAATTAGAAATATTAGTTAATGTTAACAAAGATATCTTTAACAGGTTTAGTTTTAAGGCAATTAAGCACAATGAATTCCTACTCGTGAAACGAATACTAATTAACCAATTTATCCTTTCTATTGCTAGATAAGAGACAAAGTAAATTAATCCTCTCTAATTCCTAAACCTTAATTAAGTTAAAGGCATATCTAATGTCTCTTTAATCTAGATTATCCAGTTCGCAATAAACAATTAGACAAGGTTTCGGCATTGAATCTTAATTAACATGTACTCCAATAGAGTCAAAACATGTTGTTGTCATTAAGGAATTAAAGACTTTGAACAATAGGAACAGTTCATAAACTAATAATCGAAAAATCCAACAAAAAATATTTACTAAGCACAAATGAGAAATAATAGAGAAGATGATATCCAAATCAAGAATTTTTATCAAAAGAAAGAAACAACCTGTTAGGAGTTTCAATCTTCGATTTGCGATCAAACATTGCTTCTATTATTTCCAATGTTGAAATCTTGAGAAGAAAATAAAACTCTTTTTCTAAAGGCCTAGACTAGTAAATGAGAGAAAAATATACTCTATATTTTATTATATTCTTCTAGTAAATGAGAGAAAAATCTAATTGTATCTTGCTGGCCTACTCTTTATGGGATCTTTTATAATACAAATAGAAGGCCTTATAATATAATAGGAAAAAAGAAAGGGCAAAATGCACATAACCCCCTTAAACTTTGATATAGGTACGAATTGACCTCTTGAACTTTCAAAGTATGGTTTTTGATCCCTGAACTTTTAAAAAGGTTATTCTCAAACCATGGGGGTTGTTTGTGAATTTATGAAAGTTTAGAGACTAAAAACTACACTTTGAAAGTTTAAAGGCTTAATTCGTATCTAAGTTAAAGTTTAGGTGGGTTAGTTGCATTTTCCCCTTTCTTATTTTTCTGTTATATTACAAGGCCTTCTATTTATATTATAAGGGATCCCACAAAGAGTGGGCCCATAAGATACAATTAGATATCTTTCTTGAGTGTCTCAATTCTTTCCAAAAATAATTTGGAATGACCATACCTTAAAAGCATAGCCATGGTTTTTGCACGTGGTTTCTTTATACTTCAACTCTTCCATGGAATAAAAGATACATGACTTTGTGATTAATAGATGCATGGTGTATTAGATAAATTATTGCAAGTATACAGTCTATAATAGCAACATTACGATTGTGGTGTGCTAGTGGAGCTCTCGTATTTAATTTCCTTCTCCTTACAATTTCATACGCCTTTGTCATCATGTGCATATTTTTCAGTATTGTGCTTTTTCCTTATAAAAAATATAAAAATATACAATTTAGTCTAGTAAAGATCTAAAATAAAATTTTAAAAAATAAAGTACTAAATTACATTAAAATTACACCAAAAAGCCTATAAAAGCAATATAAAATCTACCTATAAAATAGGTATAATTAAGTTCCATTACATGCCTCCATGGGAAGCCTTGGTATTATTTGTGAAGAAGAACGGTGTTACTTTAAGGTTATGTATTCTTTATAGAGAGATTAATAAGGTTTCTATCAAGAATAAACACTAATTACCTCAAATAGATGATTTATTCGATTAGTTGCAAAGAGTGATTGTATTTTCATAAATTGACCTTAGATCGGGGTATCATCAATTAAGAGTGAAATAGAAGATGACCCTAAAACTACTTTTCGAACATGATATGGGCATTTCGAATTCAAGTTTTGCCATTTGAATTAACCAATGCTCCAATAGTATTTACGGATTTGATGAATTGGCTATATTAGGCTTATTTGGATAAGTTTGTGTTGTTTTCATTGATGATATGCTGATATATTCCAAAAGTAAGGAAGAATACGCTAACCATTTGAGGCTAGCTTTACAAAAGTTAAGGGAGAATAAACTTAATGGAAAACTATTTAAATGTGAGTTTTGTTGGACAAGATTTCATTCTTAGGTCATGTGGTATTTAGATAAGGTATCTCAATGGATCCGAAGAAGATCAATCCATAATTAAATGAAAGTAGCCAACTACTATCATAGAGATTCAAAGTTTCTTAAGATTGGCTAGTTATTATAGACAGTTTATAAATGACTTTTTGAAAATAGCTAGGCCTTTGACTTAGTTAACACAAAAGGATGTAAAATTTGAATGGGATGAAGAGTGTAAAAGCAGCTTTCAAAAACTTAAGAATCGATTAATTATGACTCTAATATTGGTATTACTACACCCAAGTAAGCCATATAGTATATATAGTGATGCTTCTCATAACGAGTTAGGATGTGTCTTGATGCAAGATAAAAGGGTTATAGCATATGCATTACAAAAATTATGACTACATGAAAAGAATTGTCTTGCCTATTGATTTGGAATTATCTACAATAGTCTTAGGGCTAAAAATTTGGAGACACCATCTCTATGGACAATTCTATGAAATATAAAAGTCTAAAATAGTTTTTCACCCAAAAGGAGTTGAATCTATGATGATTAGAATTAACTAAGGATTATGATTTAACTATCCACTATTACCCTAGAAGAGTTGATGTGGTAGTTGATGCACTTAGCCTTAGGAATCATGGACAAGTTATATCCCCTCTCACTATGCAACATGAATTGATCTGAAAGTTTGAAAAGCTAGAAATAAGATTTAGATGGCACAAATGTAGTTTGTAATTAATGAATTTGGTAGTCCAACTAACATTATGAGACATAATTAAGGAGCAATAAGATGAACATGAAGATTAAAAATAACAAAGTTTAAGTTAACACATAAAGAGGAAAGACTTGATTTTAAGATGGATGAAGTTGCATTGTTAAGATTTAAAGGATGAATCTGTATAACTGAAGTTCTTGATTTAAAAAGAGAGACAATGGATAGGACATATAATTCTGGATATATGCTATACCTAGGTGGCAACAAAATGTAACAAGACTTGAAATTTACCTTTTGGTGGCATTGAATGAAAAGAGATGTAGAGAAATTTATAATAGAATGCAGAACATGCCAGCAAGTTAAAGCTAAGCATTAAAGACCAGGAGGTACACTACAACCTTTAGAAGTTCCACAATGGAAGTAGGAGCACATTACAATCGACTTTGTTATAGCCCTTCCTAGAACACAGGTTGGACATGATTAGATATGGGTAATTGTATACAAATTGACACAATGTGCACATTTTCTAACATATCGAACTGGTTTTTCATTAAAGAAAATGGCTTGACCATATGTACAAGAAACTATTAGAATGCATGCAGTACTACTCAACATAGTTTTTGATAGAGATACTTTATTTGTATCTAAGTCTTGGGAGAATTTATATCATGCTTTAGGTACTAAATTGAAGTTTAATACTGCATATCTTCCATGGTTAGATGGATAATTTGAAAGAACTATTCAAACTTTAGAAGACATGTTAAGGGCATATGTGTTGGAATTTAGTAGAGATTAGGAGAAACATTTTCCATTAGTGAAGTTTCTATGTAATAACAGTTACTAAGCCACTATACAAATGGCACCATATGAAGCTTTATACATACTGAAATGCTGATCTCTTCTATATTGGGAAAGTGAAGAGCACATAGTACTAGGACATAATTTGATATCTTAAATGAATGAGAAGGTAAAGATCATTTAATAAAAGATGGAAAAAGCTTAAGATAGAAACAAAAATTAGGCATATATGAAGAGAAGACCTTTGGAGTTCAAAATAGGGGTGAGCCCGAACTCAAGCAATTTGGATTTATGGGGAAATTGAACCTGAGATATATAGGACCCTTAGAAGTATTAGAGAGGTTAGGTAAAGTATCATCAAACTATACTACCCCCAAGTTTATGTAGATATCCTGATTTGTTTCATATCTCAATGCTGCGAAAGTTCATGAAGAACCTAGATGCCATAATGGAGTTAAAGCTTATAGAATTTTGAGAAAACTTTACATTTGAAGAGAAACTTATTAAAATAGTGGATAATATGGTTCAGAAGCTAAGGATCAAAGAACTAGAATACATAAAGTTATAATAGGGTAGTTGTTCTAAACTAAAAGCAACTTAGGAATAAAGAGCCATGATAGAAGAGAAGTACCCATGGCTCTTTAGAATCACAAGTAAGTAATCTCTTATTGCAAACCTTAGTGACATTGTAAGTGGTTGGTCCTATAAATTCTAGTTACGAGAAAGTTTTGAGGACAATACAGGAGGGGTGGAAATGTGAGCACTTAAAATTGCATTTAGGGCAATCGCACTTAATTTTAGGGCCTTCAAAAAAAGTTGTTCAATTAAGCTTAAACTCAATGATGGGATCACGAAAGTTTGTAGAAGTGACATGATAAACTTAGATTTTAAAATAATTTAATAAAGTACTAATTTTGGTATAAACTCAAACTATTCATTATAGTACTAAATTTATCAGACCCCTAAATTTGAGCTCTAAGATATGAGGAGACACTAAAAAAGAATCATTTAAGTGATAAAATGAATAATATGACATAAAATATCATATGGAATATATGTATATTCCCCAAATATACTCAATATATATAATAAAAATACCCATAAATCAATGTAAAACCCCTAAATATGAGTAAATTAGACATAACTTATAAAATTTTAAAAGAAAACATATCCTAAAGATTAATAATATGGATGAAATATAATTTAACGAATATGATGACTCACTACATGTAACAAGTATAAAGAATATATACATATTTATTAATAAAACACTTACATATGGATAAATTGTACTCGAAACACTAAAAATTATTAATAAACATAACATTAAAATTATTAAAACCTAAGGAAAATATTTGGTTCTAGTCATAACAAGATTGAATAGGTGATTCATCAGTTGGAAATTTTTACATGGATAGCTCATGCTAAACTTCTAGGAATTAATAAAAGAAAATTTATCAAACTTGAGGGCTAAGGATTTTCCACTGACTCCTATTACTACAAAGAGGCATATGAAATGCTTGTTAATTCACTTAAGCACGCATAAGGGCACAAATCTAAAACCCTAGGCTCTTATGAACCTAAAACTAATACAGTTACTAACCTCATGACCTTAAACGACTCTTGGATGTAGAAATTGACCCAAAATACCAACCAATAGTAAAATTAGGGCTTATGAAACTAATTAGACTATAAAACCAATAAATTAATTACAAAATTAGGAGAGAAAGGAACAAAAATTTATTAAACCTAACATTATATTAGTAAGTAAAGCCAAAAATATATTTTAGTTACCCTCATGAATAGGCTATACGAAATAAAGATAATTATACGTAGAAGGGGTATTTACTATAAGATAAAAGTTAGAAAATTAACTGTAAAGCATTGACCTAAGATAAACATGATAAAAAGTAAGAAAAAAACTAAATTGTCCCTAAAGGCAAAAGTAAGCTGTGAAAAGTAAAAATAAAATGAGAAAAAGTAAACTAGTAATAGAGTAAGGTAAACAAATAATTAGACATAAGAAACATGAAAATGACTCGTGTCTCTTACATATAAAACATCATCATGAAATCTCCTCAAATAAAAGTAAAGCATATTTTGGAAATAAATTTAACAATAAAATAGTATGGTAGATAAGTTAAAATATAACAAAAATATCCTATAAAACACTATATAAATGTCAAATAACTCATGAAATGTAATAGAAATATCTAACGACTTCTAAGGAAAGTAAATAAAGAATTTTTAAAATTTGAAAATATTAGAAAAATATTAAAACATGTCAATAACTTATTCAATAATTCACCAAAAATTCTACAAATGGTAAAAAATGTTGAAAAATTAGGTGGACACATGTCTTAGGTTGGGAACACATGATGATTTTTCCATGAATTTACACTTGATATAAAATTATAAAATAATGACAACTAATAATAAAAAAATTCACTAAAAATTGGATTGTTGTCTAAAGATCAAGAAAAACTCATGGGATACGATGATAATGCAAGCAACATGTGTGCATACTTTTAGAAATTTTTGGCAACAAAATAGTTTCAAATTAATTATCAAAGTTAGTTGAGGAGCTTATAAATACCTCCCTTCACTTCAAATATTTCCACAACTCAACTCATGTATCTAAAAATTAGGAGAAAATTTCCGTATAGTTCCTCCATATTCTGCCTTTGAGGTTAGATAAAGGTGAAGTGGTGCTAAGGGTCATTAGATGGTGGTTTAGTCGATTTGATGGTTTTTACTTTGAGAATTTTAGAGCCTTCAATTCATGTTTTTTTAAGAACCCTTTTATCCATAAATACTATATAGCTATACCTTCTAATAGTAATTTTCCTAGTATTAACTTTGCATGTTTAGTATTTTTTATATTTGGAACCTTTTGCTGATTATGTTGGAAAATACCCATTTTGAACAAAATTTGCAAAACCTTATCTATTAACCTTATAAGCTCCCTAAGTTTTTTTCTTATAGTTTCATATCCCCAATAAGTTTTTCAGATACTATAGTTGCCATTTATTGAAGTAATTTCTAATTTTCTTAATTATTTTTCCTTATTTCTTAATTAAATGTTGATTCTCCATTAAATATTGTATTTCCAAAATAAAAGTTAATACTAAATTCCATATATTTTGGCTTCTTAGATTGTAACACTACAAGTTTTTCTATGATATAAAGCTTAGTTACTTATTATTTTAACCCATCATTATATATAAACTTAACTATAATTAATTACATATCAAATTTCTACCTTTCATAACCTATATAATCATAACTTTACATAAGTTTGAAAAGATTATATAACCTATATATATATATATATATATATTAATGGTATAAAATACAAATCAAAAGATTGCTAACTAATGAAATTATCAATTTCACATGAAGTAAATGTTGCTTTCCTTTAACATCAAAATAGGAATATAGTTCAAGACCTCTTTTGCAATCTTACCTAAAAGTTACATTAAAGAAAATGCAAGGATTAACCCAACGCAAAACCTTACTCATAACCTATTTTAGAACCTTATCCACAACCTTTTGAAAAATGTCTCTTAGGAATATCTCTATTCTCATATAATTAACTTAAAACTTATTTTATATGATCTCTTTGACTATTTAAGGGATATCAAGCACTCTATGATCAAGGTAGGTGGGCTTACTTCATCACAATTATGTTATTTATAATAAGGAATAGTTAGCCATTATACTACATATGGTTGTAATTAGAATTGCTTGCAGTGAATGTGTTTGCTATGTTGTGCAATGGTGAGCCTAACTTAACTGGTGTGGTTGGTTTGTACTATAACTTTATGCTATAGTTTGGTGGTATGGCTTGGAGTGTATGTACCACGACTCGAGTTGCAAATGGGTATTTGGGGTTTCGAAGGAAATAAGGAAAGGGATGTAAAGTGGGTTTTGATAGTGAATATGTATGGATATCACGCATAAAGACACAAACATAATCAGGGGCTAAGCTCGAAATAGTGTTCAATATTACTTACGAGCATTAAATGTCACTCAAGATTCAAATGAGGGTTAGATTCAACTCACTAGCTTACTTAAACGAGGGATTCACCACAATCTTAAGGTTAAGATTGATAAGAACACAAGAAGAATTAAAGAGTTAAGTAGTACTCAATTATCCGAAAAAGGCAAGCTTTAAGAGCTCAGGAGTATCCTTACTCAAAAATGGAATGTTCAAGTGTAATTACTATTTGAATATTCTTTATTATCTCTAAAGTCTGTCCCTCAACTAATTACAAATGTTGCTATTTATAGCAAATCTTAAAAACTTTAGTAGCAAAATTGTAAATAACGTACAAGGCCTTAAACCTTCAAGAATGAGCCTTTAATTAAAATAAAAAAATATTCCCAAGAATATAAAACTGTGTGTTTAGCAAAAGGAGTCTGCATGCGGTCAATCGGGCAATCCTAGAAGGACCAAGATCTGAACTGGGTAAGGTCGGCAATTGGATGTTCAGGTTTGGGTAAGGGCCTTAAGAGTCCTGTAGTGCTTAGTCAAGATACCTAAAAGGTCGGCCCACAGTTGTTAAGTTCTATGATTAATCAACATTAATCCCTCCATGCTATGTCGAGTGGATCATTGGCCTAAAGGCCTTAGCTATGTAGTCTCTTAGATTCTCAGCAGATGACAGACTTGATACGAAGTGGCTCCTTTTCTTCCCTTTAGTCTTTTGGTATTAGCTTGGCTTCAACAAAAATAAATTGACGTCGGCTTAGGACAGGTTGGCCTTGGCTTGGAGATAGTTGTAGGCTAATTTCAATCATTTTGGTATATTGCTTAATCGCCTTATAATTGGTATTAAAATTATGTCTAACCTTAATCAACTTGTTATGCATTGCATTCTTTACATATTTGTATTTTGTTCCACCAAATGCCAACCACCAAGTGAAGTATAAATATTACCTTATTTTGACCATATTGAACTATATTGATTGGAGGGGAGGTTGTAGTAAGGTAAAAGTTATCCATG
Source organism: Lumnitzera littorea (assembly GCA_024138015.1). NCBI lineage: Eukaryota > Viridiplantae > Streptophyta > Magnoliopsida > Myrtales > Combretaceae > Lumnitzera > Lumnitzera littorea. The sequence continues at coordinate 59,765,485 of JAMXBB010000002.1, forward strand.
GATAGTCTAAAGTGTTTAGGAAGGACTAATGGTCCATTGTATAAGCTTAGATTTGGTAGGAGACTGTTAATTATGGAAACTCCTTGAAACCAAAATTAGAGTGGAGTTAATTTCTTTAGTCTCATGACAGATTGGATAATGTCATGTAGATTGTTGGTAGTAGAATTTTATTTAGCAATATTACTCGGCACCTCAATTAACAATGTAATTCCTTATAGCTTCAAACACCATAAATTTAGGATGTCGAGCGATGTTAATGAAATTAAGGGAAAGTTCATGGTTAAGCTATAAAAATTGGAAGAAGTTATTATGAAATCAAACTACTAAAATAATACGTATATAACAAATAATTAAATAAAGTCTCGGGTTAACTAAAACCAAAACTCATTTAAATAGTGAAGCTTATGACTAGGCTTGAAATATTATTTAAAGGTAATATGTGCTCGGTAAATATAATTTATATATTTAATACAAATAAAGTATAAAGTGAATATGATTGGGAAAATAGCCTTATAGAAGCTTGCATTTATAAGGAAAAAACATAAAAAAATCAAGTAAATGAATGAATAAAATAATCAAGCTGGTTTTATCAAAACTAAGAGTTGTACATGGATTTAAAAACCAAAACCATAGACGCACATGGTTTTCAAAAGCAAAACAAGGGGAGACTGTAGTTTTGGAACATGGTTTTTTAAAAACCTCTTGATACCTGGTAATCTTATCTCCTACCAAATCCACTATAAAACCTCAACCCTCTTCATTTTACAATCTTTAGCCATATTACAATCTAAGAAAACTAAGGGAGTGGCTCTAGAATGCTTGGAAAAATTAATAGAAAAAACAAGGAAAAATGGTGTGCAAATTTGGTCAAATGTAAAACCCAGATCAGGTAATGACAACCCCCACCACCATATGAGAGCACAGCCAATGCCTAGGGTTGCTAACATGGTAGTGCCACCATTGGGTGATTGGAAAATGTTTTGCCGGTGAGTCTTAATTTTTCTTCAATTTCAATAATTTTGTAAAAATAGAAAACTAACTTAGAAAATAATGAAAAATTGTATTCTTAGGTTATTTTTAGTATACTTTCATAGAAAAATATCAGTTTTTTGAAATATGCATGGCTCATATATTACTCTTAAGAAACAGGTCGTTTTAGGTGATTTTTTGATACGATTATCGAAAGGGCAAACGGTATTGTTTCAAGCTTAAGCTTTTTCTATATGCTCCTCATAATGTCTACTTTTAAGCTATGTCCAAAGTTTTCCCAAAATCGCTTAGTAGATTTTTTTTTTTTAATTTTGATTTACCAAAAAATGCCAAATCTAGAAATTTTGGAAAAATGGTTGATCTTTAAGTATCTTTCAATCAATCTATTTTTTTATTTCACATTTTTGGTGTTAAAATAATGTTTCATAAAGTTGCATATGATTTTGAGGCCAAAAGTAGTCAAACAGGTGATTTATCACGATTTACAAAGTTAAAAGTGTCTTTTCACAAAACTGAAACGATTATGTAATGGAAAATGAGCATATACTGGTTTTTGAAAAATTATCCAAATTTGGAATATGATCTTAGGAATGGTTTTACTATTGTTCGTGTGCAAAACTTGGTGTGTTTTAATGGTTAGGTGGAGTTTTAGCAAGTTTGAGCATAAATTGGCTTAGTAAAAGCTTTTGTATAAGGTTACCTATGAAGGCCTTGATGTGACAGTTAGTAGAAGCTTATTTAGAAGGTCTCTACTGAGATACCAAATTAAGTAAACTTAAATGCATCCAAGTAAAAGCTTGAGTAGAAGATTCCATGGTGAAACATAAAGTGAAAATAGAAGTAAATGCAAGTAAAAGCTCCCCTAGCCATGAATCCTAGGACTAACTTTAAGTAGAAGGTATAAGCAATGAAGTTAATAAGGACCCTTCTCTAGTAGAAGGCTACATACAAAATTTAAATAACAAGGATCGAAATAAAAATGATAATGTAGAAGGTTTTGTAGAAGATCCTAGGTACTATTAAAGTACTCTTACCTAAACACTTAAGCTTTAAATAAATGCTTACAAAACTTAGACAGGTACTTAAATACAACTCCCAATTATAGGTTACCTGAATAATGAGGAACTCGAAGATGCTATTTAAAGCGAGGGATACTACTCTCAAGTAAGTGGATATTGTGTATTTAGAGTAGACTTTTGTCTACTCTTTAGGTTTTAAGTTATGTAGTTTGAGTAGAATGTGCTTGATTGATTAAGTTTGATTCTGAATCTTGGAATGATGTTTGCCTATTATCTGATGTCCTTGTATATGTAATTGACTGACCATGCTTGGTTTGAATCTAGAGAATTAGTTGCTATGAATGTATTGATTTGATGATATTTACTATGGTACATTTAAACTATGGGAAACATTAGCAACTGGTTCAACCTTTAAGGTGTTTGCTTAAGTGAACTTGACATAAGGTTAAAGATTAAGATGATACGACTCTAAATGAGATTAAAGCAAATTAAATTTATAGTTGATACGAAGCTTGGACATTTTTATAAATGTGGTGTTTGACACATCATTGGTGCATTCATGGCATGGTACGAAAAGGACCTACAAGTCAGATTCTATGAAAAGTGAGTTTAAATAAGGATTGGCTTTGAAAAGTTAGAATTTTGAAGAATAAAGGTTTGCATATGCCTGAGTGTTTTTCTTTGATCACTCCTTGTTGTGATCATCACTAGCTTAGTAGTGTCGTTTCTTCATTTGCAGCCATTGCTTGAAATTTGGGGGTCTTACTCCCAGGTAGCTTCTTGTTGCCTACTTGGTTCTTGGACATTGCATCCAGATGCTCGATTAAGTTGACTAGTCAAATGAAAAATGAAGCTCAAAGCTTAGAGATCAACATCAATGCATTAGCTTACGTATATAAGCATAGTATGTATTTTTACGTTATCTGACTTAGCTTGATACTATCTGTTGTATGATTAGAGTATCCATGTGATGGCTTGATTATTGTTTCTTGAATATGTTTTACATTGTGCTATGTTTCTTATCCACTATCACTCAGTTCATAGTGAACTAAGTGGATATGTATTATATATGTAGGTCAAGGTGAAGTATTAGAGGGGTGCCACCACCACTAAGGAGAAAGATTTTAAGAGCACCTAAGTTAGAGTTAGCTACTTTGAAGAACTTTTGTTTTTTATGATACACTTCAATAGTAGTTATATATAAATGTTGTAAAGAGAGTTTGAAAGACTATGATAGTTGATTTATACAAAATAGTAAATATTTAAAGTATCATTTGTAAGGTGAACTCCATTAAAAATCCTCTAATTATGTAAGTAAGTTATTGTACTTATATATATATGTAGCCTTGTCTTCTTGTTTATTATAGGTTAGTTTATGAGTGTTGCATTCTAGGCTAAACCGAGATGTGACAACTGAGTTGCTGATCATTACCATTTTTAGTTAAGGCTTTTGATGGCTCGGCTCACCTAATGTGCATAAGGGTTTAGCTTGCTTATATATTTGGCTTAAATTTGGAAGGTGGCATGGATAGTTGTGGCCTTGCACAACTTCATTACATAATTGCCTATTACTCTTGTTCTATAGGTATGTGATTAATTAAAGAGCTGCCACATAGTCCATGACCAAGGACTACTTATTATTACAGACATCTAATATACATGTATAAATAAGGCAAGAAAGTACTATAAGAACTCTCTTGGACCCTCTCAAGTACACTTAGCTTTCTTATTCCTCCCTTTACTTTAAACACATACTAACTTAGGCATCAAAGTAGCAATGTCAGACTAGCCCCAGCACTCACTATGGCCTTTCCTTCTTCTTTTACAAGATCAAAGTCCAATACCAAAAACAACCAACAACATAGATGACATTTGATTTGTTCCATTACACTCTAACTAAACCATGGTTGTTTGTTTGATGAATGTATAATGCATGTTCTTTGCTAACTTACTAAGAAGTGGATTCGCTTACACTCTTATGGGTATTCATTTGCATGTACACTTAACAAAAGCTTAAGATGAGAAAGTTAATTGAGGATCAATGATGAAAAAGCTAACTAAAGGAGTTCTAGGCCAATCCATTAAGCAATTGTCAAAAGCTTAACTTTTATTATAATAAAAAATTTTTCATATTTAATAAAGCATTATTCTTCATGGTTATCTATGATTATGTTTTGCTTCTACTAATGTTGCCTGTTTTAATATGATGTCTTATGTAAAATACTAGTATAATGGTTGTTGTGGGCCCTATGCTACCATTTTCTATTATTAGGCATGCTGAGACTATTATGATTAAGAAACCTAAAGTATGACAGCATTTAGCAGGTTCAAAAAAACATTTACAACTCAAGTACAAGTCTAGGAAAAATGAGGGGCTCAAATAGAAATTTGAATAAAATTAGAAAAAGAATTAGGAAGAAAATAGAAAAAACAAGGAAACCTATTAACCTAAGCTCGTTCAATGACTAAACAAAGACTTACCGTTGTGCCTAACTAACCACCATTAGAGCATTACCTACACTATTCTATCAATTTAAGAGGTATTGCAGTGGAATATTATTTGAAGTCTAGATACATTCCTACTCGATTTTATCTTTATTTTCTCTTACCGATTATAATTAGTGAAATTTTAAGGAGGTATAGGGTTTTATATGAATTGAAAACAAAGCTATTGCCTTCTACTTACACTTGGAGAAAAAATCAGTTTAGTTTCATGACACTATTTCGATTGTATACCTTAATTGAATCATTAATCAATTGGAAATAGCTAAAATGAACCTTGATTTGAAACCGTTAAAAAAAATAAAAATTTTTGTTTGATTTGACTTAGTTGGAAATGTTTTTGTTTCAATCTTTAATTTCCACTCACTAGAAGTTATGGGTCATGAAAAAAAGAAGAAGAAGAAACCATAGAATTTCCTATGTGCTTACTTTAATGTTAAGTTCTTGCCTTATATGGGTCTGGAAGAAACATAGATATGTTTTTCACATCTATTACAAATCATCGATATAGAAGTTAAAGTAGCAAAAATCTACAATTAGACAATAACGTCTTTATTATTTGGTTGAGCATGAGTTTCTAAGATATTGGAAGTAGAATATGATTTGAATCTCTAGGTGTATTACAACGCCATATTGTCTTTATTTTCACTTGACAATTATAAGTAGTGACAAGCTAAGGAGATATTGCAACGCGAGCATAGTGAAAAACAATTGGTGGATAGAGAAGAAGAAAAAGAGACTCGATAACTTAAATAAGAGGCGTGCTTGTGTTACAATTAGTTTGTAAATGAGTTAAGTCTACTCATAAATTATTCAAGGTTATTTTGATGTATATGACGAGTTTGATTTGGCAGTAATCAAGTTGAGGTTGATCTTGACCTACTTGAGTAGTTTATTAAGATAAGTTTAAATTTCTCAATATTTAGTTGGCCAAAAAACAAAAATTTTAATATTTGGCTAGATTAACTTGTGAGCTTAATTAGGTTTAATTCAAATTTAAATGTTAGTTGATTTAAGTTGAGTTTGCATATCAAAATTATTTTAACATAAAACAAAAATAATCTTTAGATTGATCAAGCCTAACAATGCATAAGCTAGTTGAGTTCAAGCTTTTTCAAGGGACATTTAGATTAAAATCCAAGCTCAAAGTTTTAAGCTCATTTGAGTTCAAGTTAAACTTAAACTATGGAATTTTGAATTGAGTTAGAGCTTAAACTTAACATTATATTATGTTGATTTCACTTTGTATATTGGTGGTACTAGATTACACGTCGAAGGGGGAAAAAAATGAGATTAATTAAGGTTCTCTTACACTATGTTTGGACTAAGGGAAAGGAATCAGGGAGGAAATAATTCCTCTCTAATTCAAATAATAGAAAATGGAGGGGAGGAATTCTTAACACAAATTTTTCCATGGCCCCTATAAAATCCGTTCCTTCTAATTTGGAGAATTTGAAAGGAAAGGGGTAAATTTACTTAAATGCAAATTTACTAAAAAGATTTATGAAATTTGAAGTATATTTTGAACTTTAACTAGTTAATAAAAGTATCCCATGCACTTTCTATCTGCAATCATTCATTCTTATTTTCTTCCTATTCAAACAAGTGTTTTTTTTCCTCTATTTTTCTTTCCTTTGTATTTCATTTCTGTTATTTTTTCTTCTATCCTAAACATAGTGTAATGTCAATGGGGAAAAGGCATTTAGTTGTGCTTTAAACTAAAAATATAAGTAACTCATGGTATTTATTTAACATGTGGAAAGTAGTTTAATTTGGATCCATTATACTATTAGGATTATGCATTTGAACAAAATTGATAGCCAAACTAAAACCTAATCCAAACCATTATGGCCTATTCATTTTGTCATAGTAGTAGTTCCTTTCCTGTCTTATTCTTTGTGGAATTGTTATTACAATGTTTAATTCAATTTTGACCTTGTAATAGCAATTTAGTGCAAAATTGTTATTACTGAAAATGTTGAATTGTAATTCATTAGTTAGACTCATGAATTGGTATTCCTTATCTATTACAAAATACATTCCCATCTAACCTTATCTACTTAAACACATAATTTACTTCAAACTATTGACATACATCTTCTGTAACCACAATAAACAACACCACCATGGATAGTAGATCTTCTCTAGCCATAAACAAACCATCTCCAACCATCTTTGATCATCTACTTCTTTAACCATGAGTAGAAGATCTTCCTCCTCTTCTACTACCACTAGAGGTGCAACTGCTACACTAGCTACCCTTATTCTTCCACTTAGCTCCTACATTATTGTCTAACTTTGGCTATTGACATGCTTTCTCTTTATCGGTTCTAATCTCACCTCTACATAAAAAAAAAAAAAAAAAACTAGCACCAACATTAATAGAGCTCCCTTACTTTAAACTATTGACTAAAGTGGAAGAAATCATCATAATTGTTGTCTCTAATACTGTCTCTATTGCCATCTAAGTAGAAGCTAGAGTAAAATTCTCAAAAATTTTATCCTCCATCTCACATATTGTTTCAATGCTTATAGAATCGTCATTGCAATGAAGAAATTCTCTATCTTCAAACAAACGAGTAAGAACTTCTTGCTTAGTAGTAGTAATGGTAGTAAAAGACAACTTCACTCAATTTTCTCCTCCTTTCCTCCTCTTTGCCCTCAATGATGATGACAATGATTGTGAAGTAATTACATGGTGATGAAAATAAAAGGATCAAAGTCTAACCATCAATAGACCACCACAAACCATGAATAGACATTGATATACTTATTAAAGTGACTACTAATGAGAGATCCTTCGCCACTAAGCAAACGGCAACGGCATTATGGTTATTTTCATATTATCACAAGTCTATTACTAAAGTAAACTAAACATCCATTTGCTAATAACGGGATGAAATGAAGTTTGGTCCCAGTTGGCATTAGGATGTTAATGCAACCAGTTATAATAGGAAATGATTGGTACCCTTATGTTGAAGCATTATGAAAGCAATCACAACCTTTTTTATTCATAAATTGCATAGCCATAGACCATCTCAATGAATGAATTTAGTGCCACCTTGCATTAAACCTAAACCACTTGTATTGTCATCCATAATGATCTCAAAGTCATACTACGTACTTTGCATTTTGCAATTACAATCAATATAATGAAGATGTTCTTCTTTAGTCAACAAAAAAAAAAAAAATATATATGAAAACTTGAGAGTGAAAGATAGCCAATACAAGCTTCCCCTCAACTTCAATAGTAGAAGATTTCAACTATTGGCACACCGACCATCAAGCTAAAGCTCTCTTATATACCTAAAAAAATATAATCTTCTTGTTTACAGTTTATCATCATCATCGTCTGCTTCTTCTTCTTCTTGATAAAAAGCCAACCTTCTAGTCTCACTACTATATCATGCCTAAAAGAACCCACTTTCTCACCTTCTGATGCGTCATTAGGGTTGGACATATAGAAAAGCACTACAATGAAGAAAATTAAAAACAAATAGGGAAAAACTAGCAAAGTCTAAGCAATTATCAAATGGATATAATGCACCACTTGATCTTACTAGGTCTATAATCCGTCAGATATCATACACTGGTCTGAACTAAAAGATCACTTGTCATTACTCCTTGCTAAAGGGAATAGATAAGAATTGAATGATAATGAGAATATTAAAGTGACTCAATGTGAATAATTCTATGTTGATAAGTTGATAGTCTACATATAAGAAAGTAGGGGTTGATATACCCATCTACTAGGGTTACTTTATATGTACGAAAAGACTAAAGGATATTCTACAATTAGGTTACATAAAACATACTAAAAGGAATAAAAGAGAGGATATTTAGTATGGAAAAGAAAGAATCATTCTAGAAGGTTGTGTTTAAGAGATATGTATCGCTTGGTGGCTGGACATTAGAAATATGATACAAAGTAAGTGAAAGAAGAAAAGTGTTGTAGTTAGGGGGTCGGCCTGATCTAGATCAGGTTGGGAGCCAATCAGTTTGGTAAAAAAGTCAGCTGAATTGGAGTCAAATGCCTGTGGTCGGTTAAGGAGCTCAGCTCGGCTAGTCTTGGGTTGTCTTTTGGAATAAGACCTCACTTTAGGCAAGAGCATGTTTGACACATGTAAGGATCTGATGGATAGGTTGATAGGAGATCAGTTTAGAATAAGGATCCTCTTCTTGACTTTAGTTTGAGCTAACATTCTTTACGCTAGTCTTTAGAATCCTTTGGCTTGGCTACGAGTGATTGGTCTAAGGGGTTGATTCCTATCACTTCATATTACAAACAATTACGATGTTTGTATCTCAATGTTCATGTGCTAGATTTCTAAACTATTTTGTTAGGATAAAGGTGATGATGGAGCAATAGAACTAGGCTTTAATCTTGCTATTACCAAGGAAAATTTAGCAACAATCTTGTTTAAAACTTTGTTTGAGAAGAAAAAGTCATTATTGCTTATCTCTTTATCGAAAGGATTGTTTATTCCCCCTTTTGGTCCCATTAAAAGCAAAAACAATTCAATCAATTGATCATCATGATATACATGCTTATCAACTTGGTCTTATCTATTCTTTCATTCTTTAATATGGATTATTTTTTCTCTTTATAGTTGGTATTATTTGCCAATATTAAACATGTAAATTGTATAAGAAAACTAATCATAGAAAATTTAAAAAGAAAATGTGATGTATATCAATAACAATAATGCTAATTTTGATGTAATAGCATGTAGCCAACGATACAGCATTGCTTTACCACATCTTGTGCAACAATGCAAATTTTATATGGAAATAAATGTTGATCTTGTCAAAAAGCATATTTATTGAGTAGAAAGACCAAACAGTCTCATGTGATTAAGGTGTATAGATGTGAACACTCAAATATGTAAGCCCCACTTTATCAAATGAGTTGTGAATTTGTCTCTAGTCCTTTGTTTTTCTAGTTACATTCAGTTTGTAGTAAAACCTCGTAGACCAATTATGAGTTTTTAGATTGATAATGATGTAATTTATTTAAAGTGAAAATTTTATATTATATCAATCTTAAAATACCATCCATTAATATAATAATCAAAAGGTAGTAAAGAGAGTTACATAGACCAATAGGGAACATTATATTAACTACCTAAACTTTATCACTTTTTTTTTCCTCAATTTTACACCTCAACTTTCAACTTGTTCAACTATACATCTAATTAAAACTATAATTGCAGCTTCATTACCTTTGCTAAAACCATTATCCTTCATTAATATGTGTCACATCCATCTAATGAGACATGACACATTATAAAGAAATAAATAAATGAAAACTCCAAAATACAATGTCACGGTTCAATGAACATCCTACTTAGTACTTCAACTAGCACTATGACATCACTAATTAATAAAAATGATCATATATTGTGTAATTGTAAAGAATTAACAAAGCAAATGAAAAAAGAGAAAAACTAAAGGAAAATTAAAGTGCAACTTCTTATCAAAATTTTTAGTGAAAAATAATCATATTCTTTATCTTTGTCAAGCTATGGCTATCTTATCCATCATTATCCTCGAAGATAAGATTTCAATCGACTAACTACAACAAATAGAAACACCATTTTCATTATTGTACATCTCAAAGCTCATAAAATCATATATGACAAAAATCCAACTTTTATAGGAAAATAAAAAACCCTACTCTTGGTTCATATAATTTTAAACAAATATTACTTTCAAGTTTCTTAAGAGCACTTGTTTTTTAGGATAAATGGGAAAGAATTCTCCAAGCTTTACCCTTAGGTTTTTGTGTCCTATTGTAGAAGTGGGGTTCTAAATGATGTTGTCATGTAAATGTTGTTTAAATATCATGCAACATGTGACTTCAGAGGAATGACATTGAATGACACTTGTAGAGATGATTGAGAGAAAAGTGGCTAGGAGGAAGAATAGGCAATCTCGATGACTTAAACATACTTGTTATAAGTGAGGAAGCTATTACGTGTCAACTTCATTATTATTGATTATGGTTTTTACTAGTTCTTCATTTGAGCACTATTTTAATCTTTGAGATCAGTGATTTCACTAATTGCACTATTTCTCTTATCTTTATAGCTATTGAAAAATTCTCAAATAATGAGGCATAACTAGGTATTTATAGACTCTCGGGCTTGATGAAATTTGTCATATCATGTTAATGATCGATGGATAAGATTAACCTTACTCATTTAAGCTGATCTAAATGCTCTTGCTATGGGCCAAGGACCAATAGCCTACTATGTTGAGTGTAAGCAATCTAAGAGAAGGTAGGAGTAAATAAATCAATCTAGCATTCCTTGTTCCATACCAAGCCAAATCTCTTGAAGTTATTATAGTTATAAACTGAACTCTCCAAACCCTAACACTTAATCTAAGGAGTCAAGACCAAATAAATAATGAATTGACAATAAATTGATAGTATATGTTAATGATGATTTTTTGTTTAGATCCATGTCACGCCCTAAATAAGAAGAGTTATAATAGTCCTGCAGTATAAACTAACTTAAGATAGAAGTTAATCTCACAGCTACTATCATATATGATTGAGGAGTTTTATCATGACTCAAACTAGATCAAACATGAGCTGATGCAATAGAGAACACCCTTCACCTATGATTGCCTTTAAACTACAACCCCCACTTATGCTATGACCTTCTTGCTTGTCACTTAGTTCTAATAAGGATGGAGAAAGGACCATTTCAATTATCCTCATTGAAGAAAGTTGGTATTTAGCCTAGCACTTCTAATCATTCCCCCTACTAAGTGTTATGTACATCTAGTTTCGTTATAGTCGAATAATTTTTAGTTGCAATTAGGGGTGACCAAAGAAGTTCATATAATACAGAAACAATGCGAACATCTAAAACAACATACTAAAGAGTGCAACTCCTGTTACAATTGAATATCATATACATGCATGGCATACGTATAAACAACTAATTATAAGCATAAACAGTAGTACTCTCGAGTCTCTAGATACTTTAATACAGTATCCCAACAAGTGGTAAAACTACAATCCTAACTTACCTATTTAGATGCTTATTACGGAAGACTCGAGTTGTCAACGGTTTGATTACTAGGGAATACCATATACATAAAACCTAAATCTAGTTTTCATAATATTTACGAAAATATTAGGGTTTTTTTTTTTTTATCTAAAACGGTTATATATATATATATATATATATATATATAAAGTATATTATCATATCAATATATAGTTATATTATATTATATATATATATATATTGAGTTAAGTTATTAATTATTAATAATATACGTAATTATATTGTTACATATAATATATCATTTTGATTATATCGAAACGTACTTTCAATTGGTTAGATCACCTTTTAATTTTGGTAAGGTTCTTGTAATACGTACATACTAGTAATATTATAGAGTTATAGGTTATATTACCTAAGATTATTCGATTTTAGTAAAAATAGTGTCGTTAGGTNTTAGCATATCTTTTATTTTTAGGATATATTTCATAATTATTTTTATGAATTAAACACATAATATACATAATTAAGCAATTTAGGATTAATTTATAGGTATAATTATTATTTATACTGAGTATACATACAAATATATATATATATTTATATAGTAAATTATACTATATTATTTCATTTTATAGCTTAATTAACTAATCTTTAAGTTCTCGTCGTATTCCAAGTTTAAATTTAGGGATTCTAAGCAATTTAGTATTATATTAAATAATCAAACTTCTAAGGAAAAAATTAGGATTTTGGGTTATTATTTCTAAAATCTAACTTCATTGAGTCATTTCGACTAACTTTTCTATCTTAGTTGTAAAGTTTAAACTCAATCGGATAACTTTTCTTCAAAGGCTCTAAATCTAGGTTCGATTGTCCTAAACATAATTTTATGCACTTATACTTTATACTAACTTCCTTGGGCTTGCAAAATAGTAAAGCCATTAGAATGGGTATAAGAGTTTCTTAGCCACTTGGATGCTTAAGCTAGTTGTTGACAAATTAGAAGTAAGAAGAAACCTTAACTAGGTTAGAGTTAGCGTGTAATCACCTCCTCTTTAGGTAACTAGGCATCGTTGTTTATGCTTATAGCTTATTATAGGACATAGCCTATAGCCATCATGTAGGTGTAGGGTTGATGAGATAGCTTAATGATGGACTTACTTGCATCCAGCTGTATAGTTGTCTCTTCATATTGCATAGTGGCTTTACAAGGCTTAGGACATTGGGAGTTCCTATTGGGGTAAGCTACTCGAGCATTGAACACCTCTTTAGTTAGCTAAGCATGTCTTTTCCTTATGCGGGGCTTTGGGAATTGTGTTGGAGTTTTTTATTTATTATGGGCTCTAAGGCCTTGGTCAAGAATTAGCTCTCGATAGAAAGGAATTTATTGAACAAAAAAAAAAGAAAAGAAAAGCAGAAAGTAACTTAGAAAGGGTAAGAAAATATGCACCATATCTATATTTTAAACACTAACTTTTGTTAAGATGTTGGACTTAATTGAGTGATTAGGTGCTTGAAGTAAAATCTAGTGATCATAGGTTCAAATCCCATAAAGAGCATTTTGTTTCTTTAAGTTGCATTTATTTTTGTATTGTTTGAACAACATTCTCTCTCTTTTATTTTTAACTTTTTAATCACAATAATTAATAACATTAAATTCTATCCATCATAAAACAATAATTAACTAAATAAATTCTTGTAATTGCGATTTACGTATTACTAATACAAAGTAATTACATTATGAATACTACAAATATTTCAATCTTATCAAGCGAATATCCACATATAATTCTAACATTGACTTACATAAGGTAAGTTAGCCCCATGTAGTGACATGATTTTGTGTCCTTGTTATTGCAAAATCTTAACAACAATTAAATTAGCACCTATTTCAAGCTGCTAATTATTTTCACAGCACATCAACTATTCTGAAAATACTTTAATTTGCAACTTACTAGTTCTTCTAAGAACCAATCCACTTTTTTTTCTTTTTTTTATATAAACACTATCTACTTTGACTGTCTTTGAGCCATGGATTTGGAGATCTATAATCAACTTAGTTGAAACAAATGGAATTACATCATAACATTGCCCATTTGCATGATTCATATCTTTATCAAAAGTTTCAATTTTCCACCATGTTATTTGCTACGTAACATCTCTTTGTGATGGGATTTAATCCTAGTATCCTGGTCACATGATTTATTTTATTTTATTTTTTTTTAGTACTAGAGCTTTGGTTTGCACACCTTATGATTTAGAGGATTGTGTTGGTTAAAAGAAAAAAATGCATATGGAGGACAATAAGAGCATGAGAAAGGTAATAGATCTTATTACCAAGAAGTTGAAGAAGGTAATGTTCTTAAATTTGGTTGAGGAATTGACTAATAAAAATTTTGAATAGCTAGAGAAGGCAATTAGAAGTGCTAAAAGAGAGTCAACAAGAGAGATGGTGATAGGAATCCACCCTAAGGACCCCTCACTTTTCTCGAGCTAAAGAACTTGCCTACATGGTGCAACTGATACTTTCCCTTAACCTAAGTCTAAAAGAGTCCAACTTGATCTGCTATGTTGATATGATTGCATACCTAAGCTACAACAAGTTAAGTGCTATGTTGATCTTACAAGTTTAAAACCTGATCTTATAAGTCTAAAATTTGAGCCATCAACCTACCTTAAAGACTTGATCTTACAAGTCTAAAATTGCTAAGGTGTAAATGTCAAGTTGTTTTAAGTACCGATTGCTACAGACTTGAGCCATATGGATAAAAAACCATTATGCAACATATCTTTAGACCTCTCTCTATGTGGTACATGCCCCTTTACCTGATTCATATGCTTTGATGCTAGAATGTTATTTTGTAGAGTGATTACGGACTTACGATTTCTTTTGTAACAAAATTGTGTATATTATTTTGCCCTTTTAAGTAAATGAAAATGATATAATGTTACCCTAGTTGTCAGGATTTAAATGCCCTATTTGTAGGTGTTGTAATCATTCGCTTTGATTAATGAACTACTGACTTTCCTCAGTTTAAGTATCTTATCTTTTCCTTTGTGAAAACCTTTGTCTCTTATTAGTCCTTTTAGTAAGGATTGTGGCAAGCGACCTAGTTGACTTAGACCAGTGCATCATATTTGGCAAGTTGTTTAGCCATGTGTATTCGTTTGGTACGTCCTAACCAATCACATAGCTTACCGGTTTGCTGAACTTCTTCCTCAAAATCCATCCTAACCTATTATAATTTCTTGGAAAGCTTCAAAGGACCCATTTGCACTATGGTGAGACATAGTCATAAGCATATTTACAACCCTCGTGTTGTATCATCTTTGGTATCAAAGCACGAAGGTTCTGAGGCAATGGAGTTGTTGAAAAATGATATGTGATGTTTAAGTTGCGGTTGTTGGTTGGGAGTGATAGTAGTTGCGCAATGTTGTTGTTTGTGCATTGTTTCCTCATCTTTAAATAGAGTAGGAAGTTATGATGAAATAGAAATAGGGAGAACTAAAGTCGGAGTATTTTGCTTGTGCATTTGTTTTTACTATTGTAGTGATAACATTGTTTGCTACTTTTGTTGGTTGAAGAAGGATCACATACTGTATTATAAAGTAAAGTTATGGTAGGCCCTAGTGTGAACACTATGGTTAGTAACAATGAGAATGATGCACTAGGAAGAGGATGTCGTGTAAAGTAGACTCTAAGGTCAATGGACAAGTGGATGGACCGACTTACTTAGCTCTTGGAAAATATGTTTGTTGTTATACTAGGAGAGTTGGATGTGCGAACTGAAAGAGCTCATCAAGTCGAAGGTAGAGTTGATGAAGTGATCCAAGTGGTCCCTTATGATGAATATTGAGTAAGTTGACCTATAAATGAAGTTTAGCGTAGAAGGGAAGTTTACCTAGTTCACCATGCTCAAGTTAGAGGAGTTGATTGAAGAACTATTAGAAGGATAGAAATAGCAGAAGATGAGGGACCTAATGGTGAAGGGTTCTTTAAGGCCAAAGAAGGATTAAGATGAGCCCCTCTTGGTGAAAGATATGATGCCAAACTTAATAGGGTTGAGTAACTTGCTCAGCATCCTTGTAAGGGTAGAGTAGGGTGACCAACTCATTGACGAATTGTTCTTAATGATGTTGGAGAAGCTAATTTTGAGTTGGACGAAGAGGACTATTACAAGGAAGATGAATGTGGTGCCTGAGCTCCTAAGAGAATTGATAATGTGAAGGTCTAGATCCTAACCTTCTTTGGAAGTGGAAGTGTTGATGAGTATTTAGATTAAGAAGAAAGATTAGAAAAGTTGTTCAAATACTATTGATATGCCAAGGAAGATAAAGTATGGCTTACTGCCTTAGAATTTACTAAGTGTGCTAGTATGTGGTGGAAGAAGTTACACATAGTGTAAAGAAGGGATGAAAGACGAGAAGTTAATACATGGAAAGAAATGAAGAAGATAATGCATGGAAGGTTCATTCTTGATTCTTATTTCTAGGACACATTTGCTAAGATGGAAGAGCTCTGATAAGGAAACTAAACTATTGATAAGTATGTATAAGATTTCCAAATGTTCACGATCCAATGTGATGTGGATGAACTTGATATCTCTAAGTTAGTCACTAGCCTAGGGTATGAGCTTAGAGATATTTTGAAGTAAATCACTACGATAGTCTTGAAGGAGCTATTAAGGTCGCCTAGTTTGTTGAGAGGTAAAGGAAGAATTGACCTTATTAAGCTCAATCAATCTGACTTGTTTAGTCGACCTAACTTGTCTAAGGAAATATTAGAAAGCCTAATGGCTTCATATCGAGCAAAAGGGAAGGCTAGGCATTACTAGCAGAAGATGTTGGGATGGAGTAAGGAGGGAAAGAAATCAACTTCGAGGAGGGATAAACTTTAGGGTAGAAGACTAGTGAGATCGAGCGCTTTAAATGCAAAGGATTTGGGCATATGGCTACTTAGTGTCCTAATTAGTGAACCATGGTGATTAAGGGAGGGGAGATGTTATGGCCTTTGATGTATATAGTACCAACCTAGAGGGAATGATAAGAATCCACCTTAGTGACTCTTCACTCTTCCTGAGCTAAAGGACTTACCAACATGGTGCAATGGATACTTTCCCTTTACCTAAGTCCAAAAGAGTCCAACTTAATCTATTGAGTGATTTGATTGTGCACTTGAGCTGCAATAAGTTGAATGCCATGCTGATATAGAAACAAAAACAATCCAAGCTATCCAATAATTTACCTAAAGGCTTGTCTAAGGTGTCTGAGCTATTCTAGGATCCCCAATTTGAGCTACTAACCTATTTCAAAGACTTAATCCTACAAATCCAAAATTGGCAAGTTGTAAATGTAGAGTTGTTTGGAGTATTAGTTGTTGCCAACCTGAGCTAGACATATAAAAAACTATTATGCAGCATATGTTCAAGTGTCTCTCCAACTAGCACATGTCTTACTTCTTAATTCATACACTTTGACACAAGAATGTTCCTTTATAGAGTAAATATAGATTTACCCTTTCTTTTGTAACAAAGTTATGTATATTAGTTTACCCTTTTAGTAATGCAATTGATGTAATGTTGCCCTATTTATAAAGGTATGAATATGCTATTTACCAGCACTGTAATCATCTTCTTCCATTAATGAACTCCTAACTCTTATCAATCCCTTTAACAATGATTATGGTGAACTCCCCCCTCGACTTAGATTGATGTGTCACATCTCTAAGTTGTTTGGTCATGTCTACTCATTTGGTACTTTACAACCAATCAAATAGCTCATAAGTTTGATAAGCCTTTACCTCAAAATCCATCCTAACCCATTACATATTCTTCAAGAGCTTTATAGGACCCATCTACCTACAGTGAAACCTAAACATAGGCATATCAACAACCCTCCTGCCATATCAAATGGTGGACAATGTGCATACATTATTAGACTAGCAAAATCATCGAATAGATAATTTAACTACTCATTTGAAAACATTGGTTGCTCAATAGGGGAATTGCATGGAGGCCTTGAATACAAAAAAGACTATTGTTTGAGGGAATTAATTGCATGATGGAATGCCCTTATCGATACTCTAACTGCTTAATAGTATGTAGATATGGGAGAGTTGTTTGTTCCATGTAGAGTAGGTGTATAGGTATGGCACATGCAAAATGTGGCATAGGAATTAAATCTAATGAATGTTCATAATAACATCTAAAGAGAATTGGGTAAATATGGAGAGCTCAAGAGGGATGTGGCCCTAAAAGAGATGGTTCAAAACCTTGTATTTGATGAAGAATAAAGGGGATAGAGTTGTAGATGAACCTAATCTAAGATAGTGGAGGCGAAATTGGGGCATAAATACCATCAAGCTTGCATCCTCAAATTTAATGGTTGCGGAACCATAGATGGCTATTTTGATTAGGAGGATTGGATTAAGAAATTAAGCGCTATAAATATGGAGGGCAAATAAAGGTAAGATTGGTTACACTCAAATTTACAGGATATGTTAGAGTTTATGAAGAGATTTAATTGCTTAGAGAAGAAGAATAAGAGAAGGTTATGTTACGTCTTGGTAAGAGATGAGACAGATGATGTGTAGAAGATTTGTGCCTAAGCATTACCAATAAGAGTTATACAGTTACATCTAAGGTTACAAAATTTGATGTGTTGATTATTAGATGCGAGATGTCTAATTCCTATGAGTAAGGTCATTGAAAGATTTTTGATGGGGTTAAGGTCTGATAATTGTGATGTTATTAATCTCTAAACTTTTACTACCCTTGAAGATGCAATCCAGTTGCCAACTAAGGTGAGGAAAAAAGTATAGAGGAGCTCTTATGAACTAGATAACATCTAAAAATACTTCTATCAATGATGTTTCTTTTCAAAATACTCATGTGAAATAGGTTTAATGAATGGGAGAATAGGTGATGTATTTGATTTTAGACATGTAGAAAGGTTGAGAATAAAGGAAAGTTGCCAGTGCTGTTGCAAATAAGGCTCTAAGTTCTGGTAATTCCCAAAGGAAACTTAAACAAATTTAGTGCTTCAAATTCCAATGGTGTGGGTATATTGCATCTAAGTATCCTAACCATTGTGTTGTGATGCTTAGAGGGGATGAGATATTTATTGGAATGAAAGGGGTAGGGAAGATGTTGAAAAATTTGAAGTAGTTTGACGATGAGTCTCTATCACTAAGTGAAGAAGAGGGAGATCCTACAAATCTAGTGTTAGCAAAACAATCATTTGAAGATGATGAATCTGAAGAAGTGAGGCAAAGGGAAAACGTATTGTATACTTAAGGGAAGGTGAAGGGTAATTCTTGTTCCTTCATAGTAGATGGAGTAGGTTTAGCAAATCTTATTTCTCTTACAATTGTTCATTGCATTGGCTTGAGAAACAAGTGACTGCCAAGGCCATATGACTTTATTGGGCTGGATCTAAATGAGTAACATAGGTGAATAAGCAAGTTAGGGTACCAATTGATGTTGGAAAATATATTAATGAGGTAACTTGTATGTAGTACACATGAATGTAATAGGTATATTTTCTAGAAGGCCTTGGCAATTTAATAGGTAAGTTATCTTTAGTGGTTTCAAAAATTCAACATATGGTTTTCAAAATTCATACACTCTCATGAAAGATGGAAAGAAGATTACTTAGATGCCCATGAGTCTAGCCAAAGTGAGAAAAGGTAAAATTGCCTAAGGAAGTTTTGAATACATCTAGAAGAACTTATTTACAAGGAAGGGCTTCTAGATAGCAATAAGAAAATTTTTAGATTTAAGGGTGAATTCTTTCCATCCATTTGTGCTTGTGATTTGGGGGGTGGAGGCATTGGGGGAAGGGTGTAATGATGTAACCTAAGGGTCATGAACTAAGCTAGGAGCTCAAAACGAAATGTGGGAGGAAAAATAAGAGAAAATAGAGGTCACCATGAGATATACGAGGAAAGTATATGCCATAGATCCCACTGTATAGATAGGTACAACCAATCTAATGCAATAGTGCTTATATATATGGAAAGAAGGTAGGCATAACCCAAACTTATAGTTGCATGCTCGTGTTTATGGAAAAAAGGCAAGCACGATCCTATCCTTGTAACAACATGCCATAACATGTGGTAAGAAGTCAATTGAGAGATAGATAACATAGTACTTGTCCATGTATGTTGAGTGTTAATGACATTAGTTCTAAAATTTGAGTCTAATTCATTTATTTAAATGTTTATATTAGTTACAACATTGCCATTAACCTTGGGATTCCTATGGTTAGTACTTGAGGCTTATTTTCTCCATTGTAAAAAGGTGAGTCCTTCAACACTTTGGCATAGAATAATTTTTTTGAAGGTTGCTAACCTTATTATTCTCCTATAGTGGGATTATTGACCATTATAGACATTATTTCAATATATTTTGATAATTACATTGATTCTTGATTAGATTGCTTGATCTAATAATTATGTTTCTTTTATTGATCTCTATTCTTTGTGGGAATTTTGCGATAGAATTCAATAGCTTAGTTTGATTGTCTACTGATAATTGTTCATACCCCTTTTCTTTTAAGTTTTTGTATTCCATCTCAAAAGCACCAAAAAAAGATTCCATCTTGTTATTTGCTACATAACATCACTTTGCAACAAGACTCAATCCTAAGAACTTGGTCACATCACTTTGTTGCATGTTCAAGGTTATTCTATGTTAGAGGCCTACTTGAGGAAAAAATATTCATTGGTACTAATATGCTATGAGGAAAAAATATTCCTAAGGGTATGGATGTAAGCGATGGAAATGAATGTTGTATTAGCAAGGTGGTTAAATGTTTTTTTTTTTTAATCTAACTAACATATGAGGTCATCAAGTAATAAAGAACGTAAGTCATGAATTTCTCATAATCTAAGTTATCACTACAATTACTAGGTGCTTGTTAGTTTCATTATTGTTGTTGTAATTATTATTATTCTAATAAACTATTACAAAAACTAATTGCTAAACGAAGCTTCTTAAGAAAGAAATGAGACTTAATAAACAAGTGAAAATAAAAAAAGGTTAATATACTTTATCTCACCAAGGATTTTCAAATAGCGAGTTTATAAATTACATGTGATTATATGACCAATGTGGTTAAGTCATTTAATTATCCACTAATCTAAGATTCATTTAAACAATATAAATTAATTAGGTATTCTCATATTAATTTAATTTATAATGCAATTTACTTGCACTAAATCAAAACTATCTATTAAACTCATTAAAATTCATTAATATAAATCAAAGTGGTTGATCAAAATGATGATTCTTCTTATCCTTTTATTATTCTTTTTTCTTTAGGAGAGGGTAAGGTAAAAGTGTTGGGTTTGAAAAGACAATTATTAACTAATACACATTCATTTAATATACACAATATAAACCCATATTCAAAATTTACTATATTGACATCATAATCCATGGTTGAACTCAATAATGACATGAATCAAATTAAGCCACTCATAGTAACCATAGAAAAGGTATTTGTCATCTCATAAATCTTGTCAATAGAGGATTGGATTAAATGGATCTTTAAGGATGTATGATCAAGCCTACAAAATAGATGATCATTAGTGGAATAGTTAGAGGGTTATCTAGAGAGGTTGCTTCAATTGTTAAGTGTAATGCCTTAGAAGTCAAGATGCCATAGACCGCTATGTATTTCTAGCCTCTAATGACACGTTAGGCATAGATATTAACTAAAACCTCTAAAATTATTCTTGTAACAAGCTCTAACTATCCTTATGAGTTTAATTCATTCCAAATAAAAGTAATTTATTGTCAAACAATAATTAATACCACATAAGGCTAAAGATTTTTAGTTATCAAGATATTCTTCAATATCTTATGTAGTCGTTGCTCTTCTCATTCTAAGGCAGTAATAAGTATCTCCATAAATTTAGTCATTCTTTGCATCAACATTTTCTACATTTGAAAAATACAAGGAGTAGTCGAACCTCAATATGTAACATGTATAGACATACATGTGAATAAACATATAAATCCACATGTGTTAAATGTAGAATAATAAGCCATACAAGAGTTTATTATGTTTATATTAGCCAATCACAGAACACACAATGAAGGTCCCCATGACCGCTTCACATCACATTCCATATCATCAATCTAACATTTAGGTATGCCTCTTTAGGCTCCTTTACAACCTGATGTTTAGGTATACCACATGAGGCCCCATCTAGCCCTAAATCATTCCTATGTAAGACTCTACTAAGGACGATGCACCATAAGGATCATTGAGGTTGCCCCCTAATGTCAAATCCTATTTTAGTTTTCCTTAGTTTAATCCATATCAAGCCTAACCTACTTAATATAAGTTACTCTACATTAAATTAAGAAAAAAACATTTTTCTTTAAAAAAAATGCTTAAAAATGATATCTTTGAAAATAGTTCGGGAGTCATTGATTAGTAAATCTGGTAAAAGAAAAAAAAAAAAAGATTAGGGTTTCCTAGGTAAAAAAAACCCTAATCAGGTCACTACCCTATTATTTTCCTAAGATACTTTTCAGAAAAATTTAAACCAAGGAACTAGCTCTAAAGGCTAATTTATTAAGACAAAGTCTCCATATAAAAATTTAAGAAAACTAACTAATAGGCTTTTATTTTTTAAATTTTTCTAAAAAAGTGTAGAAATGTGAAAATGCATGAAAATGAATTTTTTAAAAAAGCTTTAGTGGGTTAATAATTTTTATTTATAAAAATGGGCTAAGTTTAGGTGTTTAGCTAAGTTATTTTTTTATTAAGAAAAATCCTAAAAAGAAACCCTAATTTTTATTTCTAATTTTGAAAAACTCGAAATAAAAGAAAAGTCAAATTTTTATTTAGAAAAAAACCTTTCCTATTTGATAAAAAAGTTTAGAAAAACCCTCAAGTACTTAATTGAAATTTTACATGAAATATACAATTAATGTTGAAAACATGCCTAAGATGCCTAAATCAATGAAAATATACCTAAACCATAAAAAATATACCTATTAAAGATTTTATTTTATGAAAAACTAAGTGACAAAAAATAGTTTTCACTAAAAATATCTAAAATACCTAATTAAAAAAATGAAAATTTAATAGAAAATATACGATCCTATCCTAATCTTTTAAAATATGCAATTGTACCTAAAAGATGCAATTTTCTTAAAAAAAAATGTAACAAAAATGAAAATTTTCTAAGAAGTTTCCTTTTTTAATAAAAGCTGAATTTTCTTAAAAAAAAAAATAAATGTACAACTTTATAAGAATGTGTTATAATGCAATCTTTCTAAAACATGCAATTTTTTTTAAAAGGATGTAAATGTTCTAAAAAATGCAATTTTATTAATAAATATGCAAATATGGAACTTTTAGTCCAAAGCATGCAAAAATAATCAATCCATTGAAAATTGTATAAAAACTTGCAAAATGACTCAAGTTAGTGGCATTAAAATTTATATCGTGTAACAAAAAGTTAGTGTTATTTCATTATTTGTTTATTTTTTATTAAAATGACAAAAAGTAAAGAAAACAATGCTAGAAAAAACACAATAACTAATATTAAAGACCAAAAGAATAAATTAAAGTCAATACATGTGATTAACAATAAATAAATAACTACTAAAAGTAATAAAGAAACAAGGAAAAAAAAAGTATTAACATAAAAGGAAAACCACATCTAGACTAAGTAGTGGATTAGGTGGTTCGACAAGGAGAGAACACGGGTCAAGTCAACTGTGCACCTAGTCATGGAGCTACACAGACTTAGATTTGGATCGTAGGTTTAAAGTTAAGTACCAATAATAGCTTTCTATGCTTCATTTAAGGTGTTTCAAGCACCAAATCTAATGGGAAATCAAAATTTCATGTTAAAATTATTCGTGAAACTAAGTGTAGCATGTATGCCTTGAGTTATTATGGTAGTTTGAATGGTTTTTTTGTTAGTAGCCGATGACAATGGTTCATTTGTAGTGGTGGCAAAGCATTTCTAAGGTCTTAATGACGTATAGAATGTAGTGGTGAAAGGGCTTGTTGTTAAGGGGTTGTGGTGGTGGTTTCTAAGGAAGGGTTGACAGCATGGCTCTACGAGGAATTGAGAGTAGTTGGGTACATATTGTCGTTGGCTAATGCTATTGATTGTATAAGTATGGGGTTCATTGTCTTGGTTAAGGATAAAGGTCTAGTCATCATGGATTGAGCAAGGAAAGTATCAAATTTCTAAGGGATCGCATGGGTGGAGCTTGTTCGAAGTTTGAGGTTGGGGTGCATAGTGGTCATGTGGTCTTTGGGTTAGTTATGGTGGTTGATGGTAAGTCTTTGGGTTGCGTGATTAGGAGTTTTGTACCTCTATAAGGTATTATTGAAAAAATGGCCTGAAAATAAGGTGGTCTTGATAAATATTATGGTGTATGCACCTTTACTATACACATGTTTTTTGTAATGAAGGTACGTACCTTCAATAAAAAAATAATTTTATAAGGAATGTGCATATCAAGCTTACGTCTTCCTATATGTAAGAAGGTGCATGCCTTGATTGTGCCTTCTTCGTTGCACTAGATTCATAAACAAGCCATGCTCCTTCCTTGGTACACTTTCTCGCCCACTAATTTGTTTAACCAATTCCCCAAATTTATGTAGATTAACAAAAATATACATTGAATATAGAGCCAAACAGCCACCATAAACCTAATACTTGCTAATATATCACAAAAGCATGTGAATTTGAACTGGTCTAATGTACAACTTAGTAAATCTACAAATAATCTAGTAAACTACCCAACACAATCGAACTTATGAAATTAGATATAATATAACAAAGTATATTTGCAATCAATGATCAATAGTAAGTGAATAACAATCCAATGTATAAAGTCATTTACAATATCCTTATGAGTAAATAATTGATGTCGAGTATACATAATTAACTAACTAAGTAATACAAAAGTGTTTATTTACAACTACTTCTTCTTAGATCTTGTTAGTTGTTTCCCAAAGTGAGTAAGTAATGATGGCCTACAACTTGACATTCCCTTAGATAGCTGAGGCTTTGATGGATGAGGAGGAGTATCACTAAACTCCTTAGGAGGAACTAAACTAGGCTATGATGGTGGTAGCTGAGTGACACCCTTCCTCATGTCTAATGTTTGAGGCTAACTGGTTAGCCACTTACAAGGTGCTAGTGGTGTTTGCTTCGGAGAAATGCTACCATGAGCACCTGGAGTATGATACAAGTTGAGGTCGGAATTGGAGGTATTGGTGAGCAATGTACTGCTACCAATCTTACCCAAGTCAATGAAATGGCGAGATCTTGATGGCATGCCATTGTCTCACTATCTTCGACTACGTGCCTAGCTTAGTCAACTTCCTCTCGTATGAACTTTATCACTAGCTTATGGATGAGGGGGTAGTATGAGGTTCAGATTAGTTGGCTAGTTAGGAAACAATATCAACCTGTCATGTTCCTTAAGATGGTGAAGGCCACTATTAATGGTTTGATGTGCAATGCCTAAATCATTTAATATCCTCACCTAATGTAAAGTATCCACCTGTATTGCATGAATCAGTTAATTTTACATGCATTACATAAAACAATAAGATAAGTAGAAGTAGGGTTACCGAGTGTCCCAGTATCGCCCCATGATAGGTAATGTATCGGCGTTTATGCTCCTTATACCAATCATAGTAAGCTAGATTAACACCTTGTGGTCCCTTAGGATGAACTACCCATATCTGGCGATTTTCCCAGGTCATTATATAGCCTTAATGCGTTACCAACTAATCTATCTCTATCCTACCCCTAAGGTCGATGCGATGCAACTCCTCATTCATATTTACATCCATTAGTATTGTCTAGAATCATCCAAATTGTCCAATGACATAATCGAGAAAGTAAAACTCCATAATTTAGAAGCAAATCAATGGCACCTTGGTTATCTAAACAACTCAGCCAGTACTAGAGAATGAGGGTAAGAAATCAATAAGATCATCTGAGTACGGGTCATACATGACTTACAATGCATCTGAAAGAAAAGTGCATTAATAAAACAAGTATTAATATTCAAATGCAACAACTGAATAAGACATTGAAGAACTACATACTTGTTGACTTGTCTATAAATCAAATGCTGTCTGATAGGCATGGACAATGTACATAGCATGGTGTATGGTATCGTGTGATACAACCTACTTGGTGGCTAGTGGTAACCCCTCATGGGTGGCAAACTTGGTCTTGTTGTGTAGTACAATGTAGGGGAATCTATCCTATGGCAATATTGGTAAGTATAGTGGTACCTCTTATCTCTTGTGCTCTTGATCGTGTAGCTCTATACAGCTAATGATATAGTTATGCTAAGCAAGCTGAGCCTTAGCTAAATGTCCTAACATATAGGAAATACTCTAGGAAGGGGAGGAACATCATGTGGACAAGTGATTATTCAAAAATAGAAAAGCTCCTAACAACAATAGTATGTATGTACAGGTATGCCACTGAACAGTCTCCTTGTCTACACCTCTAAGAAGTGTACGAAATCTCCCTTGTAACTAAGCCAAACTAACTCATCCCCCCCTACTAGTATTGTTTGTGGGATAGTCCCCTAGCAAACCTTTGGCTACCTTAGTCTATACTAATTGCATTGGCTCTAGTAGTGTAGCCCTATCTATATG
The DNA here is from genome assembly GCA_024138015.1 of Lumnitzera littorea. Lineage (NCBI taxonomy): Eukaryota > Viridiplantae > Streptophyta > Magnoliopsida > Myrtales > Combretaceae > Lumnitzera > Lumnitzera littorea. The sequence continues at coordinate 59,791,682 of JAMXBB010000002.1, forward strand.
GAGACCAAATAGTATCTCTATGTTCTGAAGTGTGATTGTCATCTCCCCGTGAGCCATGTGGAAAGTGTGGGCCTCAAGTCTTTACCTCTCTACTAATGCGATAATAAGGTGATGGTTAATCTAGATAAATGGCAGTTGTGAGACCACAAGTAAACCTACGTCCTCCAAGTAAGGGACCATGTGATCGTTAGTGGTATCTATGTAGTATCCTTTCACATGATTAACTCAACCCGATACACCATAATGTGCTCAGATCCCTGAAAGGTTAGATTTTTTCCTTTCATCATTATCTTAGAAAATTGTTGAACTATATATTTTGACAAATTAATGAACGTCACGCCATACCTAGGACTCCCATACATCCTATGATCCATGTTTGACCTATCCATGCAATATAGAAGGGTCACTCAGTCTTAGATCCATCTAACTTACAAAAAAGAACAAAGATGTTGAGTCATTGATTAGGAAAGTAGGAAATAATATGGTATATATTATAATATAAGAAAACAACACAATTTATCACTCTTATTAAGTTGAGGAAACCTCTTCTTGTTATATCCTTCCATCCTACATGCATTACACCTGCTCTTTTCGGCTGGCTCTCTCAAGTTCATCTCCATATGGTATCTCTTCTTCCTTGGTTTTTCTTATCTACATTTCAAATGTTCGTTGGGTATGAAGAATGAGTAATTGAAATGAGGCCAATTTAACTCATCGCCTATTGGAAGGAAGTGTCTGCTATATACATCCAACAAATGAGACCACTTTTACCATTCCCTAATGTACAAACCATACCAATAGTAACTCTGATGGAATTTAGCACCTTAATCACATGGGAGCACTGGATTCTATAGATTTTCCATTTCCTACATGAACACTTTATCTTATTTGTGTCCACAATGTATGTTTGGCCACTTCATTTCATTACACCATTTGGTTTGCACTTCCACCTAGTTTTCATCTCCCATATCTCGTTTGCCCAGCTATGAGCCTTAATGGTATGAGCAGGAGCTCGCTTAGACCACATGTTAAGCTTCTTCATTGCATGCTTTGTATAAACTTACCTAGTGGCCATGTCCTTCCTTGCATGCTCAACTCTTCTTTCCCAATAGATGATATGGATGTAGAATATTTCTTTACAAGTGAAGTAAGGGATAATCTTCTACAACCTTTTAGTACAACATTATAACTCTCGACAATGTTGGAGGTCATATATTCGAACTGATAGAAACCATCATGAGTCAATGTCTATTTATTCTTATCAAAGGGTAAGAATCATAACGGTGTGTCCTCCTTTACTTGTAACATCTACTTTATTAAATGCTCAAATTTCTTAAGTTATGCTTGTATTGTAGCAACTATAGCTAGCTTCTTACACAGTTGGTTCTAATATGCCTTGTTGAAGTTGCTAGTGACATGCCATATGCACTATCTTTAAATCGCAAATGGTTCTTTCTGGCTAACCACATGTTTCTTAAGCGCGCTCTCGATACCGGAGTGCCTATCTATGATTAGGCAAATTGTCTCCTCTCTACCACTAACAACAAAATTCTTCAATCTTTTTAGAAACCAGCTTGATGTCTCCTCAGACTCCTTGTCGACTAATGCAAAAGCTAATAAGACAATATAGTTATTTCCATCCATAGAGCAAGCAATTAATAGTACATGGCCATACTTTCCATATAAAAATGTACCATCAATAAAAACTATAGGATGACAATACTTGAATGCATGTATGGCCTAAAAGTCTAGAAGACCCACTTCATGGTTAAAACTTCAAGCTCTATGAATGCCCTCCATGCCTAGACTACCTTTGCTCTTGGATTTGAAATTTTCATTGTGTTCAATAAAATAGGAAACTTGTTGTATGCTTTCTCCCAATTGCCATATACCATCTCCATAGCCCTTCTTTTAGCATCCTAAACTCTCTTCCTTGTCACATTATACCTAAACATGGTTAAAATATTTGCTTATAGATCCGTAATCTTTATATTCAGATTCTCCTTAACATTGTTGATGAAGCATTTGGCCATAAGTCTACTATCAATTTGTTTGTGGTCCTGCATCACATTAGACTTGACACATGTATATTGATGGGAATCAGCCATTGACCATATTTAAGTCGAGGCCTATCAATGCTTGTAGAGGCTGAGTTGTAGCCAGAAGGACGAGGGGAAGGAAAATAAATACTTGGCATCAAGTCCGTCGTTAGTTGAAGTGCCAAGAGATCACACAGCCAAGTAATCAGAACCAAAGAACCACTTAGCACATTAGAAAGGGACTCGTATCGACTGATTCTACGACTTAGCAATTGTGGGCCGACCTCTCTGGTGTCTCAAGGAAGATACGTGAGACATTAGGGACCCCTTCTTGAATCAGGATATCTAACTACCGACCCCATCTGGTTGGGATATTATTCCTCTTAAGACATGCCATGTGACTTCATGTCGAGTGATTGTATGCCGAGTTCTATAAAATGCATAGTTTCGTATTCTTGTACATGTTTTCCCTTTATTTTATTTATGGGCCCGATTCTTTAGGGTTTAAGGCTTTGTACTTCATTTACAGTTTTGCTACTAGGGTTTAGGACTTGGTATAAATAGCAACATTTGTACATAGATAGATAGATAGAGATAGATACAGACAGATAGCTCTACAGAGATATATGTAGAGAGTGAAACTTTCCTCTTTTCGAGTAAGGCTATACTTAAGTTAGCATTTGCCGGATTATCGGGTGTTGATCATACTCTTTAATCGTCCTTGCATTCTTATCAATCTTGTTCTCAGATTATAGTGAACCGCTTCATTTGAACTAGTTAGTGAGTTGTATCTAACCTTCATTTAAAACCCTAAGCAACATTTAGTGTTCGTGAGTTGTATTAAACTCTATTTCAAGCTCAAACTCCTAATCGTGTTTGTGTCTTAGTGAGTTATTTCCATTCAGATTCATCATCAAAACCCATCCTATTCTTCATACCCATCTTCCTTTTGAATACCCATTCTTGTTCTTTCATTCCAAATCCGTTGCTATTTCTTTCTTATCTCAATCCTATATCAGATATGGACCGTTAAGAATTGTTATGACAAATATTTTCATTAACCTTTTATATGATACCCATAGCCTCTACTTGCACTCGTTATCCTTTTCCTAGCATCGAATGGCTCATAGGTGTGGTTTTGATTCATCAATTTAGTAGTCATAATGGTGATTGATGTAATACCTTTTCACAGTGTCAATAAGCGCATCCTTCATGTTGAAGCATTGTTTGACGAATAAATCTACCCCATCTACTTGGTTACTGCTCTCTGCTACCATATCCTCTTCGAGTGCTACATAACCATTGTGACTACCAATGTTCATGTATGGAATTGGATCTCTAACTAACAATATTATCATCCCAGTTTAATTGTGTTGGGGAGGCATCTGGATCCCTTGGCTAGTAGTAATCTAAGATATGGGTGAAACGCTATTCGATATATATTTTGACATGGCCGCATCATCTACAGTGTTTTCCACTTCTATAACTTGTTCTTCTAATTCAAATTTAGCCCCTACCTGCTCCCCCTCATCATCACTTTTAGGTCCTATAGGAATTAACTCTTCATTGGGGTTGTAGCCTGGCTCATCCTATAAGATTAACCCTATCTCTATATTTGGTGCCTTTTCATTAATTTCTTCATTCACACTACCCTCTCCAAGAGTGAGCTCATCTACCAGAAAAGATTCTTCTCCATCGTACATGGGGAAGCCTTCCTCGATTTGTTGGACATGTGGTGAAGGGTTATTAGAAGGGTCAAACCATAAAGTGTTTTAGACTATACTACTTCTTTGAATGCGTCAACCATTTCAATCAAATTTTCCACATCATTATCGTCCGTTTTAGCCATCAGAGTATACGAAACACCTCTGTCATAATAAGAAGAGTATTGGTGAATAAGCTCCACTTCATTAGGATCAACCTCGATACTCGTGCAAATTCATTGGAGGAAATGATTGAAGTTCGAATCCTTCTTCATTTTCAACTTTTTCATTAAGTTCCTGTCATATTATAGACCATTGCTTCCATTCACTATGTTCCCTCTTGTATATATAATTATTTTCACATAATTAGTCATTGTCAACCTATTCATCTAGTAATTCCAAAATCAGTTATTCTTATAGAATTATGACCAGCTGTAGGACCTGTACAATTTTACTTCTTAGTGGGGTGTTTCATCATATACTATAAATGCAAGTGCCCATACAATTTCGTTTCTCCGTGAAGTGTCTTATAGCAACCACATAATTTCACTTTTTGGTGAGGCATCGCATTGTACCCATGCAATTTTGCCTCTTGGTAGGGTATTTCACCACATACTATAAATGTAAGTACCTATAAAATTTCACTTTTCGGTAAGCCATCTCAGCATATAATACAATAGACATGTAAAACTACCTACGATATACGGGTGACATTCCTATTTTCTTACGTTATCATTACAAATTATATAGCTACATACTAGCATATGAATAATATAATGAACATAATTTGCATATTAATAAAATATAAATATTAAAAAAATATTATCTAACTATACTTTACATAGATAGTATAAATATTACCATATTAACAATATAATTTGTGTATTAAAAAAATGCAGAAAAAAAAGGATGGATGAGTGTTACTTACAGATCAATCGAGAAAACTAGGGTCACGCAATCGCCGAAGAGTAGAAATTATAGAGTTTGAGAGATTTGGAAAGTGGTGGATGCAAGAATGAAAGTGACGTGTGGAAATTTAGGTATATATATTAGGATACTAAAGGTGTATGGCTTGTTTGCACCTTCAATACAACAAAGAAGGCACTATTAAGCCCTATGCCTTCTTTTTAAAATTATTTTTGTATTGAAGGCACATGTAAGGAGCACGTCTTCAATACAAAAAACATAGGCATAGTCTACACCATTGTCATAATATTTATCAAGACTACCCTATTTTCGTATTATTTTTTCAACAATACACTATAGATGTACAAAACCCATGCAATTAGTATTTAACCATAGTAGGGATGGTTAATCGTATTAAGATGATGGAAACGAGAATGTCTATTGTTGTATTTGGTCATAGTTGTCGGTAGATGAAGTAGGGAAGGATGGTGTTTGCTGGATCGAATGGGGATCATAAGAGAAATGAAGAAGTGGATTGGCAACGAGGATCAAGTTGTTTATGGGTCTTTTTGCAATTGGCATCCTTTTTCACCTTTGATTCTTGTTTTACAGGACAACAATTCAAATCTTGTTGTTAATTTTCAAATCAAAACACATTCGATTTTCTTAAGATTTAAATAATTCAAATTTATCTTTGTTTTTAACAATATTTTTGAAAATCTTTAAAAGATTCAAACCTTTCACCAATTATTTCCTCAAGTCCCTTCAAATCCAATGAAAAAAAGAGAAGATTTAATGAGATTTAAACAACATTCGACCCTATTGGACGTTTTCTTCCATTTGGAATCAAATTCAACCCATTGAGGAAGAAAGTCATAGACTAGCACATGACATGTAGTGAATGTTTAGAAAAGAAAAATTTTGCACAATGTGCTTTTAATGTGGTTGGAACCCTAGACCTCTTTGTCAATTCTTTAAGGCCATAGACCTAGCTACTAAGCCAAATATGTTTCTCAATATATTTTGCAATTGAGTTATACTTAACCCATACAATATGGGTCTTCCAAATCTAAGTCTAACTTGACTCAACTTGTCTTGAAATGATCTAGGCCTTTTAATATAGTTCAAAATATACACGCTAAAGACTTTTAATACCATTTTTAAATTTACTAAATCTTGAATCTTATTTTAATTAGTATGGTAAAAATTATCCAATTCAAATTTTAAAGCGAACAAAGCCTTCTTGAGTTCACAATTTTACTAGATTTTTCCTAAAAATATTTATCTAATGAAGCCTAATTTTTCAAAAATTTAAAACTCATTAAATCACATGTATATTAGAACTTTCCCTGACCCAACTTTAAATGATTGACGGAACTTAAACTTAGACACTTACGATATTTTACATTTTTTCAAATTTAAAATATTTTGGATTTTTTTCAATTTTTTGGCCTTTTTGTTAAACTTGGCCTAACATTAAAAAAAGAAAAGAAAAGAATATAGAATAAAAGGATAGCAAAATGGGGTGTATATACCTATAGAATTGCAATTTCGAGCCCCTCAATTGATTAAGAACAAGTGACAAACAATGATAATTTAGGCTGGATATTTCATTAGTCAATTTAGGTACATATACAAATATAAAATTTACCTTAGCAATCACAAGCAACATACAAGTGTTACATACATTGAGTCCGTTGAAAGAACTTGATCTTACTCTAGGTTAGAAAGATAGATCTATAAAAAAATGAAAGATAAAATCACCTTAGGAAGATTCTAGGTTGGGAACAACTATAGTAAGGTTAAGATAGCAAAGGGAAATAACTATAAGAATCACAGTTGGGAAATCACACCTATAACGCTTTGTTAGAATGAAATAATAAGTATACGGCTAAGATCATGATTGTGAACTTGGCTATGTTCCATCATGGAATGACCATACCCTAGATCATGGCCATGAATCTTGGCTGTGATCCTCTTAGCCAAAATTTCCTCTAACATACTTCACACCTATCACTCTAAAAGGGATCATGGTCATGACCACATCTGTGATCTTTAACCATGATCTTTCTACTTTGAACTCTTTTCTCCATTTTCGCCAAAATCATAACTACATGCTCTTAATCTAAAATCCCAACCTCAACCTCATTCCAAGACATCATGATCATCATATTGCTAACCAAATCTCACCTCAAAATATCTCCACAATGCATTTCAACTTATGAATCATAAAAAAGACAAAAGATTTCAATTGAAGAAGTATGTTACCTTAACACTTGATGAAATCCTATAGCGATCTTTCATTTTCTCTATACTCTAAATTATTGCATATCATAGAAAATCAATATAAAATACTTAGATATAATTAAAAGCTCTTAATCCCCAATTGATTCGTTAATTCCAATGAATCCTTCTATGGTTGCGACTAGTCTCGTGAGTTCATCCTTCACTAACTCCTTCCTCTCGTACTGCTAATGGAGTCACAATTAGACTTATGACTTTCAATGAGAATTGACAAAATCTTGTGGAATTCCAGACCTTACCTCTAAGATTGTTTTTATCGCTTTATTGTCTGCGCACAAAACACTAATTCCTAAGATTGGTATTAGAATCTCTTAATCCATCCAAAATTACAATATATCTCGTGATTTTCTCTTCTTACCTTAAAACCTTGTATAAGGTTACACAACCGGGTTTGCAAAAACTTTGGTCTATTGCTAGTTCAAGTCTAGATTGAAAATGATAAAGGGAGGCCTTTTAAGGCAGTTAAATTGTATAGCCCTAACTTTTACAATCCCTAAAGTGCCCTTTACTAAAATTATTTAATTACCTTATTATTGTGACTTTTATTTTATAAGCTTTCTTTATTTTATTTGTACTTCACTTGAACTTTCTTAGGTATTACATTAAGATAAATTGTTGGGAGAATAATTCAATAAAGTAAAGGCAATTTAGCAAGAGAGTATGTTCATGAAGATAACATTATTGATGGAAGATCACCTCCTATTTATAATAAAAGTTATTGAAATAAACAAAAAAAAAAGTAGATAAATACAAATCATGGCATAATATTAAAGTACATCTCCCATTACTTAAAGATTGTGAGATATCTAGAGTCATAGTAGAGACAAATGACCTTCCATTCTGGTGGTCATTCTTCCTTTCCAAGCAAGCTTCTATCCTTAGCTAAGCTCTCTTAAGGACTTTAAAGGCTTAAACTTGATCTAGAATAACATGATCATGGGACCAAACAAATCAACCCATGGGTTGAATAGGTTGGTTTGGGACTAAGGAGTTCATACCTAAAATGTCCTATCAATAGGTACCTTTAGAACACTGAGCAAAATGTTACAAAATTAAAGTCTAGAGAGAGAGAGAGAGAGAGAAGGACTAGTTAACTTAATAGAGAGGTATATAAGATTAATCTTTCATTCATATTCTTAATCCTTTTTAACATAAAATTTCTAAAAAATGTAAATTTTGGAGAATTCATTTTAATGCTATTGAGATGCATCCAAATGAATTCCAACAAAACATATACACGACCAAAGATGCGTTCCTTCATTTATGCTTAGTTGACTACATTTGAACATGGTGGCTAGATGTTGCTCCAATGCCATAATAAGGCATTTGAATGTCATGCTATCTCATACGATATTGTTGTGTATACATCCTTACAAGCTACTTAAATTGCTTGTAACCTCTCCTATATCTCTCTCTTCTAGGTATCATTAAATCAAAACTTCTTTTTATCCATCTCAAGTACAACATCACATGATCTACACATAATTGACCATTAATAGTATTAGCCCTTACAAACAAGTAACCTACGTGTACTTTTGTAGCGAAGCACATCAATATTGAGCCCCGTTCTTTTCATTCATTTTCATTAAAGATTACTTTTCATTAGAATCCTTGAATTGAGAGAAGTAGTAAATTTAATTAAACACCCAAATTCAAGGTCTTTAAGATTTTAAATAGAGCTAACAACCAAACCACCAACATGACTTAATCATTTCATACATGATGCGTTTAAAAAATTAAGGTAAATCGTAAATACATCCTTATACATTCTCTTTATTAGTTTTGCCATTTTTAAAATTGAGCATTTAGATTAATTTTCAAAAAGGTGGTTTTTGATCTTCTAAATGGCTATATTACTCTCTAGAAATAATAAATAGTCTTTCTATTATTTTTTTAATTATATCATATAAGGGAAAAATAGTAAAATATGGCTTAAAAATACATTTTCTAATAATCAAGCATCTATGCACATGATTTTAAAGAAATAAGATGTTATTATATATATATATATATATATATATAATAAAAAGAAATATTCTAACAATTTATTGAGAAAAATATTTCATAATTTTTGTGATTAGTTTCCCATACTTTTTTTGCATTAAGTGATCACTAGATAATACAATATCTACAATGCATGCATCAAATAAAATAATCGTAAGTAACCACTATATATGTTCAAACTTAGCTTTGTATCCTTATAGGGGTGAGTAAGTAACCTTGTTATTCAAGGTAATCACTATACCTTATTCAACCGAGTAAGTTTTGAGTGAATATTAAGAATTATATTATAAGTTTTGAGTCATAATTTTTTGGAACCTACTTTCACATGATAAGGTACGTATTGTTGTCTTTGTATCTTGTACCCCCCTTCAACTTAGATTTTAAAGTATACAAGTTATAGTTTCTAAGGTGCTCATATCCACCCTATAAAAAATACTAAACAATATTAATAAATAAAAAATAAACAATAATGCTATATTTGGCTAAAAAGTATTCCACTAAAAAGAAGAAGAAAGGGCTTAAGTATAGAAACCGATACCTAAAGTTGTCTCTCTTACCATTTCCAACTCTCAAGAATCATACTTTATGGCCTAGATTGGTTTAGTTAAGTTAGATTCTTTTGGTTCTTTTTAATGAACAACTCTAGTTCATGTACATTCTTTTTAGCTACTTATAAATATGATCTTTTTTTTTTCTTTTAAATGGTGGTAGTTAGAGTAGAAATTCTTTTTAAATTGTGACATGTAATTAAAATAAATGAAGATATTTGCAAATATGCATTTAAAATTATTAATCAAGTGTGAAAAATAATCTTTTAGCATGAAAAGATGTACCCAAAATTTGCTATTAAAAAGAAGTGTGAAATTGAAATCTATAGAAATATAAAAGAAAAATCACTAGTTTTGATCGATTCCCAATATTTTACAAATTTTATTGGATATAGGTTTTAAGATGGTTTAATGGTACTATAGGCTAAATTTCGATTTTAACATATTAAAACTCAATATATATAAAGTGGGATATGGGTAAAACCTCAAACTAGTATAAAATTATAAAATGGAGCTTCCTAGGCAAATGATAGGAAGTCTATGGATAGGAGAATTTGAGAACTTTTGCATATAAAAGGGCTCATATATGCATATAGGACACCTAAGAGTGGGCTCCAAAGTCAAACTAACTTATGAATTAGTGCAATCATGGTACATAGTGATTTAGGAACGTAGGATTGGGACACACTCGTGTAATACCTCTACCAATCATGATGTCCGTCACCATATGCTTGGATTCATTTTTTTTTTTTTTAACTGCTTCGAAAATATAGTTATAAAATATTGAATACATAAATCAATAGATGATAGAAATATATTTATCATTTAAATTGAAAACATAACACGAACACACAGGGTTAAAAGTTTACAAGACTCTCAATTTCTGTTATGCGACATCATTTCAATCTATCCTAAATGTGTGCCTCCAAGCATTTTTAAGAGATTATAATATCTTGTTTGATATGCAAGAATGTACCAAAATAAAATTGTGATTTTAGGTTTTACTATCTTTCTTTATGTTTAAAAGTGCATTTAAAAATTAGAATCGCGATTTTATGGAATTGGCGATTTGTCGATTTCAACTTCAAGGAGGAATTTAAACCATTGAGAAGGCAGAATTGGCAACTTTATTCTTTTATATTTATTATTATTAATCAAATTACTTATTTAATCTTTAATTTAATTATGACATTTGATAATTAAAGGTATTTTTGACAATTATTGCTATATAGGCGTTTAATTTCATTTCATTCCACTCCATTTCTTAGACATTTCCAAAAATAGGAAATGATTTTTCATTTCGCTCCTCATTCTGTTCCATTTCATTCCAATCCATTTTAGTTCAAACTATTCTTGTATGCCAAACATGACATAAAAGTAATTGGATTAACCATTAACACATTTTTGAAAGAAGGGGCTACTCAGTTTTAAAGATATGAGATGTAGGTGTACATTAAGTAAATATGATAAAGGTGTATTTTTAATTATAAAAAAAAGATAATGCAATATTCAATATTATTATCCAACAAAAAAAATATATCAACTAAGAAGGCAATAATTGAAAAGGAAAATAGATGGAGAAAAGAGTAATAACCTATTTACTTAGAGAGGGAATGCTGGGCCTTAATAATAAAATCAGCCCACCTAGTCACTAATGTATAGCCTATGTCATTCTTAGCTTCACTTTTTTTATCAAACTCTTTCTGTCTCACTCCCCCAACACTTCTAAGATAAGTGTCACAACCCTAATCTCTCTCTTCTTAGCTAAACTATCGAATTATTTTGATAAGAACCTTACTAAATTGATCTTGTTTGTGTCTACTAAGGTATTTGGGTGGTCTCTTTGAGTAGAACAAGACTATCAAAGTGAGGCATTTCCTTTTAAGATTGAAATAAGGGATGATCCTCTATTCTTTTCTTCTTTTCTTTTTATACATGTACAAATCTATTGCTACTACTTGTTTGGTTGTTAAATCTATTAGAGATTTGTTAAGATCTATTATATCTATTAACTGTTGTTTACAATCTATGTGTATTACAACCACTAACCTATTGCATACAATATATTGGTACTTTTATTGTTCTAGTACAAAATCTTTGAATTTTCTAGGCTTCTTAGGAACTCTTTTTCTTTTGACCACAGCATTTTCCCTTAAGTCTTGAAAAACGACCTTTTTTTGTAAGGTCATAATCCAAATAGAGTTGCTTAATTGTGTTGTAGTCTTCTTAGGAAGCATCTTCAGGTGTTACCCTCACCACTACACTAATACTTAAGCTACCTTATGTCTTTACCTTAAAATCTCCCTTATAACCAAAATAGTTAATATCCTAATTAACGAATGACTGTATGAAGCATTTGGAGGTAAATCTAATGATAGAATATGAGAACCATAAGCAAGAATGAGTAGTGAGACATGAAATACATTATGTAGGGGCATATATGGAGGAAACTAAAGCTCATAGTCACAATACCCTACTTGTTTAGTAACATGAAAAGGCCCATATTATCTTTTGGATAACTTTTAATAACCCTACTGTGTAATAGATAGCTGTTTATAGGGTTACAACTTAATAAAAACTAGATCCCCAACCTCAAACTCAACAAAAGACCTTAATTTGTTAGCATATCTTTTCATGGTCTTCTAGGCCGTATCTAAATTGGTTTTAAGGACCTCTAAAAGTACCTCTCTAGAAGGAAGGGCATTATCCATTGAAGCCAAAGTAGAATCCTCTCTCAAATAATGCACCAAGGTTAGTGGTTTCTTACCAAACACCACTTCAAATGGTGCAAAGCTAATACCTTAAGGGTAGGAGGTGTTATAAGCTAGTTCATCCCATAGCAAAAACTTAACCCACTCTATTGGTTGCTTTGTAACAAGGCCCCTCAAATATTGTTGGATAACTCTATTGAGCACCCTAATTTGTCTATCACTTTAAGGATGATAGAAACTACTCATAGAAAGTTTAGTGCCACTTAAGTGAACAATTCTCTCCAAAACCTACTAAGAAAAATGGTAACCTTCTCTGACACAATGGAATGAAGGAAACCATGATATTTGACAATTGTTGATAGTACTTTCTCCTCAACATTAGAGCTAACTTAAATTGAGTGGTGTCTAACCAACTATCTATCCACACCCTCCACTTTCATTATTCCCGACCTCTTTAGGTCACTCTTGATGTATTGACCATCTTAGGAAAGTTGATGAGGTAGATGTGCCTAAACTAGGCTAAACAAGCTTACTAGAATAGAACAAATTGACCTTGTTCAACTTAGAGTAACTACCTATAACTTGGCTTTTGACTCAATCAACCCTAAAGCATAAAAATTCAAACACCTGATGCAAACAGTTAGGCTCCATGTCTAAATAACCACCCACTACCTACCATGGCATCAACTACATCCCCCAATATTGGAAAGTAGTCTTAAATTCAAACTTAATGCGTGTATCAAGTTTTGGATGCAATAATTACCTAATTCAAACCAACCCTCGGCAATAAATGGAGATTGGAATGTAGTAATGAGGTTCTTTTGGACACTTTGCATTCTCTTTAAGCTTTCTTCTTACCTTAAAGTTCTTAACCTAACTTAGGCATTGAGTCTCTATGTTAAAGTCGCCCTTGTACCCCCCATAGCCTTATTTTCTTTTGTAATTTGTAGAGTAGTTTCGAGTAAAGTGTCATATTTTCTCCTAATTCCAATTTTGAGTATCAATAATTGGTGGTGTTTATTTCTAAACACCTACAATGGTTAGAACTAAGTCAAAAGAAAACAATAAATCAGAGGAGGGGTGGGGGGGAGGAGTGGGCCCCCACGAGCAAATCATGTGGAAAAATCCCCATCACCCTAGAGGTGCACCAAATTGAAGTTCATAATCAGACATCTTAGCATCAAAAGTAAGATGATAGTGGTTTGCATGTAACACATTTGAAGGCCTTATGTGCTAAGTTTAGGAAAGAGCTTAAGGAAAATCAAGCAAACAATAAAGAGTTGTGATAAAGACTTAATGAGAGGGATGCTACCTCTTCTTCTACTCCTTCCTTGTAATAAGTTAAACGAGAGAGAAACCCACTTGTACAAGTAGAGGCATTATGGAAACTCTAAGAAAAAGCCCTTATGGTGGACAAGACTGATCCACAATGAAGGTAGGATCCATGAAAGGAAGAAAATTGTTAGCAAATACCACTACGTGCTCAAATGGCTCGAGCCGCACTACATGTGCAAGCTCCCATAGATGGAAGAATCAAGAATTTAACTACTCATTTGCCATAAAGAGCAATAGTAAACATGAGTTTGCAATATTTGGAAGATTACATTAAGAAATTGACCACAGAAGAGGCTTCTATGAAGGAAGTTGGTGCAAAGGGTAGAAAAGCAAGCCTTTTCATTCAAAATATTGTAGATGAGGCCCTCCATTAAGTTTCTAACTACCTTGGGTTGACACATATGATGGAAGAAAAGACTTAAATGACCATTTGAATCCATTTCAAACGTTAAAGGAACTCTATGGTTTGTCTGATGCAATTGCTTACAAGGTCTTCCCTTCCACTTTGAGGAAGTTTGCTAGCAACTAGTTCAACTCATTAAAAGCAGCCTTTAGTTGGCTAATGAATCTTGCCAATATTTCTTGACTAGTATGCCTCTAGCCAAATATTCTTCAATCTTAACCAAGGTTAGACAAATACTTAGGGAGTTGATTAGAGATTATGTCTATAGGTTTAACTAGTTGATAATTTAAATAACAAACTGTGACAAGAGTATGGCACTCCATGCCATCTGCAAAGGGGTCAGGAAAGATTCAAACTTCTTTAAGTCCCTTGCTAAGCACCTACCGACCTCTTAGATGACTTTACTAGAAGGTTGGAAAAATCCATTCATCAAGAGGACCAAATGTAAGCCACAAGATAGATTAGGAAAGAAATTTGATATTCATAGTAAGCTTAGCTGGCCTCTAGGAGATTGAAAGAGGCCAATTTCGACCTTTACTGAGCATACCCCTCTTAACTGACCTATGTTAGATGTTTTGATAGAATTACGTAATAAAGGTTTCTTAGCTTAGCTGGAGAAAATGAAGAATAATCCTATGAGAAAGAACTTCAACAAATACTATGATTTTCAAGGAAATCAAGGTCAAAATATGGATGAGTGAATACATTTGAAAAATGTACTTGAGGATGTTGTTTAAAGAGGATATTTGAGGAAGTTTGTCGCAAATAAAGAGGAGTGCATTGAGTTACCTACGCAAAGGAGGAGGATTGAGTGGCAACCTAGGAATGTCAAGGCTCAACTTAATAATTAAGATTTAGTGGCAAAAGACAATGAAAGAGGGCATCGTTGAGCTCCCTAAGGCATTATTAATGTAATTTTTAGTATACTAATAAGAGGGAATGCTTTATCGACAACAAATTCGTTAGAGGTGCAAGGAGATCATGTGTTAAATGTAAGAGGAAAAAGACATAGAGTTGATGTTATGATCATTTTTTCAAAGAAGGATATTCAAGGAGTTCAATTCCCTTATGATGATGCATTGGTCATTATGACTAGAGTGGAGATTTTAAGGTTCGGAAAGTGATGGTTGACATAGGGAGCATCATGGATATAATTTACATGCATGCATTTGATCAAAAGTGACCTAAACTTGAAACATTAAGATGCAGTCTTACAGGTATAATTTGTACAGGTTCAACTATCAACCAATGAAGGTACTAGGAGTTGTTACCTTGACCTTATAGATCAGGGATGATGAGAATGTAATGGAGAAGGAAATTGACTTTATGATAGTAGATTACCCTTAACCTTACAATGGCATAATGAGCCAACCACCCATCAATGCTTTCAAGATGGTGCTATCAACTACCCATTAAAAAGTGAAGTTTCCTACTCATACAGGGATGGGAACATGTTACCGGACCAATAGTTAGCTTGACCTTTATACCTGAAGGCTCTAAAGAGGTATCAAGTTTATAACATTGAGTAAGGCATAAGCAAGCACCTATAAGTAAGAGGAGAACTCACATAGGAAATTTCGACAATTTAGCTGAGTGATAACCTTGAGCATGTTACAAAGGTCAAACCCAATATACCAACCGACCTTTAGGAATAAGTGGTACGTTTCCTCCAAGGTAATTCGGATGTCTTTGCTTAGTCTTCTTTTGACATGTCTAGAATCCTTGAAGAAGTTATCACCTATAAGCTAAATATAGACCTAAATATGAAGGTTATACAGTAAAAGAAGGGATATTTTGCCTCATAAAAGCAAGCAACCCTAGAAGAGGAAGTCTAAAAGTTGTTGAAAGGCGGGTTTTATCACAAAATATTCTTATCCTACATGGCTCACGAGTTATGTTTTAGTTAAGAAAACAAATTAAAAGTGGAGGATGTGCATTGAATTCACCAACCTAAGTAAGGCATGCCCTAAAGACTGCTTCCCTTTACCTCGAATAGACTAGATGATTGATTTGACCTTAGGAAATGCCTTGTTGAGTTTCATAGATGCCTTCCCAAATACAATCATATAAAGCTACATCCCTTCGACTAGATACACACCACTTTCACTACAAACTTTGGAACTTATTGTTACAAGGTCATACCATTTAGATTAAAGAACAAGGGTGCTACATGTCGAAGGTTGGTTACAAAGATGCTCAAACCTCAAGTACATAGGAACATTAAGGCTTATGTAGATGATATGATAGTTAAAAGCAGCACAAGTGATAGCCACCTTCTTAACCTCCAAGAAATCTTTGACACAATAAGGATGTATAATATGAAATTGAATCTGTAGAAATGTGTGTTCAGTGCATCTTTAGGGAAATTTATCAGTTTTATGGTGATGCAGCATAGAATTGAAGCCAACCTTGAGAAGATTTAAGCTATGCTAGACAAAAAGTGATTGAAGTCTATCAAGGAGGTCTATAAGCTAATTGATCATGTGGTAACATTAAATAGGTTTGTTTCTAAAAGTGCTGAAAAATGTAAGGAATATTTTTGTGTTTTAAGAAATCCATTTGAGTTCAAGTAGACTAAAGAGTGTAAGAAGGCCTTTAAAGACTTAATGGAATTCCTAACTAAATTACTAATCTTATCAAAGCTTATCGAAGGAGAAACTCTTTACTTATATTTGTTAGTGAGTAACCAAACTCATTCCTTCGTATTGGTACGGATGGAAGGGTGAATCCATAGGCTACTATACTATGTGAGCCATGTTTTACAAGGTTTCGAGTTGAGGTATACAAAGTTGGAAAAGTTTGTCTTGGCCATCATCGTGGCCTCTAAGAGACTTCAACCTTATTTTGAGGCTCATTAGGTCATGGTTTTAATTGATCAATCACTAAAGCAAGCTTTGCACAAGTTTGATGCCTTAGGATGTATGGTAAAATACGCTTTGGAACTTAGCGCTCTTAGTATATAGTACTAACCTAAAGAGGTGTATAAGGCTAAGATATTAGCCAATTTTATGCTAAAGTTCATGAGGATTGAGAGGTCTATTGTAGAAAATGAGCAATCAACTTAGAAACTGTATGTCAATGGCTCGTTAACTAGTGAAGCGAATAGAGAAGGTTTAATTTTGAGAGGTCTAATGGGAGCTTGGTTCTCATATGCTTTGAAGTTTAGGTTTCCAACCAATAACAATGAGTCAAAATATGAGGCATTATTGGTAGGGATGTAGCTGGCTAAAGAGGTCAAAGCAAAGTGTTTGGATGTGTTTTCTGACTCCCAATTGGTTGTTAATTAGGTTACAGGAAGAAGCATGGCCAAAGATGAAAATATGGTTAAGTACCTACAAAAGGTAAAGGAGATTGGCTTAGATTTTAAGGGTTGGCAATTGATGAAGATTCTAAGGGTAGAGAATTAAGTAGAGGACAAATTATCTAAGTTAGCCTCTATAAGCTTACCAAATTGGAAGGAAAGAATTTTCATCAAACAGTTACTAAAGAAGAGTATTGAGAGACAACCATAAGAATGTTTAGAGGTTTAATAGGAAAATCCGGAATCTTGTTGGATGGATCCTATATTAAAGTACTTGAAGAATGGAACTTTGCTTCAAGATACTAAGGAGGCTCAAAGACTTGTTTACAAGGCAGGAATTAACACTTCGGACCATTCACACGCAGCAAAGCTAAAGGACTCTAGGGACTTGCTTGGAGGATACTAACTTTAGGCCATTGTTGAGACAAGGATTCCTATCCTAAGCTGATCTCATGCTAACCTGACTATTAGATCCTTACATGCACAAGATCTATCCTTATTCAATAGCAATGCTTTATCTTAAGAGACAACTAAGGTGAGCTCCCGATCCAACCACAAGCACTTGTCCTCGAATTAAGCTTACTTCTCTTTAGAAGAACTAATTGGTCCTCGACTTGGTCCACATCAAGCCAACCCCTGACTATAAGTGTTACTGTTTTTCTACCTACCTTATACCATATTTCCCCCATCTAAACACTGAGCGACACATGTCTTCTGACATAGTATTCCAGAATGATTCCTTCCTTTTCACACTAAATATTCTTTGTCTCTTTTATCCCTTTTTAGTATGTCTTATGTAATCTAGTTATAGAATAACCTTTTGTCTTTTCATACATGTAAAGTAACCTTAGTGAATGGGTATATAAATCCCCACTTTCTTGAATGTGAACAATCATCTCTTCAACACAGAAATTATTCCTTTGAGTAACCTTAGTATTTCTATTATCATTCAACTCTTATCTATTTCCTTTAGCAAGGAGTAGTGGCGAGTAACCCTTTAATTAAGATTGATGCATTATATTTGGCAAATTGTAGGCCGAGTAGGATCGAGTGGTACGTCATATCCACTTGGTAGTTGCTTAGACTTTGCTAACCTTTTTCCTATTTGTTTTGGTTTACTTCATCGTGGTGCCTCTCTATGTGTTCAACCCTAGAGACGCATTAGCTTTGCTAGTATCAAAGCACAATTTTGCGAAGTAGTGTGTAAAGTTATTGGGAAGTTTTGGTTTGCTTTACTATTGGTGGCTGCTATGTTCCCTTCCATAGCTACTGCAGTGCGTTGGTGTAATAGCAAGAGTAGTTTTATTGTTACTCAATTTTTACTCTATTTTTCATTACGAAAACAAAGCAAGTTTATTTCTATTTTATTTGAGTAACTACTCGATATTGAAGTTATTAGCAAGTTGTTAATTCATTTGAGAATGTACCATGTCTGATTCAAGTATATAGGGAGTTATTGGTGACTAGAGCAATGGTGATCAACTGGTCATGGTCATAATGGTAGTAACAGCCTAGGGTCGGTTGATGATAAAATTGATAGATTCACAAACCTTGTTAAGAGTTTAGTCACCACAATGCAACTTAATAGAAAATAACCCTAAGGTATGCAATAGCAAAACCCAGAGGAAGATACCCTTGAGAGAAACAATGGCATAGGCAATTGGACCGATCACCCAATTCGACCGCCATGAGCTAGAGTAGTAAACAAAGCTACTAGATGAAGACTGGAGTTAGAGGAGATTGGGGAAGATGACGAGGAGATGGATTTTGAAGAGTTTGGTGAGGAAGAATCAAACTATTACCAAGCATAGGGACAAAGATGCTGAGTTCTTTAAAGGTTAGACAATGTTAAGGTACAAATCCTACCCTTCGGTAGAAGCGAAGATGCAAATGAATACTTAGAGTAGGAAGAGAAGGTTGAGAAAGTATTTGAATGTTATGGGTATGAGGATGTGGTTAAGGTCCAACTTGCTACGTTGGAGTTTACTGGGTATGCTACCATGCGGTGGAAGAATTTGAATATCATCAAAGCAAGAGATGGAAAACGAGGTGTTAGAACTTGGGATGAGATGAGAAGGTTATTAAAGGGTAGATTTGTACCCAAGACTTACCTCTAAGATACATTTGTAAAGTTACAAGAGCTTCACCAAGGAAGCTAATCTATTGATGACTATGTAAGAGAGTTCCAAATGTTAATAATTGGAGCCAATGTAGAAGAACCAGAGGTCCATACTATATTGAGGTTCATTTCTAGGCTCAAGTATGAGATTCACAATGTTGTGAAAGTATAGAGGTTTTATACATTGGAAGAGGTCATCAATATTGTATAAAGGGTCGAGAGGCAAAGGAGAAGTATTTCGAGCTGACTTAGGCCGATACTTTCACGAGTCCTAATATAGTGCGACTTGTACAAGCCAAGCCAAAAATGCTACACAGGGCCAAGGAGAGGAATGGCTGATTTGAAAATAGCTAAGGAAACCAATAGGGTTGAGCCGATCATCTAGGCCAAGCCGCGAGTAAGCTAACCTAGAGGACATAAGAGAAAGGGCAGACCTTCAGATGAAAGACTAGTGAGGTGAAGTGTTTTAAATGTTTAGGCTTTAGATATATGGTCACTGAATGTCCAAATCGACGCGTTATGGTGTTTCGAGGAGATGTAGTCGATAGCACAAATGAGAGCAAGCTAGAGAAGGAAGATGTAGGAAAACCCGAGGTTGGAGAAGAAGAGGAGACTTGTGTTTATGCTAACTAGGGAGAAGTGATGACCTTAATCCTTAGGCGAGTACTGAGTTCCTCACTGGACTTTGGAAAGGACCAAAGGGAGAATTTGTTCCTTACCAAGTGTATCGTCAAAGGATAATTATGCATGATCATAGTGGATGGAGGAAGTTGTACTAATGTGGTTACATAATCCTTTATGTAGAGGTTAGGTCTACTAACTTCAAAGCACCCCTGACCTTATAAGCTGCATTAGCTTCATGGTAAGGGTGCTTTGCACGTAACTGAACCAGTGACTATGCCATTCAGTGTTAGGAATGTATATAGGGATGAAGTAATGTACGATGTTGTCCCCATGGTAGCTTCACATTTGCTATTTAGATAACCTTGGTTGTTAGACTGACATGTTATGTACGATAGGTATAAGAATACCTATGACTTTGTTAAGGATGGAAGAAAGATTATGTTGCAACCTCTAACCCCATCCTAAGTAAATGAAATCCATAACCAGCTCACCCGAGCTAGTAAGAAAAAGACCTTAATTATGAGTGAAAGAGAGTTCCGATCTACTGAAAAGGCTGATTAACCCATGTTCCTATTGGTTAGGAAATTGTTAGAGATGAGGGAATTATAAGATGTTCTAGGCGAGATCCAAAGCTTATTAGATGAGTTTTCTAACCTGTTTTTAGAAGAGCTACCTAGAGGAATGCCACTAGTCTGAGGCATAAAGCACTGTATTGATTTACAGCCAAGGGCCACCTTACCAAACCGACCTACATACAAGATGAACCCTGAGCAAGCTATTAAGCTAAATAGACAAGTGGATGAACTCATAAAGTGAGGATATGTGAGGGAAAGCATAAGCCCTTATGTTGTACTAGCTCCACTCGTTCTAAAGAAAAATGGTTTATGGTGTATGTGCATCGATAGTCGAGCAATCAACCAAATTACTGTTAAGTACAAATACCTAATACCAAGGCTTGATGATATGTTAGATGAGCTTTATGACACAAAGATATTTTCAAAAAAGTGGCTACCACCAAATTCACATGAGGCCGGGTGATGAATGGAAGAGTGCCTTCAAGACTAGGCATGGACTCTATGAATGGTTGGTTATGCCGTTCGGACTTACTAATGCACTGATTACATTCATGAGGTTAATGAACCATGTAATATGGCCCCTAATTGGGAGATGTGTGGTCTTGTACTTTAATGACATATTAGTATATAGTGTCAACTTAAATAATCATGTTCAACATCTTTGTGAAGTATTTGACATTTTGTGAATTGAGAAGTTGTATGGGAATGTAAAGAAGTGTATGTTTTGCCAGAAAGAGGTGATATTCTTAGGGTTTGTAGTATTAGGGGAAGGGATTTGAGTAGATGAGGAAAAGGTCTAAGCTGTTTTAGAATGGCTGATACTGAATAATGTTACTGAGGTCTTAAGTTTCATGGCCTAGCTTCTTTCTATAGGCGATTTATCAAGGACTTCAATACCATAGCCTCCCCATTGATTGAGCTGACAAAGAAAAGTGAGGGATTTAGGTGGAACAACCGAACTGAGTAGAGCTTTAAGGAAATCAAGGAGAAGCACACCTCAGCACTTGTTCTTTCATTGCTAAATTTTGACAAACCCTTCAAATTGGAATGCGATGCATCGAAAGTTAGAATCAGTGCTATCTTGATGCAGGAGTGATGACTCATCACTTACCACAGTGGGAAACTGAATGGCCTAGCCCTATACCATTTTGTATATGAAAAGGAGTTGTACTCCCTTTTTTAAGCCCTCACTATTTGGCAACACTATCTGCTACCACAAGAGTTTGTTGTCTACACTGACTATAAAGCATTGAAGCATCTTTGGAGTCAGAACAAACTCTCAAAGAGGCAAGCCAAGTAGTTAGAGTTTATGGAGAGGTTCCCGTATGTTATTTAGCATAAGAAAGGAAGTGTAAATGTGGTTGTTGATGCTCTATCATGATGACAAACTTTGCTAATCACTTTGTAGACAAAACTATTAGGATTCTTACTCATCACTGAGTAGTATGCTATTGACCCTCACTTTGGTCCTGTCATTGAACAATGCTAAGAAGGGGTAGTAGTTAGAGGATATTATCTAAAGGATGCTATCTGTTTAAGGACCGTAGGCTATGTATTTTGAATTACTCCACGCGTGAGCTATTGATCGAATAAGCTCATAGTATAGGATTATCTGGTTATTTTGGGAAGATCAAGACAACTAACCTATTGAAAGAAAACTTTTATTGGCCTAGTTTAGCCAAAGATGTTTATAAGATAGTCAGTAG
This sequence comes from Lumnitzera littorea, assembly GCA_024138015.1. Taxonomy (NCBI): domain Eukaryota; kingdom Viridiplantae; phylum Streptophyta; class Magnoliopsida; order Myrtales; family Combretaceae; genus Lumnitzera; species Lumnitzera littorea. The sequence goes on from JAMXBB010000002.1 coordinate 59,813,960, forward strand.
TTGTGAAGTGTGCAAGCATGCTAAGGGGAGGAAAGAACCCTATGGAGAGTACATGCCACTGCTTACACCTACTTTACCTTGAATCGACCTCATCATGGACTTTATCCTAGGGTTGCCTTGGACATTCAAAGGAAAAGAATCTATTTTTGTTGTAGTGGACTGCTTCAAGAAAATGGAATGCTTCAAGAAAATGGAATGCTTCATTCCGTGCCATTGAACTAACGATGCTATATATATTGCTAATTTGTTTTTACTGGAGGTCGTTTGACTACAAAGAGTATCGAAAACTATTGTCTCGAATTAGGACACAAAATTTTTGAGCTATTTTTTGGAGAATTCTTTAGAGAAGACTTGGAACTAAACTTATATTCAACTCCAATAGCCACCCTCAAACTGATGACGAGACCGAGGTGGTAAATAGAATGCTAGGCAATTTACTCAAGGTTGTCATAGGAAAGAACTTACAGGATTAAGATCTATGCTTACCATTTGTAGAGTTCACATACAACTAAACTGTCCACAGTACTATTAGGAAGACCCCATTCAAGGTCGTCTATGGCCTTAACCCTACCATTCCCCTAGATATGATTGGTACCCCAACAACTACTGAAGAGAGTTAATCAAGAGTGGACCGAGCCTAAGAATTGCATAAGCTACACTAATCTATAACTAAGAAGGTCGCCAAGTTTAATAATAGGCAACATGAAATTGGTAACCATGGCCGCTAAAATATTTCTTTCCACCCAAGAGACTTAGTATAGATACATTTCAGCCAAGAATGATTCATACACTTGAGACAAAACAAACTATCTCCTCAAGCTAATGGACCATTTAATGTCTTAAAGAAAATTAATCGCAACGCTTACCAAATCAAGTTGCCTGATGACTATGGAGTTTCTTCCACCTTCAATGTGTTTAATTTGATCCATCACCAACCAACTAAAGAAGACCTTGCAAGTGGCCTAGAAGAAAGAGTAGAGACCACTCTAGATTTGAGGACAAATCTTTCTAACCCTTAAGCAGATCATAGGAATCAACCACTCTAACCGGTCACGCGCAGCTAAGCTAGAGGACTTCAAGGACTTACTTTGAGGATACTAGCTCTAGGCCATAGCCAAGACAAGGATTCCTATCTTGAGCTAATCTCATGTGGACTTAACTATCAGATCCTTAAATTCATCAAATCTACCTCTATTTAGTAGTAATGTTTTTATCCTGAGCAATAGGAATTAGGCTATTGAACCACTGACCCACAACCAAGCCTGAGGACTAGAGGGACTAGCAAGACGAATCCTCCTCATCCAGCCGACTCATAAGAAGGCTGAGTATCTCCTTGCCGACCCATTTTGCTTCTCGAGCCAAGTGACTACCTGTTTCTTACATGTTGTATGCTAAGAAGTAAAAGGTCGAGACAACAACCCATCTTCATTCTTACTTATGCCTAGCTAATCACTTACTCAGCCATACCCCTATCAAGATGACTAGAGAAAGAGTCTAGATTGATTAAGCCACCCTTGTTTAAACAAGCAAGTTATCCATACTTTTTGTCCACATCTTCTAATGGCATCACCAATACAGTATCACCTTGTGTACAGTATCATGTGTAGAATCTGTTGTACCAATGATTGCTTTCCTTATATATTTATTTTTACCCTTTTGCATCTTGTATATTACTTCCTTAGGAAATGCCCTTTTTGTCTTTTCCTTAAGTACGACAATATTATCTATTGCCGAGAGATTATGTAACCTACTTTGACCATGGATCTCTAAGTTACCATCGAAGTTAGATGAAGTTATTGAAGTGGCAAACAAGATGGGTTAAATTCCTTGAAGGATTCAATTTCGTGATTAAATATAAGTAAGGAAAGAGCAACATAGTTATAGATGCTCTTTCGAGGAGACATGCGCTTTTAACCAAATTGCTGACCAAACTGTTTAGGTTTATAAGTATCAAAGAATAGTATCCTAGGGATCTACACTTTAGACCCATAATCATGTAATGTGTTGATTGAAGGACAGTCGATGAGTATCATATGGAGGATGGTTACTTGTTCCGAGGTTGGAAACTATGCATATCGACTTGTTCCTTGAGGGAACTACTAATTAGTGAAGCCCATAATGGAGGACTCTTTGGGCACTTTGGAGAAAGAAGGACTTGTGAATTGTTGAATGGTCAATTCTTTTAGCCAAGAATGAGGAGATATGTGCACTAAGTTGTTGAAAGCTATGTGGTGTACAAGAAGGCTAAGTGTTGTGCCAAGTAAGTGAAAACAATGCCTTTACCTGTTTCGACAAAGCCATAGCCTGAATTGAACATGGATTTTGTTCTCGGACTACCACAAACTACCCAAAGAAAAGATTTTATACTAGTTGTTGTGGATTGGTTAAGCAAAATGGTACACTTCGTACCCTACTCCAAACTAACGTTGCTTCAGCTATTACTTCTCTTTTCTTGTAGGAGATTATGCGAATACATAGCATGCCAAAAAGTATAGTCTTCGATAGAAACCCGAAGTTCTTGAGCCATTTTTAGAGGACCTTATAGCATTGGATGAAGACCAAACTACTATTCAATACTTCCTATCTCCCCTAAACTGATGGCTAAACAAAGGTAGTCAATCACACATTAAGATCACTACTCCGAGCTGGACTAAGTAAGAACTTGGTTGATTGGGACATCTGCTTGCTAGTAGTCAAGTTCACTTATAACCCAATAGTACATGACACCATTAAGTAAACTCCCTTCGAAGTATTCTATGGTTTCAATTTTGAGTTGCCCCTTAACCATACCTCTATACCTATACCCTTACAAAAGGACCTTGACGCCTCGACTAAAGCATAATCCCTCCAACACATCTATGATAAAGTCATTCGGTACATCAACCAAGCTATTAGAAGAATGTAGGAGAAGACCAAGGGTAATACAACTAAACAATTCCAGCCAAGGGACTTTATATGGTTATACAGCAATGAACGATTCCCGAATAGGAGGAGGAACTAAGAGCTAAAGGACCTTCAAAATCCTCTAAAAGATCAATAACAATGCCTACAGATTGGAGTTGCTCGAGGACTATGGGGTTTCTAATGCCTTCAACATTACCGACCTCAGTTCGTATCACCCTGACGGAGAGCAAAACGAAGACCATTCGAATTTGAACCCAAATCCAAAACAATCGAGAGGAAATGATGGGAATCAAACTACCAAACCATTGATTTGCAACTGAGCTCAAGGATTAGAGAGATTAGCAAGACAAATCCTCCTATTTTAGTCGACTCATGTGAAAGCTGAGTATCTCCTTGTCAACCCATTTTGCTTTTTGAGCCGAGTGATTGCCTATTTCTCACATGTTGTGTACCGAGAAGCGGAAGGCCAAGACAATAGCCTATCTTCATTCTCATACATGCTTGGCCAATTACTTACTTAGCTATACCCCTATAGAGATGATTAGAGAAAGAGTCTGGATTGACTAAGCCATCCCTTCTCAGACAAGCATGCTGTCCATACTTTTTGTCCACATTTTCCAATGGTATCATAAATATAGTATCACCACATGTACAATATCATGTATAGAATTTGTTGCAGCAATGATTGCTTTCCTTATACATTCATTTTTACCCTTTTGTATCTTATACATTACTTTCTTAGGAAATACCCTTTTATCTTTTCCTTTTTAGGCAAGTTGCCCCAACTTATGGGTATAAATACCCTTATAATTGTAGATGTTACAGATAGAGATTACCATTGATACACTTTTGTGTTTTCTTCCTTGCGTAAACACTCAGTTTACTCTCAACATCACTCTTATCCTAATCCTTGAGCAAGGCTAGGTGATAAGTAATGTCACTGGATTGATTCGTGCGTCATATTGAATTGTGTCATGAGTCGTCAAAAGTTCCATTGGTGCATCATATCCTCTAGAGCTATTTGTAGGTTTTGCTTACTTCTTCATTTGTAATTATCATCCCATACGTTCCCCACCATTTCCATTTCGAGCTTTTTGCAAACTTGGACCCATCCAATGATTGGCCTTATTTGTTCTTGGTCATGGTTTGTAACACCAGGAGACAGCTTAAGAGTAGTTGAAGTGAGCTCCCAATCCAACCACAAGCGCCCGACCTCGAGTTAAGTTGACTTCTCTTCAAAAGAACTAACTAGTCCTTGACCTGCTCCACATCAAGTCAACCCTTGACCATAAGCGTTACTCTGTTTCCACTTACCTTGTACCATATTTCTCTCATCTAGACACCAAGCAACACATGTCTTTTGATACAGTATTCTAGAATAATTCCTTCCTTTTTACATTGAATATTCGTCTCTTTTATCCCTTTTTAGTATGTCTTATATAACCTAGTTGTAGAATACCCTTTTATCTTTTCATACATGTATAGTAACCTTAGTGGACGGGTATATAAATCCCCACTTTCTTGTATGTGAACAATCATCTCTTTAATATAGAAATTTTTCCTTTGAGTAACCTTAGTGTTCTTGTTATCATTCAACTCTTATCTATTTCCTTTAGCAAAAAGTAGTGGCGAGTAACCCTTTTGTTCGAACCAGTGAATCATATCTAACGGATTATATGCTGACTAAGATTGAGTAGTGCATCATATCTACTTGGTAGTTGCCTGGACTTGGCTAACCTTTTTTATGTTTATTTTGGTTTGCTTCATTGTAGTACCTCTCCATATTTTCGACACCAAAGATGCATTAGTAGCTAATTTCTTGATCATCAATAGGAATTTGTACAAGAGAGGTTCAGTATGCCTAACCTGAGGTGGCTATAACCATCAGAAGCAACAAGTGCTTTTTGACTTACATTCTAGGGTATGCAATAACTACATTAGAGCTACAGTTTTGTATGTATGGGCACTGCGATTAGGGTATTGATGGCCCATAATGAAGAAGGATGTGTTTCACCAGGCTTAAACTTGTGATTGATGTTATAGGAATGCCCTGATAAAGAGAACTCTGAGCTTATATTTGATGCCACTCACCAGTCCTTCGCCTTTCACGAAGTAAGGATTAGATATACTCAATCCATTCCCAAAGGCGACCAAGCAAAGGTAATATATTATCGTGGTAGTAGATTACTTCATTAAATGTGTCAAAGCTAAGGTCGTAGCAAGTATAATAGAGTAGAGCATAGTAGCTTTTATGGTCAACAACATCTTGAGTAGTTTTGGGATAACCTATGCTGTAATAATAGATAATGGATGACAGTTTGATAATGATGAGTTTAGGGAGTTTAGTGAAGCTCGGTAGATTAGGCTATGCTACATATCTATTGCCCAACCTTACAGTAATGGTTAGGTGGAGGTAGTAAACAAGGTCATTTTACAAAGTTTGAAGAGAAGGTGAACATCAATAGGTCATACCACATATTAATTGGCTTTTGGTTAAAAGTTGTATTACCAATTGAACTTTAAGTGGAAAGTGCAAGAGTCTAGGTGAATACCCTAAAGTATAATGAAATTGGTCTCTAAGCTAATCTAGCTACTATTCATGAAATGCATACATTGCCAAAATCTCATCTTATTGCTTATCAATAGTGAGCAACTCAATACTATGATAAGTAAGTCAAGCATAAGTGCTTCTGACTTGGTGATTTGGTCTTTAGCAAACTCAAAGCTTTAGAAGTAAGGGAAAGTCAAGGGAAACTCACCCTTACATGGGAAGATCCTGTTAAAGTGAAGGAGGTGGTAAGGAACGGACATGCTTACAGGCTAGATAGGCTTGATGGAAAACTAATCCCTAAGGCATGGAATGTTGACAACCTCAAGCTATACTTTCAATGATGATCATCTATAAGAAGATATTCTTACTTATTTCTTTATGTATTGCTATTTTCATGTTCCAATATTAGTGTTTGTGTGAATTTTGATGTGCTTGTATGTGGACTTGTTCCATAGACTTGTTAGGATGCTTGTTTATTTTCAATTAGCATGTTTTGTAGGTTAAGACTACTAGTCCAATCTTGTTCCTTAACGTTTATGTGATGTCATGGAAGGTAATAGCTAATGGACAAACTTAGTTCCTTTCCAACATTTTGTATAATGAAGTATTTGTTTATTGTTCACCATTGTTCAATTTCATACTTTACTTTGTCTTGGTAGAACACTTGTTGCAAAAGCGTAACAATACTAATAAACAAAGATGTGATCTTTATCTAATCCCTCTTGTAAGAGAGAGCTTAAAAAGTCTCTAAGTCTTGTTTTAAAGGGTAACGAGGAAACTGTAAAGTGCTAAATCCCTAAGTCCTATATTTGACGGACAATAGGAAGAGGATATCCAAAGATCTTTAAGTCCTAAGAAATGATGATGAAAAGTAAAAGCCTTAATCTCTTTCAAGAGTGATAAGCATAGTAGCAATAAATCCTCTTAAGGATGATGAGCTATTATATATCCTTAAGTCTCTAGTTGATGATAAGAATAAGCTTTGAGCCTAATAAATAGACAATGAGCAATTTGGAGGCCCTAAGCTATCAACTAGTGACAAGCCTAAAATTCTAAACCTACCAAGGTAGGTAGCCATTTAATTAAACACCTTAAAGCATAAGCACACTTAGATAAATAATTCATCATCACTGTAACTGTTTTGAATCAATTGTGCGAGTAGTCTACTAAGGACTCCAAATCTACTAAAATGTAGGAACCTTACACTAAATCCCATAACAAATAAGGACAACAAGTTAAGTAATGGACAAAGTCATTTGATGAGCAAACCAAAGTTTATTAGTGTTACCAGAAATTCACCAAATAGCCTTACAAGTATTCAACAGGCCTAAAATAATTTTAAAGTCTAAAGGAAAGGAGCAAAAGAGGTCTTCTAAAAAGGATTCTTACATAACATAAAGGTCGACATACCAACCTACAAACAAATCATGAGAAATAACAAAATAAATAGAAAAGAAAATCATTCTTTTTAAGCTTGCTCAGCAATAAGAGCTTAGTCGTCAAAGGCTTGAGTAAGGATAGGTTGAGGATTGGTAAAGGGATTAAGAGCAAGCATCTTAAGGAATTCAAGAGTTTCAAGTAGTTCTTGTGTGTTGCTAAGGTTAGTTGTAAGAGTGTCAACACCTTCACCTATTCTTCTACTTTGGCCTCTCTAATGTTAGCCTCGTTAACAGAAGTTTCCTTCTCTTAACCTTGTTTAGTAAAGTCCAGACAACTTAGGTCATAGTTAAGGTGGTGAATGAGGACCTCTTCCTGAGCTAGATTTATCCCATCCAATACTTTTTCTTCGGACTCTCCTAAATGTCTTGGTTGTGGGCTTTTTAGTAGGTTGAGTCCTTTTCCTTCTCCATGTCGATCACCATTATTTTTAGCACTTTGTTTAAGCTTTGTAAGTGAGTGACCTCCTTGCTATGCTGACCTTTTGAGGGTTTTAACCTCATTTTGTGCCCCTTGGAGATTGAATACCAGTTGAGAGCATTTTTTTTGTTCCTCTAGTGGAGCTATTTTTTTTTTTCCTCTCCTTCAGCCCTTTCTTTTCTTGTCTTAAGCTTTACCTCTACCTTCACTTTTTCTTCCTTGAGCTTAGCCTTCTTAATGCCCCATTTTTCTTGGAGACTCTTCTATTCAACCTCCATACTAGCTACTTGGTTCTTGTCTCCTCCATAATCTAAAAGAAAAAGGAATTGATTAAATTAAGGAAATTAAATAGTGATAGGAAATAGATCAGAATAGAGAACTTATAGCTTTCTTCTCTTTATCAAGAGCCTTGACAATCATCATTAGATGCTAAGAACTCTAAAAAATTAAAACAGAGTCAAAGTAAAGCCATTTAACAAGCTTACTAAATCAGAACAAAGGAAGTTTAAAAAAGATCTTACATCATAAAGGATGGAAGCAACTAATTGCAACAAGCTATCAAATCTCAAATTTTGGTAAAGTTTGACAATATTTGTTAGAGGTTAAATGTCTTAGGGTAGATGAATGCCCCTGATTAGCTCTAGAGTAACTTAACCATTCCCTAGGGCATAGTCGGTAGTGTTAACACTCCAGCAAGGGAAAAACTGCAAGACATTAGTGTTCTACTTCTAGGGAGGAGTGATGTAGCTCAGAATTCTAAAGGGGGCTTCTTTGCTCTCATTTGGGTTCTTGGGATTGCCCTTAGATTTATCACTTTTGGGAGTTTTCCCCTTCTTAAGATCTCTTCCTAAAGGTAAATAATCATGAGTATTTGGTTGCTTCCTTGGTTTGGTGACATTTCTTTTAGTAGCAACCTTTGCCTACTAAGTGTCCTTAGTACCCTTAGTTTGTTGGCTTTCCTTGTTAGCTTGAGAGGTAGTAGACTTCACTACTAGTTTTGTAGGTACCTTTGATGGTGCTTTCATTGGTGGTTTGGTTGGTGACTTTGCAATAGCTTGCTTGACAGTGGTTTTCTTAAGGTCTTAGTTCCATTCAACTTACTAGCTTTTAGCTTGGCGAATAAGTCTTTTGAGCTATAATCCTTGATAGACATATCAGTAATTAAACATTCAAGAGGTCAAGAAATAGTAAAATTATAAGTTAAAAGACTTATAAATGCTATATCGAACATGGGTAAGGAAGACCCCTTAGCTTCCAAAGTATATGTGAAAACCCCTCCTCTTACGAGGCCCTCTCATCATGGCAAGCTTGCAAAAAGCTTGCACCTTAGTCAACAGTAGTACCTTCATTTCATGTGAACACCTCATTTTTGCTCCATCCTTTAATTTTGAAATTTTTAGAATAGAATAAAAGGGTCCTAATTTAGGGAAAATATATAAAAAAAATAGAAAATTTACAAAAATCACAAAAAATGGAAAATTTAGAAAAAAATAAATTAAAAAGTAATAGTAAAAATAATAATATAATTTTTAATTTAGTTTTATTGTTTGTTTAAGGCCTTAAGTAGAGGAGGGGCTCTAGGGCTAGGCATAGATTCAAATCTAACTTTGCACATATGAACAAGGCATAGGTCATCGGCCTAACGGTAAAGTACGTAGATATTACATTGGAGTTAGCTCAAGGTCTTAGGTTCGAATTTCACCAAAGGCATAAAAATGCCTTTTTTTTTTTCACATGTCGGGACGTCATCGCTCTACACATAGCAATGCTACATACACATAGACCATATGGTTACGGTCACCATGAGGCATAACATGTGTCACCATGTGGCGTGATACGTGTCACTACGTAGCATGACAAGTATCACATACATGTCAGCCACGAGTGTGACATGTCATCAACCACATGTCTTTCAAGACATGTAATACTTTCTCATTAGATGATACAGTACATCAATATCCTTTCTTTCACCTTCCTTAATTTTCTCCAAAAATCCCACACATTCCCTCCTTGGTTAGTCGACTTCAATGCCAATTACGAGCCAATTTATGTCACAATTTTGCTAAATTAATGGCAAAATTTCAAACTAGGCATAACTTAGCTTTGATTTCACCTAGAATCATTCCTACATCCATTATCCTATATGTTTAAAGTTGGATTTAAAATTGAAATTTTTTAAGGGGTGGTCAAAGTTAATTAAGGCCATTCAATTTGATTTTCTTTCTTCTCTCGACCTTTCACTAAAAATAGGCACCTCTCTCTCTTTTGCATGACTTCAAATCTCCTACCCTTTCTCAATAAAACCAGTTCCCAAACCTATTACACATCTGAATCGACCACACCCCATCAACCGACGATAGTAACTAAATACATGCTCCTTACCTGTATTGTGTGACCCACCATCTATGCACCAAACAACAACACTGACTCTCCTCCTTACCTTTAAACAACAATCAGATGCATCCACACTTGCTGTAATTTGCAGCAACATAACACCCATGTCATCACCATCTCTCACCCATGACTTTCCTTCGCATACCACAGCACACACCAGATCTACCACCAACTTCCCCCAAATACAATACAACCCTAATCGAAAACCCATAAACCTGAATGATGAACCCACAAACATCACTGCACTCCACCTTATCACTAAACTAACTTCGACAGTACTATACCCAACTATACGTACATTCAGTATACTATTGTCACACATTGAGCAAGTTATGGTAAGCCCACTACAATACAGATGTGAGAGCCATCGATCTACGACACCCACTCCCCTATACAACATAAACCTACTCGAAACCTTGCTTCCACCACTACTCGAGCAAAACCACCATCATCAACAACTTCTCTACCCCAAAAAAACAACTAACCCCATGCATCTTATCACTCTAAGCCACCGTCAACCGCAAAAACCACTACCAATCACCACAACATTGGTTCTACCCCTATTAATCCCAATAAAAACATCATCAAAACTTTATTTCCTGTGCAATTCAACAATTAAAAGCCTCTATTAGAAGTCATTTTTGCCACTGTATTAGTGATTGACTCTAATACGACTTGTCTGAGTTTGATTTGGACCAAGTCCACCAAACTGACCTGCCCTTACTTCTTGGTTTAACTTGCTTTCAATTTAAATTGTTGTATTTGCATTTCAGTTTATTTATTTATTTATTTTTTGTATTGCAACTGTAATTAAAAAAAAAAGAGAGAGAAAGGAAAAACCCAAAATGAAAGAGAAAAATTAAAAATTAAAGAAAAAAGAAAAAAATGAAGAAGAAAAAGGGATAAATTAGTTTGTTTTTCATTCCCAATAAGATTTAGAACATTAAAATAAAATAAAAATCAAAATAATAAAATAAGACAAGTAAATTGATAAATAAATTGGGTTGCATCACCTAAAAAATAGTTTTTTTAATAAAGACACAATAAAATTGACCTTTTTTCAAAAATTAGGAGCTTTTTCTTTAGAATTTTCAAAATAAACCGACTTTAGAATTCTTTAGAAAATTTTCATTAACTACATCAAATCGAGTAAGAAACATAAACCTAACCGTTTTCTTAAATTAAAATGAATCTAACTTGCTAAACATTTAAAAAAAAAATAACTACATACGTTTGATCCCAAATTATGAGTTTGCAAGCACTTCTAAGGCAGTGTAAAAAATGAAAGAAAAAACTTAAATTTCACCAATTTAGTTTAATTTATCCAATTTAATAGAAGAGAATCTAATTCGTTAACTATCGATTGAATTCCATTTCAAAAAAGGTAATTTTGAAAAGCAAATCTAAATTCGAAAAGTTAGTAATAGTACCCATAAGGGTTTAAAAGAGTAGCCCCCAAACTTAATCTTTTGGTTTTCAAAAACTGTTTTTAGAAATTAGTTTTTCAAGCAAACTAGTGATTAGGTTATATCGATACTTAATTGATTTAACCTAACCCTCTTTTTCCAACTCCGGTCAAGTGGCAACTCCAAAGAATTTTCAAAATAAGTTTAAAAGAAAAACCAATTTTCTTTAAACCCTAGTCAAAGATTAGTATTAGGGTTTAATATTGATTGGTTTAGAGAAAACTTATAAAACCAAGAAACAATTAGGTTCGACAGCTTAGCGACTATACTAGGGATTTTGAGAGAGTTAGCTATCTAACTTTCCAAATTTAGAATTATTTTCTGAAATCACCTTATTTATTTAATTATTTACTCGTCATTATTTTCTACATTTGTATATGGTTGTATATTCTTGCTTTATATTGTGATTGTATGGTAGAAATGGTCAAACCCAAACCATATTAAGACCTTAAGATAGAGGGGCTATTGTGTAGACTTCGGGTGTTGTGGTGTAACCATCGCATGTGGTTGATTAGGCTACCCCACTTAAGTTTGATGTGACTAATGAAAGTGTTTTCTAAAAACAAGTAAGATCACAAAGCTTAAGGACCTTTTAGAACCCACCCTAGTTGTATATACTCCACTTTAATTGTATATTTATTTACTCGTCATTATTTTCTACATTTGTATATGGTTGTATTTTCTTGCTTTATATCATGATTGTTTGGTAAAAATGGTCAAACCTAAACCATATTAAGACCTTAGGATAGAGGGGCTATTGTGTAGACTTCGGGTGTTGTGGAGTAACTATCGCACGTGGTTGATTAGGCTACCCCACTTGAGTTTGATGTGATTAATGAAAGTGTTTTCTAAAAACAAGTAAGATCACAAAGCTTAAGGATCTTTTAGAACCTACCCTAATTGTATGTACTCCACTTTAATTGTATATTTATTTACTCATCATTATGTTCTACATTTGTATATGGTTGTATTTTCTTGCTTTATATCATGATTGTATGGTAAAAATGGTCAAACCCAAACCGTATTAAGACCTTAGGATAGAGGGGCTATTGTGTAGACTTCGGGTGATGTGGTGTAACCATCGCACATGGTTGATTAGGTTACCCCACTTGAGTTTGATATAACTAATGAAAGTGTTTTCTAAAAACAAGTAAGATCACAAAACTTAAGGACCTTTTAAAACCCACCCTAATTGTATATACTTCACTTTAAGCTTGAGTTAATATATTGCTCCTTGGAATTGCAACCTTCCTAATGTTTGAAAGATTTAAAAATATAATCAATCTTTTTTAAAAAAGCAAAATACTAAACCAAGCAATAGGGTTACAACTCAAGAAATAATGTATTAACCCAAATGATTCAAACATCTGCATATTTCCATGTACATTCTTTTGTTTCATTAATAACTGATTCTTGGCTATAAAATGTTTAGGTGTAAAATGACTAATAAGCAAGCAAATAATCAAAGAATTGATAAGCTATTGGATATCTCTAGAATTCATGAGTAGCTGCTAAAGGATGAAACCGCCTATCTAAAAGAAAAACTTGAATTCTCTAAAGCTTACAACCGAGCCTTAAGGGCCCTTCTAAGATAGGTCATTGCACAAACCCATGAAATGTTGGAGGATCTTAAGGCTTATCTACGAGACTTAGTTTAAGGTTTTTCCAGTTTATATTTAGAGAGCCTAGAATAAATGTTAAGTTTCAAGAATAAGTGTTAGGCCTTTTCCTTTGTTTTTTGTACTTTAGTTCTTTAAAATAATAAAAGGTTCTCTTTTAGTTTAACATTCTTCATTCTCCTTCTTTGTAAATAAATGCCTTAATAAGATTCATTTAACCATTTTTTATGTCTCTTTTAGGGAAATGTAAATAATTGAATCATTTGATTTCTCAATTTTTATAAAATAAAAATTTATCTTTCTTTCTCTTAAAAAAAAAAAGAAATAAAAAATAGAAACAAAGAGATGAAGATGAAAATAAAAGTTACTGATAGTTATTAATCCTTATGGGCTCAAGGAGCTAACCCAAGCCTAAGCCTTTGGTCCACTCAGCCAGCCAGCCCAAACACTTGGCATCTAACCCACATATGGCCCTTCGACCTATTAAAGAGGCTAACCTAAACACTACCCCCTTAGCTTATTCAATCTAAACACTAACCCTTGGCCCATTCAAGCAGCTAATCTAAAGACAAACCCTTAGCCACTAAGCCTATCAAGGTAACCAAGCCAAGTCAAGCCAAAACCCCTAATCCATTTAAGAAAACCATGCCCAACAATAAACCAAGTCAAATACCACCCATTGTCAAACTTAGATCAAGTGAAATGTACCAAAACTGGAGCATGTTTTAACAAATTGAAGGGCAAAGCCAATCTTCACCTTAGGCAAATAAATATAGATTCTTTCCTAAGATATTGGTAACTCACTTTTCAAAAAGTTTTAAGATGAAAAGAGAAAAATTATATCCACACACTAACCCTTAAACAATTTGAGATTTGAGCGACATACTAGTGAGGATATTTTGGACTCATTCCATAAAGGAAGTTCACTTTGAATTTGATACATAGATTAAAGTGAAGTTAGGCATTTATTTTCAAATCCCAAACACAATTATCTCTTGTTAACCTTATTAGACCTCTTTAGAGAATCTTTAAATTTAAACCCTGTCAAAAACCACCTCACAATAGGGCAATTCGGGGGTTAAGGTCACTGATTAAGAAAGAAGGATAAAATTAGTTTACACTTGCTTACGTAACGTTAATTCAAAAACAACTTTTATTTCTGATAAGTTTTTTTTTTTTTCTTTGAAATGAAGAATAGCCAATTCTTCTTTCAAACATCTTAAGCCTACACAAATGTCACCTAAGCCCAATCCATGGATTTAGGGTTTTGAATCTCAAAAAGACAAAAACTTAGCAATGGAGATAATCAGTTTTTAGGCCAAAGGAAAATAGGGAAATGTAATAAATTAGGAAAGAATGGGGCAACAAATAATATATATAGATATATATATCTAAAGAAAAAAAAAAGAAGAAAAGAAAAAAATAGGAAAAGGCTTGAAAATTGGGCTTATGTGAGAGAAAAGCCCACAACCAAAGAAAGTTCAGAAGATGTGAGTTTCATAATTAAAGCCTAAACATTCCCAAGAAACATAAAACCCTTATGTCTATGAGCCTTACATATCCATCCCAAATCACAAGATATAATGCCCCTTTACACATCCTTAATTATAAACACAAGACTTGCCTATCCATAATACCACCCTTACATAATAAAGCTATTTCGATCTGTAAAGTTAATTTATCTTTAATAAAAATTGTCTTTGAAACTAGGGCAAGCATACTTCTAATTTTTTTTTAAAGGTTCTTAACTTGTATACCCAAGTTAAATAAAAGTATTTCTTTCAAAATAGGTCTTCTCATTAGTCTTTTTTTAAACATTTTGACCAAAAGCCTAAATTCTCAATGTTGAGCAGAAAAAGACCTAATAGATTAATCGAAGTGTGTCACTTACAAAATGGATTGTAATTTTTACAACTATAACCAAAACCCTTATGTCTATGAGCCTTACATATCCATCCCAAATCACAAGACATAATGCCCCTTTATGCATCCTTAATTATAAACACAAGACTTTCCTATCCATAATACCACCCTTACATAATAAAGCTCTTTCGATCTGTAAAGTCAATTTATCTTTAATAAAAATTGTCTTTGAAACTAGGGCAAGCATACTTCTAATTTTTTCTTAAAGGTTATTGACTTGTATACCCAAGTTAAATAAAAGTATTTCTTTCAAAATAGGCCTTCTCATTAGTCTTTTTTTAAACTTTTTGACCAAAAGCCTAAATTCTCAATGTTGAGCAGAAAAAGACCTAATAGATTGATCGAAGTGTGTCACTTACAAAATGGATTGTAATTTTTACAACTATAATCAAGAGTGTAATCTAGAATGAATGTTCATAAGGAAGCTCTCTTCGACTAAACTAATCATGAGTTACCTTTTCCTTAAAGAAAAGAAAGTTTAAAATCACAAGGCCCCATGAGAAAGCCCTAGGGTTAAGGGTATTAAGAAGCATACATGATTACTAAGGAAAGGGGTAGTTATAAACTTGGTCCTAAAATAAGAATTTATACTCGTTGGTAAACTTTGAAGAAAAGAGAAAAAAAAGGGAATAGAGAGAAACTAAAGGCTTGTCATGAGGTTTTTGTCCATTTTCAAATCTGTATCAGCTCGATTAGCCAAACTTTCAATTTAGGTCATCTATTTCCTTTTCAATGTATGTCATACATTTTAAGCTGATCACATTAATCTAAGTCATTAAGGGACTTAATTCTTAATGCTTATTTTGTCATTACAGGATTTTTCACCAAATTCTTTGTCTATAAATATTTTTTTTAAAGCTATGAAGTTCTCTTTTGAAAAACTAGTCACTTTCCTTATTTTACTTCTTCAATCTTTCGTCAACTTTCCTTGAGGTTCAAGCTAGCCTTTAGGGCCCTATTTCATCCTTCATTTTTTGGGTTCAAACCAACTCTTAGGGTGTTGTCCTGTATTCTTTCATTCCTTTAAGGTTTAAGCTAGCTCTTAGAGCATTATCCCCTCTCTCTTTCTTTTTAGGGTTCTAGTCAAGTCTTAGAGAATTGTCCTACCTTCCTTCCATTCTCTTTAGGGTTCAAGCTAGCTCTTTAAGCACTACGTTGCCCTTTATCCATTCTTTTTAAGGTTCTAATCAACTCTTAAAATGTTATCCCCTCTTTCATTATTTTTAGGGTTCTAGCCAACTCTTAGAGTGTTGTCCCCTCTTCTATTCCTTTTAGGGTTCTAGCTAGCTTTCAAACCACTATCCTCTCTTTGATCAATTTCCTTTAGGGTTGTTAGCTAACCCATAGGGTACCTCCCTTTACCAATTTCTCTTAAAGGCCTATAGGGCGCCTCTCCTTACCAATTGGTTGTAGCAAGCCCATAGGGCACTTTTCATCATTAATTCCTTTTAGTAAGCCCATAGGGCACTTCTTCTAAGTCAATTTAGAGTTGCTAATCCCTTAGAGACACTCTCACTTAAGTCAATCAACTCATAGGGGCTTGACCAAGTTTTCAACAACTCTTTAGGGTCTTAGCTAGCTCAAAGAGTTTTTCTCCCCATATCATCCTGGTTAGTCAACTAATAAGGGTACAACCAAGTTTTCAACATCTCTTTAGGGTCTTAGGTAGCTTAAGGAATGTATTGCTCGTATCATCTTGATTAGGAAGCTCATAAGGGTACGACTAAGCTTTCAATATCTCTTTAGGGTCTTAGCCAACTTAAAGAGCACTTTGCCTAATGCCATCTTGGTTAGTTAACTCTTAGGGGCACGATCAAGTTTTCAACATCTTTTTAGGGTCTCAGATAGCTCAAGGAATGCTTCACTTATATCATCTTGGTTAGTCAACTCATAAGGGTATGACCAAGTTTTCAACATCTTTTAAGGTCTTAGCCAGCTCAAGGAGTACTTCACCCGTATCATCTTGGTTAGTTAGCTCATAAGGGTATGACCAAGTTTTCAACATCTCTTTAAGGTCTTAGCCAACTTAAGGAGTGCTTCACCCGTATCATCTTAGTTAGTCAACTCTTCTTTAATGGTCTTAGGTAGCTTAAGGAGCACTTACCCTTCTCATTCTCTTTAGGGTCTTAGCTAGCTTAAGGAGTGCTTTACCCACTCACCTAGGTTAGTCAACTTAGAGTAGTACGACTAGGTTCTTATTTAAGGGTCTTAGCTAACTTAAGGAGCACTAACCCATCTCATTCTCTTTAAAGTCTTAGCCTGCTCAAGAAGCACTTTGTCCGTTCACCTAGCTTAGTCAGTTTAGAAGAGCATGACTAAGTTCTTCTTTAAGGTTCTTAGCTAGTTCAAGGAGCGCTTACCCATCTCATTCTCTTTAGGATCTTAACTAGCTCAAAGAGTACTTTGCCCATGCACCTAGGTTAGTCAACTTAGAGGAGGACAACTAGGTTCTTCTTTAGGGGTCTTACTTAGCTTAAGGAGTGCTTACCCATCTCATTCTTTCTAGGGTCTTAGCTAGCTCAAGGAATGCTTTGTCTATTCACTTAGGTTGGTCAGCTAGGAGAAGCATGACCAAGTTCTTCTTTAAGGGTCTTAACCAACTCAAAGAGTGCTTACCCATCTCATTCTCTTTAAGGTCTTAGCTTGCTCAAGAAGCACTTTGCTCATTCACCTATGTTAGTTAACTTAGAGGAGCATGACCAAGTTCTTCTTTAGGGGTCTTAGCCAACTCAAGAAGTACTTCACCCATTCACTTAGTTTAGTCAGCTTATAAGGGTACGGCTAAGTTTTCAGGGTTCTTGCCAGCCCATAAGAGTGCTACCCGCTTTTAGCTTCTTCTTTTTTTTTTTTTTTTTTTTTTTATCTTTGCCAGCTCTTAGAGCACCTGCTCTCTCTTTCGCCTCTCACCATTCACCAAATCCCCAATGGACTAAGCTTGGGGTAGCTAAGTAGTTGTAGAGCTTCTTGGGACAAATTCTACCTCTAGGGCAAAAATAGTGTCTTTTCTGTCTTTATAAAAAAGTTTTGCTTAAACTTCACTACAAATAGGGGCAATTGTAGACACCTCATTTCTTCTTCCCCACCACCCCCCCCCCCCCACCTTTAGTTTTAGAATTTTTAGAATAAGTAAAAGGGTCATAATTTAAGGAAAAAATATAAAAGAATAGAAAATTTACAAAAATCATAGAAAGATCGATAATTTAGAAAAAATAATTAAAAAAAAGTAATGATAATAATACTAAAATTTTTAATTTAGTTTTATTCTTTGTTTAGGGCCTTAAGTAGAGGAAGGGTTTTGGGCTTAAGCTTAGATTCAAATCTAACATAGGTTAACTTTATTCATATGTGTAATTTGATTGCACATATGAACAATGTGCAAGCCAACGACCTAACAATAAAGCATTTAGACAATGTATTGAAGTTAACTCGAGGTCTTAGGTTCGAATCTCACCAAAGGCATAAAAATGCCTTTTATTTTTCACCATAGAACACTTCACCACATGTCAGGATGTCATCATGCCACATTCACACACACCATATGGTTAAGGTCACCATGTAGCATGACACTTGTATCGACCACGTGTCTTTTAAGATACATGGTACTTTCTCATTGGATGATGTAGCTGACGTAATGCCATGTCAACACTCTTTCTTTCTCTTTCTTTCTCCTTCCCTAATTTTCTTTAGAAATCCCATACATTACTTCCCTGGTTAGTCAACTTCAACGCCAATTACAAACCTCTTTATGTTGTAATTTCTCCAAATTAATAGCAAAATTGCAAACTAGGCATAGCCTAGTTTTGATTTCATCCAGAATCATGTCCATATCCATTATCTTACACATTTAAAATCGGATTGAAGATTTAAATTTTTTTGGGGGGTAGTTAATGTTAATTAAGGCCATTCAATTTGATTTTCTTTCATCTCTTGAGCTCTCACAAAAAAATAAGCATCTCTCTCTCTCTCGCATGACTTCAACACTCTTACCCTCTCTTGGCACACCCATTTCCTAAACCTATTACACATCCAAACTGACCATACCCCAATAGTCAATGACCCCAACCAAACACTTATAGCCTTATTCTACCATATTACATGACCAACCATCCACAAACTAAATAGCAACACTAACTCTATTCCTTGCCTTCGACTAACTACAGACTGTATGCATCCACACTTGCTGCAATTTGCAACAGCACAACACCCACACCATTACCCTCTCTCACACACCATAGCACACACAAAATCCACCACTAACATCCCTTAAACACGACATAACCCTAAGGAAAAACCCATAAACCCAAACGTACTATCCCATGAACACTACTACATTCCACTTTATCACTAAACTTACTTTGATAATGCCATACCCAACTACTGATGGGAATTAGTCTCCGATCATATCCAAGCCGAGAATGACCAATCCCAAGCTAAAACTAATCAAGACTTGCCAAGGCCAATCTAATAATAGAAGACCAAAGGGAAGGAAAGGAGACATTTGGCACTAAGTATGTCGTTTGCCGAGACTCTAAGAGACCACACGACCGAGGACTTAAAGCCAAGGATCCACTTAACATGACATCGAGTGACTAGCGTCGACTAATTCTATCACTCAACAATTATGGGCCAACCTTTTTAGTGTCTCGACTAAGCACTGCAAGACTTTAGAAGCATCTCCTCAAACCTAAACATTCAACTACTGACCTCATCCAGTTTGGATCTTACTCTTTCCAAGACATGCTAAGTGAGTGCATGTCGACTCCCACTATAAAATGCACAATTTTGTATTCTTGTACATATTTTCCTTTAATTTATTTATGGGCATAATTATTTTGAGTTTAAGGCCTTGTACATTATTTATAGTTTTGCTACTAGGGTTTAGGACTTGCTACAAATAGTAATAATTGTACAGATCAAGGAAGAGATCAGAATATATGAAGTAAGACAATCATTTTTATAATGAAAACTTTACTCTTTCGAGCAAAGTGACACTTGAGCTCTTAAAGCTTGCCTGCTGCCAAATTATTGAGTGGTGAACAAACACTTTAATCTTTCCTACGTTCATATCAATCTTGTCCTCGAGATTATGGCGAACCCTTCATTTGAGCGAGTTAGTGAGTCGCATCTAACCTCTAATTTGAAACCCCAAGTAACATTTAGTATTCATGAGTCGTATTGAACCCTCTTTCGAGCTCATTCCCTGATTATGTTTGTGTCTTGGTGTGTATCCATCTACATTCACACTCAAATCCCCATTCTCACTCTCTATTTCCTGTTCTCATTTCAAACCCAAATTGCCTCTATTTCAAGTTGTTGAGATCCACTGCCGTGATACACATGATCTTGGTATCAGAGCTTTGTGGAGACAAGCATGCTAGTGATTCTTCAAAGTTTGATTCGTAGTTTGGACATATCTATTAATTGTCATTCTATAATGTAGTGTGTTCATATTTTTGTAGTTGTAGAATTGTGCTGTTGAGTCAAGTAACAATAATTTTAGCAGTTGATTATAGTTACTGTAGTGTTTTTGTTGTAAAATGTGTTTGTTCAATTTTCTAGAAGTTACTATATGTACAAGAATGTTGGAAGATAGTGTCAACAACAGTAGTGATAGCCTTCGTGAAAGCTTAAAGAGATGGGTTAATAACTTGGAATGTTAGATTCATAATCTCACTGACTCTATCTAAGAACTCACTAGCTTAGTTAGAAGCCATAGACGTGATGGCTGAGATAAAAGAAGGGATTGAACACCCATAAGTGGAAGTGGTTCCAATGAACTAGATGGTGTTGAACAACAACCAAGAAGAGCTATCGAGCCAAGAAGAAGAAAACACCAACCAATGCTGAGAAGAGGCAATGACAAGATTGTTGACTCTAAGTTGAACCAAGGAGCTCAAAGGAGAGAGCCAAGGTTGAGAAGAGACGTGGTTAAGTAAAGCTCCAACAAAAGTGGCCAATCCGAGGTGAAACCAACTCAGAATGCAAAGGATGAACCTCGAGCACATGGTTGAGGACTTGATAATATAAAGCTTAAATTGCAGACCTTTAGCAGAAGTAATCAACTTGAAGAATTCCTTGACTAGGTTCCCTAAGTTGAGAAGTTGTTCGAGTACTACAAGTGTGATGACCAAATAAAGGTTAAGCTGGCTTCATTATCCTTTATTGAATATGCGAGTCTTTAGTAGGATAAGTTAGTTTCCAAGTGAGATGCTAAAGGAGAAGAGCTGATAAGAACTTTGAGGCTTATGAAGTGATTGATGAATCAACACTTTGTGTCAACCTACTTTAAGCAAGAGATGCTTTATGCGTTCCAGCACTTGAGCCAAGGTCAAAATACTGTTGAAGAGTATTTACAAGAGTTCAAGACCTTGATGATGAGATGTGAGATTATTGAGCCATAAGACCACTCCATTATTAGATTCTTGAGTAGACTTTAAGATGACATTGCCAACATAGTTGAATTGCAGCCATTTGGCTCTCTAGACAAGCTAATTAATTTGGCATTAAGAGTGAAGAGACAGAGGAGGAGGAGGAGGAGGAGGAGGAATCAGAGGCCGAGTAGCTGACCTCAATAAGGCAACCTTAAGCCTAAGAGGTATGTCAAGAGAAAAGGGCTAAAGAAGAAGATGGAAGAACCAAAGCCTAGTCGATAAGTCCATGCGAAGAAGAAGATTGTCGAGAAAGAGAAGGCACCTGACAATAAGGCCTGAGATGTGAAATGCTTCAAATGCTTAAGCTACGAGCACATTGCATCCCAATGCTCGAGTAAGAGGGTTATGGTCTTGAAGGGCAATGGGCCTTAGGCTCAAATCAAGAGTTAGAGTGATAAGAGTTTGGAAAACCAGTTGATAAAAGATGTCTATGCTAAGGACTTGGATAAACTCGTAGCTATGGAGACATGAGCTGACCTAAAGGCAGATCTCGAACAAAGGGGAAATTTATTTCACATGCAATGCCTAGTGAATGGGAAGACCTGTTTCTTAATTGTCAATGGAGGTAGCTGCACCAATATTGTCTCTACTGAGTTAGTAGAAAAGATTAAATTGCTAACCTACCTACACCCCTAACCTTATGGATTGAAGTGATTTAATGACATGGGTATGGTCCATGTGCATAAGCGAGCTTGGATTGCATTCAAAGCAAGATGGTATGAGGATGAGATTGAATTTGATGAAGTCCCTATAAAAGCCACAAATTTACTTCTTGGCCAACCATGGGAGTATAATCGGAAAGTGATCCATGATAGCTTCCTCAATACTTACACTGTTCGGAAGGATAGGAAAAGCTATTGTTTGACCCCTATGAGGGTTGAGGAAATCTAGAGACACTCGGTACCCATGGTGAAGAAAAAAGGGAAGAGGAGCTTATTCGGCATCTCAGCTGATGCTCAATATTTAATGTCAAAGATGACATCCTTTCGGACCTACGGTAATGATGGGAATCAGCCTCCGACCATATCTAAGCCAAGGTCGATCAATCCCAAGCTGAGACTAATTAAGTTTTGCTGAAGCCAATCTAATAATAGAAGACTAAGGGGAAGCAAAGGAGGTACTCAGCACCAAGTCTATCATTTATTAAGAAGCCAAAGGACTACACGACTGATGACTCGAGGCCAAAGATCCACTCGATATAGCACCGAGAGACTAATGCCAACTAATTCTATCACTCGGCAATTATGGGCTAACCTTTCTAATGTCTCGACTAAGCACTTAAGACTTCAGAAGCTTCTCTTCAAACCTGGATATCCAACTATTGACCCTACCCAATTCGAATCCTACTCCTTCTAAGACATGCTAAGTGACTATATGCTGACTTCTCCTATAAAATGCATAGTTTTGTATTCTTATATAGGTTTTCCTTTATTTTATTTATGGGCCCAATTCTCTAAGGTTTAAGGCCTTGTACATTATTTACAATTTTTTCACTAGGGTTTAGGACTTGTTATAAATAAGAACAATTGTATAGATTAGGGAAGAGATCAGAATATATCAAGTAAGACAATCATTTTTATAGTGAAAACTTTACTCTCTTGAGCAAAATCACACTTGAGCTCTTGGAGCTTGCCTGTTGCCAGATTATTAAGTGGTGAACAAACTCTTTAATCTTTCCTGTATTCTTATCAATCATGTCCTCGAGATTATGGCGAACCGTTCATTTGTGCGAGTTAGTAAGTTGAATATAACCTATCAT
This sequence comes from Lumnitzera littorea, assembly GCA_024138015.1. Lineage (NCBI taxonomy): Eukaryota > Viridiplantae > Streptophyta > Magnoliopsida > Myrtales > Combretaceae > Lumnitzera > Lumnitzera littorea. The sequence continues at coordinate 59,836,864 of JAMXBB010000002.1, forward strand.
TTGAAACGCTAAGCAACATTTAGTATTCGTGAGTCATATCGAACCTTATTTCAAGTTCATTCCCCGATTGTGTTTGTCTCTTGGTGTGTGATATCCATCCACATTTACACTCAAAACCCCATTCTCACTCTCTATTTCTTGTTCTCATTTCAAACCTAGATTGCCTTAATTCCGAGTTATTGAGATTCGCTGTTGTGATATGCATCAACTATACTTACATTCAGCACACTACTATTACACATCGAGCAAGCCATGGCAACCCTACTACAACATGTACGCGACAACCACCAATCCACGATACCCACTTGCTTATACAATACACGCCTACTCTAAACCCTACTTCCACCACTACTCAAGCAAAACTACCATCATCGATAACTTCTCCGCCCCAGAAAACACTTGACCCCAATCATCCTATCACTCCATGCTACCTTTGATCATAGTAACCACCACTACCACTACTATTCTAACCTAAACACCTCAAAACCATCGCCAATCACCATGGCATTGGTTTTACCCCTATTAATCCCAATAAAAATGCCGTCAAAACTGTTTTTCCTACTTGATTTGACGATTAAAAGCCTCTGTTGGGAGTCATTTTCTCTATTATAGTAGTGATTGAAGTAGGCCCAACCCGTCTAAGTCCGACCGAACTAAGTCCACTGCATTCACTTGCTCCTACTTCTTGGTCCAGCCCTCTTTCAATTTGAATTGTTGTATTCACATTTTAGTTTATTTATTTATTGTAATTGTAACTTAAAAGTAAGAGAAAAAGGGAAAACTAAAAAAGAAAAAAAAGAAGAAGAAAAAGCAATAGATTACTTTATTTTTCATTCCAATTAGTATTTAGAATAATAAGATAAAATAAACATGAAAATAAAGAAAAATAATAAAATAAAATAAGTAGATTGATACCTAGAAAACAATTTTTCAATAAAGACCAAATAAAATCAACTTTTTAAAAAAAATTAGGACCCTTTTCTTTAGAATTTGCAAAATAAATCAACTTGAGGATTCATTAGAAAATTTTCATTAACCGCATCAAATCAAGTAAGAAACGTAAATCTAGCTGTTTTCTTAAATTAAAACGAATCTAACCAAATAACGTTTTCAGAAAGAAAGAACCATATACATTTAATCTTGAATATCAAGTATGTAAACACCTTCGGGGTGACATAAGAAATGAAAAAAATTAGTTTTTCCACTTTTGGTTGCTCAATTTAGTAAAAAACTATAAAAGCTTAAATTTCACCAATTTAGTTTAATTTATCCAATTTAATAGAATGGAATCCAATTCGTTTTCAATTGATTGAGTTTCATTTCAAAAAGAGTAATTTTGAAAAGCAAATCTAAATTCTGAAAGTTAGTAGTGGTACCTATAAGAGTAGACCCCATACTCGATCTTTTGGTTTTCAAAAACCATTTTTAGAAATTGATTTTTCAAGTGGACCAATGGCTAGGTTAAATCGATTTACCCAATCAATTTAACTTAACCCTCTTTTTCCCAACTCCAATCAAGTAGCGACTTTAAAGAATTTTCAAAATACGTTTTAAGAAAACATGTTTTGTTTAAACCTTAATCAAGGATCAGTATTAAATGGGTAGGGTTTAATATTGATTGGTTTAAGGAAAACTTATAAAATTGAGAAAAAAATTAAGCTCGACTATGGGCCTTCAACATTTCCTTCATAGGTGCCATTGGTGCCTTCAGCCACTCTTGCTTCGTCCTTAAGGAAGATTGAAGCGCTGTAAGAATACTTAGAAATTATGATATCTATATCCTAAAGAAACCATTGGTGGTTATAGGCCTCTATAATTGTGACATAAGCCTTTTGGTTGTGGGGAATTAGATGTTTGATATCTGATAACTTGATTGAGTAGCTCTGAACAATAGAGCAATCAAGCTAAGTAGTTGACCTCACTACTACCCATTTTTGTTTCCAATCATGAATTGAAGACTGTAATCTCACTAGAAATTTTCTACGAGGTTAGGTGTACACATAAAACTAGTCATCCTTTCTCTTATGTATAAAAAAGTATCAAAATAAGGTAACTGTAGCCTTAATCTCCAAATCCTCACAAATACACTCAAAGGCCACTAATAGCCTACAAGAGGTCGAAGTAAGCATAGAAGGACACATACAATGATAGGTAAAATAAGAATTTTGAAAAAGAGAGAAAGGTAACCTTAAACTAACCTCAAAATACTTCTTGAAGGGGGCAAATTCATGATCCCTAAGTGTAGTAATCCACTCATGTGGTTAAGGCCGTTTGATTGTCTAAGCTTGGGGGATGCTACAAAAGTTGAGCCTTAAAGCATTGAATTCTTGCTCAATTACTATATTAGCAACATCGTTCAGGCTCATACCATACTCGATTCTTGTGTACAAGGGGATATCTTGAGAATTACCTTCATTTTCTAGAACATAGTTATCAAAGGGAAGTTTCCTAATCTTCTACGACCTAAGAACACAAATTCTAGCTAACCTACTCAACTTAGATATATCTTAAGGGCAATTAGTAATATCAAGGTCCACTATATTAAGCGATTCTTCATGAGGAGGAGAATCGCCTACTCAGTGCATTGTAGGTAATCTATGGTTCCATTGTTGTGCTTGTATTAAGTCGTTAGATTTAGTAGTCAACATTGTGTATCATTAGGGGGAGTCAGGGGGTAAATGTTTATAATGATTTCTCCTTAAGGTCATAGCTAACCTAAATTGAGTGGTGTCTAACCTACTATCTATCTATACCCTCCTCTTTCATTATTCACAACCTCCTTTAGGTCACTCTTAATGTGTTGACCATCTTGGAAAGTCGATGAGCTAGATGTACCTAAACTAGATAGAACAACTCGAATAGAATAGATCGGATTAGCCTTACTTAGCTCGAACTAACTACCTATAATTCAGCTTTTGACTTGATCAGCTTCAAAGGATTCAAATTCAAACACCCATCATAAACAGTTAGGCTCCATGCCTATAAAACCACCTACCAACTGCTATGACATTAACCACATCCCCCAATATAGAGAAGTAGTCATAAATTCAAACTTAATGCATGTTTCAAGTTTTGGAGGCAATAGTTACTAGATTTGAATCAACCCTTGGCCATAAATGGAGAACGAAATGCAGCAATGAGGTTCTTTTAGACACTTTATGCTCTCTTTAAGCTTTCTTCTTACCTTAAAGTCCTTAACCTAACTTAAGCATCGAAGTGGCTATGTCAAAGTCACCTCGACACCCCCCATAGCCTCATTTTCTTTTCATTTTGCAAAGTAATTTTGAGTGAAGTATCCATTTCCTCCCAATTCCAATTTTGAGTATCAACAACAACAATATTCAAAAATAGTTATGCAACCTTGGTTACTGTAAAATGAGTCTCAAATGCTCTTAAATGGTAGTGTATGGATGAGCTATCCACTAATACTAATATAATAATAAAGCCCCAAGACTTCGGTAAGTAGGTGATGAAATCCATAAAAGTATCTTTCCAAACCTACTATAGGATAAGTAATAGGTGTAAAAGTCTAGCTGAGTGCTTAGTAGGGTATTTCATCTAATAACAAGAAGCATATCCCTTTATAAAAACCTCAGCATCATGTTTTATTCCCTTCTAATAAAAACCTAATGTCAACTTTTTATATGTCTTTAGAACTCCAAAGTGGCCAGATGTTGGTGTACAATGGTACTCAGTTAGTAATTGAGGAATTAAGTGAGATGTAGGCAACAAGAACAACCTATGGTGAAAATATAGCAAGTCATTATGCCAATGCAATGTCCATTTCAAATCCTTTCTCCCTGAAACATCTTATATCACCTTCTAAAAACAGGTTTCCAACCATACTCAGCTTTAAGCCGTTTCACTATATTAAAGCATGGCATTGATAATGCCATGAGAGAGGCATGATGTTGGTAAGATAAAGAGTTAGCAATAATGTTTTCTTTCCCTGACTTGTACATAATAATATAATCATAGCCTAAAAATTTAGCCAAATACTTATGCTGTTCAAGTATTGAAATAACCTAAGTTAATAATGCTTTAATACTTGTCTGGATGATAAAGTGAGACCCCATTAAGTATTGTTACCATTTTTTTACTACTTCCACAATATCATACACCTCCCTAACATAAGTAGAGGCTTTAATCATACGTTTAGAGAGTTTCTTTCTAAAATAAGAAATGGGATGGCCCTCTTGTAGTAAAATTACTCCAACTCGCATCCCTAAAGTGTTTGCCTCCACAATGAATTGCTTACTAAAATCAAGTAAAGCAAGAATAAGGGGCCGAAACAAAAGTATGCTTAAGTCTTTGAAAAGAATGCCTTGCATCATCTATTCACACAAACTTATCATGCTGCAACATGTCAGTTAAGGAGTTGCTACCATAGCATAATCCTTAATAAACCTTCTGTAATAACCAAATAGTCCCAAAAAATCTCTCTATTGTTTGATATTCTAAGGTATGGGTCACTCTTGCACTATATCCACCTTACTTGGTTCTAACCTTACTTTACCTTATCCTACGATGTGCCATAAGTTCTTAAATGTATCCTTTCCAAAAGTACATTTACTCTTTTTAAGACAAAGAGTGTTGTCAACTAATATTTGTAACACTTGAGTCAAATGTGCAACATGTAACTCTAATGTCGTACTATAGATTAATATATCATCCAAAAGACGATGACAAATTTTCTTATGTACAACTTAACAATTTTGCTCATAATGGCTTAAAAAGTTGTTGGAGTATTGCTTAAGCCAAATGGCATCACTAAAAATTTGTAAAGACCCTTATGGGTTCAAAAGGCAATCTTCTCAACATGTTGTGGATGCATTCAAATTTGGTAAAAGCTTGATATTATGTCCAATTTCAAAAATAAAGAGGCACCCTTTAATTTGTCTAGTAACTCATCAATTATGGAGATGGGAAATTCATCTTTAACCATAGCCTTGTTAAAAGCCTTGTAATCGTTACAAAATCTCCAACTTCCATCTTTTTCTTCACAACTAATACAGTCAAAGAGAAAGGACTAGTACTATATTGAATGATTCCTTGTTACAACATCTTTTGAACCTTCTTTTCAATCTCTTCCTTATGAAAATGAGGGTATCTACATGGTTTAACATTAATAGGGCCTCTACCTTCTTTAAGATGAATATAGTGTTGACTTTCCCTAAGTGGAGGCAATGATGATGGTACCTTGAACAATTAAGAAAATCTACCCAATACTTCCTCTATGAGTGTATTGCAAGTGGTATTCTCTAATGTTGTTTCCAACTTCTAAGCCTAAAGATAAAAATAAGATACAATAGCATCTTGGGCAATCAATTTTCTCAACTAATGGTGAATAAATTGAGTAATGTTTATGCCAACTCTATGTAAAGACACCATTGTATCATCCTTTCAAAATGTTTTAGTCAACTTATCATATTCAATTGTGACAAGACCTAAATTCTATAACCATTACACCCTCAATACTACATCAGACCCCTAAATGGGAAGGGCATAGAGTATATCTTTCCATTCCTCGAATATCTACTTTTAGGTCAAAATATTCTCCTTAAAAACTTAGTTTTTGACCATTGCCAATCATGACATGGAACTTAGGAGAAGGAAAAATAGTAAGTCCTAGATATTTGGCTAATCTACATTGAACAAAATTATGAGTATTACCTAAATCTACCAATATTGTAACAATATGCCCACGAATACTGCCCTTAAAGTGAGGTGTTCAAGGAATTGATTTACCTAATAATGCATGATAGCTAATAACTGTTGAATCTTCTTCTAGGATTACTGTCTTTTCTTCTATAGATCACCACCTTGCTTCTTAGATGATTCTTCCTCATCCTCTTATAAGGGTGAAAGAAACTTGGCTTTGTACTTATGACCCCCATGATACTTCTTCTCACAGTTGTAACATAAGCCCTTCTCCCTTATGGCGTTCATCTCCTCTTGGGTCATCATTTTGATTAGGAAAGTAGGTTTAGCAATACTCTTGCTTATAATGTGTTTATTGACTTCATGGCCTTATTATTATTATTATTATCTAAAAAGGATATTGAAAACTGAATGGTTGAAGATGATTTATTTGTTGAAAAAGATGATTTCTTGGAATAAAATTACTCATTTGAATGTTTTGCTTCATATATTTTAGCAAGCCCAAATGGCTTCTAAAATGGATAAAGGACGAGTAATTTGTACATCTTTCTTTATGTAAGATTTGAGTCTCAAAAAAAAAAAAAAAGAAGGAAAACCAACAAAACTAGTTTGAAAGCTTTCAAAAAGTCTATGAACTTTGTATGATATATCTTCAAAATGAGATTGATATTCAATAATAGTTCCTCTACGTGTTGTTTTTCCTAATAACCCTTGAACATCCTCAAACTCTAAGGATCTAAATCTTATTTGAAGTGCAATTGTAAAGTTACTCCAAGAACTTAGCTATTTGTTACGGTACATCCATCGATACTAGTTTAAGGCTCTATCTTCCATTACAAATGATGTAATAGTGAGACATTGCTCATCTAGAAAAAGAAAAAACAAAAAAAAAACTAATTAGTTTTGGAGATTCAATCATCCAAATCTATACTATTAAATTTTGGCATTTCTAGCTTCATCCCCTTCAACATAATAGCTACTTACGAGGCATTTGGGAATGTGATGAAGTATCAAATGACTCATTAATAGCAATAATGTTACTTTGATTCATTTGCTTAGCAATTAACATTGTTTGTAATTATGATAACTGATGAGCTAATAGCTCAAACTTATCTTGCACATCCTTTTGCAATTGATTGTTGGTTGCTTTATAAGGAGTCAATCTTTTCATCTAAGATTAAAGCTCTTACTGGATTCGTCATGATGAGAGCATAAACATTGTTGGGCCTTAACAATAAAACCCAACATATGTAGTCACTAATGACTATCCTGTTTTTCTCAATTTCACTTTTTCAATCAAACTTTCTCTCTTACTCTCCCAACACTTCCAAGATAAGTATCAAAATGTTATTCTCTCTCTTCTTTGCTAAATTATTAGATTATTCTAATGAGAACCTTACTAACTTGAACTTGTTTATGTATGATTAGGTATTTGAGTTGTCTCTTTTAGTGGACCAAGACTCCTAAAGTGAGGCACTTCCATTTAGGATCAAAATCAGGGATGACCCTCTATTCTTTTCTTCTTTTCTTTTTATACTTGTACAAATCTATTACTACTACTTGTTTGTTTGTTAGAAGTGCTAGAGATCTATTAAATCTATTAAGATTTGTTACATCTACTAAGGGTACGTTCAATATATGGAATTAGAATTTCATTCCCTCATTATTCCACCATCACCACGTTTACTTAGTATTTTATCACAGAATCGCAATTTCACATAAATCTCTATTACTTGAAATCAAGTAATAGAGATTTCTCAATTCAACTAAGGAATCACGATTCCTCACTACTATCACCACTATTACCGTCATCGCCGTTGCTACCGCTCACCGTTGCCCCCCCCCCCCTACTGACCACCGTAGTTACCTCCACCACTATCACTGCTACCACCACCATCATTGCCACTGTCATTACCACTGTCACCAACCACCACTATCGTCACCACCTATTACTTTAGAATTAGTTAAAAAAGAAAATGAATCAAGAATAATTTAGTTATTAAAATTATATTATATATCTATTCCTAAATTGCTTATAAATCAAACTAAACAAAATAATATGTATTATACATTTATTCCATTCCTTATAGAATTCCTATTCCATTCTCTTTTCATTATATTCCATAAACTAAACGTGCCATAAAGCGTTATTCACAATTTATGTATATTACAACCACTAATCTATTGTTGACAATCTATTGGTATTTTTATTGTTCTAGTACAAAATCTCCAAATTTGCTAGTCTTTTTAGGAACTCTTTCTTTTGGCCATAATTGGTAATAAAATAATAATTCATAGAATGCATCATTATTATGTTATATTCTTGGAATTTGATTTAGGAATTTTTATTTTTGGTGACTTTTTATTCTCTCCCTGCAAAGAATAGTTATTAACTTGTGAAAGAATAGAATTTTTTATCTCATTAAGATGTTCAAATGATAGACAATTATGATCTTAAATCAATGAGAAAGTTAATTAATTTTTACTTATTTTGTAAAAGGAATATATAGAGGCCTATTGATATTTTTTGTTGTATTTCTAATTTAATATCTGTTATCAATGAGATGATATAAGTACTAATTATTTCCTATAATAAAAAATTATATAAATATTAAAATTTATATTTTTAACCTATTTTTAATAACAGTGGTTTTCAAGTATAACTTTTCTAATTCCTCGTCTTTTCCGTTTTAGAAAGTGGACATCGTAAGTCATTGATGGCTTTAATGGCACCAAACCGCCACCTCGTTCAACACCCCAATACCGTTACGTAGGTTGCAAAAACATTCATGGCGGCTCACATGTGCCACTTAAGTTTTGTCCGTATAGTACACATTTTACTGGAGTAATGCTCTAGGAATTTCCAATAAAGACTAGTTACGAAAACGTTAACACCATTTTGTCCCAATAAGAGAACAAGGTAGCTGCCATTAAATGCGCTAACATGTTTCCAATAAGACAACCTATTAATTTGGTCCCGTTTCCTCTCACTGGTTTCGGTGTACTCGTTAGAACACGTAGCCCCGCTTGGCCGTTCGCTTAATTGCGTTTTGGGCTATAAAACCTAGCAGGGGGACCATATGACCTCTGGCTTTTGTCTAACGAATGTTTTTACCATTACCAAGTGCCCAGGTTTTTGCCATTTCATTAATGGGCGATTTTAGGTTTGAATCAACGGTATAAAGATTATTTATATATTTTTAGAAGTTATTAGAAAATACAATAATACATAAAAGTTGAAGGCATTTATTCGCATGTGACTTATAATTTAGAAGCATATATGCTATTTTTCCTTAAATTAAATATATAAAAAGTAGTTTATCAGGAGATGATGATTTCCATATTTATGAATTATATCATTATTATGATTATTACGACATATAATTCTCTAAAGAGGTTGAGTCTAAAAGGATGGTTGCACTACCTGAACAACTTAATCACGGTTTATACTCATCAATCAACATCGGATGCGCGAGGTGTGGCGGTAATTGCGTTTGTTGGCATCCATGAAAGATGTACGTTTCACTACATGCCATTTATAGAATCACTGTCAAACATCAGGAGTATTTTCTAACGAAAACAAATTTCCGTAACTACGTAGCTTTTTCAGAAGATAGTGACGGTGGAACCTGCGGACAATGAGCACACAAGCTGGCCACAGAAGAGCATAAACACACTGATGGAATCGAACTGTATTCAAACTGAACTCGTGAAATAGAAAAATTTAAGGAGTCACAATTTGTCGGGCTTAGTATCGGAATATGTTGAATCTAGATCCCTTTGGGGGCCTTGCATGGTAGTGGAGGTTGTACGGTTTGTATCGTATGTTATAAATTAGAGCTGGGCCCAAAATTTCTAAATTGTGCAATGACATGATAGAAGTATAATCTCGTATCCATTCCAGTATTTGTCTAGAACCCCTACCATGTATATTATAGATTTTGTATTAAAAGTTACTTTGTAAGATTTTATTATGGGCATGTTAGCATGTTCTCCACATATAAAGTATTAGTAATAAATATAACAAAATTAAAAGTAAAAGAAAAAAAAAAATCAAAGCAAGTTGCCTTCATTATAATTATAACTACTATTTTAAACCAACACTAGAGTGAACAAGTAAACCTCCATCATATCTCTAATTTGAGTTTGTTGGTCCCTTACAAACAATCAAAAGAGTAATGAATTGATTGCTTAACAAAAATTTAAAACTTTTTCGAACAAAAACAACCATTTTTTATTACTTACATAAATAATGCACAAACAATAAATCAAATAGAAAAATTGAAGGAGAAAGAGTTCAAGAAGATTAGGCAACGGATTTATAAAAGTTCCTTCTTGTGAGTCAGTCTTCTCTTTTAACTCTACTCATTGGAGATCTGGTCTTTTACATTGATTGTTCCATTATTTTAATAATCAAGAAAGAATGCAAATATAGTCATACGGTTACAATCAACACAATTCAACCTTGGAGCTTATCTCTAGTTATATGGACAACTATGATCTACTCTTTCTCTTAAATCCAACTCACAACAGATTACAATTAAAGCTTTGATGGAAAACATTTGAAACATCCTAATTATTGACATGCAGAGCTTGATAAAACAATAATCAATATCATGTTAGCTTCAAGATTTTTTTATTGCTTTCTATTGTTATTAGCTGTGCATTATGTTTTTTCTATACGAAGTCCTCTTCTTTTAAAATTCAGTTGCAATAACTACTAAATCTTTCATTTGTCAATCCTTATCTGAAGTTTGGATAATTTGAACATTTGATTCTCTCTTTGAACTATCTAATTGGTTATTGATATACTACCACGAAATCTGAAATTCTCAAAATAAACTTTGGATCTTTGATTTAGATAAGGATAGTTAGATAAAATCTTCATGTACCCAAAAATATAGGCTTCCATATCCTTCTTGATAAATCTAACTTTATCTACATTTCTACATGTTTAAGTCCCATATGTTAGGTTGTAAAATAATTTTCCTTAATAATGGAACATGTTGGATGCATTTCCCAAATACATCAAACTTAGTAGAGTTAGGCTTTGGCTTGCAAAACAAAGTTAGATACAACTTCTCTAGGTTGTTTCAAAGTTTGCTTCTAAGTTTTCTAAGTGCTTTGACACATCTTCTACGTCCATTGAAACTGCTTCTAAGTATGCTTCTAAGTTACCGATTTACTTTTGAATAGCTTCTAAACTTCTCAAAGTTGCTTCTAAGTATGCTTCTATGTCTCCAAAGCTCTTCTCAACAACTTTGATTCTTATCCAGCTTCCTTTTAAGTTTTTTCAATCACATCCTTCTTCAAACTTCAAATATATTTAGCAATGCTTCTAAGTCTACTTCTAACTTTTTGACACAATTGAACTAAGCTTATCTTTTTCTTAATCCAGGTACATTCTAATGTGCTTCTAAGTTTTCTGTCTTCAAATTCTATTCTTCAATCACATGTCCATTCTTACTTTTATCATTGCTTCTAAGTTCCTATTTTGTTCTTTAACAACACTTAACACTTCAATCAACTAACTTAGGTGTTTGTTATTATCAAAACATGTTATCAAGGGATTCAACGTTCTCCCCTTTTTTGATAATAACAAAATAATTACAGGAAAAAAAATATTTTGAGCAAAATTTTGAAAATAACAAAACATTAACAAATTAGAAGTTTAGTCTGGTTTTGTGAACATTAAGTTTTATCTAAAATAAAGTCTATGTCAAGTAAAAAAACATCAAAATATTTTTCTTCACTCTTCTCTCCCTTATTGTTATTAGCAAAGATAGAGAAAAAACATAACATAGGACATTTCATTAATCATCAAAACATGATTACATTAGAGTGGACCAATGTTTGACAAAACTTCAGTAGAAATAGATAATGGACAGTTTAACAAGATAAAAGACTTGAACAAAACAAGAGTATAGAACCTTAACACTTAAAGAAAACAATAAAGCTAAACTATAATCAAGACAAATTTAGATTATTTCAAAGCATGAGGGTAGAAAGATGAATTTCTAGATGATGGAGGGATAAAACATAAAGGATCAAGATTGAGGAGCTAAACAATTACACTATTCACTTGCCGCACACTATCATCAAGAAGATCCACTTTGTTGTTCAAAATTTTGGCAAAGTCCTTCAGGTTTTTCAACTAAATGAAGAGATTCAACCCTTCATGATTCTTGACTTTCACTACCCCTAGATCTTTCTTCATGTTTAGGCTTCCCACAAATTAACTAGGTTAATGAATTTTTTGTCTAACACCTTAGTCAACTCCATTGACACAGCCTCATTTCCAGTACGGATAGCCTTTTTAGTGAGCTCCCCATTTCCAATCAAAGAATCATTAAATTGCACAAGAACAGTTTTAATTGATTCTTGGGAGCTAATAGTAGCAATTGCTACTTGTGTTAAAAAGTCCAATTTCAACCTTTTCAAACCTTCCTCATCAGCCACCAATTTTCATTTCCTCTTCATACTAGTTGCATCTTCATCAAATTGATGAATGTCATCCTTAGCAAAACCTATGTCTTACCATTGCTCTTGTTTATCAACAATTAGTTGAACTTATTCTTACCCTGTAGCTTGTTGCACTTCTTCCCCTTAAGCAAGTGTCGGAATTTTTCAACATTGTAATTTCTTTTCCCAAATGATGGAGCACATATTTGCAAACCATATGTTTACCAACACATGATTCCCATGTGGTTCATCACAAGCTTCCCTACCACCTTTACATCTAATGGGTATTCATTCTTATCAGGCAACCTAATGTTCTTATTCTCTACCGGTTTCATGATCACAAATCCATATTGCATGCCTCTCTTAATCTTGAATATTGCTTAATCATTTGCTTAGCTAGATCAACAAGTTGTTTATTAACCATAACATAGATCAAATGTGTAAGGTCTCTAGTAAGAGATGTAAAACTTCCCTTTCTAGGCACTAAACAACTTATCACAATCTTGTGAAGCATTTGAATGAGTAACTCAAAATGCTTGATGTAAGGGTTTTCTATGTTTAGAACTAGAACACCATGGTTAAGCCTTGTACATATCCTTTCTATCCAATATAGGCTAACTCTCCATAGCCACTAAACCAAAGCATCCTATGATATCTTGTCTTGAAACTAGAATATCCTGTCCACACTCTTGTTCTTAAAACATTCCTCATAGAATCATTAAGATTCTTATTGAAGCCAGCAAGTAAAATTTCTTCAAACTTCATTATTTATGCAACATAGATTCTTAGCACCAAGAACTTCTAAATACTCATTATAATAAAAGTCATTCTTTTTGAAGAATTGAAATTTTATATAAAGGCTATTGCAAAACTTATCATCTTTTAAGAGTTTCTAAATCTTTAGGTTACCTTAAACTATTTCTTTCCTTGTCTTCTAGTCTTTCTTTGGTACTTCTTTCTTTTTGCCATTGAAGCTCTCTTCTTAATGTTGTAATCAATCTTGAACTTAACCTTCTTTCCTTTGTCCTCCTATTTGGAAGAACTCCATGTCACCTTAAGCTGAGAGCTGAGTTTAGGAACATAAAGTATAATTTTTACACCAGGTCGAACTTATTTCTTCCTAAGTAGGAAGGCTTTTAATGGTACTTCACTAGAGAAAGCTTCTAAGTCAAGGTTGCTTACTTCTATGTATACTAACATAAGGGCTAGAGTTTGATCAAAGGAGGCTTTAGAGGGTCTAAGAATGAGTCTAATTGAGGGAAACAAGTATTTTCTTAAGTTTCTTGTGGTAAGTTAGGGTTTTTCTTGGGTTCAAAGTGAGGGATTTCTTCGAATTGTGAAGCATTTTGTTGTGAGTCAAGGGAGTTTTCCATGGTTTGTTTTTAACCTAATTCTATTGGATTATTAGAATTAGATAGCATTCTTGATTTCTTGGTTCTTTGAGATTTTCTAAGAGTATGCCACATTTTAAAGAAAGAGGAAATTGGAACGTGGGTGAGTGGAAGTTTTTTGTGAGAAATAAGAAGATAGATTTTATGAAATAAAGAAGTTGGAATGTAGGTTAGAAGGAATAAAGGAGGGGAACATGTCAATGAGAATTTATGACATTGAGTACGACTATTATGACTTAATCATGTAACAAAAAGTGGGGAAAAGGAGGTTTTCAAAAAATACTCAAATATTTTATAGGCCTAATGACAATAAATGTAACTGTCATAATCATATGTTAATTAAATAAAATAAATGCAAAATAACAATACACTACAATACATTAAAATATAGAACAATTCGCACTATAATTTTTGACATAAAAGGATTACAAGCCAATCTTATTTTAGATGAATTCAAATTTCTTTTTCTCTAAGGGCTTGGTAAATATATCTATAAGTTGTAAATCTATAGGCACAAACTCAAAACTTATATCACCATTAGTTACATGATCATAAATAAAGTGATGTCTAATTTCAATATGTTTAGACATTGAATAGCGAATTGGATTTTTAGTTAAGTTAATGGTATTAGTATTATCACACTTGATTAGTTTATTTCAAATTCTAAGCTATAATCCATTAACTATTGCTTAATATAAAGAATTTGTGCACAGCAATTTCCAATAGAAATGTATTCAATTTCTACTATTGAAAGCACAACTGAATTTTGTTTCTTAGATGACCAAGAGATTCACTAAGAAACTAATAAATACTAAAATACTTTTTCTATCTACTTTACATCCTACATTGTTTGCATCTAAATGTCTTATCAAATTAAAATTCTAATTCTTAAGATACTACATGTCTAACTTAGAGGTGCAAGAGATATACTTAAATATGCTCTTAACAACTACTAAATGCTTTTAGGTTAGATTAGCTTGAAATCTATCATAAATACACATACTAAAAAGAATATCTAGCCTAGAAGCTATTAGATATAATAGTGATCAAATTAAGATTCTATATAGCTTCTCATTGGCTTTCTTACTAAAGATATCTAAGTCAAGTCTTGTAGAGGATGATATAGAAGTTACAATACCTTTCATACCTTCAAATCCAAATTTCTTAAACACCTACTTAGTACATTACTCTTGATTCACAAAGATGTCATCTCCATTTTGTTTAATTTGTAAACCAATGAAATTGAGTTCTCCCATTAAGGACAACTCTCAAATTCAGCCTGCAATAAGGTTTTGTCAACTTTACCTTTGTGAAATCCATTTTTTACTATGAAGTTAGTTAGCCTTTCATACCAAGTACATCGTGCTTATTTTAAACCATATAAAGTTTTTCTAAGCTTGCAAACATAACCCTCTTCAGATGAATCCTCAAATCCAAGAGGTTACTTAATGTGCCTAGGAGCTTAAGTTATAACTAAGATTTACCATAGTACAAGGATAGGTCCTTTGAAATATTAAAAAAGAGGCAAAAGGGGTTGGTTGAACTTCTAGTAGCTTTGTGAAGCTATCCATCAAATATGACTCATCGTTGAACACTTCATAACTTAGACCTCTACTTGATATTATGTACAAGCAAAGGACTAAGGTCCACTCACCACTATCCTCAAACTACTAACAAGATTAGATAAAAGTATTGGTGTTTCTTGAAAGAATGCAAAAATGAAAAAAAGAAAGAAAAACAAAATATTCATTAATGATGATAATATAATGATATCATGATAATGTATGGCTTATAAGATAAAGAGACTATTTATTGTATGTCCTTAAAGCAACAATGAAATATACAAAATTAAGAAAAGGATAAAATGCAAGTAAAGATTCTTAGTGTAAGCTAAAGTAGGTAAAAATGACAAAGGAAAAAAAAAAAAAGGAATGTAGTACAATTATCAAAAAATCAAGATAGGTGGGTTGTCATGGTTGGATTCATACTTTAAGGAATATGCATGTTAAGGCCTAGTTGTTGGATGGAGTATTCAGGTTGGTAACTCTACTTAAGGTGTTCTTCTATAAGTGAAGTCTATGATTGGAGCTCGGAGTTTAGGAGCTTAGCCTTATAGGTTTGTAATAACAGCTCAGTATCAAGTTTAATGTAGACTAAAGTGCATTCAAGTTGGTTGTATAAAGTGTTCATCCACTGACTATCCTAACAAAGAACCTCGTCTTAAGCTAGGCCCAATGAAAGCATACACTTGACGAACTCTTATAGACCATGAAGGCAAGAGTCTATTAAAGGACTGAAGGTTGACTACCCATCATTGCTCAACATAAACTTCCTCCTTTATGTACCCATTTTTTTACATCCATCTAAATAACTTGAAATTCTTCAAACAAGCATAAGCAAGCAATAGTCTAATAGCTTTAAGTCTAGCTACAAGTGCATATGTTTCATCTTAATCTATACCTTTTTCCTATGAATAGCATTTACCTACAAATCGAGCTTTATTTGTCACTATTTTGCTAGTTTCATCTAGTTTATTTTTAAATATCCATTTAGTTCCTATGATTGATTTATCTGTTGGCCTAAAAACAAGATTCAAAACTTGGTTTCTTTGGAATTGACTTAGCTCTTCATGCACGCCATTGATCCAATTGCTATCTTGAAGAGCTTCATCAACTGAACTTGGCTCAATCTTAGTTAACATAGCAAAGTGGTTTTCTATATCTTTGAAACTTGATCTTCTATGCACTCTACTTTCTACATCTCCAATTACTAAGTCTTGAGGATGAGAAGATCTGAATCTCCACTTTTGATGTTGAGTTGAAGCTTTTAGATTTGCTTCTAACTTTGATTCAAGACCTTCTAAGTTTTACTTTGATCATTCTGATCATGAACTTGTTGCTTCTAACTTTCCTTCTAAGTTTGGCTCTATTCCTTCTAACTTTTCTTCTAAGTTTGGGTGTTTGTTTGCATCTTTTATTTTTCAAACCTTATGTCATCTTCATCTTATAAGCCAATTTTTTCCATAAATTTGACATTGATAGACTCTTCAACCACATTAGTTATTTTATTATATACTCTATAGCCTCTACTATTCAAGGAATGGAGTAAAAAGAATGCCTCATCGGCTCTTTCTTCTAATATTCCTAACTTTAAGCTAGTTTTCTTAACAAAACATTTACAACTAGATGTATGAGAAGAAGAAACAAAAGTGTTTCTACCTTTATATAGCTAATATTTACTTTTATTTGTCAATGGTCTAATGTGTACATGATTTATAAGATAGCATGCAATAGCAACACCTTCAGCCTAAAAATATTTTGCAACACTACTATCATTCAACATAGTCCTTATCATTTCTTGCAAAGTTCTATTCTTACGTTCTATAACTCCATTTTGATGTAGAGTGTAAGGCATAGACAAGTTATATGAGTTACAATGTTGATCACAAAACCTAGCAAAATCTTGATTTTCGAACTCCTTGCCATGATAAGTTCTTAGACTAACAATAGAAGTTCCTTTTTCATTTTAGATTATTTTTGCAAACTTTTCAAAGACTTTAAAAGCATCGCTTTTATGCTACAAGAATAAGACCCATGTGAATCTAAAATAAATATCAACTATTATAAATCTAAATTTATTTCCTCTTAGACTTAAAGTCCTAGTTGGACCAAACAAGTCTATACATGATAGTTCTAAAGGTCCATTAGTTGAGATGACATTTTTACTTTTAGGAGATGATGCAACTAACTTATTTTTTGAGCATGTATCACAATGATTATATTCCTTCACATCTATCTTAGGTAGTCCATTTACTAGCTTGTTCTTAGATAACTTTTCAGGTTAAGTAAAATTAGCATGTCCTAATCGTTTATGCCATAGATTTGTATTATCATGCAATGATAGTAATCAATTTTCCATTTTCATATCAAATGGTTTAATTATATAAACATTCTATTTCTATATCCTTCAAATAGCAATTTATTAGAAGTTATATCAAATGCAATGCACCTATTTTACTTTATGACCTTCATTAGATAATTGACTAATGCCTAGCAAGTTATGTGTTAAGCCTTCTACAAGTAGCACATATTCAATACAGTAAGGGGGATAATCAATGTTATTGATTGTGCATATATTGCACTAACAAGCAAGTATACCTAATCAAGTTATAGTATAGATCAAAATGAATTGTGAGTTCAAGTGTTGATCCTATAGGGAATCGTATGTGTGAGATCCTAATTACTAGCAATTTTCCCTAGAATATCTAATTATCTAACTTTATCATACAGGAGTAATTATGATTAAATAGGCAGGTTGAATAAGAAACGATAAAGGAAGAACAATAAATTAAATAAGAACAAATTAAATAATGAAACTAATTAAAACTAAAAAGCAAGCATGAATTCATTAAAAGGAATAACTCATGATAAATAGTAAATTGTCATTATGTACTCTCTAGTTCCATGCAACTATTCAATCCCAATTATTCCTTGGACAGTAGAGATTCCTAACCATATTCCTATGGAAATCGGATTCTAATTAGCTAGATTCACGTCTTTAGCTAATTTCCAATCCTAAGACCAACTCTACTCGAATCACTACTAAATAGAGTGTCATAAAATTGCATTAAAAATGTAGATCCCTTATTATATTGCCTTAATATGGAGAAATCTAATACCTAATCTCTTAGCATAGTAAATTTCTTCAAACTACACTTGTCTATCTATTGTAGGCCTCGCGATTCTACAATGAACTCAAACATTAATCTAGCAACCTAGATAAATACCATTTGATGATGATAAGCTTGGTGTAATCAGATCATCAAAGAATAAATTCATAGAAAGAATATCAACTTGTTCCAAGAAGACCTATATTTCAATAATAATCTATAAAGAATGTCAAAAGAAGAAGAATAACATAATTGAAAGAACAGGGAAAAGTAATTATGAGACCCCTACTAGTACTCTAGACTACAACTTTAATAAATGGGCCTCTCTCTGAAAACTTAAGCCTAAGGATCTATTTATAGAGATGTGGGGCTAAGTTTATAAAGAGAAACTTAGCAAAATAAAAGATTAATTGAATATTGCATGCCTAAAAATAGAAGATTCGCTCATCATAGGGTAACTACACCTTAAGCGCATGGCTGCAGTAGTTGGGTGTATTGTTGTTCTTTGCATGAAAACTTCAAAATTGATGAAATTACTAGTTGAATGGAACAAGGGTAGGGACTACGACAATAGTCCTTAGCTGTAATCCTTACTGGATTTCTTTCTTTGCTTATTTCTCATCCAAACTTCCCTCACTTCACCCCATAGTCAATGTTTTTTCTTCAAAACACTTCAAAAATTGCTAAACCTTCAAAACTCCATGAAATGCTTTAAAAGCCTCTAAAATGAAATTTAAATGAATTAAGCTCAAGATAATACAAAATTAGTTTGATTAAAGTCTAAAAGAGTGCTAAATAACCATAGAAAATGTATGTTAAATTGGAGTTATCAAATTCCCCTACAATTAAACTTTTGCTTAACCTTAAGCAAAATAATAAAAATCAAAGTGAAAGTATTTCAATGACAATTACTAAAATCTTAGAAAGCTGCATCCTCAAAATTAATTTGCTAAGCAAAAATTTTTCCTCAATCACCCTTTTTTCTTGTCTATGCAATGCATTTAGTACACTTAGATATTAACAAATTGAAATTTATTGAATTTTAGTGATCAATCTAGAGGATCTAGAGTTACCCACAATGCTTAAGTAAAAACTAAACTAGAGATCAAAACAGTTGTAAACTGATCAAGAAAAAGTTATAAAGATTTCCTTACTTTAACTTAAGAGGAGAAAATTTTTCCTTAATTATTTTTAACTTAAAAAACTAAAGTGGATGCATATTACATTAATTCAACCTCTGATTACCTCTTTATTTCTATCAATTTTCATTAAGAAGCTTATCAATTCATTTTGATCCAATTTTCTTATTTAGGCTTAATTAGCATTGGAAAAACACCCACTCTTCTATTTGATCAAGACCGATCCTTACTAACTTAGCTCTTTTAATTACTTAGCAATTGCCAGTAAGAAAGCACCTTGCTTTTTTGAGGGACCAAGGTCAGTCTTTAATAACTTCAATTAATTTTTTCATTTTTTTGATTAGCAACTGGAAAGAGTTTTACCCTTTTAAGGGATCAAGATCAATCCATACTAGTCCTTAGCAATTTATTTTATCGGCATCTTCAACTCAAATCTTTTGAAAAAGAAGGATATATAACTATCATCTAAAATTAAGTTTAAAAATCAAAATAATTAGTCCTTAACTCATTCATATCTATCTTAATCCAAGTATAAGTCTAAGCTTAAGAGAAGGATAGCTTTGAATCTTAAAGATTTAAACATTTGAATTTAGCAAAGTGTCTCAAATTCATAATGGATTGGGAAAATTCAAAAAACATTTTGCTTGCTTTTGTAGAGTGTACAAATTTCTAAAAAATTTTAAAGAATAATTGTCAAATGTTTAAGTGTGTATCTCAACAAAAATTAGCATATATATTATAACCTTCCCTCACACTTAAGTTGTACATTGTCCTTAATGTACATAATACAATGCAATTCAAAAATTCGAGTGGGTGGAAAAATAAAAATAACAAAAGAAAAGGAACTAAGACAATAAAAGAAAAATATTAAACTAAACTAAATAGAGCTACAAATATTAACTCAAGCGCCAAATGTTAGTGATTGTAGAACTTAGAAAATCAGAACAGTTATCGAAGAAGAAAGCAATAGTATATAAGTTATTACAGTCATCCACAATGGAAAAACATCAAATCAAGTCTTTAAAAAAAAAAAGGGATAAAAGTGTAAGAAAATTCATTCTTCATCTTCATCATTGTCCTCCTTCTCAATCTACTACTTTGCTTCAAACTCTTCATTTAAGTCAAGCACTAGCATATATGACATGATTGAGTCCTTCCTCTTTAAAGCATAACCCACCTTATGTGTTAAAATTCTTTGCTTTTTCAATATCTTTCCCATAAACTTCTTTATCACTCTAATCATTGAAGAAGAAGAACCACGTCTCTATTGAGAAAATGAGGAAGAAGCCTCACCAGCTAGCTCAGGTAGAGCTTGAAGTGGTGGCAAGAGTTACATGTCTTTAATGGCATCATATGTGAGAGGAACAAGGGGGGTTCAATGCTTGCATGCATGGTGCATTATGAAGGCTAGGAGAATTTATAGTTAGGTAGGTGATTAAACAACTAGCAAAAATAAACTTAGCATGCCCATCAATATCCTAGTTCTTAAGTAATGGACTGCCAACCTCTAGTCCCCTCACTCATACCTATCTCCGAAGCTTACAGTCTCTCAATAGAAGAATTCTCTCTTGTCAACCTACTGAAGACGAGTACCAATACACGGAAGAATGGTAGGTGAACTCCTTAAGTTCCCAACTCAAATGCATTCTGCTCTACTTTAATCCTTCTCCAGTCACTAACCCCTCAAGTGCTAAGACTGGCTTATTGAATACCAAGGCCAAGATGACTATGCGTTGAGCCTAACTCTCTACAAAAATGACAAGTACCAAGGCTAAGTTGCCAAGTACCGAGGCTAAGCTCTACTTATTCAGCTTACAAAACAATAACATCCCCCTTTCATCTCAATAACTCTAAGTAACATCCATTAGCAATAGCCATAACATCCATACAACTCAGCTACTATGCCTTAAGATTCTATGACACAAACCCATTAACAAGTTGCCACCTATCCTTACTTTTCTGACATTTGTAATATGTTCCCTTTTCTTCATTTATCTTATTTATCCTTTTCATACATACTAGGAATCTCTTCCTTCATTATCTTCTATGTAATTTTCCTTATTTGTATTGTTACCCTAAATGACTTACTATAAATAGTCCTTTTTATTATAGACATAATGCAACTTATACCCTTTTTTATATTGAATATATTTGTTCTTGAGAGATACCTTTCTCCCAGTACATTCCCTTTACACTCTTATCTAATCTTATTGAGTAGCTTGAGGTTAATGACAAGTGGACATAGTTGTCAAAATCATGATTTTACCCATGCAATTCTACAAGTTTACGATTTTAGGTGATTCTTCCAAGTTCACTCAGGTGTAGAATCTTTTTTTCTATAGAAACTTATGTTTTTGATCGAATTTACTAATTCTACATATTTAAGTTGAATGGATTAAAAAATTAAAGGAAAAAAAAATACAACTAGCCTTTTATAAGTAATCAACTATTAAGACATTACAACGTCTATCCTATCATAATCCAATTTTTTACCTCTTTCTTTCTCTCTCAACCTCTTATTTTATATTCATAGTTGTTATCTAAGTTTCAACTCAATAACAAAGTTTACAAAAAAAACTATATACTTTAGTCTGTCAATAACTTAAAATAAGTTAAAATATTTGATTCTTTTTAGTTTACAGCCTTTTTTCTAAGAAAAAAAAGGGCAAAAGTTTAGTTTTAACTCTATTTGTCGTTCTTCCGTATATGTCAGATTATATATTAAGAATTTTTATAGAAACAAATACTTAATTTCTTCATTTTTTTTATTTCCATCATATATTTCAAGTTTTGAATAACTACTATAAGTATATTAGTACTTTTTTAAAGCTATTTTACATAAGTTATAAAAACTTACGTTTCTACATTTTAATTTTATAGATCCTCTAATGATTTTTGGTAGAATCGCGAGTTTGACAACCTTGAGTGGACCTTAACATTAGCTTGTTAGTTATATCAAGCGAAGTATTAAGTCATGTTGTGTTCATAGATGTGTAATATCTTTTGAGCAGCCTATAAAAGCTACTATGTTTACCAACTTCTTCACTTCATTTTCTTCATTATTATGAAGGACCCATTTGGCTACAATTTCCTGTAGTAAACCCTAGTGATTATTGAGCTTCTAAGTACATCATATAATTCTGATATTAGAGCTTGAGGTTGTGATCGATTGTTAATTTTTATAGTAGTTGTTCTTATTATAATGTGTATTTGTGTTTTATTTTACTTTGTTTTCTTGTAGAAAAATAGAGCAATTTCCAAATTGCTGTAAGAAGTTTTATTGTCAAAGTTTTGTGAGGATTTTCTATTATAGTAGTTAAGTTTCTGCAATCTTGTTTTAAAAATGTTGAATCTTAGTATCCAAGGAGAGATTAATGATGCCGAGAGTAATACTCATATCATAGTCGTATCACTCAACAAACCCCATGAACTACTAAAGAGTAGATATAAGACCTTGTTGTTATTGTAGCCAATCTACTTGTTACTATACAAAGGGCCATATAGACTAAGCCACAAGAAAGAGTTATTGTTGAGTAGGGCCAAGAAGTGAGAGATAGGCCAAGAAGACAGATGAGTAAGAATCGAGCACTTGAAGCTTTCAACATAAACCTGACTCTACCCCAACATGCTAGTAGAATTATGAGAAGGAGACTCAAGTTAGATGAAGTTGAGGAGTATGAGGAGGAAGAGCAGTATGATAGAGTTAAGGAGCGTAAGCTCATAACTCTTAGAGGAGCTATGCATCTCAAAGGGAAGATCTCGAGTTTTAATGGGTTTAGTAGTGCTAATAACTACTTAGACTAGGAGAATAAGATTAAAAAGATATTCAACTTTTATGATTATGAAAATGTTATTTGTATCCAAGTAACCACATTAAAATTCACTAGGTATGCAGCCATGTATGGAAGTAGTTGCAAAATATATGCTAAAGAGCCCGATGTAAAGTTCGAACATGGAATGACATGAAAAGAATTCAGAGAAGTAGGTTTTTTCTAGAACACTACAAGTAAGACACTTTTCAACATCTCTGAGACTTAAGACAAGTAAATAGATCAGTGGACAAGTACGTTCGAGAATTTTAGTTGCTTATGATTAGATATGGTGTTCACGAGCTTGAGACGTAGACTATAGTACAGTTCATTTTTGGGCTAAGGATAGAAATTGGTAACATAATAGAAATACAAATGCTTAAGACTCTAGATGAGACCATCTGAGTAGTATAAAGGGTCAAAAGGTAAAGGTAGAATCAAATTAGTTGACTACTAAGCAGCCAACTTGCTTACCAAGCAGAACTGGCATGCCAAGCCACCTTAGATATGACCAAGCTTAATTCAGTTTCAAGGTAGAATGTCAAGGTCAGATATTGATCAAACCCGATGATGGCTAAGGCAAGAGTAAGGCTCAGGAGCCTAAGGTCAAGAAGGACCATGGTTAGAGCTCTAGGAGGAAGACCCAAGAGATCAAGTGTTTCAAATGCCATGGTTTTAGATACATAGCTAGTTAGTGTTCAAACTGACGCGTCATGACCATTGAGGGAGATAAGCCCCAATTAGAAGTGGAAAATGCTAGTGAAGGGGAAGATGAAGTAGGAGTCGATCAACTGTTGGAAGAATTTTAAGATGACTCAGATACCATGACCTTACTTGAAACAAAAGCAAAGTACTGCTTGGTCGTATATAGATCTCTCAATACCCTTGTATCTGATGAGAATGAGCAGAAGGAGAACCTCTTTTATACAAATTGTCAAGTGAATAGCAAGTTGTGTGCTTTGATCATTGATGGAGGGAGTTGTACCAATGTCATAGCACAAGGAGTAGTCAAAGCACTAAAATTGGCGACCTATTGACACCTTAAGCCATATAAGATTCGTTTGCTAAATGAGAAAGGAGGTCTACCTATTGTCAAGCAAGTTAAGGCATTGATTACTATAGGTGACAGATACAAAGATGAGCTACTATAAGATGTCCTACCCATGTATGCTTCATACATCTTACTTGTCCAACCCTAGCTATTCAATTAGAGAGTGTTGCATGATGGATGTAAGAACACCTATATGTTCCAAAAGGATGAGAAGAAGATTATACTGACCCTAATTAGCCTCAAGGAAGTGTAAGAGCCATAAGAGAAGATTACTCGATCACTATAACGGAAATCCTTAGTGCTTTCTCTAGCCCAATTTTGTAGAGACGTCAAGACGAAAGAGTGTTTGCTTTTGTTAGTCAAGAAACTCCTAGAGTTAAGAGATGTTAGAACCTTACCTACTAAGGTGTAGACATTACTTCAAGAGTATGCTAAGTTGTTTCCTATCAAGATGCTGAGAGGTTTGCCACCTATCAGAGGTGTAGAACATTGTATTAACCTTCAGCCTAGAGTTGGTCTACCTAATTGACTTACCTATGGGCTTAACCATGAGCAAGCTACTCAGTAGAAGAAATAAGTTGATGAATTGATTGATTGTAGATATGTCCAAGAGAGTATAAGCTTCTGTGTCATACTAGCTATCTTAGTGACAAAAAGGGATAACTCATGCATAATGTATATTGATAACTGAGTAATAAACAAAATCACTAACAAGTACTGATATCCAAGCCCTTGACTATATGATATGCTTGATGAGTTACATGGTGCACGGATATTTACAAAGGTTAATCTAAAGAGTGGCTACCACAAAATTAGAATGAGACTTGAGGATGAATGGAAAACTGCCATCAAAATAAAGGATGGTCCATTCGAATGGATGGTGATGCCATTTGGTTTGACAAACGTGCCGAGTAGTTTTATGCAACTAATGAATCATGTCTTGAGATCGTTGATTGGAAAATGCATCATTGTCTACTTTGATGATATCTTAGTATATAATGCCGACCTCATCTCCTATGTTGTGCACTTAAGATCTGTATTTGATATCCTCCATGCCAAGCACATACGCTATAATTGGAAGAAATGTGTCTTTTATCAAAGCAAGGTAGTATTCCTCGAATATATTGTTTCTGATGGAAGTATTAAGGTTGATGACGAGAAGGTCTAAGCTATTCTTGAACAGCTGATGTCGACTAGTGCTGCGAAGTAAGGAGTTTCCATGCTCTAGCTTCATTCTATCGAAGATTCATTTAGAACTTTGGTTCTATAGCTACCCTACTAACCAATCTAACTAGGAAAAACTATGAATTCAATTGGCTTGAGAAGGCTCAAAGAAGTTTCGATGAGATTAAGGCTAAGTTGACTTCTACCCCCATTCTTGTCCTGTTAAACTTTGAGAAAGTTTTTGAAATAAAATGCAATACATCTGGAGTCGGCATTGGAGTTGTTCTTATGCAGGAGCGCTAACTAGCTACCTATTTCAGCAAGAAGTTCAAAGCAGCCATTCTAAATTACTCGGCATACGATAAGGAGTTTTATGCCCTTGTTCGATCACTTTATGATTGGTAACATTACTTATTGTTGAGAGAGTTCAACATCTACATAGACCTTGAATCTCTCAAGCATCTTAGAGGGCGGTAAAAACTTTCTCGACATCATGTTAAGTAGGTTAAGTTCTTAGAAATTTTTTGCTATGTCATCTGGTATAAGAAGGGAAATACCAATATGGTAGCCAACACACTCTCTTGTTGACATGTTCTCATGACCACTTTATAGGCTTAGATACTTATATTTGGCACCCTACTAGATCAGTATGAGCATGATCTGTATTTTGGGCCCATAGTAGTCAAATGCTATGTAAGAGGAGTAATGAATGGGTTTTATTTGAACTAAGGATTTCTAATGAAAGATAAGCAAGTTTATGTGCAAAGTGGCTTTGCAAAGGAATTACTTATCTGAGAAGGCCATGTTAGGGGCTTAACCGGCTACTTTAATGAGAAGAGAACGGCTAAGTTACTTAAAGAACATTTCTATTGGCTTGGGATGATGAAGGATGTTTGCTAAGTTGATGCAAGGTGTGCAAAAATTCTAAGGGAAGAAAGGAGCCATATGGAGAGTATACACCTTTGCCTATACTTGAATGGCTATGGACCAATCTAAGCATAGATTTCATGCTTAGCCTATCCCGAACACCAAGGAAACATGATTCTATTATGGTGGTGGTCGATCAGTTTAGTAAGATGAGTCACTTCATCTCCTACCACAAAATTAATGGTACTTTATTTGTTCATATCCTCTTCTTGCAAGAGATTATGTGGCTACATGGAGTACTTCTGACCATAATTTGAAGTTCACAAGCTTCTTTCAGAGAACTCTATGGAAGAAGCTCGGCACTAAGCTCATGTTCAATATTCTTACCACCTACAAATAGACAACTAGATAGAAGTTATGAAAAAAATAGTAAGCAACCTCCTCTAAGCTACTATTGGAAAGATTCTACATGATTGGAATCTATGCTTGCCTATCATTGAATTTTCTTATAACAGCTCTACTCATAGCTCGACAAGAAGGTCACCTTTTAAGGTCATCTATAGACTTAACCCAAACAAACCCTTGGATATGGTGATTAGCCCTACCACCCAAAGAGAAAGTCAATCAGGTTTATAGTATACCGAAGAGTTCTAGAAGTTGCATCAAAAGGTTGCCAAGCAATTTTCCAAGACCATGGCCTAATTGAAGGAGCAGGGAAGCTAAGGGACGGCGCAAGTCATTTACATCTTAGGAGACCTTATTTAGGTCCACTTCAGCAAGGAGTGTTTCCTAAGGAAGTGGACGAACAAGTTATCTCCTAAGTTGGATAAACCTTCTAAGATCCTTTGGCATATCAATGACAATGTCTATGATCTTAAGCTACTCGAAGAATATAGAGTATCTTCTATCTTCAACATTGTTGACTTGATGCCTTATGTGCCTAAAGAAGAAGAAGACCAAGATTTGAGGGCAAATCTTCAACATCCCTAGGGAACTGATGGATTGCCAACTTCTAGTCTACCCACTCACGCTTGTCACCAAGGCCTACAATCTCTCAATAGAAGAATTCTCTCTCATTAGCCTACCAAGGACATATACTAATATATGGAAGAATGGTAGGTGAACTCCTTGAGATCCCAACTTAGACACATTTTGCTCTATTCTAATCCTTGTCTAGTCTCCAGCCCCTTAAGTGCTAAGACTAACCTGTTGTATACTAAGGCTGAACTAATTATGCATCAAGCCCAACTCTCTACAAATATGACAAGTACCGAGGTCAAGTTGCTAAGTACTGAGGCTAAAGCCTCTATATGCAAAGCTTTACTTATTTAGTCTATAGAATAATAGCATCCCTCTTTTGTTTCAGTAACACCAAGTAACATCTATTAGTAGTAGCCACAACATCTACACAACTCTTCCACTATAACCTAAGATTCAATGACATAAACCTATTGACAAGAAACCACCTGTCCTTACTTTTCTAACACTTATACTAAATTCCCTTTTCTTCATTTATCTTATTTACCCTTTTCGTATATATTAGGAATCTATTCCTTCATTATCTTTTATGTAATTTTCCTTATTTACATTGTTGCCCTAAAAGACTTACTATAAATAGCTATTTTTACTGTAGTTGCAGGGCATCTTACACCCTTTCTACTATTACATACACTTGTTCTTGAGAGATACCCTTCTCTAAGTACATTCCCTTTATACTCTTATCTAATCTTGCTAAGTAGCTCAAGGTAAGTGACGAGTGGACCTTAACATTAGCTTGTGAGTCCTATCAAGCAAAGTGTTAAATCGTATTATGTTCGTGGGTATGTAATATCCTTTGAGCAACTCACGAAAGCGACTGTGTTTACTAACTTCTTCACTTCCTTTTCTTCATTATTACAAAGCACCCATTTAGCTATTATTCCTTACGGTAAGCCTTAATAGTTATTGAGCTCCTAGGCATATCATTAAGGAACAAGGGCATCCTAATAGCCAAATTTATGAGTCTCCTATTAGTAATGCTATGGAAATACAGAATGTCTCTTTCATTCATAACTCCTTAGCTATTGCCTCTACTCGTTGAGCTAAAACATAATGAATTAGCATCAAGTAAGATTAGTCAAGTTTGAGGCTTTTGACTTCCCTAGATTATCAATTCCTCCCTCTCAAGTTAAGTCACCTTAAGCAAATGATTCAAGCACTCCCTAAGGCAATTTATAAGGCAATTCTATATATTCTCGAATCCTGACTTAATTAACAAAATATAATCCCATATGGATGATTAGTTCATTAATTGACATGATTACTTCATTTCTAAAACGATCCAAAGTGAATGGAATTCTACCAACCTAAAGAGAGATTATCAATGCCTAATGTAAAGGTGCTAAGGAATTCCAAAGTCAACTCTTTATACATTGGCACATGGATGATCAACAGTTGATCCCATCCTCTAAATTCTATCAGTTGTCTAATTTTAGCTTTATAGTTAGTTTGAGCCAAGGCCTCTCAGTTAAATCATGTGAACTTACCAAATTCTTTTTGAGTTAGGTGAAAGTACCTCTATTATTGCTCTAGAAGCCGAAATTGTAGGAATAGGTGTATGGGAAGCAGGAAAGGGGTTCAATTTAGATAAAAAGAACAACTCATGTTATGATAGACAATAGCTAATTCAGGAAGCTAATAAAACCTAATTATCATTCCTAATAAATACTAGTTTTCTAGATTAAGCAATGTAGGCACTGATTAGTGATAGAAAATTTGTACGATATCATGCTAATTGTACTAAAGCCATGGATTAATACATTTATAGGTTGATCAAGTCATAGTTGTGTGATCCTATTAACAAAACTATTAGCATCTATAACATACAAATTCCTCAAACTTAGCTCAATATAAGAAACTTATGAAATAGCATCATACCATATATTGAAATACTAATTTCTCACAACATGGATTAATGAAATTAATAGGTTAATAAGGCATCAATTTTCAATCTTTAATTTAACTTATAATTTCGTAATTTCAATTAATAATGGACATTAGCATTCAACAAATGAAACTTGTTTTTCACAATCCAATTATGCAATTTTTAACACCAAATTTTCTTATTCTATTAGGAATTTAGGAAATGTGCTAAAATAAATGCATGTTAATAATTCTAAAAATTCATGGATGTACTAATTACATAAGTATTTCAATATTAACAAGCTTCAACAATTTCAACATGAATTATGTACATCGCATAGCAAGAATAATATCAACCATGAATTCCATCATTTTCCTTCTCTTTCTCATCACTTTCTTGCACTTCCCTCACTTTCCTCAAGTTTCTCTCACTTTTTTAATGGATAAAACATGTACTTTTCATGGAGTTACTAGCAAATAACACATGGAAAACACATTTCATTACATTAAAGCTCCTAATCACTCATAAAAATCAAGATCTTAACACATGCATTCAAGGATGAAGCCCTCTTCAAAAATCACATTTTCAAACAATCTAATTACAAATCTAAGAAAACAATTAAGGAAAGATGATATACATACCTTGATTTTGTCACACGTGGTTCAGATTGTGGTGTTTTGTGATGATTTTGAGTGTATATAGAGAGAGAAATAGAATCATATGAGAATTTAGAGAGATAGAATGTTTAAGAATAGTTATGAATTGTTTTTTCTACGATCTTTAAATTTTACTAAACCATGGGCATAGTCTGTAGCCAAATGTCCACAGCCATGCAGTTTGGTCGTAGTTCATGTTCCTTTTTCTTTTTTTTCCTAGGCATGACCATGGTAATGGTCCTTACCCATGGTCCTTTCATCCGTGATTTCTTTGAAATTCCTTTTTGAAATTGTTATGTAGGGAACGTATGCAAGGTTCATGAGTATAGACCTTAGATGAATACTTCTTCAAGCCTTCAATTCATGCGATTTTGATTCATTGACTCAATTTCTGCAATTGCCCTAGAAAACTTCAAATTAGAGCAAATAAATATCAATTGAATAACACTTCAATTAGATGGTAACTTGATTTTCCACTATTGCTTATACAAATCAAGAATTGCTCAAGTATGGAAGACATTAATTGATACTTCAAAATTCAATACTTGAATTGACTCATGACTCAATAACAAAATAAACAAACTAACTAACAAAAAGAATTGAAATTAAAGTAATCTAAACCAAACATTGAGCTATCTTCCAAAGAGCGTTATTATTTTACATCGTTGACTTGAATATTGAATTCTTCTCTTTACGCAATTCCCTAGCTAATACCTACTCATTTAATCAATTAAAACCATGTTAATATAGAAAACAACGAAAGAACCATAGAAAAGATTGTTATAACAATGTTAAAATAATTGGAAATTAGGGTTTTTGCTAATTCTAATTATGTTACTCATTTTAGCTCCCAACAACAACATCAAAAACTTAATTGGGCATATACTATACTAGCAAGTTATAGTATAGATTAAAACAAACGTGAGTTTGAGTATCAATCCCATAGGAAACCACGTATATGAGAGCCTAATTACTAGTAATTTTCCGTATAATATCCAATTATCTAACTTTACCACATAAGAGTAATTGTAATTAAATAGGTAAGTTAAATAAGTAACAATAAAGGAATAAAAATAAAGTAAATAAAAACAAATAAAATAACGAAACTAATTAAAACTAAAAGGCAAGCATGAATCAATTGAAAGGAAGAACTCATGATCCTTAGTAAATTGTCATTATCTAATCTATAGTTCCATGCAACTATTCAATCTCAATTATTTCTTGGATCATAAAGATTCCTAATCCTATTCCTATGAAAATTGGATTTTGAATTAGCAACTCACGTCTCTAGCTAATTCTTAATATTAAGACCTTCTCTACCCACATTGCTGCTGAGTAGAGCATCGTAGAATTGCATTAAGAACATAGATCTCATTATTAAGTTGCCTTCATTCAGAGAAATCCAATACCTAATCTCTTAGCACACTAAATTCCTTCAAATTACACTTGTCTATCTACAATAGGCCTCATGACTCTATAGCAAACTTAAACATCAATCTAGAAGCCTAGGTAAATACTAGTTAATGATAATAAGCTTGGTATAATTAGATCATTAAAGAATGAAATCATAGAAAGAATATCAACTTTCGCAAGAAGAATTAGATTTCGATAAAAATTTACTAAGAATGTTAAAAGAAGAAGAAGAACATAATTAAAAGAAAAGGCAAAAGTAATTGAGAGACCTCACCTAATATTCTAGACTACAACTTTACTAAAGGGGACTCTCTCTAATAACCTAAGCCTAAGGATCTATTTATAGATATATGAGGTTAAGTTTACAAAGAAAGACTCAATAAATCAATAAAACAAAAGATTGATTTAGCATTGTATGTCAAAAAATAGAATATTTGCTGCAAAAACAGAAGATTTGCTCGTCATAGGATGACAATACCCTAGGTATACAGCCATGGTGGTTAGGCATGTTGTTGTTCTTTGCATAAAAACTTCAAGACTGATGAAATTACTGGCAGAATGGAACATGGGTGGAGACCACAACTGTAGTCCTTACTAGACTTCTTTCTTCACTTATTTCTCATCCAAACTTCCCTTGCTTCACTCCATGATCAATGATTTTGCTTCAAAACACTTTAAAAATTGCTAAAAATCTTCAAAACTCCATGAAATGCATTAAGCACAAAATTAGCTTGACTAAAGTCTAAAATAGCACTAAATAATCATAGAAAATGTATGCTAAATTGAAGTTATCAATTACCAAAACCAAGTATCTTACCTTTTCCATTATCTCGAAACCTAACATAGCCTTTTTCTCTCCATTTTAATGTGGTGAATATTGAAGTATCTCCAATCATATGCCCTCTACAACCACTATCAAGTAACGAAGTGCCTTTAAACATTGCTTTTTATTCCTACAAACATTATATCAAGGCTTAAGTATCTTTTTGAACCTAGCAGAGCTTGGGTCCACTAAAAATCAGGCCAAGCTCACTACATTATTTTTCTTGACTTAATCCTTGCCAAGCTTCTAGTTCTTCTAATAACAATACTTCTTTATGTGACTCACTTTATTACAAATGGAGCAAGCATAAGGAGTTGAATAGATATGCCTCCTTTGATTTACACGGAACTTCCTATTCTAATATCGAAACATCTTAGAAGGGTTTTGATATCTTCTAAGTTAATCAATGTTCCTTCTCAATTAAACAAGATACTTCTTAGGTTGGGTAATGTTGCTTCTATCTTGCTTAACAACCTTTCCTTTACTTACTTACATAGTTTCAGATTTCATTAAATTTGTTGCTTTAACAAATACTGTAGCAGTAGGGCCTTTTGAATTCCTTCCTCAAAACCAAGACCTCTTCTAGAGCTCTAACTCATTAACTTGCAAGAAGCATATTCAATTTTTCATCACTTTCTTAAACTTAGTAAAGGTATTTTTCCATGGATTCTGACAAATCATCTACTCTTGTCTTAAGGTATTTTATTTTCTTCTTTGAAAACCAAATTTTCAAATGATAATAGCTTTTTATCTAGAATCAAAGAAATACTCATTATCATGTTTTAAAACATCATTTTCATCTACCAAAAGTTTGTTTGTTTGACTTAAAACTTCATTTTCTCCTTTTAAAGTTGAAATATCCTCTTACAACTTTGATTTTTTTATTTTTTTAAATCCTAGTTTTAGCAAGAACCTCCAAAAGTCTCTGCATTTCATTATACATATAAGTATAATCTAAATTAATACTATCAGTATTAGAATGTGCCTCTAATTTGGCTATGAGATTGAGATTTGACTCCTCTTCCTCCTCCTCCTCCTCCTCCTTTTCTTCTTCTTCTTCTTCTTCTTCTGTTTCATCTGTCTCCTCTTCATATTCATCAAGGTCACCCCATGTAGCCATTTATGCTTTCTTTTCTTTCTTTTGCTTGAAAATTTCAAGCTTCTTCAATAGAGTTAGACACTCCTACTTTATGTAACCAATTTTCTTATACTCATAGTAGATCAACTCATTTACTTTCTTTTCTTCCTTTTCTCTAAACTTCTTACCTGCATCAAAATTCCTTCAACTAGTGTTATTCTTCTTATAATCAAATATTTTCTTACCCTTTTTCTTTAATACTCGATTGAGTCTTCTTAATAACATATTAAACTCTTTTCATCACTGGACTCCTCATTGTTAAAATCTTCTAATTCAACTATTGCTTTAAAAGCAATAAACTTCTTCTTGCTATCTACATCATTAACATGCTGTAAATCTAATTCATATGCCATAAATTTGCATCTTAACTTATTTAAAGTGAGTTTTGATAGGTCTTGAACCTTTTCCATTGCAATCTTTTTTGCATCCCAATTTCTTTGAAGAATTCTTAACATCTTTTGAACTTAATCCTAATAATAAAGGCAAATCTATTAGATACACTCTTAATTTTCTTGTCTAGTTGGAACTAAAATTTTTCATATTCTTGAAGCAAATGTTGATCCTAGTCTCCTTAACAGTATTAGTTCCTTCACGAGTTTCCTTAAGCTTATCCTAAACTTCCTTAGCTATCCTGCAAATAGAAATAAGGGTAAACTCTAAAAGGGAAATATAACTAATTAATAAATGCTTAGCTCGCATGTTGATTGATGCTTGTTTCTTTTTAGCTTCATTGATTTAAGGGCATGTTAGCTCATAATCTTCTTGATCAATAACTTCCTAACATCATAGTCAGTAGCTTGAATGAGTGTCTCTATCCTACATTTTTAATGAAAGTAGTTAAAACCCTTAAAATGACGAGTACTATCTAATTACACTAAAGGTAAACTGTTGGCCATCAAGGATCTTTTCTGGAAATTAATATAAAAGACTTGCTTTGATATCGAGTATTAGTCCCTAACAAGCTATAAAGAGGGGGACAAATTGATTGCTTGACAAAACTTTAAAACATTTTCAAACAAAAACAACCTCTTTTCATTACTTATATAATGGCTTAAATCTGGACAAATAATGTGCAAACAATAAATCTAACAAAATAAATTATAGAAGAAAGAGATCAAGAAGATCAGGCAAGAGATATATAGATGTTCCACCTTGTGAGTTAATCTTCTATTCTAGCTTTACTTGCTACAAATATGGTTTTCCACACTAATCAATCTACTATTTTAATAATCAAGAAAGAGTACAAATACAGTCACATGACTACAATCAGCATAGCTCTACCTTTAAGCTTATCTTTAGCTACACAAGCTACTATGATCTACTTTCTCCCATGAATCCAAGTCACAATAGATTACAAACAAAGCCTTGATGAAAAACAATTAAAACTTCCAAAGCATTGATATGTAGAGCTTGATAAAACAATACAAAAGATCATATTAACATTAGGATTTTTTTATTTCTTTATATTGTTATCAGATGTGTACACTATGTTTTTTCTACACAAAGTCCTCTTCTTTTAAAATTCAATTGTAACAGCTACTAAATCTTCCATTTGTTTATGCTTATCTAAAGCTTGGATAATTCGAATGTTTGATTCTCTCTTCGAAACATATGATAGGTTATTGATATATAATCACAAAATCTAAAATTCTCAAAATAAATGTTGGATCTCTAATTTGGATAATAATAGATTAAATCTTTATGCACCTAAAAATATATGCTTCCACATATTTTTTGATAAATCTAACTTCATCTACATTTCAACGTGTTTGAGTCTCATATGTTAGGTTGTAGAATAATATTCCTTTATAGTGGAAAATGTTGGTTACATTTCCCAAATACATTTAACTTAGTAGAGTTAGGCCTGGACCTACAAAACAAAGTTAGATAAAACTTCTCTAAGTTGCTTCTTATTTCGTCCCTAAGTTTCCTGAATGCTTTAACATATCTTATATATCTATCAAAATTGCTTCTAATTATGCTTCTAAGTTGCTAATTTACTTATGAATAGCTTCTATACTTATCAAAGTTTCTTTTAAGTATGCTTCCAAGTATTCAAAGCTCTTCTAAACAACTCTTGTTCTTATTAAAGTTCCTTCTAAGTTTACTTCGATGTTTGTCCAATCACTACCTTCTTTAGACTTCATATATGTTCAGTGATGCTTTCAACTCTTTCACTTGACTAAACAAGGCTTATCTTTTTCTTAATCCACATAGCTTCTAATTGTGCATCTAAGTTTGTTTGTCTTTAGATTCTATTCTTGATTTAGATGTACATTCTTGCTTATATCTTTACTTCCAAGTTTCTATTTGTTCTTTAACAACACTTAACACTTCCATTAGTAAGCATAGGTGTTTACTATCATCAAAACTTGTTATTAAGGGATCTAACACAAACAATTCAAGTGATTTTCCCATATTTACCATTCATTCATCATTGAACTAATAAGATATGTTTATGTATAGCAAACTTCTATTCATATAGTATATTATTTAGTTTAATGAATAATTTACGCTATTACCTATTCTAAATATTAAAAGACCAGTCTAATGTATTATTTAGGCCCATGAAAATAATATACTAGATTATTCATCAAACTAAATTACTCGAGGCTCTAAAAATTCAAAACCATCTGCATAAAAAATTACAAACTAATTAACATACTAAATTAATCGTCAATGTAATAGCAAATAATGTACATATAAATGGAATTAAATGTAGTTTTATAGCTAAAAAAAAATTACTTTTAACTTTTATGTTTCAAATTATAGGTAAAAAGTACATATATTTGCAAGTGAACCAATATGGGCCAACCAACTTAAACTAAGGGTCAATGTGGGACGAGGTAGGTTAGGCTACTTAGCATACGTGCATAGCTCTGCACCATCTACCCAACCATCTATTTAAGGCTAGTTTTAAGGATCATGGTCAGAGAAGCTTCGATCAAGTTTCTACTATCTATTTTATTAAATTCCTCCTTATATTATATTTCATTCCAAGTCCCTAAATTCCATCATTTAGGCTTAGCAAATTTTATATGCAAACTAGCAAATAAGCCATTCTAAATATCAAATTCAAGATGTGAACATTTTTGAAAAAACTCATGCACGCTTGTTGTACAATACAAAATTGTTCTAGTTTTGTCAAATATTGATCTTAGGTTGTAAAATCGTGGTAAAATCACTAATTTAACCACTTTACCTTCCAAAAACTCATGCAATCATGTAAAATGTCATTCTAAGGCCAAAAGTGTGAATGAAAATCAGATTTGACTAAAAAAACTAAGAAATCAACTAATTTTTTGAAATTTCCAAACCTAGCGTTTTCATGAATCAAAATTAAATGAAAACCAAACAAGTAGTTTTGTCAATTTTTTTTTATACAAAATGTTAATACACTTAACGAGGATCTCATGAAAAAAGTTTGGGCTAAAATTTATATCTTTTGCGTTTTAAAAATTCACTAGGAATAGCCCACTTAAGAGTGATATATGAAACATGCATGTTTTGTAAAACTGATATTTTTCCATGAAAGTACACTTAAAAAAACCTACAATTACAATTTTTCATAATTTTCTAACAAGGTTTGCTAGTTTTAACCATTTATCCAAAATTTAATAAAAACTATACACACCAACATCATAAGATCTAATCACTAAGCATCACCAATAGTATGTCAATAGTCTTAGGCATTGCTTTTGGTGTCTAATGCAGGTGGTCGCTTGTCTCCAAGTGGTTGTTAGACTCAGGTTTCAAGCATGTTCATATTTTACACCTCTTTTTCAATTAATTTTCTTAATTTCTCTAAAGCTTCTAATTAAGCTCTATAAATTTCCCCTCAACTCTTTATAAATGGAGGAAAAATGGGGTATTTATAAAAGGTTAAGTTAGTAAATTAAACTTGGACATGCATTAAGTGTCATATTTCCCTTAAAATCATGGGCAAAAAAATCAAACTCCCTTGATTTTATTTTAAAACCATGGATGCCCTTGGAAAACCATTTACAGCACTAGGTTTAACAAAAACCACCTTTGATTATTTTATTTATTTATTGTTTAGATATTTTATATTTTATTCTATATAAGTGCAAGGTTTTACGGTAATTACTTCGAAATCATAGTCCTTCCTTTCTTTAGATGTATTTAATATATTAATTACATTTTCCAAGTATATATCCCCTTTAAATATTACTTTAATCAAATTATCAACTTTGTTATTTATATGACAATTTAACCTTACTTAATTTATAGGGAAAAGGAAAAAAAAAGTAAAAAAAAATTCCAAAAATGCCGTTCTAAAGAAAATATTTTCAGAAATATGGCACTATTTTGCATTGTACAAACTCCCCATGTCCCTTCTTCTTACTCTTCCATTTTCATTCTAAAAAGTTTCTCTCTATCTCTAATCCCTCTCCCATACACACATTCTCTCCACATAAAGCTGTTTTCTACTCATTTTTCTTCAAAAAACAAATTGTAGATTTTGCATGAGAACGCAACAAACAACAATCTTCAAGAAAATTTTTTAGAAAATAACACCAAAATCTCACAATCTCCTTAGTTTCTCTCTCTAAAGTGAACAAGCCAAATGGTAAGCTTTTCTCCTCTTTTAATCAGTTTTATAAACATGTAAATGTGTGAAATATGTTTTTTTGTTGAGAATATGATGGTACATTGTTGTGTAGATCAAACTTTTTTACATTCCGAATTTTAGGCATTAGTTTATTATACATGTCCACATAACATGTGATGTAAGTAGAGTTATATAATAACAATACAACTAGTTGAGTCAATTAGTTTTTGTATGGATAAAACAATTAAGGAATAACCAAACATCGTGAGGAATGTGCTTATTATATTTATTTTGTTAACTATATCAATGGGTATCATGATTGTGTAGCTATATACGTAAGACATGGATTGTTTCAATGTTGTGATTTATATCGAGTTGATGTGAGACATATATAAGAATGAGTAACATGAGAATGTTCTGTTACATTGGAGGAAATATAGTGGAAGGGAAAAATGTAATGCGTTACGATAAGCACTCGACAACAGTAGTTGGGGTACCAATTGGAGCAACCTATTAGCAATTGGTTAGCTTGATATGTAATCAGCTTTAGCTTGACATGATGACTTATCAGGTTGATTTGATTCACCAATGTCCCCTTTTAGAAGGAAGTAGGGACATGTTCTATGCTATACCTAAAAATGAAAATTATGGTATATAACAATTAATGGCATCATCACTAAGAAGTAATATAGTAAGCCATTCGGTAGAAATATATGTTGAAGTTAATGAAATCAATATTCCCTCAACTGATGAGTATGATTTTGGAGGGTATGACCAGAATGTAAGGTTTTAAGTAGAAAATAAAATGTTTCAATCTTAGCTGGTTCCATACAGTGATATACCCACTAGTAGTAGCATGCCCCACTAGGGTAACATTATGATGACGACCGAATCTAATAAGGAAATAGATGTAGAGAACGAACTAACGTATACAGACATTGAAGAAGGCTTAGATGATACCAATTCTATTCTTGATATCGGTTAAAGTGAAGGCTGGCTCCACGAAGTTGAAGAAGCTAAAGGGTTAAGTAAGAGAAACGATTGGAGGTAGGGTTGACCATAAATATGGACACAATTGGGATGTCAGAACCCATGCCATTCTACATAGCACCAATTAGTGGTGGCTTTGTATCATTTGAGGAAAATGTAGATGATGGTGAGTGGAGCTTCAGTGATGAATTTAAGGCAGGAATGTGGTTCTAAAGAAAAGAACACTTAAAGATAGTAGTGAAAATGCATCATGTTATGAACCATCACAACTTCGTGGTAAAGGAGTCCGAGCTTACTCTCTAAGCAATTAGATGGGTTGATTGAGAGAAGGGTTGCAAATGGAGACTATAGGTGTGCAAGAAGAAGCATGTTGGATGTGTCATGATAACTAGGTTCTTTACTCTACATACGTACTTGAATCTTATTTTAGTTAAGACCATCCTCAATTGGATTTAGCAACTTTATCTAGATTTATCATTAAGGAAATACATGAATCACTGAGTATTAAAGTGAAACAAATTCAGGCCACCATTTATAAGTAATATGGTTATATTGTATACATAAAAAGAGTTCGAGAGGCAAAATGCAAGGCAATAGAGAAAGTTTATGGAAGGTAGGAGGATTCATATGTAGTGCTGCCACATCATTTAAATGCCATTCAAGAGGCCAATCCAAGTGCCATGGTAGATTGAAGGTAGCGAAACAGCAATACTGTAGGTCATGTGTTCTTTTATTGAGTATTCTAGGTGTTTGGACCATGTGTCAAGGCCTCCATACATTGCAGGTGCATTTGGATCGTTAAATAGCTATTTTGTTGTCACTTAGTTAGATATTCAGAAGTAACTAACATACTATTTTTCAAGCTAGTGATTGCCATAAACGATACATTTTCATATGGGAAGTACAAGCACAAGCTTCTTATTACGACTAGAGTCGATGGTGTAAACCATATCATCCTACTTGGATTCGCTCTGGTTGATGAGGAGTGTGAGGACAGTTAAGGATGGTTCTTAAAGTGCCTACTCATGTAAATGATAAAG
Source organism: Lumnitzera littorea (assembly GCA_024138015.1). NCBI lineage: Eukaryota > Viridiplantae > Streptophyta > Magnoliopsida > Myrtales > Combretaceae > Lumnitzera > Lumnitzera littorea. Next base: position 59,876,612 of record JAMXBB010000002.1, read on the forward strand.
GATTGGATAGACATTTGTTTGACATCTGACCGTCACTTTGGAATATGGTCTACAGTTGAAGGACAGAATGCAGTTTGGCCAAATAGGCGACTGTGGCGATGATGTATCCAACACATCACTAGTAATTTCAATACTTAGGCCAAGAACAAGGAGTGTAAAGAACTAATAACAAAGGTAGCATACTAGTTGCAATCGTGAAAATTCTGAGCATACTATAATGAGGCCAAGATGATAAGTCCTCATACTAGGACATGTTTTAGGGATTTGCATCTAAGGATGTAGACCCTATCACTCATTTTGGTATGGGGACCACAAATATTGTAGAGAATTATAATAATGCATTAAAGGACACTAAGAAGCTACTAATTGTAGCTTTGGTGAAGAAAACCTTTTATAACTGTAATGACTATTTCAATCAACATCGGGTCGAGATAGCTAATCAAATGGGCATAAGTAAGGTATTGACTACATTTGTTGATAGAAAGTTTGATGATGGTGCAAAGTAGTAAGTAGACACCAAGTTGTCATCTTTGACTATAATGAGCAAATCTTTGAGGTGATAACTGTGTCGTACCTTACACCAGGGCTTGTACTAAATATGGAGTAAGGTGGCTCTCCGCATTGTAATCCTCAGTAAGGAGGTTGCCATCATCCGTGAGGATGGGGTAAGGAAGAAGTCAAGGGCGACAATAGGTTGAGATCAACCTTTGGGACGATTTGTCTCCAAAGCACCTATCACCACTAGCATCTCTTAGATTACCAGAATTTGAGTTTCACATACTATTCGTGAAAGAGAGCTCTAGCAATCAAATGTTCCATACTCTTATCATTAGAGAGACCTCTAATAGTTAGGTTCATACTCCCCTTACACCATTGAGGAGGCTAATTAGAGATCATTACAACAACATGGGCGAAGGAGTCACACATGTGCATTCTACTCCAGTCCCCATATATACATCATACTTGGTTGCTTATAGTTAGGATGGGGTATAGTTTACTTTGTTGGATGCGAACCAGATGGTGTAGCCTTAGGCTGATGCAGATCCTTAAGATGTTCGTTCACTTATGTGCCAACAGCATTTTATTTACACATTTCACATTCAAGATTGTATTTTATCCTTAATTTTAAACATTAAGTAGATAGTTGAATGTTGTATTAGAGCTTTCATATTGTTATAATTGAATATGTCATTCTAAATTCAGGTGCTTTAGTTGTATTAAAAATTACAATGTATTTTCATGTTTAAAAATACCTTTGGGGGAAGGGAAATTTATGTTGGAATTGGTGATTTTGGATTGACCCAAAATTAGAGCAACTAAAATCGTAATATTGATTCATACAAATATAGAACAAAAGGTTCTCTATTGATTCAAAAGGCGTACCGGTGGGATAGAGAAATAGGAGAAAACCAAAGATTTTGCTAACATAATACTTGATAAAATTTGATTTGAGGTATATTATTTGATTCAAAAATGATTTTGGATTGAGTTAAGAAGAGGAGATATTGGATTGGATGTGGCCATGCAAAATGGGTGGTTTTGGATTGAACCAAAGTGGCCTCTTTAAGAGGTGATTTTGTAGTTGATTTTGTATTGTAATACAAAATCAAGAGGCCATTTTAGATGTCCTATTCTTGGGAACATTTTCCTAGGAACGGCATTTTTGGGATTTTTTTTCTTACTTTTTGTTTTTCCTTTTTCCCAATTTATTTGATAAATCTCATGTAATTTAGTAAAGAAGATTAATTAGAAATTTAAACAAATAGTTCAGAGAATTAAAGTTGGATTATCTTTATTATTTGCATCACGAAGAGTGATGCAATTTCTTGGTGCTTTCTTTATTTCCCTCAAGAATTCGTGCGTAAATCATCTTCTGTCTTTGACAAACTCAAATGCTGTCACTTGTTTCGTTCAAGACCAATTAAGGGTTATAAAGTATGGCTAATGAATTTCGATACATAGTTACTAATATCGAATAACAGCGCCAATAGTTATTTTTTTATTTTCTATCTGGGTAATATTTATTTGAAAATACTGTTTTTCCTGCCTTAGAATATCTCGGATTTGGAATTCACAAGGTGGAATTTAATGAATCAAGTATATGAAATTTGTTTGGGAATTTAGATTAGGATCTAGAATGTCAAAAGAGTTTATTAAAGCTTGTGGTTTTATGGTATTTCAAATTACGACCTCCGCACGAAAAAATTAGTTAATTCATTGAAAATTTTGGATCATCACGAACGATGCGAAGCTAAACCCACCAATAGTATAGCCAGATAGGAAGGTGGGATTCAGGATCCCTACGTCTAATGCTGGGTAGAGTATAGGAGAACGAATCAGTAAACGGTGATCATTTAAGAGGGTTGAGAGGATGGGATATATTGGCTTCTAGGCTAAGGATGCTGGTACCTAATACGTGCTTGAATTCCTTGTTGTGGGTTGAACAATGGTAACCATTTAAGTATGTCAAGATATTAGAAGGAAGTAGCTTAGGGATCCGGATCTAGTTCTGAAGCCTATACGAGGTAAAGGGGTTGTAAGCTAGTTATAGTAGCTCTTAGTAAGATATAAATTGTAACAAAAGTTTTTTGCATTTATCAGTTCAGCTTGCAATTTTCTTGAACCAAAATTTTTGTTTGTTTTTATTTTTGTCTTGTTTTTCTTTTACATGTACATAAATATAAATCATCAGTACCTAACGAACGTGCCAACCTTTAGGTATAAATTTTCGAAAGCTCCGCAAGTTACAAATTTATATGGCCATATAGCATAAACATGTTTTCTTAGTTTGATAATATTTAAATATATGTTCTATCCCGGAGTCATTTGATTAAATATTAAATAAAGCATTTGTGGCCTCCGATACATAAAATACAAGGAAAAGAAAAAAAATGACAAAAAAAAAAAATAGAAATTACACAAATGCAGGTCTTAGGAAAATATTCTCAAGATTATGGTAGTTAAAATCCCCTCTTAAGAGGCGATTTTAGTTGATCTTGTGAATCTTGGCAATTTCATCCTAAATAAGATGAAATAGCCTCTTCAAAAGGTGATTTTAGTCGAGCCCATATGCAATTTTGGTTCAGACAAGCAATATAGATTAGTGCAATAAATTTGTATTAATCTTAAATCATCAATTCTAACCTAAATTCACATCCTCGAGATGCACTTTCAAACATGTTAATAATTTGACATTCTAAAGGCATGAAAGTGTCATGGAAAAAAAATGTAATTACACTTTCAAATAGATACATGGTGTATCAAAAATAAGGGGAAAAAAAAACTTGAAAGTGAAATATGCAAAGCTAATGATGTCAGTACCATCATCGTGCAAGTGGATAAACATCTTGGGGATTTGTGTTGGCCTAAGGCTAAACCATGTGGTCTACATCCAACTGGGTGATCTATGCCCCATCCTAATTGTAAACACCAAAAAATGATGCATGCACGAGGACCAGAGTAAGGTGCATCTATGTGACTCTCTTGCCTATGTCATGATGAGGATCTCTAACTAGCCTCCTCAATTGTGCAAGGGGAGTATGGACCTAATTACTAAAGGTTTCTACTACGATGGGGATGTGACTCATATGATCCCCAAAGCTCTACTCGATAAATGGTATGCAGTACTCAAATCCTGGCAGTCTAAAAGATGCTAGCAGTGAGTAGTGTGAAGGAGAAGCATCATCTCAAATCTACACACTGGCTTGTCTATATCCTTGACTTTGCACTCGACAACGACCATGCCCCTAACGACCCCTTTCTCTCTATAGCTCGTCCAGTAGGGAGTCATTTTTGTCTACATCAAGACTGGGTCAAGGTAGGTCACCTAGGTAAACCCTAATAATCCCCTAGATGAGGTCATCAACCCAATGTTACTTAGATATAATATCCTGGTATGGCATATGTAGCAATTTATGTATGAAGTCCACCTACAATCCGAACATAGAAGTTTGAGTAGCATATAACTAGAAAAACAAAATGTGTAATTGAAATAGTAAGTATACGTACCATGTACATCAAGGAGCCCCTAACCGGCTAATGTATTTGCGAGTAACTTACTAGTATTAAGGAATGTAGTTAGGATGTACAACAAGTAAAGGCCAGACCTACACTATCCAATTTCATCAATCTGCCCAATGTGATATCCAATCTACATACCATGTCACCTAATTGATCTTAGTCCTACCCCTTCTATTGATTTCATGTAGTGCTTGTCAGGTGCCAAGGTAGGCTAGGATCTCCTGCATCTCGCCAAACTAACGAGTCATACAGTCAAGATAATGCTTCTCAACAATGTGAAAGCATATAAGCAAGGACATAAGCTAGTCACGCATCACTCCCATTCCGACAATAATCGGGAGTCTAGTAACATCCTCTTAGTTGTAAGGAATCTAAACAACCTAAAGTGATTGATCAATAATGAGGTTGAAAAAAAGTAACACTTACCAATTAAGCAAGTATTCGGTTTTGGTAAATATGCACCTGCTTCGATGCTATCAATTGAATGCATCTTTATACTATCCAACTACATGTGTGGGTAGCTTAATGATGTCAAACTCTACCTCCATTAACTCATAAGTGGTGTACCGTCGACAAATGATGTAATTTGGCCACGTAAACAAGCAATGTGTAGGAAATGCTCCCATGCCTACACTTAAAGAATCACCAGTAGACCGTTAATCTCCCTTGCTTCTATCTTAAAAGAGAGGCACAACTAGCAGCACAGCTATGCCTAGCAAGCTACTCCCTAAGCGTATTGCTTGGCCATGGTGAGGTCCGATAGGAGAAAGAGGAACATAAGGTGCACGACATTGTTAAACTTATTTGAAAATAGTATATCCTTGATCAATTGCATGATATGTGCTCTTATATAATGCTGTACCATCACATTGTTTGCATCAAAAGGAAAATTAGTGAAATTGTCCTTTAACCAAGACAATTTCAATCTTGTATCCTTTATGGAACTCTTTTATAAGTGAATTCCTAGTAAGCAGCGACATAACTTAGCCTACCCAATAGACATTGTCACACTAGTAACTGCATCGCTAACAGCTGGGAGACTAATGAGCAAAGACATATCCTATAGAGTCATTATCATCCCGCTAGTATAGAAGTGAAATGTTTGTATCTCCTCCCTCCATCGCTCAACTAAGGCAATAATCAAGTGCCACTCTAATTGTGTGAAGGGAATCTACTGCACACCAATAAAGCTTAACTGCTCTAGATATGAGATCATGCATAGATCTATCGAGATCTCCTAGCCATCCTAATGCCTAAATATAGTCTCACGTCTACGATACTTGAGCCAGAAGTTCGCCTATAACCAAGGAAGAAGAACTAATGTTAGAGGCATTATACAAATTGAACATATCATAAGTATGTTTTCAAATTACTTTTCCTTACCTGACCACCCCATACCGGCTTAGACTTATGAGATGGTTGCAAGTGAAGTAGTGACCTATCAACCAGTTTGGATCCATCTACCCCTACAAGTGCAAAAAGGAAAAAAATAATAATAAGCTTACCATTACACTCATAAAGGAAAATCAAAACATGAGCAAAACAATAATTTATTAAATACATTTCCATATATATTATCAATCAATATTATCGTAGTTTTTTTCACTTTCACTAAATCAAGTACCAATGGATCCACTCGACGTTGATTGTCTTCCTTGTTCCAAACATCTTCTCATATTATGTCCATCCCCAATGTAAAGTCTATACATAGAAGTCAATGGGCCCTCTAGGATGTCCATCTCATTTTAAATAGTACTAAATAATGAACACAATGTTTTGGGAAAAAAAATAAAAAAAAAACGTGTTAAAATAAAATTTTCGCATGTATATATAATTGACTAATGAACACAAATTTATACAAAAAAAAAAAAAATAGCTAAGCTTACAAACAAAGGAGTATAACAAAATATTCAATTCACATATATATTACAGAAAAGACAAACGTTTCGACCCATCCAAAAAGTGCCACTAGACAATAATGTACCATCATGCATGAAGCAAAAACACTATTTCTTCTAACATGTGCTTAAAACAGATGAAAACGAGAAAAAACGATACCTATTTCTATATAGATGTTTAGAGAGAGAAAGTGATAATATTGCGTACATTGTCTCCCTGTTTTGAAAAAACTTCCTACAAAAGAGATCTACACTACATTACAACTCTAATTCTATGATTGATTCACAAAAAAAATGGATCTAAATGACAGATTTGGTTGAAAATGACTTGAGATGGTATAAGAGAGAGAGAAGGATGAAAGAGAGAGGTTACATACAGAATGGGGGAGGGGGAAGGTCGAGGATGATTTATCCCCATAGAAATTTCAGGTGCTATACTCTTAGTAATTTTGTAATTTTTTTTTCCCTTCCCCTAAAATATAGTATTTTAGCCCAAACTCACCCCACCATTCTCCACCGCCACCGTTACCCCCCACCCCCCTTCCCTCCTGGCCCCACACAAAAAAAAAAAGAAAGAAAAAAGAGCTCCCTCTATTGCAACGAATGCATATGAAGCCGAACATCTTTTAAGGATGCCATAATTAAGCCCCTTTGTAAAGCCAAGTTAGCTATAATTATACCACTTTGTGTATTTAGCTTAACTTTTTATTCCTATTTTTGCATGAGTTTGCCTCTTACTGTGGCTTCATTAGTGGTAATTAATATTAAAAAAGTAAATGAGTTATGTTAACATAGTTAACCAATGATCAACCATTATACTTGAAAAAGAATATTAAAGCTAATAATCAATGCATCTTTCTAAATAAATTTGAGAAAAAGAACAAACAAAAGACAGTCATTAGGATGCAATCACTAAAACACTTGTTTTTTGAAAATACATCAACTGGAATAAATCTATTAAAAGTTGACAATTAACAAAAAGAAAATGATGGAAAGTAAAGTAAGCATGTGCAATTGTCATGATAATATTTAGTAAATAGTTACATATTCAATTGAGAATAAAGAATATTAATATATGTATGCATGTATATATTTCTATATATATGTATATATAAGGTTGTCAAACTAGCAATTCTACCTAGAGTTGTTAGAAGGTCTGTAAAATCGAAACGTCAAAACGTAAATTTCTACAACTTATGTAAAATAGCTTTAAAAAATTATTAATATACTTATAGTAGTTGTTCAAAACTTGAAATATATGATGAAAATAAAAAAAATGAAGAAATTAAGTTTTTGTTTCCATAAAACTTTTTAATATATAATCTAACTTGTACAGAAGAAGGATAAATAGAGTTGAAACTAAACTTTTGCCTTTTTTTTAACAAAAAAGTTATAAATTAAAAAGAACTAAATAATTCGACTCATTTTCAGTTATTGATAGTATAAAATAAAATATATAGTTTTCTTTATAAACATTATTATTAGAGCTAAAACTTAGAACAAAACTATGAATATAAAATAAGAAATTAAGAGAGAAAGAAAGAGGTAAAAAATTAGAATAGATGAACATAAAATAAGAAATTAAGAGAGAAAGAAAGAGGTAAAAAATTAGAATAGGATATAATAGATGTTATAATACCTTAATAGTTGATGGTTTGTAAAAGGCTAGTTATATTTTTTTTTTCCTTTAATTTTTTAGTCCATTCAACTCAAATATGTAGAATTGGTAAACTCAATAAAAAACATAAATTTCTACAAAGTTTATATCTAAACTTATAAACTTGGTTAAAAATGTAAATTTCTATACAAAAAAATATTCTAGATCTAAGTTAACTTGAAAAAATTACCTAAAATCGTAAACTCATAGAATCACATAGGTAAAATCGCGATTTTGACAACTATATATATATATATATATGAGTTAATTACTAATATATGATACATGTTATTATAGTTTTACAAATAAGTGACCTAAGTTTTTATTTTAAACACTTACACGACTTGAGTTTTTCATTTTTTTTTTTTTGTTAAATACATATTAGGACATATGACGTCTTTTTGATAATTAATTATTAAATAATAAAATTATTTAATAATAATTTTAATACAAAAAATTAGAGAATAAAAAAGAAAAATCCAAGAAATATGGAAAAAAAGAAGAAGAGAAAAGCTATTTTCTAACTACCCCAAAGCCAAGGGTAGCAAGCCTCCACCTAAGGGAGGGGCTATATATAAAACCCAAGATGAAACAAATAATAAGGGTTTTAAAGTTAAGGGCATTTTTGGAATTTAAGGAATTCAATACCCTTCATGCTTATAATATCACATTTATTTCCTTCTTCCTTCCTCTTTTCTCTCTCTTCCTTTATTTTTTACCCTTTTATATAACCCCCTCCCCTAGCTTTCCTCTACACCATCCCATGGTTTGGTTGAAAACAAGGAATTTTCGTAAGGAAGTTAAAAGGATTCGACAAGAAAACTCGATTTAGATAATCTTTTAGTAAGGTTCTTAAATCTTGGATCCTTAAGGTTGTTTTCTTTAGCAAATTTCTATAGGAAGATGACTTTGATCATAATTCTTTGTAGTTATTCAAATTATTGTACGTATGAGTTGTGTTTCTTTGCAAATTTCCAATAAGTAGCATTATTTCTATTGTAGACTCTACAAATTCAACTTTTTAAGTATAGTGTTGAACTCGAGTATCGTAGATATTTCCCTAAGCCGAAAAAAAAAACCACATAAAATGAAGGCTAATTAAAATTTTAAACATGAAACTTGAAACTTAAAACTTAAAACAAACTTAAAAAACCCTATTGTACGATTCAAAAACCCCAATCCTTATATATGCGTACTTTTCAAAATGTAAACCTAAACTTAATATAAACCGTAAATATTAAATCGTAAAATTTTTAAAATTCTATAAAATTATCTTAATGCTTGAAAAGCTATAAATCAATAACATTATCATTAATTTTGAAAAATTATATAAAACTAATAACAAATGAATCAAGGATGATTTTAAGTAATAATAAACAACAAAACTAAACTAGTTAAAAGAACAAATTAATAAATTTACAAAATTAATTTTACTTGTATACATAAGAGCCCCACAATATCTATATATAAATATATATATATTACTAAGCAATTTCCTTCTCTTTTCTTAATTTATCATATGATATATATATATATATATGTTGCATAATAAAGCAATGACCCTAAATAAATAATTAAAAATATAATTTGAACAAATTTTATTCAATTGTAGAAAATTCTAAAATTTATTAACAAGCAAATCACAACCTACAAATTAATTTGAGAATCAAACCCTAAAAGAATTGCATAAAAGACAATTGCTTTATCTTTACTTATAAGCCATATTTGTAAACTCTACCTTTTAACAGGCTTATGAATCAACCAAGAGTACTTTCCGAATGTTCTCAAAGATCAACTAAATTGAGAATTTAAGTTTACATTTAAAAAATGAACTTAGTTTTTCAATTCAAAAGTTCAATTATCAATAAAAACTTGAACATGAAAATAACGGACTTTAAGCCATTCGGAACCCTAAACCCTAATGTAATTAAGAACTTGTGGCCCTAAATAATTAAAAATTTAATTTGAATAATTTTATTCAACTCTAGAAGCTTTCAAAATTTCATGAGAAGTAAATTATGATTTACAAATTAATTTAAGAACCAACCCCTAAAAGTATTGCGTATAATACAATCCCCTTATTTTCACTTACAAGCTATGTTACATAGGGATAGACAAGCCAACTAATCACATTAAATAATTTATCATTTAAGAGTTAAAATCACCTATCACTTGATAATCAACAACTTATGATAAGGCCATTCCCATATCCTACCATAACTTATAATATATGAGGATAAGCTATCTCATCATATTATCTATCTAATTTTAAAATAAGTAAGGAGACAAGGCCATACTCTTACAAGAGAAGACATGACCAGCCAAAAAGAAAGGAAATGGGAGGCCATACCTTGTTATTTAACCATCAACTCATTGTCTTTCATAAGCACTATCCACCCCTTAATGCTTACATCATCTAAAGTTATCAATTGTTGACTTTTGTGCATGCTATAAGATAACAAAATCAAACTTCTTAAACACACTTCTCACTCCTTACACAACTAGCCACTCTCTCTCCCTTATCCCTTACTTTCAATTTCACTTTCACTTCCTTTTCTCTCACTTAAAAATCAACCCAAAAGTAAATACACAAAACCTTACAAATCCTATATGTTGTCGCTACTAACAAAGCTTCCACACTCACGGCATTCAACCCCGCTTTGTGTATTATATTTGTCAACTTCCAAACATTACTTTTAGGATCCTTAGAACATTTTTCAAACCCCACTTCAAAGGACCAAAACTCAAGGTTTTCAAGAAGTTTGCAAAAAGGAGAAAGTAAGATAAAATGCTTAAGTGGAAACTTAATACTCAGCCACCATACTCTTGCTTTATAGATGAGTAAGTGTTTCTTTATGTTACTAGTTTAGTATTACATGTTAGGAGACTATATTTTCTTAAGGATATGAGTATGATCAAAAGTTGATGAAATATCTAAGACTACCCTAAGAAGCAAAATCATGAAACCCCTACATGAAAGTTGAAATATGAGTATATAAAGTTGGTATTTTATAGAGATACTTGTTTAACACTTAGAATGAAAGATTTTAAGTTGAGAAAATCTTAAAATGAGAACTTGAATGAAGAAGAAGCATGCTGGATGTGAGGATTTGTAAGTCATTCGGATGTTATTTTCACTTCTATTAAGTTAAATATGCTCAAATCTAGACTTAGGTAAAGGAAAATTCATTATATGAAGTTTTTATATGGAAACCAACTTTGTAAGACATGACCTATGGTATGGAAGTTGTAATAAGTATGAGATATACTATTTTCATGTAAAGTATAAACTATGTAATCATCTCATGTAAGAGAAGTTAAGTTAAGATTTGAATATAAGTAGTTTAGGTTCATGATCTAACCCTTAAATTTAAGGAAATGATGAAACAAGTTGAAAAACCAAGTTAGAAGCCTCCATACCAAACTGACCAGATTTGGAACCTTGATAAAAGACACTTAAAAATATGAAAAATTTAAGTAAACAAAGTGAACAGACCAACTAAGACAAGCACGATAAGTGTATTAAGCCTAAAACTCAAAACCTAGTTTAAAATTCTCAAAACGAGCCTCAAACACCAAGTTGAACCATCATTAAATTTTTGACCAGCAACTTAACACAATAATAGAAGTTGTCTTAAGACCCTCAAGAAGCCTACAAGATACACCTAAAGCCCAACAAAGTGACTATCCTTGATTTGGATTAAAAACAAGTTCATTTGATAACTTAAGTCCACTTAAAAAGAAGTTATTAATAAACTTAGGAGTGTAAATCAAAGTTGGGAATCTGACCTTAAGGAGTATTTTAAGCCTAAAATGAAAGCTTAAGCCCAAGCCCAAAGGATCTCCCAAGATATCAAAAAAGCCTATTAACTAAACAAAGCTCAAAAGCACTCCAAAGCATAAGGATCGCTACTGTTCTGACCTATAGATAAATTTTCATGCCTCATCTAGAAAATCTAACCTTACCATGTTAAAGTACACTCAAAAACGATGATGATTGACTATAAGATCATAAAAATCGGATTTAAAACGAGAAAGTTATACACGATTAAACTTTAAGTAAAAAACTAGGAAAAATACAAAACCTAGTCAAAAGTATAACTTAAAAGGGTTTTAGCTTATTTTTCTTAGTTTTATTTCAAATCCTTATAGTACTATATTTGCAATGTCTAAGGGACTCGACTTTCAAAGATGACCTATCCTCAAACTACTTCGATTGACCCACATGACCGAGTGAGTAAATTCCTAATGACTCTTTACTTGATTTTGCTTATAAAATAGATACACCTAAACTTACATATATAAATTGGATGCTTGTGGGATATGGAAAATGCATGTGTGTGAGTTCATGATTGAATGCTATAGCTTGTTAATCACTTAATAATAATAATTTCTTGCAATAATTCATATGTGCGATTGTATGGAATAAAATTGTCTAACCACCATGAAAAACTAAAATAATTACTTATATGATTAAGAAATTCAATGAATCATGCATTCCCCATAATTGCATTCAAATGAAATCAATTGCCACTTCACATAGAAGATCGGAAGGGACTCACAAAAGGAAGGCCTCCTGCAAGATTGGATATTAGCTATGTGATCATTTATATTGAGTTTCTATCTTAAGCTAACAGGCTTAGGCACCAACAGATGCCAACCATTGGTAAGGGGCCATGTCTTGCAGTTTTTGCTTAAGGCGTGTATTTGTAAATTACGAAGGCCACCATATTGCTAAACTTAAGATTTTGAAAATATAATTTGTTGTTCAGAAAAGAAAGTATATTATATATGGTTTTGTTTTGACTTAAGCATAATAGTGCAAATGATATAAAACCTAAGCGCTAGAACTCGGATTTTGGTTTGTGTTAGTTAATTATCTCTAACCCCGACTACAGGGGGCATAATTCTAAGTTGCATGTTGTAAACCCTACTTTTAGCGGGCCTATGATTTGACTAAGAGGACTTCCTGAACATTCCTAAGAATCAACTAAACTAAGAACTCAAGTTTACGATTAAAAACAAACTTATTTTTCTAATTCAAAAGCCTATTATCGATAAAACCCAAACTTGAAAAACTGCGAACTCTAAGGTCATCGAAAACCCTAAGCCCTAAAACAATTAAGGACTTTTAACCCTAAGTGATTAATTGATAATTTAATATGAATAATTTCATTCAACTCTAGAAAATTTTATAATTTTATAAAAATTGAATCATAATCTATAAAACAATTCAATAAGTAAATCCTAAAATAATTCCCTATAAGACAGTGCCCTTATCTTCATGCCTAAGCATTACATATGAATAAGTAGACTAACAAATCACCGTAAATGACTTATCAATTGAAAGTTAGAGCCATTTATCAATTGATAACTTATCCAAAATCTAGTGATAAGAAACTTTCCTTATCACCACTTCACTTTTATTACATATGAATCAATTATCACAAGATTTCACATGCTTAACTTTAATAAATGAGACAAGACAATTCCATGCTCCAAAAGAACACTATATGGCTGGTTTGTACAAGCTAGTAAAAAGGGGGGGGGGGGGTATACTCTTGGTTTTCATCTATCAATCACCTTATCTTACACTCCACTATTCACCCCTTAATGCTTACATCATCAATAGTTACAATTGTTGACTTTTGTATATGCTACAAGACAATAAAATCAAGCTTTTTAAACACACAATCACCCCATTCCCAACTAGGCACTCATTCATCATTTTCTCACTTTCAATTTCATTTCCACTTCCTTTTTCTCTCACTTGAAACTAACTTAAAAGTGGAAACACAAATACCCTACAAATCTTCTACTTTGCCTCCACTTTTAAGTACACCTACACTCACAACACACTCAACTCCTTCATGTGTCTTTCTTTTCCAACATTCAAAGCTTTTTTAGGACCCTTATAACACTCCCCAAACTCCACTTCAAAGGACTACAATTCGAGTTTCAAAAAGGTGCAAAAGGAGGAAGTAATATAAAGAGCATAAGTGGAACCTTAGTATATAAACTCTATACTTTTGCTTTGTGGACGAGTAAGTGTTTCTCTGTGTTAGTAGGATAGCATTCATGTTAGGAGACTATGACTTCTTGAAGATATGAGTATGATCATAAGTTAGTATAATATCTAAGACTATTCGAAGAAACAAACTCATGAAACTCTTACATGAAGTTGAAATATGAGCATGTAAAGTTAGTATTTCGTAGAGATAATTGTTTAACACTTTGAATGAAAGATTTTAAGTTGAGAGAATCTTGAAATGAGAACTTGAATGGAAAAGAAACACGCTGGATGTGAAGATTCAAAGTTCATTTGGGTGTTGATTTTACTTCTATTAAGTTAAACATGCTTAAATCTAGACTTAGGTTAAGGAAAAATTCATCACATGAAGTTTTATGAGGAAACCAACTTTATAAGACATGAACTATGATATGGAAGTTGTAATAAGTATGACATGTACTATTTTCATGAAAAGTATGAGTCAAATAACCCTCTCATGGAAAAGAAGTTAAGTTAAGATTTCAATACAAGTAGCTTAAGTTCATGATCTAACACCTAAACTTAAGAAAATGATAAAACAAGTTAGAAAACCAAGTTGGAAGCACTCATATTCAAACCTACCAGATCTGGAACATTACTAAAAGACACTTAAAAATATGATAAAAGTAAGTAAACAAAGTGAAAAGGCCAACCAAGGCAAGTATGATAAGTATATTAAGCTTAAAACTCAAAACCGAGCTTAAAACTTCCAAAACAGGCCTTAAACATCAAGTTGAACCACCCTTAAGTTTATGATCAGCAACTTGACACATCAATAAGAGTTATTTTAAGAATTTTAAGAAACCTACAAAACACTCCCTAAGCCTAAGAAAGTGACCATCTTTAAATTGAATAAAAAACAAGTCCACTTGATAACTTAAGCCCACTTAAGAGCTTAAGAAGTGGTTGATAGCCTTAGGAGTGTAAATCAAAGTTGTAAACCTGACCTTAAGGAGTATTTTGAGCTCAGAATGAAATCTTAAGCCCAAGCCTAAAGGGATTCCCAAGTTACCAAAAAGCTCATTAACTAAACAAAGCCTAAAAGCACTCCAAACCATGAGGACCACTACTGTTCTGACCTATGGATAGATTTATATGCCTTATCTTGAAAATCCAACCTCACCATGTTAAATTACACTCGAAAATGATGAAGATTGACTATAAGATCATAAAAATTAGATTTAAAACAAGAAAGTTATACACGATTGAATTTTTAAGTAAAACTGGGAAAATTACGAATACTAGTCAAGAGTATAACTTAAGTGGTTTTAGCTTAGTTCCTTAAGTTTTATTTCAATCCCTTATAGTATTATGATTAATGACTAGGGGACCACGCGTTCAGAGACGACTTGCCCCTGAACTACTTTAACTGACCTGCATAGCGGAGTAAGTAAATTCTCAATGACTCTTTACTAGATTTTGCTTGTAGAATAGATGCACCTAAACTTATATATATAAATTTGGATACTTGTGACATATGGGAAATGCACGTGTATGAATTTGTGAACTAAATGCTGTGGCTTGTTAATTATATAATAATGGGAATTGTTATGATAATTTATACGTATGATTGTATGGAATGAAATTGTTTGATCACCTTGAAAATCGGGTTAACTACTTATACAATTAAGAAATTAAATGGATCATCCATTCTTTATAATTGCATTTGGATAACACCGAATGCCGCTTCATGCAAAAGATGGGAAGGGACTCACAGGAGGAGAGCCTCCTGCAAGATTGGGCACTAACTATGTCATCATTTTATTGAGTCTCTATCCTAAGTTGATGAGTTTACTAGGTGCCGAGAGATGCCAACCATCGGCAAGGGTCCGTGTCTTATGGCTTCTACTTAGGGTATGTGTTTGTGGATTACAAAGGTCATCACACCGCTAGACTAGGGATTTCAAAAATATTATTTGTTATTCGGTAAAGAAAGTATATATCATAGAGGTAAAGATGATCATTGCTAGGATCATGGGTATGATCATAGTTATGTATCCTATTATAGGAGATTAATGAAGATCATAACTTGGTTTCATGATCATGAACTCCCTTGTGATCTTTTCAATGTTTTCTTTTACCCTTTTTCTTATTCCTTTTCAATAAAAAAAAGATGATTATCTTAATCAAATCACTCCCAAAGGTTTAGAATCAAAGCTAGTTAGGGAAACTTTTCATTAGAAGACATAGTTAACTCCAATCTTTTAACTTTTGGATAAGGAAGTAGAAACTGTCAATATTTCATTTGTTCAAGTATTTTAGATACGTATTTACAGTGTTGTTGCTTATATCTATTAGGCTAGAAAAAACAAACAAATTTAATAATCATTCGGCTAATAGCTTGTTCTATGTTGTGTATATGTATAGCTTGCCCTAAAGACCTACAATGTTAGATTCCTAGGGGGCACTTTGATGATCTTTATGACACTATCCTTAATGGAGTCATATACCAAAAGGATCTAAGGTAAGTTTAAGATGACTTGTAAATGTGGTCGAAGCATTAATAAGTTACTATACTTAAGAGGTCGAAGAAGTCACAATAGTAACATTCCCTATATCTTATTTACATAGTATACTAGAGTTATCCTGTAACTTAATAATCAACTCTTAAAGAAACAAATCATTTGTTGATTTAGCCATATGAATATGACTCTACATCATCCTCATCAATGGTAAACATCAACTAATATTAAGGTCGCATGTTACTTATTTAAAAACCATAGGTTGTCTATGCAACATCTCCGCTTGATGTTCTAGGATTAACTCTATTATGCATTTTTATGCAATGATTCCTTATAGCATATATAAGTTTTCATTTTGGTTTCTAATGATGCCATATCATAATATTTCCGGTCTTCACTGAATAAAATATTTCCAAAGAAAGCATCACAAATTTGATTAAATTCATCATTTCAATAACAAAAAAGGAACAAAATAGTTAAATTAGTAATAAAATCTCCAAAGCTAAGTGTTGATACCTAATTTTTTATAGACCCGAGGCCTAAATTTGAATAAAGGTCTCTCGAGGCTCGTTTACAATTAAGTAACTAAACTTCTCACCTTACCCAAGTGCCTTACTGTACTCGAACACTAAACCCCCTAGCCAAATACTTTAAAGGCTCAATCTTCGAGCACCCAACCACTTGAGGATGTGATCGACTATCCAACGAGCTTAATCTATGAGGAATCACCTTACCTTTATGCTTAAGTCCAGTATGTGAAAACCCCCTCATCTTCAGTGGGCTCCCACTTGGAGTCTAGCCTCCTGCTCATGGATCGTTTGAACCCTCTTTCTAGCATCCTCAGGAACATTTATCTTTAGCACATGCCACCTTCCTTAGCTTATTAATTACGGCAAACATCCATGGTATGACCAACACAACTGACATACTCTAAAGCTATCAAGGCCCTAGGTTACAAATGTAACTGCCAACATGGTCATGGCCAACCAACATCTAGAGTCACCTTGTTAGCCCCCCTAGTGCATATCCCCTGCCAATATCTAGTACGGATGAACCTTACACCAATATGTGCCTTAGGTAGTTATAGTCCTTACACTATAAATAATACAAGGAGCTAGTGGGTAAGGGGATTTGAATCCTCTACATTCCATATTGCCTTTAACATAATAAATCGTATTGAACCCAAATACTTTCCTTGAGGTTTAAGAGTACTCAAATAGTGCCCATTTCCCTTTTCTTTAATCCTCATCATTGACTTGAGTGTCGAAGGGTCCTTGTAAACATACCTAAAGGTGGCTTCTTATAAGTGACTTGGAGTAAGGAATCTAACCAAGACCAAAGACCATTGATGCTCTGATCTAAGGAATTAGAGCCTAATTCTACTTATTATATTATGTTGATTCACCCACAATCAACATTTTGGCACCTACCATTTTAGGCTTCTCCATCATGTATAAGGCTTTCCCCAATACACCAATGAAGGCATCTCTATTATGGTTTAACACCATAGCCAATGTCTTCATTACATCTTTTGACGATTTGGCAAGCAAATTTCAACAACAATTCCTTAACTCCAAAATCCCATAAGAAGAGTCCTCAATGCTTTACAATATTAAACAATGCCCAATGAGCCATTGCATTCATACTAAGAATGCTTTGACCACGTAAAGCTTCAAGTTTCCAAGCATAACATGAGAATAACCCTCTAGGCTCTAATCATAGGAATTGACTCTATTGGAAAGCTTTTGATGTAGTATCCCTCAACAAATTAAACTCACTTAACGAGATTATGAGAGTGGCTGAAAAATATGTCACTCAAGAAGATGCCATCAAAATAAGATTTGAAGCTAATACAATGCTTGCAGCTTAGTCAAAGATCAACAAGGCTCGAGAGACACTAAGCCATCTTCATGGAAAGAGAAAAGAGATAGGTAAAAATAGAGATTGGCAGAATACCCCTCATACACACCTCATAACTGCCCCCTCTGAGAGGTCATGTATGAGGTCTAAGAGTAACTCCCCCAACCACCCAATGTTAGAGAAACACCCAAAGGGACCAACTTTTGAAAATACTACTACTGTAACTACAACTATATTCATGGCCACAACACCAACTAATGCCACTACCTTAAGAACACAATCGAAGGTCCTATTTACAAGGGCCACGTCAACCACCTGATTGTAGACTAATAGAACCAAATCAAGTAACCAACCCAATGTTGTCAAATCAAGTAGCAACAACAACAATCTCAACAACAACATCAAAACCAATAAAGAGATGACACTATTGATGGTCAAAATCATTGTGGTAAATGGGGATAGGTGAATACCATCTTCGAAGGCCCCAGTCTCATAGACAATATCACCTTTACATCCACCAAACATGAAATATACCTAGTTAAAGCTAAGCAGCCCAAGACAGATACCACTATCAGCTTTATCTCAAAGGATGAGCATGGCATTGATTATCTACATAGTGATGCTTTGGTCATTAACATTGAGATTATCTATTTTGATGCACCAAAACATTCATCGATACAACTTATCCTGCTTGACTATGAGAAAGTGTTTAAACTAGAATGTAATGCATCTAGAGTCAACATTAAAGCTATTCTCATGCTAAAACACTGACCAATTGCCTACTTTAGTGAGAAGCTCAGAAGTGCCATACTAAATTACTTGAGGAGTTATATGCCCTTATCAAAACACTTTAGAACTAATAACATTATCTACTATCAAAAGAGTTAATTATCTACACAAACCATAAATCTCTTAAGCATCTTAAAGGACAATAGAAACTTTCTCAACATCATGCTAAATGGGTCAAGTTCTCAAAAACTTTTATGTCATCAAGTACAAAAATTGAAGCACTAACGTTGTAACGAATGCCCTTTCTCGTCAACATGTTCTTATTACAACACTACAGGCTAAAATACTTAGATTTGGTACACTACCCAATCAATATGAGCATGATTCATATTTTAGGCCCTTAGTGACTCATTACTACCTAGTAGAAGTAGTAGATGGGTTCTATCTGAGCTAAGGGTTTCTAATGAAGGGAAGGAAAATTTGTGTACCAAGTAGGTCTATAAGGGAATTACTTATTCGAGAATCCTATGCTAGAGGCTTAGTCGGTTACTTTAGCAAGAAGAGAAAGACCGAGTTGTTATAAGAGCATTTCTATTGGCCTAAAATGATGAAGGATGTGTGCAAAGTTTTGAGCATTGTGAGGTGTGCAAATGATCTAGGGGAAGGAAGGATCCGTATGGAGAGAATACACCTTTGCCCATATCTGAGCGGCTATGGATAGATCTGAAGATAGCTTTCATGCTTGGCTAACCTAGAATATTATGGAGGTATGATTCTATTATGGTGGTAGTCAATCAGTTCAGCAAAATGAGCCACTTCATCCTTTGCCATAAGACCAATGATGCTTTATTTGTTGCTAACCTCTTTTTAGAAGATATTATGCAGCTACATGGAATACTAAGGTGTGTGTGACTAATTGTGATTCAAAGTTTGCAAGCTTCTTCTAGTGAACTCTATGGAAGAAGGTTGGCACTAAGCTTATGTTCAGTACTTCTTGCCATCCCTAGACAAATGGCAAAATAGAAGTTGTGAACTGAACAATAGGCAACCTCGTTTGAGCTACTATTAGAAAGAATCTATATTATTGGGATCTATGCTTGCCCATCATCAAGTCAACTTACAATTGCTCCACTCAAAACTCGACAAGAACATCACCTTTTGAGGGTCTTCATGGACTTAACCTAAACTTACCCTTAGATATGGTTAGCAGCCATAGCTTCCATAAAGATAGTCAACCAAGCTTGTAGCATCAAAGAGTTTTAGAAATTACATCAAAAGGTTGCCGAGTAATTAGCCAAGACTATGGCCTGATAAAGAGAATAGGGAAGCCGAGGAAGGAGACAAGTCATTTATAACCCAAGAGACCTTGTCTGGATCCACCTCAGAAAGGAGCATTTTCCAAGGAAGAGGACAAATAAGTTATCCCTTAAATCCAATGGCCCCTTCAAGATCCCTAAACACATCAATGACAATGCCTATAAGTTATAAATACTCGAAGGATATTAAGTATCCCTCACTTTCACTATTGTCGACCTAATACCCTATGTGTTAGAAGAAGAAGAAGAAGAAGATCAAGATTTGAGGGAAAATCTTCAACAATCTTGAGGAACTAATAGGTTTCCAACCTCCAGACCCCTCACTCACACCCATGTCCGAGGCCTCCAATCTCCTACTAGGATGATTATCTCTCATCAGCTTATTGATGACGAGATCTTAGATGTAAAAGGATTAAGGGCAAACTCTCTGAAGTCCCAACTCAGATACACTCTGCTTTACTTGGACCCTAGCCTAGTTATCATATTGCCTAATGCCAAGGCAGACTTACCGAGCATTGGGTTCGAGGCTATTACATATTGAGCCCTTCGCTTCTAGCATACAAGGCTATTGAGTGCTGAGGTCGACTTATTAGAGTATCGAGGTAACTACCAAGTGCTAAAGCCGAGGCAATTACGTACCAAGCCTTACTCTTCCAGCTTATTAAACTGTAATATCCATCAATTGCCATGGCTGCTCCCAACATAGCTCCCTAACAATAGCTCTAACATCCATTCGAAACGTCTATAGTGCCTTAAGATTCCTAAGTACAAACCTAATGATAGGCTGCTACCTATCCCTACCTTTCTAACACTTGTACTACATTCTTTTTGCCCTTTGTCATATTTACCCTTTTTGAGGATACTAGGAATCTCTCTCTTACATCATCTTTTGTGTAATTGTCCTTATTTGCATTGTAATCCTAAAAGACTTACTATAAATAATCCTTTTACTGTAGCTGCATTCATTATTACACTACATAGATATTGAATGTACTTTTTCTTGTGAGATACTCTTCTTCGAGTACATTTCTTGTACTCTTATCTAATCTTGCCAAGTAGCTCGAGATTAGTAATAAGTGGACCTTAGTATTAGCTTATATGTCATATCAAGTGAAGTATTAAGTCATGTTGTGTTCATTGGTATATCATATCCTTTGAGCAACTCACGGAAGCTACTGTGTTTGACAACTCATCCATTTCCTTTTCTTTGATATTTCAAAGAACCTCCTTAGTTACTACCCCCTACGATAAGCCCTAGTGATTATTGAGCTTCTAGACACATTAAGGAGTTTTATGCTGGGATATGCAATAACCATATTTAGTTGTAAACCCTATATATCTAAGCTCTCCAATTATGCTGTTACTAACCAATAATGAGCGAAGATGCTAAGACCCCAAACTAGAAATGCCACAAGCGCTAGTAACATGATCCGATCTCCCATATATCAAGCTCCGACATGCACCCTATGATAAGCCCATGGCCATTCGCCCAATGAGTACTAGACGTACTCAACATCTTCCCAAGAGCATCTAGAGGTCGGTAGTTCATCTTTATAACAATTTATTATTTTACTAAGTAGGTGGAAGCTCAAGTAATAGTGACCATCATTGCTCGTGCGACAAAAGGTTTCATTCTTACATACATTCTCTCCCTTTTTGGGTTACCCCATGCACTAATCACAAACAATAGTAGGGAATTCGATAGCAACAAGTTCTGAAAGTTCTGTAACAAGCATAATATAAGGCTCCAATATACCTCAATCGCTAACCTCCAAACCAACAGCCAAGTCGAGGTAATCAATTAGATAATCCTTAGTAACTTGAAGAGAAGGGAAGAATGCATTAAGGGTAAGTAGGCAAACAAGCTCCTCAACATACTTTAGGAGTATTACACAACTTATAGAATGTCTACTAGAGAAACCTCATTCCACCTTGCACTAAGATCAGAAGCCATTCTCCCTATTGAGCTCAAGTTCCCCATGAGCAAGGTTCAGCACTTCAATGTAAATACAAACCACATGGCCTACTAGGAAAGCCTCAACAAAATTGAGGAAATAAGTGATGTGATGCGTGCCTGAATGATTTCTTATTAGCAATAAGTGGCTTGATGTTACAATGAGAATATAAAGTACATGGTCTTCTACCTCAAAGACTTTGCATGCAAAAACCTAGAGGTTACTAGCGCGCATAAAGGGTAAGGTAAATTCGGCCTTAGTTGGGAAGACCTAGTTTGTGTGAAAGAAGATGTAAGTAAAGGAGCATATAGGCTGGAGACCCTCAATGGGAAACTAATGATTGTAAAATCACACTCATCTATTATGTTATTTTTGTGGATATTTTAAGCTATTTTGATATAAATTAGTTAAATTTGCCACTAGTTTGAGTTATTTTTTATTTTAGGACTCCAATGAGACAATTTTGACAGAAAGATGAGAAATTAGGTGATTTTCAAGAAGAATTTCATGCATTTTGAAGGATAAACAAAAGATATTAAGGATCAGAGAGAATTTGTTCAAGAAATAAGCAAAGAAGATGACTACAGGTACATACCGCGATTGTGTTCCTTAACCATGGAGTCTTCATCCTTTTCCTCAAATTGCAAATTGAATCTCGATAGATTTTTCACAAAAGCACAATCATGATCACCCACCATGGCCATGTTCCCTTCGCAATAAATTTCAAGACAATTCTCATAGGAATTATTGTCACATTCCGACATAACATAAGATATACCATCACATAGGAATACTTGTTAAAAACTTAACTCAATCTATTCATTCATCAAAAGATAACTTTATTTATATGATAATGGGGTTGCAGTATCGAAGTTCAGTTGGATATTTGGTTACAAGTTATGTATGCAGCCTAATATTACATCAATACATGAACCATCCTTTTCTTTTGACATCTTCAAAATTGTAGGATTCCCTACTTAGTACAAGTTCCATCCAAAAGTTGTTGACTCCGACTTAGACTCTGAGTATACATCCCACCTAGTGTTAGGGCCTTCACAATGCTGTTAACCTGAGGATGAAACATTTTATCCCCTTAGCTACTAAGCTGAGTGAGAGTGGATCACAAACAATGCAACATAGGTAATATCACAACTAAAACATTTCAATCATAATCAGCAAGTTCAACTCTACACATACATTAGCCCAACAAGGCTTTTGTTGCTAACAATACAGCATGTTATACTTATGTATGTAGTATGCATCGGTACCAATATCCTATACTCTCCAATATCCTCATTCGATTAGTTGACATAGTCGGACATCTGGATACAATATCCAAGAACCTGGGACAACAAGGAGTTGCTTGAGAGTAGAACCCCCAACCAAATTGGACTATACACTATAGTTTACTGAATCAAAAAAGCAACAAGGAGGTGCTTGGGAGTAAGACCTTCAACTTTGTTTTACAAAATTAAACTACACACTGTAGCTTACCAAATTAGACTATCAAAATAGTCAACATGTTCAACTAATGTGAATCTATATACCTCCAAAAACTAAGTTTATAAAGCCATGATTTTAATTGCTCACTTAGAAGCCTCATTTTACAACTTCTGACTCGTAGGTCCCTTTTATACTATGTTATGCAATAACAACTCAAGTATATCATTCAACACAATCCATCTTTAAGTTTTGTTCAACCTAGTTATTTGATTCTAATTCTCGAACTCTCTCTAGTAGAATTCTAGTATCTCACTTAGGGTTCACTTAACTAAGCACCTAGAAGATTAAGTTAGCAATCCTTCAACTCTCCCAATTAATACAATCATTTGAAAGCATCAAATCAAAACCTAACATAGGAGCATAATAGTCTAACCAAGATATAGTTACCATTATTCAAAATCACCACATCAGCATCCACTATAGTAGCATATTAGTTCACCTAAGATATAGCCATATCTAATCAACACAGTATCAAACAATATACAGTACTATAAGTAGCAATATATCTACTCTAAGCATAGGTAGATTCACTTACCTGGGTTTAAGAGTAATGGAAAACCCTATACTTTGCTATGTGATTCTTCCTTACTTATCACTCTTATGGAAATATAAACACAATCTCCAAATCAACTATGAGTCAAATCTAATCTCTTATAAGCTTTGACTACTACGATTTTAAACTTCATTTAACCATATCTTACTCATTCCTTGTCCAATTTCAATAAACTTTATATCATCACGATCATTGTTTCGAGTACTATAAATATATCTTAAGAATAAAGATTGATCAACATGGTTACAAGCCCCAAAATACCCTTTCTCGCTATTAAGTCAATTGTACATTATTATAACTCCATAATTAACCCAAATAAGATTTAGTTTGTAAACTAAAAACCCTAAAAATCATACTTTCTAAACATGTCCAACGACCCTTAATATACTTCAAAGTGTTCGATTTAAGTGAATTTGACAAATATTTTACTTTTACTAATACTAATTACTATATTGCAAATTAAACTAATATATAGGTTTTTATTAGGAAAATTTGCAATAAATCATATATGAGCTCAATTAATTTCACGAAAAATCCTATAAACTCACAAAAATATATAGTTTGATTATTGATCATCAATTGTACTAAGCTAGTTATTAGCTATTTTTACAAAAATAGCAATTTCAACTTGAAATTACAAAAAATTAGTGAAAATAAATAAATTTATGTGTGATATAAAAATTAAGCGTTCCAAATATCATTGTAAACTTATAAAATTCAAAACATGTGGGGCTCATTCATTAATTTCGTTAAAAACTATTTCTTTTAACTAATCAGCAAAACCGGTAATTTTATCTAAAATAATTATAAAAAGAAGTAAACAAACTTAATTTCAAAAATTTTTGTTACCACAATTAAATATATATATTAGGTGTATTATATACAAAAATTGAGCTTGAAAAAACATTATCTAATATTTATAAAAATTAATTCAATTTTCCCCTAAATAGGCATTTTCTTAAAGACCATATATTTCTACTAATTATTTAATTAAAATAAAATTAAAAAATTAATCTACACCTGAAATAACCTTAAAAGACCAAATTTCTTAATTAAATAATATAATTTAGTATTTTTAGAAAATTTACAAGTTATGAGCAGAAAATTGGTTTACCTGAACCTGTAGCCTTCCAAAAGAATGCTCATGCCACCCTTCGTTGGACCCCTAAGCCACTCTATGTTAGGTTGTGATTTGGTATGCGAACCATCTTAGACTTGATTTGCCCATAATTTTTGTTCTATTTCTATTTTATTTTTTTCTTATTTTTTTTAATTTTCTAAAATCATGTTCTTGAGTTTCCAAGTTTCTAAAATATTGTAAATAAAGTTTAGGGTCCTATTTATAGGGTTTAGGATTTTTCCATGTCAAAAAGTGAATTGCCACATGTCATTCTCTTATTTTCCTAAGTATCCACTAAGTACCATGTGTCAATTCCATGTTTATATTGTTATGACTCATGTTTTCCAACTATTACTTTGCTACCACATCATTTGATCACTCATCCATTCATTTTTTAATTAATTTTCCTTTATTTTATATTAATTTACCTTATTTTGATAATTTACTATCATTATATTTATATATTTAATACATATAATGCATACCACATGTAAATATATGTACATTATATATAATTCACTTCATTTATTATTTTTATAAATTAAATAACTTATCTCTAATATTTCACTATATCTAAAAACTCGAATTTTACGTTTTTTTATAGTTTATCGTCTTTATCGATAAAGTGATGTTTTTCTTAAACAAGTCCTTTTGTATAGCTTATTTTAAGAAATTAACTTAATTAGGATACCTAGTCTAACCCTTCTAGCCTTATTGTAAAGTTTAAATTAAAACAGATAACATTGCCCGATGCCCTAAATTTAGGGGCTTGGATCTTATGATTATTGTAATTGCTCGAAATTCTAAGGTATTACAATTATTGCAAGATTTCTCCACACCCAACCACCATGGTTATGTTCTTGGCTACATCCATCCAATTTATGGTGATACACTTGCCATTTGAAGACCATTCTATTCAAACATTATAAATATAATATAGATAATTGTAGAAAGAGAACAACAAACAAAGAAAGAATAGAGATAGAAACACTCTTGTAATCATGAAAGTTATTTTCTTTCATATGATTATGACTTAGAAGTAGTGATATCTATATCTGTGAACCATTAAGATAACAATGTAGTATATAAAAATTGCTTTATTTTAATGCAATATATTGTTGGTAGAGAATAGTCTGTAGTATGGATCCTACAAAGAAAGAAAATTATTGCAATATGTCTTCATGCCTAGCCACTACAATTATGTTCTTGGCTATGTCCATCTAATTTATGGTGATATACTTGCCATCTGAAGACCATTCTATTTAGACATTATAAATAGAATATAGATAATTGTAAAGAGAGAGAGAGCAATAGAGTAAGAAAGAATAAGGATAGAAACACTCTTGTAATCATGAAAGCTATTATCTTTTCTATGATTATGGCTTAGAAATAGCGATATCTACATTTGTGAACCATTGAGGTAACGATGTAGTATACAAGAATTGTTTTACTCTAATGCAATCTATTGTTGGTAGAGAATGGTATGTAGTCTAGATCCTATAAAGAAATAAAATTGAGCTAAGAGGGTGCTAGAGTTAGTTTAGCATAGCTTCTCTGATGTCTAAGTTTGATAAGAATCAAACTGTGACTATCTTCAAGCTAAGGCCAACCTATCCCAAGCTAAAGCCAACCTATCCCAAGCCAATACCAACCTATCAAAAACTGAAGCTGACTTACTTTAACTTGAGGCTGAATTATTCGAACCCGGGTCCAATCAACTCTTGCCAAGAACGAGTATATGATAGATGGCCAAAAGGAAGAGAAGAAGCCACTCGGCATCAAGTCTGTCGTCTGTTAAGAAGTTAAGAGACTACACAGTCGAAGCCTTAAGGCCATAGATCTACTCAATACAACATGGAGAGATTTGTGCCGACTAATCATAGAACTCAGCAACTATAAGCTAACCTTTCGAGTATCTCAGCTAAGCATTGTAGGACTTCAGGGGTTTCTACTCGACCCGAACGTCCAATTGCCAACCTCACCCAATTTAGATCTTGCTCCTTCTAGGATAGCCCAAATGACTACATGCCAACTCCTTCTACTAAACGCACAATTTTGTATTTTTGTGAATATTTTCTTTAATTTAATTATGGGACTATTCTTTAAGGCTTAAGGTTTTATATATTATTTACAATTCTACCACTAAGGTTTTAGAATTTGCTATAAATAACATCATTTGTAATAAAGAGAAGAGATAAACAAAAGTTTACAGTTGAACATTCTTTTTTTTTTTTCTTTTTTGGTAAGGATATTCTTGAAGCTTTTAGAGCTTGCTCTTCGAATTACTGAGTATGCTTTACCCTTCAATGTCTCTAGTATTCTTA
This sequence comes from Lumnitzera littorea, assembly GCA_024138015.1. NCBI lineage: Eukaryota > Viridiplantae > Streptophyta > Magnoliopsida > Myrtales > Combretaceae > Lumnitzera > Lumnitzera littorea. The sequence continues at coordinate 59,904,058 of JAMXBB010000002.1, forward strand.
TTAATCTTATCATTAAAATTGTGGTAAACTCTTCATTTAAGCAAGTTAGTGAGTCACATCTAATATTTCATTTGAAACCCAAGTAATATTTAGTGTTCGTAAGTCGTATCAAATTCTATTTTGAGCTCAATCCTTAATTGTGTTTGTATCTTGGTGCATAATATCCATACATATTCACTGTCAAAACCCCATTTTCACTTTCTATTCCCTGTTCTTATTTGAATCCCAAAGACCTAATTCGTAGTTTCGAGCCCTACTGCATATCATACTACCTATAGGTCATCTTAAAAGCATATAACAAATTATATCCTGATGATACTCTCCACCTTCCTCAAGCCTCTTTTCTAAACTGGAGCTAAATGAGAATCAACCACCCACTAGTAAGGCGTATTTTTTTATATCATTTGTATCACTTCAAGCTAAAAACAGTAAATAGACAAGTCAATAAATATTAATAGGTCAATTTCAGCCATTTAACCCTAGAATTTTAAACTTGTATTGATAAGATATTTATAATCATAACCTTATAAATTAATACCAAAACCTTTTACGATTCATATGGGATACTGAAGAATGGAGTCTTGCAGATTTTGACTAAAAAATATGTTTAAATTGGTGAATTTTAGATATGCTAAGATAAGAAAAAAAATTGTAAACCGGATGTAATATGACAAAAGCTTAGCTTTGAGCTGTGATTTTTGTTGCTAAATACGCATTTCATTTATATAATATAAACATGATATAGATGTGCCCTTAGCAAAAGTTTACAATGTGCAATCGATAAAAAATACGAGTTGCGGTTTCTTAGTACTAATGAAGGACCCGAATGAAATCACGAACTTGTAGTTGTAACTGCGTTTTAGCTGCGCATCTATCAAAATAGTTTTGGTCGGGACTGTGTTTTTCAAAAGATAGATTGTTATAAGGGAGGTATTTTTACCCAATTCTCCCCCAAAGACAGCCCTTAAAAAAAGTTCTATATTTATTTATAGAATTTGGACAGAACATGTAAGACAGGAAAGTTCCAGGTGCCGGGCGTGCGCATACCAATCACCGTACTATATCTGAGCTACTCTCTTCTGAATACCGATTTAAATTAGGGGAGTGCGTGCAATTATCAATCATAAGAAAGCAAACGAATCTTTGGTTGATATGGTGCATCTAACAATAGGCGTCACAACCGGGAAAAGCAATTTACTACCCTGACCCCACGACACTTTTTTTGTTTTTTTGTTTTTTTTTTTTTTTCCCTTTCTTGATGGACCCCATTTGCTTTATCTCTCTTTTGCCTTCATATATCTTCTCACCAATTCCACAAATTAATCAGACAATGAGACACACACATACACGCACACAGCCATTGCCTTCCAACACTTGCTTGCTTTTATGGTCTGTTTTTTAGAGAGAAAGAAAGTAGTTGACGGTTGAGAAACAGAGATGGGTAATTACAGGTTTAAGCTATCAGACATGATGCCCAATACTTGGTTTTACAAACTTAAAGACATGAAAAAACCAGTTCCCACTTCCAAGAAAAAACAGTCTCCTTCATCTTCAACCGCCACACCACAAAAACAACCAAAAACAGACCAACCCCACAATTCTCATCCTAGGAAATCATACTACTTCACCAGAGACCAACTCGTCATACCAAGTCTGGATAACCTCAGAGCTAGTCCCCTCTCCCGTTCCCATTTTCCCAGCCCACCGAGAAAATCTTCCAAACAGAGAAGGACCAAGAGAAAATCCAAAGGCTCGTCTCCTAGGATTGTTACCTCCTCCGTCTCTGCTGGCTGCAGCTGCCGCGCCACTGCCACTGTCGACTCCGTCTGGTCGAATTCAAAACCCGACTCACCGGCAGCCTTCTCTTCCCTCTCAGCATCCGAGTCCACCGATTCAGAACTCTCTCCACACTCTCCAATTCAAGAATTCAGGGCCGATCCGAATTTGGCCACGCAGTCATTTGACAAAATGTTGTCGTGGTCTACCTCTTGCCAATGCAAGGCCATCGATGCTAATGCCGGTGATGACAAGAGTTCGGTTAACAAGAACTTCATGAGCTTCGATGGCCTAGAATATGACTTAGTACCTGAGGTCGATCTGCCGCAGATTGTAACTAAGCCTGTTAGGTTCTCGGATATGGTCCAGAGCCTCAAACCCAAGGACGACACGGTTAAGCCCAGGTCCTTATCAGTTAAAGCTGTGGAACAGGAGAGCATCAAAGTGAAAGAAGAGAGGAAGACGTGCAGTAGCAGTAGCAGTAGTACTACTACTACCACCACTACTACTAATAAGTCAAGTAGTCATAGTAGTAATTCAAGTAATAGGAGGTTTTCAGTGAGCTCTCCGAGTACGAGGGTGAAGATAAACTCTCCAAGACTGGGGAATAGGAGGATTCAGGGGAGGAAGAGCGTGTCGTCCACATCGTCATCCAGCACGAAATCAAGCTCCAGGAGAAGTCTATCGGTGTCGGATAGCTTTGCGGTGGTGAAATCTTCGTTTGATCCACAAAGGGATTTCACGGAATCGATGGTGGAGATGATTGTGCAGAACAATATAAAGGGGTCAAAGGACTTGGAAGATCTTTTGGCATGTTATTTGTCCTTGAATTCAGATGAATACCATGACCTTATAATTAAGGTTTTTAAGCAAATCTGGTTCGATTTATGTGACTTCCAATTGAACTAATATGTTTTTGTTTTTTTTGTTTTTTTTTTTTGAAGGTTATATCGCTATCGTTGTTCTTCTCCATGTAATATATGATTTTCTTCCAATAAATATTTATATTGTACAAGTTTTAGTGTCATTAATAACTAATTGTGATTGACGACATTCAGAGAGCAAATTCTGTTGGGTTTCCTATATATGCAGGCGGTATGCAGTAAGCTTCCGTTTCTTGTTGTTATCAACTTTGTTTTTAAATTTAAAGATAGAGAGATGTTAAAATAGCTAATCCTTGTAACTTAGTTGGTATAAAGATGTTGAAATAGTGAGAGGAGCTAATGATTATGGTATTAGTTGGTGCGAAGACGTTGAAATAATTCGAGGAGTTAATCCTTATGACTTAGTAGGTACACATATGTTGAAATTAGTGGAGTTAATCCTTTCCTTGTAACTTAGTTAATATGAATACTTTCCTTTTAATGAAACATACACAGATTCTCCTTCCGAAAGAAACAATAGATAAAAGAATCTATGAATGATAATTTAAGAATAACATAAACAATGGTTCAAGAATTCTTGAATAATCAACCAAATGATCTTTTGTCCACTGCTGAAAGGAAAATCTGGTACATGCAATCACTTCCTTGGTTCACTTTTTTTCTTAATTATATGAATTCAATCCATTGGAAAAATTATATAAATATGCTTTGTGTTTGGGAGCTTTTTGTAATAATTTGTACATTTTTATCTTTAATAAATGCATGATATTTGCTTTTCTCCCCTATTCAACCATTAAATATTATATATTAAAGTTCATGTGACACGCACATGTCCCTCTAAGTTGGGGCTAACAGTGTGGGGTGGGGTAGTGGGTGCGGGGGGGGAGGTGGTGGAGGGAAAAAAAAAAAAAGAAACTATTACTCACATAAATCAAAAAGCCCAAAACAATATACCTGAATCCTTTGGAGATTTCTTTGCCTAATGTTTAGAAATGAAGTAAGAGATTTCATGTGATTTAGTACGTGTTATATGGAATTTTAGTGAAGCATTTCTTAAGAATACAAATAATGAATTAATTGAAAAAGCAAAGTAAGTGTCGGTTAATTGAAAAAGCGCCAAAACCCGTTTCATGATCCCATTTTCCTTTTTTCTTTTTTTGGCTTTCCTTCCCCACAACCATAAGTACTGCCTTTATGCAGCTAGTTTGGATTTCCTTCAATTTCTCTGCGTCGGTGTCAAATCGCGAGGAACGTTTCGGTTGTTTGATGCTCAAATTGCTCAGTTCGGACAAAAATCTTAAGCAGATCTGGGATGGGCCATGGAAGTTCGAAAGAGATTCAGTGGACTTTCATATATTGTATGATCCGGTTCTAAGCTAGCATAGCATATTATTTAAAGCGTAGCAGCTTGTTTTGACTCTATCCACTGTACACCCGGGATAGTTAAATGCGATCGAAATGATCACCGCAGTTTTACATTTCTCCTTGACAAGTTGTTGAATGTAAATTAAACCAAAATGGTAAATCAAGAAAGGGTGGGAATAATAATAAATCGGAAACTGAAAATGTCAAACCTAACCCTAATAATGCGAACCAATTTGAACATTTGTTTTATATTTTTAGTTGATTTTGGTTTTCAAAAGCATCAAGCCCCGAGGCAATTGTGAGGTGACAACTTTATTGTATATTTCTGCACATGGTAGAAATAGTATCATCATAGATCAAGTGGATCTGAATATTTATGTCAGATCAAGTAGATCTTGACTGTCTAATTATGAGAGCCTTTGTATACAAAGAGATGACTCTCTTATTTCTTACTTGAATTTTTCTCTTTATAACTTCTTTCTTTAAGTGAGTGTGATCTTATATTTTATGAATAAAAAATATGACTTAATTTTTCTTAAAAGTATGGAAGATTCTAACTGCCATATATAAAAACTAATAAAGACATTATACATAACACATAATCGGATAAATCGGGTCGAATTTTAAACCAGTTTTATACAACCCCATAAAGACAAGTTTTACTAATAGAGTAAAAACCTTAGTTGATTCTAGAACAAATTCCGGAATGCATTACAAGGTAGCAGAATGGATTCAAATTTTGAAAAACTCATCCAAAACTTGCCCCAATAAGATCCTTAGCTTAGATCCATCCACTAGGCTATCAAAGCACTCACTACCCCATGAGCATCTAAACTCCTGGAAGTTCGGCCCTCGATCTAAGAATTTGACTAAAGTTAGGAGCTTAGCATTAAAGGAAGACCATGGCCAAAGAAAAGAAGGTCAAGTGGTCAAACCATTCCTTTGATTTCTTGAAATCCTACTATATCCATAAATTCACCTTCTTAATTTGGTAGGATGTATTTTTCTTCCTCAAAAGATTTCACTTTATCTAAATTTTTTTATTTATCTTGATGCCTTCAATATAACTAGGGATAGTTTGCCAACAATCTTTACGGACTCAAATATCTGAGTAGTCATACCAATCAGTATCATTATGTCCCTCACTAAGCTTTGTTTTGTAGCCCCAAATTCACTCACTTGAAGGCCCAGCATGTTCTCATGCTCTATTGGCAAAAACTATTAACGACATACAAGTTTTTGAAAACCTTTAAAACTATTGGATGAAATCTAGCCTAGCATGGAGTTTTGGATGAATCTTTAAGACATTTAACACAGTGTCGGGACCGTTTTATTTTATAAAATCCATCTTAAATTAATCCATGTACATCTGTACAAATTACCAACCATCCATAATGGTCTTAAGTTGGTTCTCCAATTCTTTAAAAGGAGATACACTTTAGAGATTCTATTTAATAGATTCTTATACGAAACAACGGCCTTTTGCATCTCCACGTCAGCAGCTCTAGTTGTTTCCGGGCAGTATTATCAGCCTTTGTTTAACATGATTTCTTCACCCCATGTCGCACCATCAGGCTTTGCTTCGGGCGGGAAGAAAAAAAGTAAAAAAAAAAAAGAGAACGGTACCAAAAAGTCACTAACTTCGGTTTTCTACACATTACTAACATATTTAGAAATGACATTGGCCATGTAAATGGAATGTTATGCCCCTATCAGCTGGAAAAATGAATTCAAATTTCCATTTCAAAAGCCGAAACCTAAAGTTACTTGGAAATATAAAAAAGGCAGTGTCCTAGTGTCAAGTTTTTCAAACACTCGGGTGCAGCTACAGTGCGATCAGGTGAAAGAATATTAATATCTTACTCCTTATGCAATGTTACACTCTCACTCAAAGAATCGTGAGTTGTTAGATAGGAAATCTGACCCCCACCAAACAAAGTTAAAGAGGGGTTTTAAGAAGCTATGACGTTTCAAAGATTCAACCATGATTTGGAAAACTAAGGAATAGCACCAAAGTGTCTTCTCTTTCCTGGACATAAAAGTTAATTTCATGGATGATGAAAGTTGAAACCGCCGCGCGTTGTTCATAAAACATATTATATTTTCTCAAAAAGAATCATATATTACAATGGTCATAAAACTAATGTTCCTGAATTTGCGCTCCTTGTCCCAAAAATAAATAAATAATTTAGCTGGCACCATTTTTCTTTCAATATCGCTAGTGTGCCCAAACTTCTAATTAGAAGGTAAAAACCATCATTCTAAAATTTTATCAATAAGATTTGAAGTTACAGAAAATGTATGAATAAACCGTCGGACAGGGAAAAAGTGGATAATGAAAAATATATATATATAACGGAATAAAAAGATAAGGGAATCACATAATATTATTTTTGCTTAAAACCTTATATTGGAATAGGAGAAGGATATACGAGAATGACAACATTTTTTCAACAGTTTACGAATCCTCATCAAATCTCACGAGATATATAATCACGAGCTTTCCACACTTATATTAAGCAAGATGAGATACAAGTGATCAAGTAATGCACAAACAGAACTCGAAGAAACCTATTCATGAGCCTACGCTAAGGTACGAAACAACAAACAATACACTATGACCATAGTAAGATAAGAAAGTGGAGAGCCAGCTCATAACCATGGCACCAGTCGATAGACTACAACTCGCGTTCTACTAAGCTGCCGTCTATGGTTGGATGCTCAATCACCTAATTATCTTTCCAACTTCGGTCTTCTGACTACGCATATCCCAAGTCAATCATACATGTCTAGAACAACCAAAATCAAATTTTTGTTGCACTATATTAATTAATTATATATTATTGATTATCTAATTAAATTAAGGAGTTAAGTTAATAAATAAAAGTGATTATTTGATTAATAAATAAATAAATATAGTTTATAAACTCATCTTTATGAATTTTTGATATAGACCTAATGCATAGAAACCCAAGTATTTTATTCTAACTATTGTGATGGCCACAATAAAATAAAATAATAAAACCTATATATATAGGGTTGAAGTTCCTAATTTAGTAGTGTATTTTTAAAGTTTCTCTTATACTTTTCTTATATCTTATCAATGAGAAAATAAAAAATAAGCACTACAAAAAATTATAAAGACTATAACCTTTAAAGAAAGTTTTTTTCTATAGATTTAGACACGTTATCATATATATTGTAATTATATCTTATACTTTAATTTTATACACGAGATCTTGTAATATTCAATATGAAAATCTAAACTCTAATCATATGATATATTTAAGACAAAGTGTCATTTTTTTCCCCCTAATTTTGAGGGTTAGGTTCCAAGCAGGCTTGTCGTGATGTAATTCCTACGACGAATTGTTTCTTTGACAATGGCGGTATTTACTCCCACTATGCATTGATTTTCGGCGATTGAAATTTGCGTCGATCATTTGCTTTATATTACAGATTTATTTCTTCTCGAGATGCATCAATGATGGTCCTTCTATACCATCATAATTTACAATAAAATTCTTGCTATAAGGCAATTATATTAATAAAAAAAAATCATGATTTTATATGGCTTCCACGAATTCCAACGAGATGCCCTATGGATTGATTTTATTATTATTATTGTTCGAGGATGGTATAATCAACCTTGTGTTGGAACTTTCTACCGTTGATGTTAAATAGAAACATGAAAAGGTTTGGGAGTATTGGAGAATTTCTTCATCGTGGTGCCTCAATTTTGTTGTCATATTATTCTACTTTGCTCTTTTATGCATGGATTTGTCCATAGATTCAAAACCGTGATGGCTTATCTCAGTCTTCGTGCATTTATCTAAAATCGTTGGTTTAATGTTTGACATGTGTTTTTTGTATTTTCTTTTTCTCTTTACAAATCTTGTTTAATATTTCAGAACAGATTGAAATAATATATTGTTAAAATAACCTCTATTATTTAAATTTATTTTGAAATATTTGGACACCAAATTGAAATATTTTCATAAAATGTCTATGTCTATGTAAATAATAATCAACCCAAAGGAAGTTTATTATTTGATCAAATGATAGACATGAGATAATTTCCATTTGCAATTTTATCAACCCAAAGAAAGGCAAATTGTTGGTAGAATTACTTTATCAATATTTATTATTGCTTTGAAGATGCCATTTACAGTTGATATTTTTGTCCAAAAACTAAATACCAATGAAGTGCTAAGTGTCTCATAGTAGCCCAATTAAAGTATTTCTTTTATTACTTGTCAATATTAATTAACTGATTTTGCATAATGATGATAATTTTTATTCTATATTTATTCATGCATTAAAATATGAAATTATAATTGATTGTGAGCATATTTTATTTTTTGTTCAGTCATTACAACCTCTATTTCTACCAATTTGAATAACATTCCAATGCTTAATGGCACAAACTTTAAGAAATGAAAGGAATATATCACCATTTTACTTAGATGCATGGATCTAGACTATGCGATTAGGATTGATGAACCTCTCACCCTTACTAATGAAAGTATTGCTAAAGAAAAAACTATTTATAAAAAGTAGGAGCATTCTAATCACATAAGTCTAATGATCATGATGTATTCCACTCTAGATACCATTAGGAGAGTCATGCCAAAGGTAAAAAATGCTAAAAGTTCCTTATCAAAACAACAAACCAATTCGCAAGTTTTGAAAAAGTTGAAACGAGCACTAGTCTTTCAAAGCTCATTCCTATGCAATATAATGATAAAGGAAATATAAAGGAGTAAATTATAGAGATGTCTAATCTTGTTATAAGACTAAGAGCCTTAAAGTTGGAATTGTCTAATGATATTCTTGTACACTTAGTCTTGATCTCTCTTCCTACTCAATTCAATCCTTTCAAGATAAGTTACAACACTTAAAAGGAAAAATGAACATTGAATGAGCTTATTGCACAATGTATACAAGAGGAAGAAAGATTAAAGCAAGAGAAAACTAAAAGTACTCATATGGTGACTTGCCCTCAAGATAAAACTCTCGAGAAAAGAAAAATGGATCACAAAGGTAAAGGAGCTACAGATGCTAAGACTTCACATGTGCAATAGAAATAGAATAAAGGTGTCACTTATTTGTTCTATAAGAAGGCAGGTCATGTGAAGAAGGATTATCCTAAATATGCAAAATGGCTCTCAAAAAGAGGTGAACTTCTCAACTTTGTTTGTTTAGAAGTTAATTTATCTTTAATACCAACCCATACTCGGTAGATAGATATAGATGCAACTATTCACATAAGTGTAACTATACAGGGTTATCTAAGAAGTTGAATGCCAAATGATGCTGAAAAGTTCATCTATGTAGGTAATGACAATAAGGTTCCTGTTAAGGCTATTGGCATTTTTATATTACAATTAAAGAACGGTTGTTATTTGGATTTGCAAGAGACCACTTATGTACCGTTATTTAGACAAAATTTAATTTCTATTTCTCATTTGGACAAATCTAGTTATCATTGTTCATTTAGAGATGGAAAATTTAAACTTTTTCAATATTCAAGTATTATTACTATCAGCACTTTGACTAATAATTTATATGGATTGACTTTGCATGCCTCACATATAGAATAAATCTTGCATATAAGTAATTGTGATATGAAGCAAAAATTAATAAATGAGAATTCCCTCATATTATGGCATAAGCATTTAGGATATATTTCCAAACAAAGAATTCAAAGGCTTGTGTTAGAAGGAATTCTAAATTCGCTTGACTTTTCAAATTTTGAAATATGTGTTGAATGTATCAAGGGAAAGCAAAGAAATATTAAGAAAATAGGTGTTGAAAGGAGTTTTAGCATCTTAGAATTAATACATACTGATATATATGATCCATTCCCTATAACTTCATAGATGGTCAACAATATTTTATTACTTTCATAAATGACTATTCTCATTATGGTACCTATACTTGGTATATGAGAAGTCATAGTCCTTGGGCGTTTTTAAGGAATATAAAGCTAAAGTTGAAAACCAATTTAATAAGAGAATTAAAGTTGTTAGATTTGACTGTAGTAGTGAATACTATAGTAGATTTAATGATTAGGTAAATAACGTCCTGGACCTTTTGCAAGGTACTTAAAATAGCATGGGATTTCTCCTTAGTACACTATGCTAAGACAATCAAATCAAAATGGTATAGCTAAGAGATGTAATAGAACTCTAAAGGATATGGTTAGAAGTATGATTAGTCATTTTTCTTTACTACAATCACTTTGGGGAGAGGCATTAAAGACTACAATGTATATCCTTAATTGAGTTCCAAGCAAAGCTATATCCAAAACCTCATATGATTTATGGATTGGTAAGAAGCCCAGTCCTAGACATTTTCATATTTGGGGGTATCCTGCTGAAGCTAGACCATATAGCCTTAATGAGAGAAAATTGGACTCAAGAACAGTTGGTTGCAACTTTGTTAAATACTTAGAGTAATCAAAAGGATTTAAATTCTATGATCACTTAAGTCAATCCTTTTTCGAGATTAGACAAACTAAATTTCTTAAGGATGTTGAATATAGTGGAAGCACTCTAATCATTAATATTGTTTATGAGGAGAAAAGTGTTAATATTCTTATAGTTGCAACTGAAAGTATACCAACAATTATGCCCATTACTTTTTAGGATATAAATACAGTTGTTCAAAATATTCCTAAGACTCCTACTTTTTGCTAAAGAACAAGCTCCTACTCATATTGAGGAATCACAACAACCTCAATAGGAAGTGCCATTACATAGATCCATTAAGGAAAGAAGATCTACAATTCTAGATGACTATGTCATATACCTTCAAGAGCATGAGTTTGATATAAGATTAGAAGATAATCCATTATTTGCCAGTCAAGCCAAACAAAGTGCAAACTCTTAAAAGTGGATTGATGCCATGCAGAAAGAGATAAAATACATAAGAGACAAAGACGTTTAGGATCTTATTAAATTGCTTGAAGGTATGAAACCAATGGGCTATAAATAGATTTTTAAGACCAAGTTGGATTCAAAAAGCAATGTCGAAAGATATATAATGCGTCTTATCGCTAAGGGTTTCACTCAAAAGGAAGGCATCAACTATAAAGAGATTTTCTCTTCAATTTCATTGAAAGACTTATTTAGAATTATTATGGCACTTGTAGCTCATTATGATTTAAAACTCCATCTGATGGATGTAAAGACTTAATTTCACAATGGCAATGTTGATGAAGCAATATATATGGTACAACTAGAGAATCTTGAATCTAAGGAATCAAAACATCCAGTATGCAAATTAACAAAATCCATCTATTGATTAAAGCAAGCATCCCATCAACGATACCAAAATTGGATCAAGTGATTTCCTCTTTTGGTTTTAAGGAAAACACTATTGATCAATGTGTATATCATAAGATCAGTGGGAGTAAATTCATTTTTCTAGTGTTATATGTCAATGATATTTTGCTTATAAATAACGATATTGGATTATTACATGAGACTAAGAGATTTCTTTTAAGCAACTTTGAAATGAAAGATATTATGAATGCATCCTTCATGCTAAGCATACAGATCCATCGTGATTATTCACAAGATATATTAGGCTTATCATAAAGAGCATATATCGATAAGGTACTTAGTAGATTTATCATGAAAGATTGTGCACTAGGAGAGACTCCTGTGGCTGAGGGTAATAAGTTTAATTTGCTTCAATGTCTAAAGAATAATATTAAGAAAAAGGCAATGGAACAGATCCCTTATACATCAACAACAAAGAGTCTTATGTCTGCTCAAGTTGGTATGGGTCTAGATATTGCATACATTGTTGGAATGTTTGGTAGATATCTGAGTAATCCTAACATAGATTATTAGAAAGCAACAAAATGTGTTATGCAATATCTGTAAAGAACAAAGGATTATATGTTGACATATTGGAAATCTAATCATTTGGAGATCGTGGGGTATTCCAACTCCAATTATGTTAGATGCTTTGATAGCAAAAAGTTCACTTTAAGTTATGTTTTCCTAATGGTTAGTAGAGTTGTATCTTGGAAAAGTTTTAAATAGACGCTTACAACTTGTTCTATCATTGAGGTAGAATTCATTGCTTGTTATGAGGCATCAAATCAAGAAATATGGTTGCAAAATTTTATTATTAGACTACAAATTGTTGATGGTATTGAGAGATCATTGAAAATTAATTATGATAATAGTGTTGCTGAACTATATTCCAAGAATAGTAGAAGTTCATTGAAATCGAAGCATATCGACATAAAGTTTCGTATAGTTAAAGAGAGAGTTCAAAGTTCTCAAGTGTCAATTGAACATATTAGTATGAATCTCATTATTGTAGATTCGCTTACTATAGGTTTACCACCTATGGTGTTTCATGAGCATGTTACTCATATGGGTGTTATTAATTTTTATGATGTACCTGTATAGTGAGAGATTAGTTTTTAGTTGATGTTCAGTCATATACTATATTTTGTTATAATTAACTCATATAGTTATTTCTTGAATTCTCTGAAATAAAGTTTTATATATTCTAATTGAAATCATGCATAAATTATGGAGTATATTATGAGTTATAAAGTAGGACTTATAGAAAACAGGCATGTTAAAGATCACATTACATGTAATTTCCATGCTACACATCAATACTTAATCTATGTCATTGATTATATTGATATTATGACCATTAATGGGTCCTATCATGACAAATGATGACAAAGACCACTTTGATTCTATATTGATGTGATTGATAGATCAGATTATTTGGCGATGAGATTTAGTATAGACAGTAAAAGTTTGAGCTCCCAAGGATTTTAAAATATACAATTGTCAAGTGATATATATGACCTAAGTGGGAGATTGTTGTAATTTTAGGGTCACTATATCAATTAATTGTATATTGTTGATGGTCTAATTAAATTAAGGATTTAGTCCATAAATAAAAATAATCATTTGGTTGATAATAAATAAATAGATAAATATGGCTTATAAACTCATCTCTATGGACTTTTGGTATAAAAACCTAAGTATTTTATTGCATCTATTGTGATGGGCCATAGTAAAATAAAATAATAAAGGCTATATATATTGGGTTGAGATCACTAGTCTAATAGTGTGTCTTTAGGGTTTCTCTTCTGCTTTTCCCACATCTTATTAGTAAGAAAATCAAGAGTAAGCACTACCATAGATTGAAAGACCATAACCTTCAAAGAAAGTTTCTTTCAATGAACTTAGGTACACTTCTACATATATTGTAATTATATCTTATGCTTTAATCTAACACATGCGATCCTATTATATTCAATACGTAAATCTAAGCTTTTATTTCAAGAAAATATTACTACTAATATTAAGATTTGGTATGAAAACTGTAGAGGGCTAAAAATTGTTATATTAGTTATTGGGATGAGCTTATTATTTATTTAGGCTTGACTCCTTGGGCTAAGTAATAGGGCCTAAGGAGTCTAGTCCGTATTGGGATGATTCAGGGAAATTTAGCTTAGTGGGCTTGGAACAGGGATTGTTGGATTGGCTTGTTCGCCTCCAACTTTTCTTAAGTAGGCTCGTGCACTTATAATGAAAGCTACTGGCTTTGGGCCCATTAGCTAACTCATTCTAGATAACCATGAATCGAGTAAACTCCATCTCATTTGTTAATCACCTAGATGTTTTGACGGATGCTATCATTCCCAAAAGCTTATAAATACCCAGTATTTCCTCATCATAAAGGACTCTTGGAGAGAGATCGAAAAAAAAAAAAGTGTTTCACTGTGAAAACTCTACTTTCTAAGATCAAATAGCATTTAGGCAAAGAATTGATCTCATTCGCTCAAGCTATAAAGTAAATGCCTAAGGTCCCTTAAGGTTACCTTGTTTGTCACTTGTGCATTTAAGACACTGAAATTGCTTGTTCCTCCTTTATGCCTTATTCTCACTTAATCATTCCTTCAAGTGATAGTCTCACTTTAATTCTTTGAAGCCATGTGTAATGCACTACTCATGCAGCAAGCAAGTGACCACTTCAATCGGACCTCCTACATCTACATTTTGGCAACTCTACTGGGGAAGAGTAATTATAGAGACACGACACCTCCTAGGAAAAGAACAACCGATATGTCTGACACCTCGTCCCAAGAGCTTAACACTAATGTTGAGCTTATTGCACAGAATCCACTCCTATCGCCTGGGAATACTAACTAGGACCATTCAACACCTAAGGCTCCTCTAAACCCTATACAGACGATGTAAACCATGTAAGAAGCCACTAAGGCTTTAAATCAGTTCATGGCTATGTTCCAACCCATCCTTACCGGGATGGTTGCCACTACTGTTGCGCAATAAGGTATGGCTTTACTAAACCCTATGGTTGCTGCATAACCAAATGTTACTACCTCAGCTCAACCAATTAATCCTCCAGCCATTAAGGAGGATCACCATTAAGCAAGAGGTGATGATACCCCCCCAGCCTCCGCTAAAACCTGCACAACAACCAACTCTTATAATAAAGAATGTAAGAGTCCATTTAGGCAGCTCTTCATCTTTACGAGTGCCTACTCCTTTATCCAATCCTACCATTCCAATCTTTAGAGGATCTACTTCTCATCACAATCTTACCCCTGCTCCGTTGCTTGCATCTACAGCTTCTATCCTAATGACTTCTTTTATAACAAAGGAAGACTTGGACGTTTATATGAGAGAAATACAAGCTAGGCCATCTATGAGAGTACTAGAGTTAAAACTCCTATATCACCAACACATCACAGCAAAGTTATATCCTAAGGACTATGTAAGTCCTAAATTCATGTTGTTCAATGGCAAAAAAGGACGTGCGAAGGAACATCTCCTGAAATTTATTGAAACCTTGGAGCCTTATAGGCTTGATGATGACTTAAAGCTTAGGGAATTCTTTAAATCATTGATAGAGAAGGCATACACTTGGTATGCCAACCTCCCCTTTGGATCGATTGATTCATGAGGAACTATGTGCAAGCTCCTTTTAGAGAAATTCTTCTCCACTCAAGAACAAGTCACGATTATAGATATAGGAAGAACGTGACAAAACTCGAAGGAAGATTTTATGAACTACATAGAGCACTTCAGAGAGCACACCCTAAACATTTAACATGTATGTGATGAAAAGGAATTAGTGAAGATTTGCATTCAAGGGATGTTCACTGAGTATGTTGCCTATTTGAAAAACCTTAACTTATGTTCTTTCTCTACACTTGTCGAGACTGCAAGAAGAACTAATAATTCCATTACGCGACAATGGATAGAAGGTAGAAGATTTAGGAAACAAGCAACATCTATTAGCTCAACTCGAGGAGAAAGTTTTGGAGAAAACAAGAAGCCAAGGAGTGATAGTTCACGAGGTTCTCCATTAACTATATCATTCTCGTGCTCAATGGATAAGGTACATGCAGTACTTAACCAGTGGTTACGGGATGGGAACATAAAGCTCCCAAGGGTGGAGCGTTTGCCAACTACAAACGAGAAGAATGACCTTAAGTTCTATAGATATTACAGGATTGTGAGTCATCTAACGAAAGAGTATTGGACATTGAAGATGCCCAACATAACGCTACGAATGCTATTACTAACGATTCGAGACAATAGGAAGGAGATGTGCCACAAGCTACGGTACATGAAGAGAAGAAAGCAATAATAGAAACCAACCAAGGCGTACACCCATCAGTGGCTATCGCCTTAATGAAAACCTCAAACTTCAGGAGGTTTTTCGATTTATTGGGATTCAATGAAGGTGTATGGCTTATAGCAGTGACTACACTTACCTAGATTTTTGTGAGACAATATAGGGAATGCGATGTAGTGTAGCTAGTATGAAGGATGGCCAATGTGCATGAGAATGTGATACTCTTTACTAATGTAAACATGTGCATGAAGAACCTTAATCATAACCATCCTCTTTATGTGGAAAGTACGCTCAACGAACATCCCATTAAGAGGACATTCATAGATAATGGCTCCTCCATAAACATTATGCCAATGTCTACATTCAAAGCTGTAAGGATAGACAATGAACGCTTAGTGAAGTAGTCTATTGCAGTAAATAGCTTTACTGAAACAATTACAGATACAATAGGGTATGTTAACTTAGACTTTAAAGTTGGACCCATACATGGATCCATACGGTTCCATGTGATTGACGCACCTATATCTTACCACCTTCCGGTTGGGAGGAAGTAGCTGCATGATCACAGCCTTATACCCTCAACATCGCACCAGTGCATTAAGGCCTATTGGAAAGGTAAAGATGTCTTCATTCCAGCTACGAAGAACCTGTTTGAACATAATGAGTCTTATCTAGCCAACGTAGGGTTCTCTGATGAGTATGCTAAAGATGGAGAGACTGCCATTGCTAAACTCTTTAGAGCACCATTGCCCATATGGGAGGAGACCTAAGATAAACAAAAGAAGAAGAGGAGAATGTGAGGCTCCTGTGGGGATAAGAAGAAGCAAAGAAAAGATGAAGTCATAGAAAGTTTTCTCAAGGAGGATAGGCGAAGGGTATATCACTTATGACAATCTTTAGGATCCAAGGAGGCTTTTTTATCCTCCTCAGATCCCATATCAGCATAAGAAACCAAACTAACCCCTCCTTAAATGCAAAACCAAATGAAACCTTAAGTCGAAGAGACTAAGGAATTGAACTTGGTAAGACCAGGGGAGTCTCCACGACCTATCTTCATTAGCAAGAATCTGTTGCAAGAAATTAAGGTCCACTTAGTAAAGTTATTGAAGGAATATAAGGATGCATTTGTTTAGACATATGATGAAATGCCAGGATTAGACCCTAGTCTAGTGGTGCATAGATTGAACATCGTACTTAGGGTTAAGCTAGTAAAATAGGGACAACGAATCTTTCGTCCTGAAGTTGAAGTACAAACAAAAGAAGAGATTAAAACGTTACTCTAAGCTGGTTTCATTAAGTCAATTGAACACCCTACCCAGCTAGCTAATGTTATGCCAGTTAAAATGAAAAATGGATAGATATGCATTTGCGTGGACTTCCATGATCTTAATAAGGTTTGCCCAAAGGATAATTTCCTTTGGGCATGAATTATTCTCATTCAAGGATGATTTTAGTGGCTACAGCCAAATAAAGATGGCTCTTAGAGATACTAAATGCATTGCTTTCAAAACACCAGTAGAAAACTTTCACTATACAGTCATGCCATTTGGACTGAAGAATGCAAGAGCTACCTACCAGAGGGCAATGACTACCATATTTCATGACATGATGCATGATTTCATGGAAGACTATGTTGAAGACATAGTTGTTAAGTTAAGACGGGTGCCTGATTGTTTGACTCATCTATGGAAGGTCTTTGAACGATGTCATCTATATAAATTGTGTATGAATCCCTTGAAATGTGTCTTCAAGGTAGCTTCTGGTAAATTCCTTGGATTCATTGTTCATAGAAAAGGAATTGATGTAGATCCAGCAAAGGTGCAGGCCATACGTTCCATGCCCTCACTTCTTAGTCTAAGGGAATTAAAGACCTTCATAGGGAAAGTCTCCTATGTTAGGCAATTCATCCCTACATTAACAAAAATTTCTCATCCATTACAATAACTCATCAAAAAGGGAACCACATTTGAAAGGAG
Organism: Lumnitzera littorea; assembly: GCA_024138015.1. Lineage (NCBI taxonomy): Eukaryota > Viridiplantae > Streptophyta > Magnoliopsida > Myrtales > Combretaceae > Lumnitzera > Lumnitzera littorea. The sequence continues at coordinate 59,921,714 of JAMXBB010000002.1, forward strand.
ACAACCTCATGATGAAGCCATACAAAAGATCAAAGAGATACTTACCTCGCCAACAATGGTGATAATGTTAGTTGAAGGGTTGCTAATGATATTTTATTAGACAATAACCGATAAGTCTATTGGGGCATTGCTAACTTAAGAATTAGATGGTGGTAAATGACTGGTCTACTGCTTAAGTAGGTCACTCCAAGGAAGTAAGGTAGAATACTTAACTTATGAAAAGCAGTACCTCGTGTTGGTATTTGCCATGGAAAAGTTGCACCATTATTTTCTAGCTCATAAGGTTAATCTTGTCACTTATTTAGATCCATTAAAATAATTGTTGTTATGACCAGCTATTTCAAGAAGGACTGCAAAATGGTTACTCCTCTTATCAAAATTTGACATCATGGTCATGCCACCTAAGGCTATTAAGTCTCAAGCTATGGTAGACCTTTTGGCTCAGTTTCTCGTAACATAAAGGGCTCTTGTTGTAGATACAATCCTTGTAGAATTCTATGAAGACTCTATAAGAGTAGAACTAGATGGAGAGTAGTAGGTACAATTTGATGGCTCCTTTAGTAGCACTGGACAAGAAGCTAGGGTGATCTTAATATCTCCAGAAGGCAAAGAAATACCTTTAGCTTTCAAGCTAAACTTCTCGTGTACTAATAATGAGGCTGAGTATGAAGCTCTCTTACTTGGTCTTATTTTTGCTCTAAATACTAGAGCATCTAACTTGTGCATTCGCGATGACTCGAACCTAATTATCAAATAGGCAAATGGTGAATTTGCTCTCAAAGAACCAGCATTAGCGCCTTATAGGGCTACGGTGCAGTCTTTGGTTAGCAAGTTCAAATCTGTGACGCATGAGCATGCCAAATGATCTACTAATCGCTATGCAAATGCCTTAGCAACATTAGCTTCCAAAGTTCCCATTCAAACTACACAAAATAATTTGAACATATAAGTTATTAAGAAATCCATCCCATGCATGACTCTACAATTAGTGGATGAGGATGAAGAAGTGCAAAATGATTGGCACAATCCCATCAAGGGACAGTTAGTGCATCTAAATGTAGCTTTTGTGACAACTTGTAAAACTTTACTTATGTTAATGGTGTCTTGTATTTTAAGGGACCAAAAGGTGTCTTATCTTGATTTATTTGTGCAAAGCAAGCTCGTTTGAAATTAGATAAATACCACAAGATCTAGTGTAGAGAAGAAGGGCCACCCTTGTATCGCCGCATTTTGTGCGTAGGGTATTACTGGCCAACAATGTCTAAAGATGCATTCCAATTACAAATGAGTTGCCTAAAGTGTGCTGAACTCCCTAACCAAGGAGAATGCAACTATGTAGCAAGTGTAAATGATTGGAGGCACCCTTACATCGATTACCTAAAAAATAATGTTCTGCCTACGAACAGCACAGATGCTCGATTAGTGAAACATAAAGCAAGAAAGTATCTTATACGTGAGGGTGAGTTATACAGGGTATCATCCACGAAAAGCCTCTTTGATGTATAATACCTCCTAAAATAGAAACCATGTTATCTGAAGTGCACTTTGGAGATTGTGGAGAACATAAAGGGGGAAGGAAGTTGTACCACCACCTACTTCATATGGGATACTATTGGCCTACCATGGAAAATGATGCACTCAATTTTTCTAAAAAGTGTGTTACATGCCAACAACATGGTGATGCAATCCATGCTCCTACGGTAACATTGCATAGCTTGACTACTCCATGGCCATTTCATACTTGGGCATTTCACTTAGTTGGTCCAATAAACCCACCATCTAAAGGGTGCATATGGATCCTTATTGACACTGAATGTTTTACCAAGTAGGTTAAGGCAATCCCCTTCAAGAATGCAACAGGACCTATCGTAGCAAATTTCATAAAGGAGCATATTATTTGTTGTTTTAGGATCCCAAAGTGTGTCCTTTCAAATAATGGTACCCCCTTCATCAACTTACATGTACGACAACTGCTAGCTTCTTACAATATTGATCATGTGAAATCTACACCATATTATCCGAAGGGAAACGGCTAAGCAAAGGTGACAAATAAGACTCTCCTGAAGGTGCTCAATCAAATGATTCATGAAAATCACATAGAGTGGAATGACAAATTGCCAGGTGACACCTTTCTCTTTGGTATATGGGTCTGAGGTAGTGATGCCTATTAAAGTCTTGGTCCCTTCTACATGCTTGGCTCTCAATGCTGAATTAGAACCGGACAGCTTACATACACTAGATTTGGAAGCCTTAAAAGAAAGGCGAGACAATGCCAAGCACAACCTTGCTAATTACCAAAGACGACTTAGTGTTGCTTATGATCGCCTGGTTAAGAAAAGATCTTTTCAACAAGGCAATGTTGTACTTTGCGTAGCAAAGCATGTGTGACAAGGTATTCCAATGCCAAAGTTTACATCGAAGTGGGAAGGCCCTTTTATAATTCATCAGGCCCATGACAATGGCTATTGTAAGCTCTTTAATCTTAAAACCGATGCAATAACCCTTCCCGTTAACTTTTAATATGTTAAAAAGTTTCATTTGTAGATCCAATAATGTATTTGCAATTCACATGAATGAAACATTCAACTTCCATTACTCTGTTTCTTTATGTTCTTTTACTTTCTTTTACCTTGTTATTGCTACAAAGTTAGAGATTTATCTCTTTAGTGCACAGTTTTATTATGCATTCTACTCTTGTCTCCTTATTGCTGCAAAGTTAGAGATACATCTCTTTAGCGCATAAGGCTAATACATGAATAAGTAAAGAGAAATCGATACAAGGTTAAGTATTGGGAAATACCCTCTTGACCACTGATAAATACAATTGGCACATGTTAATATCACTACTTAAGTGCAATCGACTATTTTATCTTATGTATTGTTGCTAGCAAGTGACAACCTCCCTCCAATGCGTAACACTATCCTCTAGGCTTCATAAGCTATAGGGAACAAATCCTACTATCATGACACTTCTTTTTACAATGTTGCCACTAAGTGAGGCACTACCTCCTAAAGCGCATAATGACCCCCCAAAGGTTTTAGTAGCATAAGCTACCTTAAGGCTAAGAAGCCTTGTTATTTGATACAACTAAGCAATTGAAATAAATAAAGAATAGAAAGATAGGAGGAAAGCAACCAAATTTCATTCAATCAATAAGTTCTATTTGAAAGCATTGAAAATAACTCGAATACTGAAAAGAAAGAAAAAAAGGGAAGAGTCAGTGTTAGTAAAACAAATGAATATAGCCAAACTTTGCTAAGGGTAGCAATCTAAACCTACTATGGATTCAAGGTCCATATCACCTAATAAATCTTTCACTTCATGGTCTATCTCCTTAATAACATCTTACAAGACTTGAATCCTTGCCACTAGCTCTCCTCGGCTACTCATAGTGGAATGATAACTCAATAATCTTTTAGCTTTGGCAGCAATAGGGCTCTAAGCTACCAACCTTAAATTTTAAAAGATGAGCCCCTTCAACACAGCTAATCGGTTGCTGTAGCTTACCATCTGATAAAGACCTCTAAGACTTTTTGAGTAGTGATGCACCTTCTCCTAACATTTTTACCATGGTATTGGCCAACTCAATCCCCAACATAGGAGACTCACTCCAAAAATCTTAGTCCATAGCGTAAAGTCTCTCCAATGGTTCCAGTAGATGAGAAGGGATATGAAATCCATAAAAGGATATTATCTCCCCTAGGATAGCTTCTGGAGTTGCTACCATGCCTCTACGAGACAAGTTAGCAACTGGGGGTAGAGAGACATCAATAGATGCTACATATACTTCACCTCCATGAGTCCTTGAGTGTGGCAATGCATTTGCATAAGTGTTGCCATCACTTACCTCATTGACTGACAAAGTAATGTCCTGTGATTCGAGGGAATTATTTAACTCTTCAATTCCATTATTATCACCAGCATCCCTGTATAGGATTGCAGATTCACCATAATCTATTAAGTCCTCATCATCATTGTCTAAAGCTACTACTAGTGTAGCGGGATCATTTAGATGAACCCTAGAGCTCAAGTTAACAGCATCGTCCTTCTTACAAACTGCAATAGGAAAGCCCGTCTCAACTTACAAGAACAAAAAAATAAAATAAGTATACATAAATACATATAAAATAGCATGTTGTATTTAATAAAGTTACCTCCTAAATAAATGCTCGCTTGGTTTGTCTCAAATCTACTAGTAGAGGCAAGGGGTAATTGTCCTTAGACTTTAAAGAAGGGTTCACCCCTATTGTCTTACTAAGACATTTTGATTGTTTAATAGCCCCTCATGCATCTCTACTACCTTGAGACTTAGGCCTTAGGAGTTTAAAAGAGAATTCATAACGATATACAATAGGTGCATTAAGTGTATCACCTATTGACGCAAAGTCATAAGCCCAGAACGCATCTAAGCAATTCATCTAATGTGTCAACCATCTAAGGGAAGTAACCCCAAAATGACCAATAGAAGGAAAGAACAGTTGCTGCTTTCTAAGGTGAATCTTCCTAAAGCCATTTGGACCTAGTAAGTGGTAGTAAGATTCAAAACTCTTAGTTGTGGTAATCAGGTGAGACACTCTTTGATCAAAACCAAGTTGATGCACAACTCGATAGAGAGAGTATACCATAACTCTTTGCTTTAAGAAGCAATTGACTGAGTCTTTATTGTTAAGAAGTGAAGGCAAGCTCCTTGGAATACACCATAAGAGGAACTTAGCTTGAGAATCTAGGATATTTTCTTGATTTTCCACTAAGGTAACCTTACCGTCTAAGTTAAGAGGATAAAGTCCATTATTGTCTTCATATCCTGTAATTTGCTTGACATAAGGAGGGAATGTGAATTCATCCTTAATGTCAATGAGCTGTAGGAGTGATTGATAAATTGATCCCTTAACCTAAGCCCACGCCCTACAAAGAGCAAGGCCGGGTTGGTCTTGTACAATAGGAGGAGAAAAATGTCTTCGAAACCGCTTACAAAAGAAAATTTGAAGAAAAACCAGGTCTACATGTGAAATGATCACATATCGACCTTTCAAACGTATAAAAGCATGGTGATATAAGTCTAAGCATCGGTAAAGTGAACCTAAGTAGAAGGGGCTTAGAGCAAATCGCTTGCCCTAAGCAATGCGTATGGCCAAGAGGAAGAGTTATGGACTAATACCTTCCTCAGGCCCTCCGGGGAATACGAACAGAGAAAGCCAAAACACAATGAAAGTAGAAAGTAGAAAGTAGAAAGTTCATACCTGTAATAATGGGATAGAGAATGTATAGGTAGAAGATACAACTACAACACTTGAATTAAAAAAAAAAAAAAAAAGAAGTGACATGAAGATACTTACTCTTTCCTACGACTTAAGCCTAGAACCTGAAGCTTATCCTTCCTTCATTCCTTAAAAAGGTATGCGAGCCAAGAAGCAAAGCATGGCCTTTTCTTCTTAATGTAGGTAGCTTGTAAAGCACCCATTAAGGATGTCTAAAAGTTATGCTCTTTATGAGAGGTTGTTGTGGTAGTAAGGTCGGCTCATCCAAGCTACGAAGATTCAATAGTACAACTACGTCTTCTAATGTTGGAGTTATCTCCCCCTACAAAGTGATAAAAGTGTGGGTCTGAACACTCCAATGCAAGATGATTACCCACCATACTTCCATTCCACTCGTTTGCAGGAACCGCAATCGAGTAGAAGTGGCAATAGCACGGAGGACTTTAGCCATCTTCAGTAAAGTCATGTATTTCAACTTCTTTACAATGTATGCTACCCAATCATCCCATCTAAAAGGTAGCTCCTTTAGGAATGAGAATTGGGTATTAGAGAGAAGTAGCTTTCTCTTCTCGTTTTTAAAGAGCAATACTAAATCTCCTCTGATGGTATCTCTAGAATTAGTACGAGACTCGCGCTCAATAAACTAGAGACCACTATTAGTGCGAGGTGTTGTACAGGCTTCTTAGTGCTTTGCTTTGTACCAAAATGTGTCTTCAGATATAGTCTTGTCCAACCACTTATCCCAAGAACATGGGATGGGTAGTGGATATTTATCTTGATGCACTAGTAAGTCTTTCATCTTTGCTGTTTCTATGCTTTAACTTAGATTAGTCTTCACCTCTTTTCCTATGAGAGCATAAAATCAATATATTCTCTAAGTCAAGATACTATGGTATAGAGAATTGAAGTTGAGATATTAGACTAAGGGACCCATTCATTACAAGTTTTAAGTGGGTTACCAAAACTTTTCTATCAGATCTTATGCAGTCACATATAATTTAAGCTTACAACCATGTTTCAAAAAAATAAAACTAAATGAATAAATAAAAATAAAAATAAAAATAAAAGAGGAAGAGAGGTAAGCAACGTGTACTTCAGTATGAAAATAGCTTCACATAAGAGCAACCTTAGGAAACATTATAAAAAAAAAAAACAATTTAAATGAAAAGGGAATCTAATTTAGCAATGAGAAGTTATACAAATATATATATATATATATATAATATCACTTTTCAACGATTTTCGTACAAATGGTATATCATGGCAAAGAATCTATCATTTATAAAAAAAAAAAATCAACAAGTGAAATAAACATGTACAGAAGCAAGTAACTAATCAAAATCATAACTTCTCCTTAAGTTCATCCATATCATTCATGTTTTAACCGATTGTTGGTTTAATTTTCCATTCTTTGTTATCTCCTCATGACTTTACCTTAATTGTCTCTTTCACATCCATTATTTTCAAACATGAATTGGAACATTCAAATCCATTAACACGATGCTTACAAAGTAAAATTATTTCAAGCTACTCGTTTAAGTGAGCCAAACCTTCTTTTTATTTTTCAATTTTCTCTTATTTATTTTTTTCTCTATCGTTCATAGGACACTCAGATTGAATCATTTTTTATCGAAGCTCATGTAATTTGTTTTTTTTCTTAAGTAATAAAAGCTACATTCATTAAGTGATAGATATAAGAGACAGATTGGTAATTTAGTGTTAGATAATAACATCTACAGTTAATATATATATATATATATATAAAGAAGGAAAATACCTTTATGATGATTGATAATTGTTGAGTTTACCTTCATCGAGAACATGCACACTACATTCTTGTAAGAAAAATCATGAAAATTGCAAGTTATGGATTGAAACAAGTAATTAAAAGAAAGAAAAGAAAAAAAGAAGGGAAAGAAGTAGCCATGTGAAATACCTATTATTGGTAAGGATTTGTTAGAATAAACTTTTCGAGGAACTGATGTAGTTTTGTGCTTAACCTTTGTTTGGGAAGCAATATCTTCTATTACCTACAAGAAGAGGATTAAGAATCATAGGATAAAGAAAAAAAAAGGAGGAAGCTTTATAATTATCTACATACAAAGTGCAGTACTCTAGGCTTTTAACTTGTTTGATAAATTTGTGCTTGACAATGGAAGGCAAGTAATTTGAAATTTGAATGGGAATAAGACTTCACAGCTTACACTTATATTTATAGCCAACATGGTTAGAGTGGCAAGGATAAGCTTTGGAGATATAATTGAGATTTGATAAATTTAAATTGCTTTGTTGAATACTTGTTGTTGAAGATAAGATTCCGCTCCACTTCACGATAGCACTACCCTATTTACCAGTATGAATGAGACACACATAAACCCATATTTATATAATATATATATGCATATAACATGCCTAGATGAGATGTTCTAAAAGCTTTAGATTCCTATAAATGCTCCAATGATTTTATTTATTTTTATTTTTTTTGCCAACAATCATAAAATAAGGAAGAAATACCAATAAGAGCCACTATACTCATATTATTTAGCAAATCAATCTCATGGGAGCAATAAGTTAATAGTACAATACAAAGACATGTCGAAGTATCTAAAAGTATTTTCAAGTTTGAATCTAAAAGTATAACTAATCTAACTACCAATTGAAAAAAAAAAAAAAAGGATGAATTAGAGAAAGATGGATATTAAAATAGCACAAACTAAGTTTGAATGGCATATTTAAAGTTTATATCGTCTCTACAACTCATACAATTCCATAGTGAATATAAATAGCATTCAATTATAGATCTTATAATTTCATTAAATATTATAATTTATAGCTACTAACCTTTCACTTTGATCAAATGAAACTATACATATTTTGTAATTTAAAAATTAAAAACACTCAAATAAAAAAACAAATATAGTAGTATCATGAAAAGAATATATATAAAGAAAAAAGAGAAAAATAAACCCTATACCACTATTTATTTTCTACTTTTTTTTCCCCTTTTGATATGTCCTTTTTTATGTTATTATAATGGAGAGGAGAATTCGAATTTGATTTGTCTTATTCGAATTTGATTTGTCTTACTTAATAAACCAGTATTCATGCCATTAGGCTACAAAGCCATTAACTTTTCTTTTAATATGTCAAATCTCATGATTTTAGAGTTATCATATGACAGGATTCCATAGTTATCAAAAACGTGATTTTACTAATGCGATTATAATAATTTACAATTTTAAGAGGCTTATCGAGTTAATTCATATATAAAATATTTTTCTTATAAAAAATTACAGTTTTAACCAATTTCACATGTCAAATTTAATAAAAACTTATGTTTTTAACTTAGTTTACTGATTCTAAATATATAAGTTAAATGGACTAAAAATAATATATATATATATATATATATAACTAGGCTTATATAATTTCATTGAGATTAAGACATTAAATCACCTTCCTTATCATATTCTAATTTTTCCCCCTTTTTCTCTCTCCTAATCTCTTCTTTGATATTCATAGTCTTCATATGGGTTTCAATCCTAATAGAAAAATTTATAAGAAAAATCATGTATTTAAGTTTATATCGTTAACAACTCCAAATAAGTTGAAACATTTGGTTTTATTCAATTCATTGTTTTTTTTAAAGAAAAAATAATGGAAAAAAAAAATAGTTTCAACCTTACTTATCCTTATTTTATGAATGTTAGATTATATATTGAAAACATTTTTTTTTATGGGAAAAGAACCTAGTTTCTTTATTTTTCTATTTCTATCATGTATTACAAGTTTTTTATAATTATTATAAACATATTTATAATTTTTTAAAAGCTATTTTACATAAGTTATAGAAACATACATTTCTACTTTTCAAGTTTTACAAACTCTCTAATGATTCTATGTAGAATCGTGAGTTTGACAACCTTGCAAGATTCTAAATAAGACCAATATCCTTTACCTTTTTTTTTTTTCTTTTTTATACTTTAGGTCTCAAAATGGCAACAACATAATCAATTTAGTGACAAAGAAGTAATGAATTAAGCTTCACATAATTTAACATGAACTTTATCCAAAGTGCATCTTGACAATCTTCTTGGCTATTGATTCTTATAAAAAAGATTAAACCAAATATGTTTAATGTAATGGTATTTTTAGTATGTAGTAGACTTTAATAATAATGAGACATGCAATGTGTTAGTAACTCTAAATAGCAAATCAAGACTATAAAAAAAACATAAAGACATAGATAACATTTCATTGTGATAAAATTGTGACACCATAAAACAATTACACAACTTAATGAAAACAAATTTTTTGTGTTTAATGCTCTTTGATCTCTTGAAAATTCTATCAAATGTATAAAAGGAATCACATACTAATTAAACCAATAGCTAAATTCACAACCTAAAATTCTATATGATATTGCACATTTGCTCTTATAATAGCATATATATACATGCATATATGTTTTAACACATCAATAAATATCCTGATTATAAATTCAAATTTATAGGTCCCAAAAGTAACAAAGAAGAGAGTAAATTTGTTACTTAACAAAATTCAAACTCTTTACAAAGCTTAAATGAAAACGTCCTTTTTTATTACTATGCTAAAACAATATAAAAATAGCAAATAAAACACAAAATCAAGGAAGCTAAAGATGAGAAGATTAAACTCAAGAATTATAGTGCTTCAACTGTATTCCTACTGTACTCTTCCAACGCTACTACTAGAGACTTGGTATTCTATATCGGTGTCGTTTTACTAGTTACTTTTCATTAACTTTATCAAGAAAGAAACAAATACATGTCTTCTACCCTATCTCACTAGTCTAGCCTTACCTATGTACAGATCTACAAATTTTAAATTTCTCTTATAACACAAATCTATCTCTTGAAAACTAAGATTTACAATGACAATGAGGATAGAATATAATCATTCTAGAAATGCAAGCACAAGAAAATAACATAATATTAAAATAGATTGTCTTTGATTTAACTTTTGAATGTGTCTCTAGATTCTCTTGAGAATGAAGTTTTCAATAAACAATTGCATATCAATATGTCTCAATAATTTGAACCGCTTTGCTTTTGTATCCTTCAAGTGCAATGTCTTTTTATTAAAATCTTAGATGATGCTTGAACAAATCTCAAAAAAATTTAAAGTTATCTTAAACTAGCCATTGGAAGTTAAGATTGTCATGACCCAAAATGGGACCTAGTAGGATTGCCTAAAATTTCCATATTACGTGTACACTTATAACATAAAAATCATCTTGCAAGTCAACCATTGCAAGACTCTAAATGATTAGTCACTAAAGTTTTTTTTTTTAATTTAATTAACTTACTATAACATATGAGTGACTATGAATATCTGATATTCTACAATTCACTAAAACCACAGAGAATCAGTATCTCTTACTAAATATTAAGATAAGGTAGTAAAGTTCTAAAACTTAAACTCACATAAGTTATAACATATAATTCAAACAAAATATACATTTTTTCCTCAGATTCTAACTTCTATGTATCTTGATGCTGGTACTCAATACTTAGCTCTCAACATATGCCAGATTATCTATCAACCTGCAAAAGAAAACTATTGGAAAGTAACCTACAAGAGCTTAGTGAGTTATCGCTCATACTATACTAATAAATAGGTTATCAAACAATTTATTAACAAACATATGAATGCATAAACAAGTAGTATGCCAAACAATATATATGCAATTGACCAGTGCTACATACAACATTGGATTTAACACTTTCGAAGTAAGGGTTGAAGATACATCGGTACCAATCATAATCGGGCGCTAACACTTAAGGTTTTTAACCATAAATTTAAATTATGTATTTCAACAAATACATTTTCCTTTCAAAGAAATTCAATAATATATAAAATCCTATGTTTAGCGGTGAAGTAGCCCCTACAGTCCACCTTCACACCTTACAATGATGATCTTTAGATGCAACCCCCAATCACCTATAGTTAGCATCTTTGATGCTAAGTAAACCCATAAACTAAGGGTAAGATCTTCTTGTAGCAGTGCTTCTACATTGTACTAATCAAATCATGTGGAAATCCATCCTTCGAAGGCCCTTCATTACCAATCATGTGAGATAACGACCGAAACATTATATGTAATGTTCGTGCTTATGCATGATACATTCAATTTTAGTTAAGTTGAATATGATTAAGTCAAATTTATGAGGTAATCAAATATTAACAATAAATCATTCAAATTATGTAACAATCAATCATATAACTAAATATTCAATTATCACATTTAATAATATTTTACACATAAATTGATCAATATCAGACACATGCATAACCTAAACTCTTATACATCAAGTTATTAATATTTAATTTATATATACTAACTATAACCACAAAACAAATATAGAGTCATTAGAAGTACTTACTTAGTCATTAAGTCTATCAATGGTCGTAATATTCCATTGGATAAGTTAATATCCATATCAAGATCACCTGACATTTAGGGAATACAAAAAGTGGTAAGTATAAGAATTAAAAACTAAACTAATATCATAATTCATACTATTTACTTAACTCAGTTATTGATTTGCGTGAAATTATCAATTAGAGCTTTTTTATCGAATTACGTATAACTTTTTTGATTTAGCTCGAATCTTTATGAATTTATATTTCATTTCGATTATTTTCAAGCGTACTTTCTCGTAATGAGATTCGTTTTGGACATTGTAACTCACAGTTTTGATTGTGATATAAAAATATCACAGAATTCATTATTTTAACTTAAAATGTTATAAAATATCAATTTAAGCTTTTTTTAGTATTTTTACAATTTAATAATTATTTATATCATATAATTGATAATTTTCTTATTATAAGCTTATTTTACTATAATTATCTATTTTTACTTATTTTTGAGATTTTAGAATTATCAAATTAAATTTTTCTAATTAATTAATTATCTATTATTATTATTAATTACGAAAAATTACTTAATTTATACATATAATGACATGGCAACACATGAGAGTACCACGTGTCACGCTTATACATTTTTCCTAATTTTCATTATTTTCCTATTTTACGATATAAATATATATGTATAAATACTTACTATTGTAATTTATTACATTTTCTAATTTACTTAATTATTATTCTTTTTCCAAATTTACGATATTCTTATAGATATATATATATATATTAACTTAATAATATAGTATATTATATATACACTATTTAATTATACTCGTTCTTTTACGTATACGCCACTATTCATATACATACATTTATACATATATTGTACTTTATATAATAAATTATTTTAACCTTAGTTATACATTATGTACAAGTATAAATATACGTATTTATACTTTATATACATATGTACAAAAATACAAAACATAATTAATAATATACATATATACATACATATCCAACACATCTAGCCCACTATATGTACAAATATATACAAGTATAAATATACATACATACACCTACTATTATACACGTATACATATATATGTATTATATAATATAAATTACTACGTATATATATACATATACCACATTACGTCTACATATATACATATACATAAGGAAAATACTAATAACAGGCCTATGTACCTAAATACAAGAATATATAATCCATGTATATATATCATATATGTATACTTACACTTATATATCATATAATAAAAATAAATACTATGTACATATACACCCATATCTATTCACACATACCTACATATATATATATATATATATATATATCAATACCTAAATAGAGAAAATACCAAATGCATACCATATGTATTATTATTTATGCATACATACATATACTATCTATTATACATAAATAAAATAAAATAGAATAAAATATGTATGCATATATTATATTTATTCATGCCTACTTATATGCACATATCAATAAATAAATAAATGAAATAGTTCATATACATATATATATATTTACGTATACATACATAATAAAATAAAATAAAATATACCCAATATACACATATATACTATAGAGTATGTATATATATGTATAAAATTAAATAAATACTTACCTAATTATTTTAGTAATTTACTTGATTTAATTCCTCATAAATTCTTCTTCTTCTCCTTCTTCTTCTTCTTAATTATTTGCTTGGCTTTTCCCCTGTTTTCTTTGCTTTGGTTTTCCTTTTTCTTGCTCTTTTGTTTTTGGTTTTGTTTGCTTCCCAACATTAGGACGTATAGAAGACAATAGAAATAGGACTAAATACAATTTATAAAGCAAGAAATATATCCATTAGATTGTTACATTAACTATGATAGGATAAGTAAATCATTACTTTTGGTTTCTTGCTTTTAAATGCAACACTTGGAGGAAACAAACAAATCACATGGGCTATAATGTTCTAGCAAGGAGTTCACGTAGAGAAAAAAAAAGAAGAAGAAGAAGAAGGAAAGATAAAAGAAAAAGAAAGGAAAAGGGAAGAAAAATAAAAATAAAATAAATATATGTAATTTTTCCAAATATAAAAATAATAAGAATAACATTTATAAATTAATTAAGGAATTTTATGAAGATTCATTAATTTAATTGGTACCCGTTACGATTATAATATTTATGAGTTATCTTAACGTTTTCGTTAGGGGTTATACACGATTTTGCGATTTAGTTAATAATTGTAATTGATTACGATTATATACTATTAAGTGATATTTGTTCATTTTATAAGCTTAAAGTTATAATTTTAAGGTTTTAACCAAGTTCGGGTTCAATTTTAAGTATTTATACGTACATTGGATTTAAAGTTTTTATATACGATTTAGGTTTTAATCGATTTTCTAGAGTTTTTATTACTTATAATATATTTAAATTTATAATTTAATAAAATTTTTATCTTACTCGACTTTATTAACTCCTAAAGTTATTTACAGTATTCGAACTTAATCATACCCTCAAATGACTAAATTTATGAGATTTACAGAGATCCCTTGAATTGTGGAAGCTAAATCACTCTTATTGATTAATTCCTCTTAAATGTTGTACTGCAATTGACAAAAAAATAAATCTATCATGAATTTTTGCTCTTGTAATCTTCAAGGACCCAATTGAAAATTTGAATTCCATCTTACTAGAAAATATCTCCTAAAAAGTAGGAAGAAATCTTGACGTTGAACAATACTTCAAAATTAAACTTCAAGCTTCTAATATTTTCTTGTTGAATCGTTGCACATACATGCTATAGCAAATATGATATTTTTGAATATCTATCCTTCGAAAATATTACTTTGTTAGATAAATTTGAATTTGAAAAAACAAAAAAGAATTTGCAGCAATATGAATAAAATTCATCCTCATCTTGAATTTTCTTCACATGTATATCCTTGATATGAGCTTGTGACAAACTCCAATTTGAATTCCATGAAATCTTTCACTTATCTTGACAACAATCCATTGAATATCTCGTGAAAAATCTAACAAATATCTGATAGAACTAATGTGTTAAAAATATGTTTGTCACCATGAATGTTTCATCCAAATAAACTTTATCTTAAAATAATCCAATTAATCCTCGTGAATTTAATGTCCAACTTACTAAAATTTGTTAAATACATTACCTAAATATATCTAACAAGTGGAGCTAGACTTTCAAATAATTAAAAGTCCAATAATCCTTATAGATTATATCGTTCTATAAATTTCTGATACTATCTAGTGTCTCTAAATTAGTCTTAGAATTTGCTTCTAATTCTCAAATTTATACTTCAAAGAAAATCTTATCTTTTGCTTAATGACATGTGCACTTAGCACACTGATTAAACATCTTAACTTTTTTTGTTATTATCAAAATAATAACGAGAGAACTCACTAGAATCTAATAGTGGATATATGTGGTATCAAAGTTGGAGTCAAACTATTAAATAATTCAATCGTATTTCCCAAATTGCAGACTGAGCTGATGAAAATTGAGAGAAAGAGAGAGATGGTGAAAAACCTATACCAGAATATTCAAAGTCGGATCCTTGAATAGCTTCCTCGTGCTAGTGGAGATTAATTCATCTGATATGGGGATAGTACACTCTCTCCCATTGAATGCTAGGTGGCATGAGAAACCTAATCTGCGATAACACTTGAAGTTTTTGGAGGGAGAGAGAGAGATGATGTCAATAGAAAGAAAAACAAATAGCCTAGTGAGAGAGAAAAATTGAGAGATTCGGTTTCAGAAGGAAAGAGATGAACGATTTAGGATTTGTAAAAGATTTGAAGTTGCTATTTCTTACCTTGATTAAAATAAAAAACAAAGAGTATGACTTCTTATAATGAAGGTTCATCTTCCTTGCAAGCTATTATATAGCTTTCTTGGGTTATGGTGGGTGAAACCCATACTTAAGGTTGAGGGAGATTGGTCTATTCTGGTGAGAAAGAGATGCAGAGGGAGGGTTTAGGTTTCCCAGAACAAAATAAGACCAAAATTTTGTAAAAAAGAAGTATGGGTTTTCTATGGAAAAAAAGAGCAGGGGGTTTTGGCTCTAATATTTTAAATGAAACTTTTTCATATTTGCCATATGAGTCCAACTATTGTATAATTTTTCTTTGAAAAAAATTATTTATCGTTATCGTATCTGGCAATCGCCTTCTTACATGTTACTCGCCCTTATACTTCTTTTGGCACGATTTTGAAGGTCTACCTCTATACTTCGTCTTTTTAGATTAAATTTGTTATAACATATATGTATATAGTATATAAAGTCCTTTTGTCAACTAAGATTTCGATTAATGCAAATTTGCTGTAATAGGTTTGAGAATAGCCTTTATGATTGACATCTTACTTGACAACTAGCTATATATTGATTAAAGAACATTTAAATTTATAACACGTGCAATCAGACCACGAATTTGGAGTCTATGATTTTATCTCAACATCTTGAAAGGTCTTTGGTTAATAGGATATAGATAGGAAGCAACCTACTGATCATAATACTAAAAGAAATGAGGAAAAAAAAAAATGGATCCACATTCATCCACTTTTTGATGGTCATATAAATAATTACGTTATATAAATATTACAAGAACCACATATACTTGTGTGCTTTTTATGATATAGCAAATTAGATGGACCGCCTATGGAATTTGTTAGCCATTGTTAATGGTTACTTTCATTCAGCGTGATTAAGATTGAACATAACTTGTAAACACGAGCAAACTTACGTTTAAAAGGCTATCTAAGATGGTTTTGATGTAATCACTCCAATTCTTAAATTAGAATGGACTTAGCAAAGTGTCAGGAGAGTAATATGAGAAAGAGTGTAAGATTGTAGATCCTTTTACCTGTAATATTACTTGGTATTTGTAAAAGTGGCTGGTGAGATATTTGTAAAAGATGAATGTATCTTCAAGATACACTTGACCATATCTTTGAGATGTATTCTATATATTATGGAGAGTATCTTAAGCTAATCATTTGCCAGGTGTAAACTTTCTTTATTCAGCCAAGTTGTTCTAACCTTATCTTCTCTCCAACCTATAAATTGAGCTTGCACACTATGGGTTTGAGGGCTTAGTTTCTAAAGGACCACAAGTTGACAGGAGCTCAATAGACTTCTTTTGACCAAGTCGATAGAGTTGTTGAAAGCTCGGTTTGGGCTTTGAGAAGATCGTCAATTTTAATGCTAATAGCATAATATGGGCTTGAATGAGGCCAATCAAACTCTTAAGAGCTTAGTTAGAGCTATAAATAAGTCAATCGTGGCCTTCTAGGCTAGAGGTCAGCATAAGCTTGGAAACCAATGTCTGAAATAACCTATTAATAGCCATAAAAAGAAAATTGTTAATAGAATAAGAATATGATTTTTATTTTTATAAGTGGTTTAGTTTTCTCAATTTTCATTATTGCTAACTAGTATTGCTAAGAGGTAGCCACTATGATCGTGTGTATTAATTATTGCTTACCTCTACAAACCACTAGATCTACAACCTCTCTTAAGATTGTTGTTGTAAATTTGATTGCAACAAATATTTAAAAAAATAGAATTGTTTTTCAAATTGCAAAGTCAAATCCAAATTGGTTCGTAATTATATTTTATACACTAAAACAGATGATTTCTCACTAATAATACTAATATGATGTTCAAATTTTACATATTAAGTATCTTAACTTTTATAAATGATCAATTATGTTATTTGAATTTACCAAAAATATGGCATCATAAAGTTTAAATGCAGTCATAACTTATATTCAATCTTGCTTTAACGAATTTCATTAAAAATTACTATTATGTATTACTTTTCTTTTCTAAATATCATATTATTGTATTTATGAACAATCAATTAATTTTAGATGGGTCAGGACATTTTTTAAAATTTAGTATGGGTTAGGTGAAAATTAAAGAGATTTAGTGACGTCTAAAAAATGTCACAGATCAAATTCTATATTTTGATATTTCAATTTTGGCCATAAACATCATTAATAATATACCTTAAGTAACATTAATAAATGTTACTATCACATATAGCAATTGGTAATATCTCCAAAATCTTCAAAAATCACTGAACATATAAATTCTTGTAGTCATCATCTATTTCATTTTATACATACATACGAAGTACGTTCATATGACCATATATATATATATTACAAAATTTTGTTTCTAAAATCTTAGAATCTACAGTCATGCATGATTTGCCAATGCGGGACTAATTCGAGGTTTGTACAGTTTATATTATGCGTTACAGACTCTAGGATCTTGTGATTTCAATATATGCAAGGCATTGTGAATTTGCCTATGTAATATCGTTAATACATATATATTTTATACTAATTAAAATTCAACTGTGATGGCTTAACTTATAAACCATTATTTTAGATCAACACTTGGTCAAATAGTGACTTTTTTTTCTCAAAATTTCCATTAAGTGAACATCATGGCTTTATTTGGTGCATTTTCTTATCATTTTGAGTTTTTTTTTTTTTTTGGTATTCATGAAATTTATGTATGTCGTAATTTTTTTAAAAGCATTTTTAATTCAAAGTCTTAATATTATAATATTGGCCATGAATGGCTTATAATATTAACTTAAGAAAAAAAAAGTTACTAAAGAAGAATCTCATAAGTTGTGCAAAATAGCTTCGAACTTGTAAATCTTGTGGAATATATATTTTAGGATAGTTGCATTCAATGATAAAAGAGGTTCCGTTTTCAAAATTTTTAAACATTCACCCATATAGCACAGTACATTATACGAGTCCAGTCCTAGCTTTCTTACAACCACTCACCCCTTAACCAAAACCAATTAAAATTTTATCATGAATTCGTTGACTACCTTACGTAGCATATATAAGGTTTTTAGAGCACAGAAGAAATCCCAAGACGGATGTCTTCTGAAAGAGACGAGTATATTAGCCGTCCTTTTATTTTTACGCCAAAACTTAACGAAATTCTATATGTTCTGGAAGATCCATTTAAATTTTATATCTATACCAATAATCAACCAAATCATCAATAAGCCATCTATATTAATCTTATTGCAATAAATAAATTCTTCATGATTAATGAAAAACAAACAGAGCAGTTCTTTATGTTTATAGTCCTATTAAATAGGAAATACCGAAACATGGAGGGCTAACAATATTACAATAGATAATCTAAGAATCCAATTTTCGACCAACTATCGAAGATTTGAAATGGTGATACATTCGTCGTAAATATGGAATTTATATATATATATATATATATATATATATATATATGTATTTGGTTGGGAGGGAATAAAGTAGTAATGAGTAATACGAGTGATGAGTATTATTACGTAAAGTTACCATAGTTGCTTGAAATCAATAAATTATGGTTTTAAAAAATATTCTTAGAATCAAATAAATTTTTAATATAAGATTACAAAAGTTAAAAGAAAAGTCTTAGAAAAGTTTATTTAGCAAAACGAAGTATATGAAATATTTAATTTAACAAAAGCTTAAGTTTTAATAATATTATTTATTTTTATCAGAAACGTACGAATAGAGTTCTGATAATTAATAAACCCTTAAAAATGAATTATTTAGATACTATAACTAGTGAAATGATGTGAACTAATATAGGGAATATAGAGACATGTGGTGCGTATGTATTATGTATAAATATATATATCTTCATAGAATAACTTAAAATCTTAAGTATGTAATGTAAATAAGATTAAATTAACAAGGTAATAAATAAATTAACAAAAATGATAGTAGCAACAAAGGAGATCCTTAGGATGTGGCAGTAATAGTTTAAGAATAAAGCAATATTAGTTTGTTTTTGGATACCTAGCATTTGTAGGAACTTAAGTGAATTTAATATGCAACACTTTTCTTATTAAAAGGAAACCTACCAACCCCTTTCTCCTCTTGTTATAAACCTAAGACTCTTCTTATTGTCTACTTTAGACAGTAGAGATTTAGAGAAAACTTATGGAAAGGTTAGGAGGGGTTAGAAGGAATTATGAAAAATCTTGTAAAAATTAGAGTATAATGAGTGTATATGAGTACATGAGTAGGAGTGCAACATGAAAGTGAACTACTACCATGGTCGAAGGTAGAAACACTACTCAACTCCACCCACACAACTTACTCTACTATTGGCCACCAAAAAGTTGCTTAATAATGAGTGTCACTTTCTAGTTTGATTTTCAATAAAATTCTAAATAAAGTAAACGAAGTCTAAAAGTTATGATTACTGGTTTTCCTAGATAATTTTGCATATAAAATCCAACTATTAAAACAAATTTTTAAGATTTAAAGCAAAAATATAGATTCCTTAAGAAACTTGGCTTAAAAAGAAATTTTACATTAAATTTTAAAAATAGCAAACGATGTTAATTTTTGTATACAAGTTTGTCAAAGGGTCCATTTTAATGTTATGTAAATATTTTTTTATAAATTATGAAGTTGGACTTTGGGTAATTTTGGTTTAGCATGGTAGTAATGTGTTGAAAATGCTTAAAATGAAAGATTTTGCAAGTAGTTTGATTTGCATGAGTAATATCTTAGCTGAAAATGAGTTTAGGATACTGAATTATTCTGGTGAAAAATGAAAATAAGGAAGTTGGTGCTAAAGTCGGGTGATTTGATGATTTAGGAAGTGTTAGATATAAATCAGAATGTTAATCAAGTGTAAATATAAAATAACACCATATATAGAGTTTAGATCAGGAAATTATATTAAAGGGTAGGTTGATTATGTATGCATATATGTATTTTCAAAATAATTCTTTATGTCCTTCATATGCATTTAGCCATAAAGTAAACCTAAGCGATATATTAATAGTATTATAGCAAATGGATGTTTAACAAGTATTTTTATTAAAAGCTTTTTCCTTAGAATTAGAATGGTATGATAAGGAAATGGAATATAACAATATCTGTATAGTCTTAGAGGAAGTCAAAAACTATGTCAGAAAATACATTGGAGGAATCTTTAATATAGAAGATAAGTCAAAAGCATCCTAGACTAAAGATGTATTTTAAAGAATGACACGAAAACTAATACCCTATGTGTAAGTAAGTTAGTAACCTTACTTATACTTGACATATATTAATTTGGATATTGTACGCATTTTGTTTAAGAGAATATGGCCAAGGAAAACCCTTGGGAACAAGAGTAAGATTTGGAAATTTGCTAAGTTGCCCATGAAAGTGGATTGCTTCTGTTCTAGAGTAGATTTTATCTACTCTTAACTTATTGTACATGTGACTATTCTTGTGTATATGAATGTGTCATGTTGATTGATGAGTTATAAAGTGCTTTCTAAACTCCTTTGTATACTTTATTGGATGAGTCATGTTTAGTTATTGATTGTGATGACTTAAGTTATGCTATTGCTTGCTATAATTGATGATGTAGATTTGTATGAAACTTGAACACGAAACTAGGTGCTAAGTACTAACTACTAACCTCACCTCTTAAAGCATTCACTTAGGTGAACCAGATACCAAGGTTTTAGAGATGGAAACACAAATGAAATTAAGTAAAAGCTCAGCTAATGAACTAATGAATAAGCTTGCTTATGATGTTTGATAGTTACTTGATCTTCCTTAGTATACAAATTATGCATTTCTGTTATGAGCCCTATATTTGTACGACTAGGTACGATAGTCAATTTTGAACATTTAAGAAGATAGCTTAATTAGGCTAAAAATTTATAAGAAACTTAGTAATGTTAGTTGAAGAATTCCCGTAGGCTCAAAATTTAAAAAATATAATAAAATAGTGAGAATCTACTATATTATAATATACATAACAATAACGCATGAATTAGGTTATGATAATTAATAGATGCTTAGAGATAAATTATAAAAAAAAATATAATTAATGTTGTACAAAAAATAATGCATGAAAGACATACATATATATGTATATATATATAGGTCAGGTAAAAAATATATATATAAATATACTTACCCGTAATTATTAAAATACCCGAAAATGTGTAAATTTTACTAAATAAATAAATAAAATATAAGAAAAATTATAAAAAAAATGCAAGATAATCTGGAGACATTTCATGGATGTGTAGCAAAGTTGGAGTAATTGTGGGAATTTGAGAAAAATAAACTATGAACACATAGCTATGTAGGAAAACACATTTTTATAGGTGGAAAAAATCTCAAATGACTACCAAGCCCTATTATAAAAACATAAACTCATTCTTGACCAAAACTTAGTTCATTTGGTGCACTAAAAAAAATCTAGGAAGAGAGAAGTAGAGAGAGAAAGAGGGAAAGAAAAAAATTGGGAAAATATAGAGTAATAGATGAGGGTTAAAGAGTTCCTAAAGGAAGCCACCAACTAGAAGTAAAACTAAGATGCCGCCTAAAGAAGTGGCTAGTGCCTAGCTTAGTCAACAAGCCCTACCCCTCCAACAGTGGCTGAAGCTTCAACTTTCGGTAAGTCACCGCTTAGCCTCGTTTTTAACTAAATTTTTGAAAAAGTACTAAACGATCTCCAAAAATTTTGAAACTTAGTTTTCCTTAGTATTTTTGCATGAGGAATTCAAATTTAAGATCATATTTTCGAAATTTTGAGTACTAATGTAAGGTCCTTAAGAAAAACATCCTGCATAATGATTTTAGATTGCATTTTTGAAAAATCATCCCATGTTGTTTTGACTTGAAATTTTATTTGTATACTCTTAAAAGGTTATACTTTGATGCTATATGGTTGAATTTTCAAAATTTAGTGGTTAGATTTTGGGAAAAAATGGTTTTTCACCAAAACAGTGTACTGGAGGTAAGATTTTTTTTTTCCTAAAAGAGCTATGTTAGATTTTTATAAAATCATGTTTCAAACTAAATTGGTCAACATGCAGCAATTAAAAGTGAGTAAATTGAAGTTCTAAGATGTTGATTTTCTCTCTTAAGTGGGTATTTCATAGCTTAGGAGCTACATTATAAAAGTTCTGGTGGATTTGTACAAAGTAGAAGGTGTAAGGGGAAAGTATACAAATGATTGCAGTACTAGATTATTGCTTGCTACATTTGTAGGTTTATTAAGATTCTAGAAGTTAGGGTACATTGAATTATATGTGAAGTAGTAAAATGTAGAAGTAGCGATAGGGTCAGAAACTCTATTAGAAATAAATTTAGAAGGTAATTCAGTGTTGAACATTTTGAATACACTAAAATTGGATTTAGGTTAGAAAATGGTTTATATTTAGACTCTACATCCTTATCGTATTTAGAACATAAATCAGAAATCTCTTGGATAAAAACCTATATCAGATTGCTGGGTTAGAATCTAAGTTAAAAACTTAATCAAAAAGTAGTTCATGGAAGAAGCTAATGTAGGAGAGATGCGAAGTTTGAAGATGGGTAAAACTATATATTGTGTCAATTGGAGCCAGAGAGCAATTCAAAAAGTCTCCTACTTATAACCTTTAAGAATTTACTGAAGTTAGACCTTAGGTGAGAAACTTGCTAGATAATAACCTATGCTAAAATAGCAGGTCAAAAACCTTAGTTAGAACTTACACTATTTAACTAATATCTAATAAAAACCTTGAAAAATTCGCCTAACTCAATTGAAGAAGATACTCAAATGTTAAAATGAACTCATATGTTATATATTTGATAGAAACTAAAGAGGTTACATTAAATTTTAAGGATAATGGAGAAAGCCGAGAGTGACAAATGAGGAGAATAAGCATCAATATCTAAGTAAGTAGAATTAATACTTTAAAGTAGATTAATACTTTACAATATTTTAGAGTACTTTAAAGTACTTGGAGGATTGAGTATGTTCTTAGCTTATGACTGTATTGTAGTTATTTGTATGTCTACTACGTATGTACTTTAATATGCTTTGTTACTGTGAGAGCTAAGTTCCATGTTGTGATTCTTTTATATACTTTACTTTGTTTAGATTGTCTGTATTAGTTGATCATCCTAAAAAAATTGAATTAATTCAAACTCGACTTAACTTCTAACCTAACATGTATTGCAACCCATTAAGGTAATGACTAGGATTCCCAAGTCAAACGTGAATCCTTTTGGTAAGGATAGCTAAAATGATCATTTCCCCACTCTTAGTTAAATTAAGTGATAAGAGAAGGGGTTACAGCAAGATTATGGGCCATGGTTAAAAGGTAGTCTTGAGCAAAGAGTGTTCTCCATTGTATAAGTTTCGTTTTCGATATATAAAGTGACCAAGAATAGATAATGCCGATCGCTGGATGGGTTTAAGTTAAGCGAAAGCTTGAAAAGGGTTATAGAGAATGTGCGAAAGAATAAAAAGTAAGCAAAACCTACAAATAACTTCAAAGGATATGATGTATTAATAGAACTTCTGAGGACTCACAACACAACTCAATATGATGCACAAATTGGTCTAGTGAGGTTACTCGCCACCTAGCAAGTGAAATGAAAGTAAACAATTAGTGTTTACGAGAGGAAGAATATCCAGTGTATTAATGGTAATATGATGATTCCAGCTACAGCTACAACTACAAGGGTATTTATACTCAATAAGTTAAGGCAACTTGCCTAAAATAGGAAAAGACAAAAAGAGTATTTCCTAAAGAAGAAATGTACAAAGAATACAAAGGATAAAAATAAATATTAAAAAAAAACAATAATTAGTGTAATAGATTCTATACATGATCCTATACATGTGGTGGAGATGTATTAGTGATGTCATTAGAGGATTTAGACAAAAGAGTACAATTAGATTGCTTGTCCAAGTACGAGTGATTAAGGATTAGTCCGAGGTCTCTCTTTCAACCTCTCAATAAGGGTGATGTCAAGCAAGTGGTCAACTCGGACATGAGTGAGTAAGCGCATGAGGTTTAGTAGATGTTTCGGCATTCATCAATTTAGCACACAATCCCTAAGAGATGGTAGTCACTCGGCTTAGCATGCAGAGTGGCTCAAAAAAGAGATACTCAACTTTGATAAAGTTTGCTAGAGTAGGAAGATTCACCTTGCCAACTCCTCTAGTCCTTAGGTTCAATTGTTGGTCGAAGGCCTAATAGCTTAATTCCTATCATTCTCTCTAGGTTGATTTGGATTTGGGATCAAATCCGAATGGTCTTCGATTAGTTCTCCATTAAGGTGATATGGATTAAGGTCAGTAATGTTGAAGGTGCTAGAAACTCTATAATCTTTAAGTAGCTCCAACTTATAGCTATTATCATTGATCATTTAGAGGATTCTAAAAGGTCCTTTAGCTCTTGCAGATAGCTTGTTCCTCTTCTTGCTTAGAAACCTTTCCTTGTTGAGGTGTAGCCACATCATGTCTCCTAGTTGGAATTGTTTAGCCATCCTACCCTCAACCTTCTCTTTCATTCTTCTAGTAGCTTAGTTGATCTACCAAGTGACTTTGTTGTAGATGTATTGAAGGGGTTGTGCTTGGGCTCTCCTATTAGGGTCTTCCTACTTAGATTCAAGTATAAGGGTGTGATCGAAGGATAACTTAGGATTAAAACTATAGATAACCTCAAAGGGGGTCTGCTTGGTAGTATCATGTATTGTTCAGTTGCAAGTGAATTCAACCACTGGTAAGTAGATGTCCTAATCAGCCAAGTTCTTGCCTACTGTAGCTTAAAGCAACGATCCCAAAGTATGATTGATTACCTTTGTTTGGCCACTTGTTTAGAGATGATAGGAAGTACTAAATAGTAGTTTGGTCCCCATCTATCGCTACAAAGTTCTCTAGAAACGGCTCAAGAACTTCAAGTCTCTATTTGATACTACACTTCTTAGCACGATGTGTAGTCCAACAATTTCCTACAAGAAAAGAGAAACCATAGTTGAAGCATTGTTAGTTTTAGAGTAGGGCACAAAGTGTGCCATCTTATTGAACCTATCAATGACAATCATTATAGAATCTTTGCCTCGGGTAGTTCATGGTAATTCAAAAATAAAGTCCAAGCTCAACTCAATCCATGGTGTTGTCAGAATAGACAAAGGCATTGCTTTCCCTTGCTTGACTCGATATTTAACTCTCTTGCATACAACATAGCTTTCTATAACTTAGTATATATTACGCCTCATTCTCAACTAGAAGAAATGACCATTCAATAATTCATAGGTACTTCTCTCCCCAAAATAGCCGAAGAGTCCTCCATTATGGGCTTCTTTGATTAGTAATTTCCTTAGTAAATTGGTCGATACACACAATTTCCCTCTTCGAAACAAGCATCCATCGTCCATATGATACTTGTCCATAGTCCTTCCATAGACACAATGTGCAAGTGTGGGTCAAAAGTGTGGATCCCCAACATATTTTTCCTTAATGCTTGTATACCTAAACAATCTTATCTATAGTTCAGTAAGGAGTGCATATCTTCTTGAAAAGAGCATTTGCAACTATGTTGCTATTTCCTTGTTTATATTTTATTATAAAATTAAATCTTTCGAGGAATTCGTCCCATCTCTCTTGCTGCTTCAACAACTTTGTTTGACTTAGGAGGTACTTCAAGGACTCATGGTCAGTATAGATGACAAATTCACTCGGTAATAAATAATGCTACCATACTTACAGTGCTCGGATCAGTGCCAATAGTTCTTTGTCATACATAGAGTAGTTTAGCTAAGGTCCCTTGAGCTTCTCATTGTAGTAAGCAATTAGTTGGCCTTCTTACATTAAGACAGTGCCTATACCAATACCTAACACATCGCATTCCAATTCAAATATTTTCTCAAAGTCAAGTAGAACTAATATAAGCGTAGAGGTCAATCTTTCCTTCACCTTGGCAAAGCTTCTTTCTTCCTTTTCTCCCCATTGAAAGTCGATGTTCTTCTTTGTTAGCTTAGTAAGTGGTGTAGCGAAGGTGTTGAAATTCCTGATGAGTCTTTTGTAGGAGGAAACCTGTCTATGGAAACTTCTTACCTTAATACAAGTAATAGGAGTCAACAGTTGACGATTGCTCGAATCTTTTTGTTGTCCACTCGTAAGCCTCTTCTACTTACTATATAGCCTAAGAATATCACTTCTTGGTGAAAGTAACACTTTTTAAGGTTGTTGAATAATCTATCGGTATGAAGGACATTCAATATGGCTCAGAGATGTTCACAATGACTCTGCATGTTAGTACTGTACACTAGAATGTCGTCAAAGTACACCACAATACACTTCTCCGTTAGATGTCTCACCATATGATTCATTAGCATTATGAAAGTTTTTGGGGCATTCAATAAGCCAAATGGCATTACCATCCACTCATAGAGTCCATGCTAAGTTTTGAACGTAGTCTTCTACGCATCTATCGGCCTTATGTGAATTTGATGGTAGCCAGACTTCAGATTAATCTTGTTGAAAATCTTAACTCTACTTAATTCATCCAACATGTCTTCTAATCGCGGGACAAGATACCTATATTTGATCATGATCTTGTTCATAACTCGGTTATCAACACACATTTGCCAAGTTCCGTCCATTTTTTACACTAAAAGTACTTAAACAACACGAGGGTTGAGACTTTCCCTAACATAACCACTCTCCAATAGTTCATTGACTTATTGTTGAAACTTAAAAGCTTGTTCGTGACTCATTCAACAAGCTGGCTTATTCGGCAGGGCAGCGTCGAGTATTAAGTCAATGCAGTGTTTTATACCTTGGATTGGAGACAACCTCTTAGGTAACTGTTTTAGGAATAGATCGGCATTATCATTTAGCAACTCGCTTATCTTTAGGGGTAGTTCAACCCACTCCTTTAATTCTAATAGATGCTTAACCAACATGAGGGTTAGCTTATTGGTATTGATGGCCTCTCAGAGCTTAGCTCTACTTATCATCAGATTCTTTTTTGATCAGTGAGTAAGTTTTGCTTGCAATTTGTTAACTTCACTCTGTAGCATCAAGTTCAGTGTAATCTTTTGGCCATCCTTCTCATACATATACGTATTCCCATATTAATCATAGATAACTCTTCTATTAAATAGCTACGGTCTACTAAGTAATATATGGGAAGCATACATGGGCAGCACATTGCAGAGAATCTTATTAAAGTAATTTTCGATAGTGATCAGCAATAGTAATTGTCGAATGCCATGTAGTGCTCCCTTCTCACTTAGCCAATGTAACTTGTGTAGCTTTGGGTGTACGATAGTTAGCAACTTCAACCTTATAACAAAATCAGTTGATGCCATATTGGCGTAACTTTCACTATCTACAATTAGCATGCTCATCTAATTATTCACCCTACAAGTGGTATGAAATAAGTTCTCTCTCTACTCTTCCTTATATGAGGGTTCTACGTTCATTGCACGTCGCACAACTATGATCAACTGATCTATGTCCTCGAAAAACACGTCCTCGGCAAACACATCTTCCCCAATCAGTTCATTCTCCTAAGAGACTTCTTTCTTGGTAGTGTTCTCCTCCTCAAATGCCTCATCAATGCTCTCCACTTTCAACTTCAGGATGTCTCCTTTGATGACCATAGTTCTTCAATTCGAGCACTAAGCAACCATATGTCCAAACACTTAGCACTTAAAGCACTTGATCTAACTCGTCTTCTTATCAAATCCTTATCCTTTCTCATAAGTTCAGGTCAGCACGTTACTGTCAGGTAAGCCCGTTTGTTTGGTTTGGACATCCACCTTTTTGAATTAGCTCAGTACTTAACTGTGCTTGGTGACTTCCTTGTCTTGGTCAGCTAGTCGGCAATCTAGTTAGTACTCAGCTTCTATTTTGCTGCTCCACTCGTTGAGCTATTCAAATGGCTTCATCTATTATGGTGAATCGTTGAAGTTCTATAATGTATCGAATGTTACCTCTGAACTTAGTAAGAAACCTAGAGATTGTTCATGCTAGTGGTTCCTCTATTTTACATCGGATCATGAGCATTTGGAATTCCTAGACATACTTGTTAATAGTTTGGCCTCCTTGTCTTAGCTCCTAAAGTCGAGTAAAAGTATCCTATAGATAAGTATCCAGGACAAATCTATTTCTATGTATTCTCTTTATCTCTAGCTAAGTATTAATCTCTCTATATCCTCCTCATCTGCTTATAGCTTAGAAATTCTTTCACCAAATGGCAGCATATTTAGAGAACTCAACAATAGCAGTTCTCTCTTTCTTGTAATCCTCATATTGGTAATAGTCAAACATATGCTCCACCTTCTCTTCCCATTCTAAGTATTCATCAACACTTCTAAACCCATTAAAGCTTGGAATTCGAAGCTTCATATAGTCAAAGGATCTGGGTACTCAAACTTACTCTTCTTCCTCATAATACTCTTCCTCATCCTCTTCTCTTAGATCTCTCAAGTCAATCCTTTTCCTTACTCATTTACCTATTCCTTTACCTTGAACTTGTCGAGCTGGGTTTTGACCTCTCGTAAGTGGGGTAATTTATGGGGTTTTAGGCACAACTTCAACAGGTCGATAAGCCAATGCATGTACAACTTAAGTTAAATCAACTGGGAGATTAGTTATCTTATCAAGTCTTTTGTCAATGCTCTTAGGGCACCCTAAGACTGTAGGCCATGGTAGACAACTCCATTGTTGTCATCTCAAACACTAAGTTAACACTTGGTTCCATCATTTTCTTTAATAGATTTTAGTTTTCAAACTCTTCAATTAGGTGTTACAGTAAACACTTCCGCAAACTAGAAATTTAATATCTAGTAAATACAGCAGTTAAACGAACATAGTAACTTACTCTATTGAGCATATGCGAAACAAAGTATAGACATAACTTCGAAACAATCTACTATTACCTAAGCAAAACCTTCGCTCTAATATCAAGATAATGGATACCGTGACCAAGAATAGATAAGGCTGGTTGTTGAATGGGTTTAAGCTTACCGAAAGCTTGAAAAGGGTTATGGAGAATGCACGAAAGAATGAAAAAGTAAAAGAAATGTAAGCAAAACCTATGAATAACTCCAAAAGGTATGACGCACCAATGAAACTTTCAATGACTCATGGTTTAACTCGACATGACGCACAAGTTGGTCTAATAAGGCTACTTGCCACCTAGCCTTGCTTAAGGATTAGGATAAAAGTAAAATGAAAGTAAATAATCAGTGTTTATGATAGGAAGAATATTCAGTGTATTAATGGTAATATAATGTTTCTAGCTACAAGTATAAGGGTATTTATACTAGATAAGTTATGACAACTTGGCTAAAAGGGGAAAAGACAAAAGGGGTATTTTTTATAGAAGGAATGTATAAAGAATACAAAGGATAAAAAAGAATATAGAAGAAAAACAATAATTAGTGCAATAGATTCTATACATGGTCTTATACACGTAGTGGAGATGTATTGGTGATGCCGTTAGAGAATGCAAACAAAAGAGTATGATTAGATTGCTTGATCGAGTAAAGGTAACTGAGGATTAGTTTGAGGTCTCTCTCTCAGCCTCTTGGCAAGGGTGATGTCAAGTAAGTGGTCAACTCAGACATGAGTGAGTAAGTGCGTGAGGTTTGTTAGATGTTTCGGCATTCATTAATTCAGTATACAATGTCTAAGAGATGGCAGCCACTTGGCTTAGCATGCAGAGTGGCTTAACAAAGAGATACTTAACTTTAGCGGGAGTTGGCTGGAGTAGGAAACTTTACCTTGCCAGCCCCTCTAGTCTTCGAGTTTGGCTATTGGTCAAAGGCCTAGTAACCTGATTCCTATCATTCCCTCTAGGTTGATTTAGATTTGGGATTAAATCCAAATGGATTTCGATCAGTTCTCCATCAGGGTAATATAGACTGAGGTTGGTAATATTGAAGGTATCAGAAACTCCATAATCTTTGGGCAGCTTCAACTTGTAAGCATTGCCATTAATCTTTTAGAGGATTCTAAAAGGTTCTTTAGTTGTTTTATAGGTTTAGGGTAGACTTACAAGTATGTTACCTAAATCTAAAAGTTAGAAAGCGGACTTGAGAAGCAAGGATCAGGAAGAATTAGCTAGACTTTTATTCTGAATGTTGATTTTGCTAACTTTTAAGAAAAACTACTAAGGTCTCCTTTAATGGCCCTCTAGTTTTCCATCATTAATGTGTATATTATGTATTGTAAACCTATAGACCTTTATAATCCTCTTCTTGGATTTGTTATTTTCCCATGTGAATACAATTTTAAAAATACTTGTAAATCTAGGAATATTTACCAAGTTTTACAAACCAAACCTAAATCTTTTAGAAATATTTCTTCACAAATTTGTTTCTAACCTTCATTTTCTAAAGATTACCCCATAAGTTTATAACAAGTAGATACAAAATTGGATGCTTTAAAATAGTAGAGTTAAGTTTGTCTAATGTAAACTAGGTCTATGATAAGAGCTGTAAGTTCAGCTTCCATTTTAGAGTAGTTCACATAGCGATACTATTACAACTTTACCTCTTTGGGGCATGACACATAGCATGGTACAAAAAGGACTTACTAGTCAACTTTTCTTAAATTAAGGTTTTACTTAGGTTTTATCTTAAAAATCAGGTTTTAGTTAAGTAAACAGTTTAGTTTCTAGGAACTTGTTTTTGTAATACAAATATCTTGGTTTATAAACTGGTTTTTAAGCATATAGAATTGTATAGCTTAAGTTAAGTAGAGTTTGCTAATCTCTCTTCTAGGTTTCTAAATTAGGTAATTTAGATCCTTAATGTCGATTACTCGAATGTTTAGGACTAGGAAATTGGTACCGATGTATATCATGTACATTAGCATGGTGTATGTTACATTTGCTCTACCTAGTGATGCTAATGTGTATTGTGATTAAGTTGATAGTTATCTTTATGATTGTGCTAAGATGCTGCTTATATTGTTATTTGTCTATCTACTCTTACTTAACTTACAGAAGGCTGAGGAGATAAGTTTTCCTATACTTAAGTTTTGAAAGAAGTTAGTTAGGATTTCACATTGTAGGAGTAAGAAGACTATGAAACTCTTAAGAGGCATTATTTTCCTTAAGGGGCAAGTAGTCAGAAACTTGGTTTCAAGCATTAAGAAGGAACTTAACAAGAAGATTGCCAAGTTATTTTGTAAGGTCTTAACAGGAGATTATAAAAATGATGTATAGATCTTCTAATGAATTTGTCTATTATAAAGATATTCTAGTAGGTGCCATGTATTGTAGAAGAGTTTTCAGTTGTGATTCTTTGGGTTTGGTTTATTCTTGTGAAAGATTTCCATCATTGTTTATTATGTCAAATGAGAAGTGTTTTGGGAATAGAAGTTTTATATTGTTGTGTGATAGGTGTAATGTAATTTCTATCTTATCCTTAACTTAAAGATGACAGTATAAGTAAACAAAAATTTTTAAGTAAACACCTAAAAGATGGAATGTCACATAATCTAAATAACTTAATCAATACATAGAGTATTAGATTAAATTTTAACATAAAGAAAAACTTAAACGGTAATTAAAAGATACAAAATTTAATTAAATTTTGATGCAAAGATAAAACACGTTTGTTACACTTACCAAAAGCGTTTTCTCCCCCCTTTCCTTCCCGATCAACCGAAAACCTCTTATTACAATTTAATTGTTGCCTATGAAGTTGCCATGTTGCCAACTCAAATAATCCACCCCCCCTAACATGTGACGTGCAACGACTAAATTGTAACTCGAGCACCTTTATGAAAAACTACAGGGATTGTCTCGTTCCTCGAGTAAGTTCAACGCAGAAAGCAGTAGAAACATTCTGACTATATATAGTATGTTGTATTGTTATTTCAAATTTCTTGCTGAGTGTTGTTAAAAAAGAAAAAAGAAAAAGGAAAAGGAAAATAAGAAAGCGACCTCCCATGAATAATTTAATTTAAGAGAAGAGGGAGATTATTGATACCGGCCCTATGTTCTAATTAGGCCAGTGCACGTTTTGAAGACGTAAAAACAACGTCATTCCCGATGACGCGCGAGGATATCATTTCATCCCAATGTCTTAAACAAAAACCTACCTACACCTAAACTTGCAAATAAATCACAAATCATTGTAAGTAAGCCACTGCTTTTCAAGATTCGACGTGTTAGAGAAATTTTAATGTTGGGTTCTCCATTCAAGATCAGGTAAAAGATTTTCGAGCAGAGTTTAGGTATCTCATGTACGATGGAGTATGTCGCATGATCTTACTTTCTTTTCCCTCCTTTTACGGGTGGTTTTGTAATGGCTATTTTTTCTTAAATTTTCATAACGTGGAATCCATAAATAATCTCAAAAATCCTAAAGATGTGTTTTTAAAAAATCTCATAAACAAAGTAAAAGTATTTTTAAATAAGAAATATCCTTAAAATATTGATTTAATGCTTAAGGCACGTTTGGTTTACCATATGGAATAAACTAATAAAATAGAACTGTAATTTTTCAGGGATGAATTAAAAAGCAATAGATGTTTCTTATAATTATTTTGGGGTAATAATGAATAGATAGGAATATATATATATATATATATATATATTATAAAAAAATTAAATAATAGCCATTCATTTGGTCCTATGAAGGAATTGTAATTTTTTATTTTTCATCAATAATAATTATATCGAATAAGCATTCCACCAAACAAATGTAAGAATAAGTGAGGGATAGGTGAGGAATAATCATTTTATTCTACTTTGTTATTAAGGTCTTTAAGAATAAAGTGTCCTTACTACCATCGTCAACATGTCGATCTTCCTTCCTTCCAGTACCATTTGTATGTGCTACTCTATATGGGTTAATTGAGTCTAATGTTAAAAAGATAACCTTTCTACAAGTTTATTGAACCTATACAGAATGATTCAGCGAACGCCAAACCAACCATCGCCGATCCGAATGTCGTTTCATGCAATCGGCGAAAAAGTAAAAATAAAAAATAAAAAACGAAATATCAAACCTCGAAACTAAACTGAACGAACTAAACTATTAAGCAAAGAAAAACCTCTAACATGCAGGAAATAAAAAAAACCTGATATCTAAGCCTGGAGCCTTGATGGTTAATGAAGCAATCATTGCGGTAGGATATCAACTTTCCATTTCTTACGAAAACATATAAATTATTGGCCATTAATAAAATCATTACGCTGGGATCGTTGCCGACAGCTGATCCAAGCTGGTATTTGGTATTCCCATCCATTGCTCTAAGTGTGGAGTTTGTTTGGCTGCTAAACTAGGAATTCACCTCTTTCTCCTAGTAAATTAATTGTTTAGCATGGTTCATCAATCCAGGAAACGCATTGACTGCAGCGACACCAACAACAGTTGAATAATAATAACGATTTCCATTAAACCTAGTGCCCTGACTAAATTACATCCTAAAATCTCTAAACAAATTATAAAAACACCAACAATAACATGAGACCTAAAACCAGAAATACACTTGGATTATCCAGGAACTAGGACGTAAGTGAATGAGATCAACAAGCATATTCCAAATGTAATGTTGCTAGTCTAAGCCTATATTGGGGTCACCTATAACCCTATACACAATATAAGAAATAGATTATGAGTTTGAACTTTTAAATTGAATCTTTTAAGACCAAATTATGGAACAAGAAGTTGTAATTCCTTTTAAACAAAGTGATTTTCTTGAAAAGGAAATTATCAACATAATATAGTTTAACAACTGCACATTTCTTTTAAAGAAAACTTTTCTTTCAAAAGAAATGTCCTTTCTATGTAATAACTTTGAACAATAATTCAAATGCTTTTGCCATTGATTTTTCAACAAGACATATATCATAACTTTGTATCTAAATATATCTTCTAAAACCAGAAGTTTAATTGCTAAACTCTCTTGATTCAACTTGAATCTTCATCAGAAGTGACTATGCACTATGTTTGACTATGCTTTTTTCTTGGTGATTGATGCATTGTGCATTTTGTTCTATTTACCTATAAAAATTGTATATAACATTCTAATAGTGACTAAACGTTGGGAAAAAATATGAAAAATTTAACAATTATTACAATCCTATATCAAACCTATTGCTTATTCTCAAGTAAAATAATCAAACAATTGAATTCCCAAACTTTTAATGTACATAAGCATGAGTGATGATGATATGTGATTTGAATTTATCCAATCATTCTTAATCATGACTATGGCAAAACTATAAGAATCTAGTACCCATGGGACCAATCACTAAATCTTGAACTCCAAGGTTAAGAAGCTTACTCCTAAAGACTGAGAGCAAGGTAAACAATATCAAAAGATTGAGCTCATTTATTAAAGTACTTAACCCATGCCATGTCTTTTGAAAGTGTAAGCATCATAAGGAGTCAAGATGAAATCTTAACTGAAAGAGTACATTATAGGCACTTCACTGAATGCATCCCCCAGAGCATTTGAATGATGTTCAATGGATCCAAAAATGCTTTAGGACTACTTTGTTCGAATGGACCCTTAGAGCATTCACCCAAACTCGACCTTTGCTTGTATGAATCGATTATTTTACAACTTTTTCAATACCTTTTAGAGGCATTCCGACAAATTCCCCATGCAGTTAACGCTTGAAGCTTCCACTTTTATTTGTCTAAATAAAATCCTATTCCCATGGTTATTGAAATCACGAGCTAACTCAAACAATCTTATGAGTTTACTATTTTATAAAACTTTTTGAGTTAAATCATGATAAAATTATCTAAGTGCAGACTCATGGTGGAATCATGAGTTTATATATATAACTCTAAGAGTTTCCAATGATTATACCAATTGTAAATGATTTTAGGGGTTTTTTATTCTACTAATTTTACATCTTATCTTGATATTAAGCCTAATTCATTATCAAGCCTAAGAAAAAGAATTATGCTTCTATAACTTAAAATAAGTTTATCAAATGATAAGTGAGATGGCATTATATTTGCTTCTAGAACCTAAATTGATTAGTTTACTAACTTTAGGGTCAAAGATCACTTGTCTAATGATGAATAGATATATGAGGGAGGAGATGTATTTAGTAAGTCGAATGAGGATTAGTTGAGCATCCTTTCATGTATAAGGGGTAAAGGAAAAAATGGAATTAATATTATGGAGGAATTTAGTGCATACATAGATTTGGAAGAGTCATGAGAGTAGGACTCAAGATGATGTGGAGATTCATGGTGTTGATGTTATTAAAGATAATGTGCAAATCGATGGTTAGCAAAAAAAAATCTTAGAATTATAAGATATTTATAATCCAATGTAATTTATAGGAATTTAGTGCATACATAGATTTGGAAGAGTCATGAGAGTAGGACTCAAGATGATGTGGAGATTCAAGATGTTGATGTTATTAAAGATAATGTGCAAATCGATGCTTAAAAAAAAACTCGAAATTATAAGATATTTATAATCCAATGTAATTTATATCAGCATAAATATTTAAGTTTAGTTTTGTAGCATAATGATTTATAAATAATTAATTATTGTAAGCATATTATAGTTTTTAAATTATTTTACATAAGTTATGGAAATTTATATTTCTATGTTCGATTTTAAAAATATTTTGGTAATTTTAGGTAGAATTAAAAGGTTGACAACCTTATTTATTTTGTTCGAACAAAGCCCTTAATGTCTATAGCTTTGTTTAATTGATTATATACTCTAATTACATTTTTTTTCCTTAATAATATGAGACTGATATAATAAAGCGTCTGTTGATATACTATCATAAAAGTTACATTTGGAAAGTAAGGCTTGCTTGTATCTTGAATTTTATCCAAAATTGTGGCATACACTAGGTATTACCTTACTTTACGTGATATTGATTTCACAATGCTTTTGATTTAGTTATTTGTGTGTGTAATATCATTGAAGGTTGATAACTCTGATTTTAAACATATTTTATATGGTGATTTTATAGTATTTCCCTTATATTTTTTGTTTTCTTTAAAGAAATTGATACTTAATTGAGTAAAATTTTGATTTCAAGGTTTGAACGCGTTCTAGGATCGAAAACGAAGAAAAGGAATCAAGTTTCACTTAATTCGGAGTTCAAACGAAGAAGTTATGAAGTTTTGAAGTTATGCAGAAAAATTTGCCTAAGTGCAGAAAGTTACACGACCTGGGGATACGGCCGTGTCCCATGCCGTGTCTGGTGACGAAAACAGAATCCTTATAATATATATATAAAAGGATATCTGAGGGTTTAGACAAGAGAGAGACAATAGAGAAACGAACAAGACACGAGAGAAGAGAAGAGACTTGAGGAGAAAGAGAAGAAAAAAGCGAAAACAACATGAATTTCAAGATTGGAGAGATTGTTCATCAATTAAAGGGGTTTTCCATGTTTTATTTTATTTTTATGATGGAACTCGTTTTTAGATTCATTATGATAGCTTAGAATTCGAGTATTTAGGATTATGGAACCTAGGGTTTCATGTGACCCTTGAGTTGATTTATAATTTTCAATAAAGTTTCTATTCCTTCTTGATTCAATTATGTTGTTTAATTGTTGATTGATAATTCCAGAGTATCAATATATGATATTATGCATGATGATTGAGAAATTGCATGTGTAATTAGATCTTGGCATAATTAAAGAGAATTACATGTATACTTAGAGATAAGATATATGTTTCTTTCGGAAAGTTAATTATTTGTGTGAGAATTCATTATACATTAATGCAATTCTAAGTTATATTACTAAGTGAAAAGATTCCGGTAAATAATTTAGGATTATGGTTAATATGCTTAAGAAAGGTATTAACTTTAATTGTGAATCCCTCCGGTCAAGAATAATAGAAATTGAATTGAATATATTTTAAGCGGTCATATGTTAAACACTAGGGGAAATAATTCCTAAATACGTTATTAATTTCTTGAAGTCGTTCGTAGTTTTAGTGCTTTCTAAATTGCTTAATCAAGTTTCATAATTTGTTTAGATGGTTAATTCCAGTATTTTTAATTCATTCAATTTATCATAATTTTTCGGTTAGATAATAGAACTAAGGTTAATATTAGTACTCGAAATCTCTGAGGGATCGACTTGGACTCACATCCACTATATTAAAATTGATAGGTACACTTGCCTCATATCAAGTTTTTGGCACCGTTGCCGGAAATTTTCAATATTAAGAACGCTAGTTGCTTTATTACTTTGACTATTTTTTCTTTATTTTCTTTTGTTTACATTGTTTACTTTTATTACCTAGAGCTGCAATTGATTTTATATTTCTTGCCCTTGTAGTGCATGACCCGAAGCAACTCGGAAGATTTGGTAGAACTTGATCTTGAAATTAAGAGAATTGCCCTTCAAAATTTGAGATCGCGACCTAGACAAATTGTGGCAACCATAGACGACGAGTCAATCTTTGAAATCAAGGAAGAAGGTGAAGAGGCCAACACTCAATTCATC
This sequence comes from Lumnitzera littorea, assembly GCA_024138015.1. Taxonomy (NCBI): domain Eukaryota; kingdom Viridiplantae; phylum Streptophyta; class Magnoliopsida; order Myrtales; family Combretaceae; genus Lumnitzera; species Lumnitzera littorea. The sequence goes on from JAMXBB010000002.1 coordinate 59,959,692, forward strand.
GAGCAAGAAGATCCACCACACATGGCTAACAATGGGAATGAAGCAAATCGGACCATGTCCGATTATTCAAGGCCTACACTTATTGGAACTGACTCTAGTATCGCAAGGCCAATCGTCGTGGCTAATAACTTCCAAATTGCACCTAACATCATGCAAATGGTGCAACAATATGTTCAGTTTGATGGTCTCCAAGATGAAGATCCTAATGCCCACATCTTTAGTTTTCTAGAGATTTGTGATACATTTAAAATCAACGGAGCCACGGATGATGCCATTCGACTGCGACTATTTCCTTTCTCCCTGAGGGGTAGAGTAAAACAGTGGTTGAACTCCTTACCAAGAAATTTAATCACAACTTGGAATGAATTGGTAGAGAAATTTTTGGAAAAGTATTTCCCACCTGCAAAGACCGCTAAACTTCGAAATGATATTTCTTGTTTTGCTCAATTGGAAACGGAGACGCTATATGATACTTGGGAGCGGTTTAAGGACTTGCTCAGGAGGTGCCCACATCATGGCCTCCCACTATGGATGCAAATTCAGACCTTCTACAATGGTCTTAATTTATCTACTAGGCAGATGATTGATGCATCCGCAGGAGGTACTTTGAACACAAAGACACCTGAGCAAGCACAAAACCTGATTGAAGGAATAGCGATGAACAATTATCAGTGGGAAACCACTAGAGCCAAGCAAAAAGCTATGGGAATTTATGAGGTGGACTTAACCACTGCTCTGGCAGCCAAGGTGGACCTATTGAGTAAGAAGATTGATGCACTCTCTGTTGGCCCTCAACAAGTGCAATCGGATATAAGTGATTTTGGTATGCAGGGGTATGGAGCACAAGAACAACTGGAACAGGTAGATTATCTAGGAAATCCACTTAAGCAACAAAATAACCCCTACAGCAACACTTATAATCCCGGATGGAGGAATCACCCCAATTTCTCATGGGGAAATCAAAACTAAGGCCAGCAGAAGACCAACTTTGGCCCACCTGGATTTCAGAGACCATTTCCACCTCCTCTCCCTCAAGAAAAGAAGTCCAGTATGGAAGAACTTCTCACAAAATATATTCAAGGCAATGAGGCTCGCTTATCCAATATTGAATCATCGTTAAGGAATTAAGAGGCTTCCAATCGCAATCTTGAGAACCAAATTGGTCAACTTGCAAAGCTAATCTCTGAAAGACCATAGGGAACACTCCCAGGGAATACCGAGGTTAATCCTAGGGAACATGTTAATGCTGTGACCTTGAGAAGTGGTAGAAAACTGTAAGTGGAGAAGAAGGATGGTAGGGAAGTAGTTGAGAAAGAAGTGGAAGTCAACTATAAGGAAGATGCAAAGCCACTAAAATCAAAAGAAAGTACGGAATCACCGAAAGTGAAGGAGTACAAGCCTCCCATCCCTTACCCACAGCGTCTTAAGCAAAGTTACACTGATCCGAATAAGGAATTTGGTAAATTTCTTGATATTTTCAAACAATTACACATTAACTTACCTCTTGTTGATGTCATCTTGCAGATGCTAAAGTATGCGAAATTTTTAAAGGATCTTCTATTGAATAAGAGAAAGTTGGAGGAGCTTACAACTGTCACATTGAACGAGGAATGCTCGGCACTTCTCCAAAAAAAGCTGCCACAAAAATTAAACGATCCAGGGAGTTTCACTATTCCTTGTATGCTTGGCAATTTATTAGTAGATAATGCTTTGGCAGACTTAGGAGCCAGTATAAATTTGATGCTATATAAATTGTTCAAAAAGCTAGGGTTAGGAGAACCTAAACCAACGTGCATGAGTCTTCAATTAGCTGATAGGTCTATCACATACCCTAGAGGCATCATAGTGGATGTTTTAGTGCAAGTAGATAAATTCATCTTTCCCGTGGATTTCATTATACTTGATATAGATGAAGATATTGAGGTGCCAATCATTTTAGGTCGACCCTTCCTAGCCACTACTAGGGCTGTTTTTGATGTTAGTGAGCATAAGTTGATATTACGGGTTGGAGACGATGAAATAGTTTTTAAAACTCCAGAGGCAACAAACAAATTTCTTGATCTAGAGGACATATGTCACAATGTTAAAGCCACTAATGCTGTTATATCTACATGTGTGTAGGAAACGCTTGCCAAAGATTCCTCAAGCTATTGCTTGCAAAAGGGAGATGAAAATTTGGTGACCAACTCCAAGTGTGCAGAAATGGTAGCTCAAATAAAAGTTCATGAATCTATTGTGGACAAGAAGAGGGTTGATCAACTCCATAAGTCAAAGGATCCTAGGTTAAAATCCTTTAAAGAGAAGCCACCAATTTTGGAACCAAAACTGTCAAGAAATCATTTGGAACATTCCTCTGTGGTGAAAAGTTCAAAACTTCCAATGACAACCGCATCTAAGGTAAAAGCGGACAAGATGAAGAAGTTTAGGCTACATGAATTTGATAAGTGGCATGATAAGGAGAGAAACTATGGAAGTTATGCACCGATGAAATGGAATTGGCAAGGTTGATGGCCTAAGGGCAAATTTACGCTCATATGGAGAGTTCGAAAGCGAGATACAGGAAGAGTCCTATCTCCACCTAGATGAAGAATCATGAATGAGAAGATGTATCCCGTCGAGCTATTGATGTTAACTATAGCGCTTCTTGGGAGGCAACCCATGTCTAACCTTGCTTATACTTTAGTTCTTTAAGCTTATTTCATTTTATTTTTCTTTTATCTAACTTTGCTTTGCTTCTTTTATTTTTTTCAATTTTCGTCATAGGCTTTTCCCTTTTAGTTTCATTTTTTTTATTTGTCTCTTTAGTTTTCTTTTTCTTATTTTTCTAGTTTAATTACTTTTATTTCTTTAAGTTTCCTTTATTTTTAAATTAAATTCATGAATTAAAAAAAAAAAAAGAGAGAGAAAAAGGTTACACGGGCGAGGGACACGACCATGTCCATCCAGACCTTTAAAACTGCCACCCACAGAAAGTTACACGGGCATGGGACACGGTCATGTCCCAGCCCGTGTCCGCTCAGATTTTAATTTAACCCCATGGGCACAGAAAGCTATACGGGCAAGGGACACGGTCGTGTCCCAGCCCGTGTGCGCCCAGAATTCCCATCCGCGAACAGTGAGTTACACGGGCGTGGGATACGGTTGTATCCCAGCCCGTGTGCGTCTAGACTTCACAGAGAAAGTTACACGGGCATGGGACACGGTTGTGTCCCAACCCGTGTTCGTCCAGACTCTACACGACACACATAGAATGTTACACGGGCAAAGGACACGGTCGTGTCTCAGCCCGTGTCGACCCAAACTTACACGATTTTGCATACGATCAGTTTATTTAAATTAAATACACCCTCTCACACACTCACAATCAAACATATCTCTCTCATATTCTCTCTGATTCTCCCTCTTCTCTTCACAATTTTTGCATTCTGCATTTTGATCCAAGTAAGTTTCCTAATTGATTTTACTCTCTCTTCCTCATGATTAGGCAGTTTGGTTATTTGCATTTTTACTCTTATGCGTATTGGTTTTTCCATTTAGCCTGCAAATTTCTTTTGATTATTCATCACCACCATGCATCATTGCTTTGAGTTTCTTGATCTTACATGCCATAATGTTGCCTCATCTAGTTAGATTTCATTGTGCTCTCTCAATTCCGAATGTTATTGGCTAATTTGCTTATCCTTATTCATTCATGCTAGTTAGGGTTAGCAATGGGAGATAATAATTCTAGGTCATTTAGCGTCTTTTATATGTTGAGACGCCTGTTTTTCACTATTAATTGTCGTGTAGTGGAATTCGTTGGAAGTGTTTGCTACTCATTTCTTTCCACCAACTAGTTTTCTAGCTGCACTCCATATGTTTGTTGAAATGCCCCAAGGAGTATTTTATTACCATTCTTCACTATTGCTCTTATTGTCCTTTACCTTCTTAACCTATGTGCGAAGGATGTGCGTGTTTGATTTGGGTTGTGATTCTTTTCAGGTATTCAAATGGCGAATCAAGCTAAGCTTACCGTTCGCCTGAAATCAAAGTTTACCGCATCCTCTTCATCACAATCAGGAGCAATAATTGAACCACTGGCTACTCTTCCCCTGATAGAGCACCCAATGCTCTAATTTAAAGAAGATTACCAAGTGCAATGATATCAATTACTTCAGAATAAGCCCTTTAGCGAGACCCTTCGGCTGGATTGGGATGTTCTCGCTCAATTGGAGCTCACCACCGAAATGAAGGATCTCTTGGATGGTACTATTTGGGAGCACTTATTATCCTTTGAAGCTCCAATTTATAAAGAGCTAACTTTAGAGTTTTTGTGCACTTATAAACTTGATAAGGAAAGTGCCACTAGCATGGGCCCAAAACGCAAATTACACTTCACCTTGAGTGAGCATCCATTCCGCATGTCCATCGCTCAACTGGGCAAATATCTTGGTCTATATGCAGAGAGATATACACGGACGGAAGAATTCCAACGTCTCTTGTGTCGTTTTCCTCGTGGCGTCACAACAGGGTCGTTTTAGAATGAGATTACTGTTGGCAATGCCTATGATCCAGCCAGGAGTAAGGCCTCTCAATTAGTCAGGCCTGAATATCGAGTTCTTCACTAGCTCTTTTCACATACATTGACTGGCTGAGGCCTTAGCACCGGGGTGGTGTCCAACAAGGATTGTCTCTATCTTTATAGTATTATTCATAAACATCCCATCAATCTCGCCATCGAAATCGCCGAACTCTTTAGCTACCAAGCCACCACTACTCGGAAGAAAAGGCATATTTGCTGTGGCCCTTAAATTACCTTATTGGTGCAGGCCATGCGGACTAAGGTTGTTGCTTGGCCCTCACTTACTTTGGTTAGCCAAGTCACTCTTATGCGCCTCAATTTATTTTGACTCATGAACCTCCTACTAATAAGACGTCAAGGTCGACACTCTCGCAGCAGCACATCTCGGGGCCAGACGTCTTCAGCCAGACGTCTTTAGCCAGCTTTGAAGATAAATTTGATTTGTTGCTGTCTGAGGTTCGTTATATAAGAGAAAGTATGGATAAGCTTCATATCCGCCAGGACAAAATGGAACAATTTCTTAAAATGAAAGAGTCGGCTACCAATGAAGAGGAGAGTGAGGAAGAGGAAGAGGATGATGAGGGTGGTGAAGACGAGGAGGCTGGAGAAAGTGATGAGAATGATGAGAACTGTGATGACGATGATGATGCTACGATGGCTAAGGCACCATCTGATGAGGAGGATGAAGAGATGGATTCTGATCCCTCTTCTTAGTTCCTAATTTTTTGTGTTGTCTTTTGTTGATCAAGGCTTGTGAACTCCGATATATATAATGATGATGTTTCTTCATTTTTCACTTCTTTTCAATTGATAGGGAAGTATTAGTTTCTTTTCAGTACATATGTTTTTTTTTTTCTTTTTTCCCTATGCTACTTTTTCATGCTACTATGATTTTTCGTGGTACATTAGGGACAATGTACGTTATTAAGTGTGGGGAAGGGATATATATGAATTTGTTACTGTTTAGGAGACCAATTATTCATATTTGACTTAATTACTTTTTAAGTTAACTTGCAATAGGTGATTAATTGGTATTAAGCCAAATCAACCGTGTCATCTTGATCATTATTGATCTTATTATACTTTACTAGAATTGATTAGTCAAATTTGTGGAGGGCAAAGTTACAAGTTATTTAGCTTAGGACTTTAAGACTTGAGATTGGAGCAACATCACTAGTTGAGAGTTAGTCATGGTTATTTTTAAATTTACTTTTATGTATACCTTTCTCTTAGAAATTTTTAAGAGTCTTATAATTTTTAGCAAATAAACAAATGAAATTCTTCTTTTGAGAAACCCTTGAAAAATCATAATGATTGGAGGTCAAAAGTAATAACAAGTGTATGAATAGAAAAAAATTGGTAAGGATTCGTCTTGGTCTGTCAGAAAAGCGAGATTGAATTCCAATGCCAATTCTAATGAAAAAATTGATATGGATCGGCCTTGGTCCGTTAGAAGAGAAAGGTTTTTTCCTACTATCAATATAAGAAATAAGTTGGTATGGATCGGTCTTGGTCCGTCAGAAGAGCGAGATTCTTTCCCTCTACCAACACAATTATGCTTAAATAAAGTAAATTTAAAAGACCTCTCAACAAAAGTATGAACTAGGGGGATGATCAGAGGATGAGTGGATGTAAAATGTATTTGTTTTAGATTATGGTGCTTAGTGAGATGGAAGAGAGAATTGTATACATTTTAGTCAAATGGACAAAAATTTTATGACTCTTTCTCGATTGGCGAGATGTTAAATCCAATTTTTAGTTTAAGAATCCTTAGTTAAATGACTCGGGTAAACTTTGACGTTCATAAATTAACTAGTGAACTTTAGTATTAAGTATGGTTGGAGCATTTGAATATGGTCAGATGAAATTGATTGACTTTATTATTGCAAGTTAATTGAGAATGATTTTCTTACTTTTTTTCAGGTCAAGTGTATTCATTCACCGGTTTCCTAAATAATAATAAATTTTGTTTAGCGTTTCTTATCCCGAAAGTTTTGTTTTGATTTATTTGCTTGAAGACAAGCGAATGCTCAAGTGTGGGGAAATTTGATAACTTTGATTTTAAACATATTTCATATGGTGATTTTATAGTATTTCCCTTACATTTTTTTTTCTTTAAAGAAATTGATACTTAATTGAGTAAAATTTTGATTTCAAGTTTTGAACGCGTTCTAGGATCGAAAACGAAGAAAAGGAATCAAGTTTCACTCAATTCGGAGTTCAAATAAAGAAGTTATGAAGTTTTGAAGTTATGTAGAAAAATTTACCTAGGTACAGAAAGTTACACTACCTAGGGACACGGCCATATCCTAGGCCGTGTCTGGTGGCCGTATCTGGTGACGAAAACAGAATCCTTATAATATATATATAAAAGGATATTTGAGGGTTTAGATAAGAGAGAGACATTAGAGAAACGAACGAGACATGAGAGAAGAGAAGAGACTTGAGGAGAAAAAGAAGAAAAAAGTGAAAACAACATCAACTTCAAGATTGGAGAGATTGTTCATCAATTAAAGGGGTTTTCCATGTTTTATTTTATGTTTTTGATGGAACTCGTTTTTAGATTCATTATGATAGCTTAGAATTCGAGTATTTAGGATTATGGAACCTAGGGTTTTATGTGACCCTTGAGTTGATTTATAATTTTCAATAAAGTTTCTATTCCTTCTTGATTCAATTATGTTGTTTAATTGTTGATTGATAATTCTAGAGTATCAATATATGATATTATGCATGATGATTGAGAAATTACATGTGTAATTAGATCTTGGCATAATTGAAGAGAATTACATGTATACTTAGAGATAAGATATATGTTTCTTTTGAAAAGTTAATTATTTGTGTGAGAATTCATTATACATTAATGCAATTCTTAGTTATATTACTAAGTGAAGAGATTTCGGTAAATAATTTAGGATAAGGGTTAATGTGCTTAAGAAAGGTATTAACTTTAATTGTGAATCCCTCCGGTCAAAAATAATAGAAATTGAAGTGAATATATTTTAAGCGGTCACATGTTAAACACTAGGGGAAATAATTCCTAAATATGTTATTAATTTCTTGAAGTCGTTCGTAGTTTTATTGCTTTCTAAATTGCTTAATCAAGTTTCATAATTTGTTTAGATGGTTAATTCCAGTATTTTTAATTCATTCAATTTATCATAATTTTCCGATTAGATAATAGAGCTAAGGTTAATATTAGTACTCGAAATCTTTGAGGGATCGACTCGGACTCAGATCTACTATATTAAAATTGATAGGTGCACTTGTCTCATATCAATGGTCATCTATGTTCCTTAAATTTAGAAGTTCCTAAAACAAATCCATTCTCTTTAACAATTAATTGTGCTAAATATTCAAATTAGACCCTAAGCATAACATAATTAGTATAAGATCATAAGTATATATGGAGAGGGTTTCATTTGATACTTTTGCGAAATCATATTTAAATAGATACAAAAATCAAGGAGGCAACTAGTATAAGGAGTTAGTTATGAATATGAAGGTCTAGCGAACCCCTTAAGGCTATAGATGATTACCTTATTAGCTAATTGTGCTGACTAGACTAATTGTATCAATTAGACTTAATTTAGGTGTAAATAGCGACAACTAAATCTTTAATTGTGCATATAATTGTTTAAGTTGAAATTTCATATATATAATTATAAAATGTAGTAAAATTAAGATGTAAACTATAACATTGATCCAAAAATTAATAATAAAGAGATTTTTATACCTTATTAATATTGGCATGATCATAAAGCTTTAAACTTTAAGGTAAGGTAAGATGAGTGTAGAAGATTATGTGGAAAAATTTGAGACACTATAAATTTGCTATGAGGTAAATAAGCTACTGAGTACATAATAGTCTATTCTTTACTAGTTTAAATTTGAAATTGTTAGTGTAGTAGAATAGACAAATAAACTACCTCGATTATACTATTAAACTAATAATGAAGGTGGAGAAGCAATGTGAACACGTTGCATTTTCACCACAATTACTCAATTTAGACCTATGGTTCCTATAAGCCTTAAGTTAGGGAGGAACATGTGAAGAAAAAGTGAATAATGAATGTCAATAGGAATGAGGTGAGTTGAGGAGATATAAGAGAGGAGATGGGAATAGAGTGAAGGTTACTATCATATCTATATGTAGGAGACTGAGCTAAGGCAGTAGACAAGATATGAGAGCATCAATTTCATTCCTATGGGCTTTTGAGGAAAAGGTAAGATGGGCAGTTGGTCGAATCCAGTATGTACTACTCTTAAGAATGTTAGTTTTAAGAATGAGTAATTTCCTAAGAGCAAGGCCTCATTATAGTAACCAAAGTTCCAACTCTCTTTGGATGGATCATCGGAATTCTATCTTCACTCTACAACATTCTATTCAAAATAGCAATTTAATAAAGTACTTTATATGCTTAGGATTTATGTAAACTATTGCATAATGACTAAACCATAGAGTTATAGAGGCAAGAGATAATGTACCTAACATTGATGTTAATGGTAAGGATGAGTAGGAGGAGCAATTATGCCACATACCTGATATTGACTAAGGGGTTGTAGAGTTTGATTTAGTGCAAGATGGAGTAACACTAAGAGTTAGAGATTAATGGCAATGGTGATTTAATGCATATTGAGTTCCAAACCAATAATTGAAAAATGAAAGGGAGAGAACTTGTTTCACACTGGGTATGGAGTATAAGGGAAAGTTTTTGGAGTGATTATGGATGATGGAAACATTAAAAATGTGGTATTGATGGCAATGGCAGAGAAGTTGGAGTTGTCATCTAATGCACATCAAGAGCTATGTAGGTTGCACCATTGAAAGATAAAGGTAGCATTCGTGTGGTTTAGTATGTGTAAGTTCCCTTCTCTTTTGGGGATTATTACATAAACTTCATCCTTTATGACATTGCTCTCATGAGTGTATCTTACTCACTCTTGGATGAACCTTAGCTACTTGACAAACAAGTTACCTATAAAGGAAAAAAAGTCACCCAATCATTCCACAAGGATAGAAAACAAGTATTACTTTTTCCTATGGCTCCTAGTGAGCTTTGAGTTGATCAGTTAGCACCATTCAAGTAAAAGAAAGAAGCTTTCTTGATTGATAAAGGATGTGTACAAGAGGCTATGCATAGAGGAGAGCCAGTATTATTGATGCAAATCTAACAAGAATCAAGTATGGCTAGTGATATACTCATAACGAAGGTCATTATTTAAGGAATGTAGAGATGTATTTTATTTCTATGGAGTTTTCCGAACTATTAAACATCAAATTCTTATAGCTTGTTTACTTCACCGTATAGAATAGATATGTAATAGAATTCCTATTCTTTAGGAATTGAATAAGGCCTTAATCGGTATTCCCATATTCACTTGAAAAATAGAGCATCCAAGTAATAAATTTGTAACATAAATAAAATTACATTTCTACGCTATATTTAACCCTAACAAAGATCTACCTTCTTAACCCTATCATATAGCAGCTTTCAACATCCATTGTCTTGGCTTCAACAACAAAAAGGATTGTAACTAAATTCTTTGGCTTCAACTGGAAACAACTCCTATACTTCATCTTCTTTACGGTATCGATTGTCTTGGCTTCAATTGGAAATAACTCCTTGTGCACTTAATCTTCTTTATGACATCGATCCTATAAATCTTTTCTCTACTTTTGCCTTCTTGCTGATTATGAGGTACGACTTTGTCACCACCGTAATGATTGGAAAGTTTTTTACTTTAGCTTGCTCGTACACATTAGACATTGTTTTGCCTCTCTCTCTCTCTCTAGAACTTTCTATTCTTGAAATTGCTTCGCTTCATGTTAAGGCCTAGAGGTGGTGCATGGTGTTGGTATTTGTGTTTGTGGTAGTGATGGTATGTATAGCAGTGATGATGGTGGCACGTGTGGTGTTGCTAATATATGAAGAAGACAAGGGTATACAATGCCTTTTGGTAATTGAATCCCAATTCTTTACTTTGAGGGAGGAATCTCTATTTCTTGAAATCAAGCAATAGAGATTCCTCCCAATCTCGATTCTATAATAAAAACTCAACTAAACTATACAATAAGGAATAAGGAGAATATTTATTCCATTCTCCTGAAGTGAGTAAGCAGTTAGTTAGTGTTCGGTGTGATAAAACCAAATTATCTAGCTAATCAAATGAATCTAATGGAGTCCAAAGAGGTTGAACACTAGGTTGATGAGCTTGTAAAAATAAGAAGAAAATAGAAAAGCGTTGTGATCATTTTCGAAGAAGACTTGCACGTTTTATAAATATCAGAATCGGTGTTAAAGTATATGTGAATAAAAGTGCCACGAAGGTGGAGACATTTATGGTTAATTTGAAGCTACCGACCTTTCTCTAAGCGGCAAGACAAAGAAAATTAAGAGGGGAATGGGTGCACGTGTAGGGGGCAAAAGTCTTCGAATAATCTAACATGAAAGGATGCCGTTAAAGTCGTACACACGATCGCCTATGATAGTAATCCATCCACTCCCATGTGCGAATGTTTGTTTTGGGCGTTTGGGTCCCCCACAAAATTTATTTCACGTCAATATAAACTTAAGGAGGTGTTCAACCATGATCGGTGGCCGATATGGAGACATATTGAATAATACATGATTTGGTATCTGATTCGGATATATTGTCTATTGACTTCTATTTGCCTTTTGTCCCTTTGTATGACATTGTCTTCATTCACAAATAACAATAACTCAAAGAAAATTATATATCTAAAATCCCATCACTTTTCTCGGCCAAGAGAATGAAAAAGAAAATCGCAGAGCTTCAGTAAAATGCGTGGTTGCCTTGAATAAATTGTTTGGTAGCTACAACTCAACTTCATTGGCATGTTTCTTAATGGAGGGTCGCATGGGAAGCAAATAGTGGAGACACCTATTTTTACACTAAATAGTTATATAGTAAAAAATATAAAAACAAAATTAAAATATTAATAGAAAAGATGAAAAATTATAAAGTGAAAAGCCCTAAAAAATGAGAATAATGTGGGGAAAAAAAAAAAAGAAAACTGAAGAAGAAACAAAAACGTAGGGATTTCAAAAATATGCTGTGTGGTCCAAAAATGGTTTTTCACGGCAGGCAATTTTTAGAGTCAAAATACGTATACAATTAATTTAGTTTTAGTTTTCATCTAAAACGCACTCATTTCTATTAAAAATTAATTTCCCAAACCCAGTCTAGTCTACTCTTCCTTAAAACCATAAAACAATATAAAAAATATAGCTTCAAATAGTGCTTCATTTGGACTTAACCTCATTGTTTTGTCAGATGTCAATTTTAGTGAAAAATAGACTACAAAGGAACAAGGTGTCGAGGTTTCATTAAATTGATCCAATTTTGAAATTTATTTTCTATATTTGTGTAGTAGACTCACTTTTTGCACATGTTGCAAAATTAGATTGCCAAAAATCATACCGTTAGCTCTACATCAATTTTCGGTCTAAATTGCCACCCAGCATGATAACATAAAAATAATTTGTGACAAATCTACATAGAGAACTAGGGGTAAGGACTACATCCTATCTAGTTTTAACCAATGGCTAAAATCAATTGAATTCAAATATTTAACTAAAACTATTGGATAAAAACTTGACAGGGATTAAAAAAAAAAAAAAAGAAGAAAAGAACTAAGCTAAAGTCGAACTAAGCTTATCTAAAGAGTTCCATAGCTCAATCTGACATTTCAAAGTTATAGCTATATATAAGTGAGCTCAAGGATTCAAAAAGGACAAAGTATTGTTACTAAAACATTTGATTTGGTTCAAACTAAAATCATATATATCTAGGGATTCTAAATTGAACCAACTCCTTTCTCTCTTTTAAAACCTTCATTTTAGGAGAAATTCAAGCCTCAATATTACTCTTGATTGATTCTTTACACAATTGAATCAAAACACTATTGGATTAAAGGAATCCATTCAATTCCTATAAGGGTATCAAATCGTCACCACCACTACATGCGACCCTACCGCCCTTACTAAGCCAGTTTGATGTTAACCCAGCATCATTAGCCCTTTGAGTAAGTTGAAACCTAAATCCTATCCATTTCGCTATGTCCAATTTGATTTCGTGTTCTATTCCCACATCTAACTAAGCCTTTTTAGATAGGTCCTATTCTCTCATTTTTTTTTTTAATTTCTTTTACTTTATTTCATCCTTTATTCTCTCATTTTTTTTTTAATTTCTTTTACTTTATTTCATCCTTTTTTCTTTTTTGGAATAAATGAAATGAAAGGAAAACAACTGAGCTTAATAAATATTTCATCTTGTTAGATAGGTCCTATTCTCTAGTTTTCTTATGGGTTTTACTCTCTACGATTTTGATTGGACTTCCTAAAAGATTAGGATTTTCATAAATAAAGATTAAAAAATGTTTTAGAAAATAAAAAAAAATTATTTTTATAAAAATAAATAAATAAATATACTTTTAGGAATTTAAAAATAAATAAATAAATAAACTGTATGTAGCCATTGGGATATCTTAGTGTACAACATCACTCAATAATGAGTGGTTTTATTTAAAAAAAATGGAAAATAATAATAATTCTATTTTAACAAGGAAGTTTCTGTAAAAAAAAAAAAAAAAATACAAATTAAACTTAATGAATATTCAAAAGTTTAAAAATATCAGCCCACTATAGTTTTACCAAAAAGGAAGCTGCAGCTGCCTTATCCTAAGTAGTGAGTACATATGTACTTCTATGATAGTTATAAATAAATAAAAAGGTTCTAACAAAGATGCTTTTATAAAAAACTTTCTTCTTTTCCTTTAAAATTAAAAATGATTTTCTTTTTCCTTAGTAACAAAAAAATTCTTTTCTCTAAACAATTAATAAATTTCTTTTAAAATTAAATAACGTTTTTGCTACACATAATTATTTTGTAGGTCAAGTTTAAGAAAATTAAACCCTTTATTAGAAATAACCTATTCTTGCTGTAATGGCTATAGATATAACCACCCCGAACTCTCTCAATGAAGATTTTCAAAAACGACCAATGTCCTAGTTTAAATTAGTTCGCCCATCCAATTTTAAGTAGCAACACCGAAAGTAATTACAAGATCATTTTTCCAGCTCGACTAGGCTTAATATAAGCTAATAATTCAGACAAAAAGTGAAATTTCAGGCTTAAACGCTTGACGACTCTGTTGGGAACCTTTTCAGTGACAAACCAAATCATTTTTGGCTTAATAAAGCATTTAATAAATTCCTTCATGTTTTAGTTAAAATATACTATTTAGTTTGACTTATTTAGTGTGTAGGACAAATGAGCTTAAAATATGGTGGCTTTTAATTTTTTAAATCTAAATCATAGATATATTCAAATTCAAGCCATCTAGAAAATTTGAATAGAATGCCATTACATTACCTTCAATTTTTCAAGACGTAAACCATCGCTTGACGAATGATGGTGCTTAACCAATTGTAACTTGTGCTTTAATGTAGCCTGGGATCCCATAAAGGAAGGTTATAAAGCCTAATAAGTGATAACCTATAGAATCCACTCGATTGTATAACCCTGGATCAACAATGAGGCTTAATATAAGCTAAAGATCAAGGAAAGAGTCCAATTTTCGGGGTTGATGAATGATACTCACGTTCCATTTAAGACAAGAATGCTTCGCTACCTTAAAAAATGAGGAGAATGGAAATAATTATTTCATTCCACGATCCACAACTTGAAAAGCTATTAGTATAAGTAACATGTTAATAGGCCGGTACTAATAAAACTAACACTACACGGCGTTCGGCGCATGTTGTTATATTAATACTTGATGACTCCATAATTAAACTTCATTTACTTACAACAAGATGATAATAAACACTCAGAAAACAAGAAACAAAAATTGTCTTTTCCCTCTTTCGGCTAAGGAAAGAGCTATTAACAAAATGTTTAATTTGTCTCAAGCAAATTAACTTGAAATAGCCTCTCAAGCTCCTGTCACACTCTCCTATTCAATCAAGCAATCTAAAAACAAATGCCGGTAAGATTCCCCTAATTTATGATACGGATTGCAAGATTATATTAATTGCAAAACTTTAGGTAGAATAATTTCGTCCCTTGATGAGTTTCCACGAGAGAGGAAGGAAAAAAAAAAAAACAAGAAGAAGAAAAGAGAAATTTTAGGAGGCAAGATAGACAACCAGATTCCAAAACAACAAGGCCTGTCGTCTTGCGTTCTAACCAATTCATAAGCAGATTTCAATGAGATTTCCATATTTGAAGAAGGAATCTAATTGAGTTTGTCATCCTTAGACGCATCTACATTTAATTTTCATGACTCCATTATTCCATAACTGCAACTCAGACAACTCCACAAGTTGTACTGCACATTCAAGATATCGAACCAACCCCACAACCCCACCCAAACCCCTCCACCCCTCCCCCCCCCAACAACTATTAGTTTCCACACAACATTAGCCGCAATAATACTCTTCCCGAAACGCTGAATGATGAAACGCTACCTTCCACAGAGAATAGTACAAATGTGTAGCATACTTTAAAATCACATGCTTTGAAAATAAGGACTTTCCACTCCTCAAGGAGTTTTATATCGATTGGTTTGCGCACATCTTTAATTCTTCTCATACCCAAACCACCCTCATCTAAAGGTAAATACAGTTTTTCTCCAAGAACACCAATGAACTGAACAATTTTCATAACTTTGATTCCATAAATATGAACTAAAACATTGTTTATATTTTCTTTGAGATGTCTTTCGTTGGAGAAACAACATGACAATAAGGATAACAAGGAATAAAACACAGATTATGCCAATCCAAGCTTGGTTGCATTTGATAAGAGATTTGTTGCCCAAATATTTTTACTCAATGCTTCTTTAATAAACTAGTCCTTTCTCCTACCACCCAAGTAAAGAGGAACTCCAAGATAAATCGATGCAAAACGAAGATGAGAAAATCTTGTAACTCGACGAACAACTTGAACCTTGGTCTCTGAGACCTGCATAGAAGTCAAAATGGCCTCACCTCTAATTGTTTAAACTTATACTTTTTGTGTAATGAGTATTTGGCATGTCATCATTCTTAAGATGCAAAGACGGTAAATCTAATATGTAAAAGATCGATTTAGGTATAATATTTAACAACTTTAAACTTTAGTAATGAAACTTAATAAGCAAAATTTCAATTTAAATATAATATTTGGTAACTTCAAATTTCTTAGGTAAAATTAGAAAAAATACCCAAAATACAGCTGATGTTTATGACTTTGCCCCTTTTCTCTTATCATAAAGCTTTTCAGAAAAGAAACCAACATATTTGAGAATTTTATTAGATAGCAAATTTTTGCTTCAAAAACAAATTTCCTAATGATTTTAAAAGGCCAGTGCTTGTTTGTAAAGTTAATCCTCCTATTTGACTTTAGCAAAAATTTTCATCTCCAACCTATGGTCAGTGGTGATTCCATCTTTTAATAAATGATATTATCCTTCTTAATCTTGGTCGAGTGGGTTATATTAGGTGAGAAGGGCCTAATATAAGCATAGATCAAGAAAGGTAAAAATTTTGAAAAAATCTGGGTTCGATAGTTTGGTTACTCCATTGTGACTTAGGGACATGATCCTTCCTGTGCTTTTCTTGTTTTTCTGTCTTCTAAAGTTCTAGGTTCCTCTTTGCCTCCTACAAGTATACCTCCATCTTACTTGGATGTAAGATTTTCAAGGTCATGTCTAACTACATCTAAGGCATCATACTCGATTCTTCCTACCTTTTCGAGGATATCTTACATGTACGCCCCGATTGATTAGTATAACTTCACTTCCCCTTGTAATTTCTTCTGTAGCTCTAATTTTGACGACCTGTTAGCTTTACCAGATACCAACAATATTCTTTTTTGCATTATTACAGTGGCTAACAGCGTGTCTTTTTCTGATAGTCGTGGGTTATACGCTGGAGTGTTTCGATGTTTGAAATGTCTTAGACAAACACAATTGTCTCACCGTACAAACCGAGAAAGAGCCTGTGCATCCAATTATTCCAACCAAAGCTACCCCACAGAAGCCTTGACATCCTAAGCTAGCTTGAGCAGGTAACTCCATTTGACGGTCCACAAGGGGTCTTCTTGCAAGGTATTCATGATCTAATCCACTTGTGAAGCATCCGCATTTTTACATTGTCACTGCATCTCTATGATTCTGCTTTGTCACTAATAGCTAGACAATAAAACAATCAGCATGAAATTTTATTGAATCATGCATCATTAAGGCACATTTGAGATTCTTTTGAACAAAGATCAGGCAATAGACCACTTTTTCCTAATCTTAACAAGTCACGGCATAAGAGGTTGTGATGGGGTTAAGAACTTGCCCAGCAAAGTTTTTGGGAGGAGCCAAAGCATCTTTATTTCACAAACTTGAGTTGGTCATCATTCTGTTACATATTGGAAATCTTATTAGTCCTAGATGAACAACGAAGAAGGGGATTAAATTATTGGTCCCAAAATTTAATACGTTTTTTGCAATTTATATTTTAGAACCTCTTCTTGATTATTCAATTAATGGCAGTAAAGTCTTTTAGACTTGCAAGGAAACTTCCAACAAAGAAATTAGAGCCAAAAGAGAAAGCCCTTAACAAACAAATATATTAGAATGAAATATGTAGGAAACTAAAAGAGATAGAGAGTAAGAAGATTAGATAATGATGTATAGAGATTCCTTCTTATGAGTGGGTCTTTTATCATAGCTTCTCACTAGGAAAATGGTCAATCCACACAACTGTATCCTAGTATTTGAGAAATAAAGAATTAGATTATATATGCTCCTCGATATTAGTCATGATCTTGCTCTATCTCATACTCTCTAACCTACGAGTAACACATTCATAGAATCTACCCCTTGTTTTCCTTTTCCTGACTAACTTACTACTCTTAAAAAGAAAGAGGAGTACAAGTGAACTTTCCTTGATAGTTCAACGTTGAGTACTTGAAAAAGTTAAATGGTATTGAACACTTTCTTTTTCTTCTTTTTGTTCATGCCTTTTGTCTTCATCATTCTTGTGTAGCTCTTTGTATAGGGAGTCTTCAAACATACAGAATAGCTAGGATGTAGAAATAGTCGTTGCTTCATACCTTTATATAGCATGTTAAGCCCTTCCTTTTTCCTTCATAAGGTAATAGCCAGTGTAATAGTCAATGCATCTTTACTTTGCCTACATGGATATCTCCTTGATTTATATTTTGACTTACGCTTTACTTTGCAATTCTTGTAATAGTCACTACATAATTAATTATGCTTCCCAAGATTATCTCCCTGATTTGGAATTTCCAATATCTTAACAGTTGCGGAACAATCATAAGTAAATGATCTGGGGTATAGCATCTCAAATGAAATCATTATATAAGGAATTTGTCATTTATATTCAATTAAATGTATTGTGCAAATATATTTAATTTGTATGACTAGGTTTTCAATTTAAGATTTTGTGATAATAATTATCTGAGCTTCTGTTGTTTGAGCTTTTGCCATCAAGCTTCTATTTGTATTGTCGATAGAGCCTTTACTTGAGCTTCTACCCTATATCTTCGATAGAGCTTATGCTTGAAGCATTTATTGCTTCTAAAGCTTCTGCTTCTACATTGTGTTCGAATAGAGCATTTGCCAAAGCTTCTACTTTATCTTCCAATAATTTTTTTACTTCTTCATATTAGGGCAGAGCATCTGTTACCTTTGAAGCTTTTGCCTTAGTTCATAACCTTTATTACTTCTAAAAGTTTTGCTTTTGACTTATTCTGGTTGTTAATAACTTTTCCTTTTCTAAGCCTCTTTTCAGATTGCTTAGAACTTCTTTCCACAACTTTAGTCTATAATAATTTTTATGCTTTCAACTGTACATTGAATATACTAATCAATAAATACTTAACTTACTATTATGTTAATCATCAATACACCTTCATAATATTTAACATTTTTCCCCTTTTCGACCATGAGTTGATGATAGGACTTTTCAAATTATTTTTTATTTTATAAACTGTTGCATATTCTCATGCTCTCCCTCAAATGATAATCGCATTCAAAAAATATTTGATCAATTTTTCTTCCCTTTTTTTTGTTATCATCGAACAAGGAACACTCCAAAAATGTATAATAAATTTGAATATGAAAATCATTAATTTTCCTTCATAGAAAAAAAAAAAAAAAGACATGATTGCGCTTCTCTCCCCCTTTAGATTTATCTGTTAAAGCCTAAGTTCCCCTCAAAATATGATATCAATTAATTTTGTTTAAGATATACTTAGAGAGAAAATAATTAAGACAGATGAGAAATTAAATAAATATTATAAAAAAGAGTAAGATTAGAACACTAAATATCAAATAATAATTCTTTTTTCTTAAAGCAAGGCTCCTACTAATCGAGAATCATATCCATGTAAGCTTGCTTTAGGTACATGCAATCATAATAAATTATTTGTTCATTGGAACCAATGCGTCTTATGTAATTTAAGCTCGTAATGTATTCTTCACTTGCCCATTACTAAGTTTGTCTTTTTCAACAAAACAAAATTTCTTTATATGACCTAGTTTGCAATGGAAGTACAAGTGTGCAAGTTGTTATACGTTGGTCTCATCTGATGCCTCTCATACCCATGGTTTCAATATCTCCTTTGGTGTTTTTGTTCTTTTTACTTTGTTAGGAAGCAAACCATTTACTATTATAGCAAATTTTTTTAGGTTTTTCCATTTTGTTCAGAAGCTCTTGCTTTGACAACAACAACTTTATTTTGATGTAATTTTAAGCATTCTTTTTCGAAAGCCATGTCGGGATTGAAAACTACTTAATTTTTGGCTTACATTCAACATGCTCAATTTTTTGTCACTTTCGTCAAGCTTATTAAAAGTATTCTTCATAGATTTTGACACTTTTAACCCTTTTTATTACCTTTTTGTTTGTTTTAAAACATTGCTATCATTTGATAAAACCTATTTATTTTTAAGAAGCTCATTATCGCTTTCTTAAAATATCATTTTCTCCAATAAGAAGAGAATTCTCTACTTTCAAAACCTTTATTTCATCTTTTGACATTTTAACTTCTTTTTTAAGTTTAAAATTCTTGATTTTTGCTTTTGATAAAGCAAATAATAACTTTTCATAATTTTCACAAATAGGGAATCACTACATTCACAATTAGAACTTACCTCATTTTGGTCCATCAAGAATAAGTATGATTAATCTTCCTCTTTTGACTCTTTGGATTTAAGTTTTGAATCATCAACCTAGCTAACTCCTTCATATACCACAATTAGTTTCTCCCATAAATCTTATGTAGTTTAGCAAGAAGAAATTAAGTTAAATTCCGAAGAATATATTGTCCTTAATTGGATATATAATCTCCTTAATGGAAGCATTTTTCATATCTTTTCCTATTGCAATTTTAATGGGATATATAATCTTATGTTTCCATTTTTAATGATGATTTATGCTTCGTAATCTACTAGCTAAATATACTTCTCTATCCTATTACCAATTGTTGTACTAAATAAACAATTAAGATGAGAGATTGAATCAATTGTTTTAAAACTTGGCATTTTTTCGCAATTCATGTTTCAGACCTCTTAATAATTCAATTAATGGAAGTAATCTTTTCAAAACTTGTCTCGCAAATTTTGATGAAAGCAGTTAGAGTTGTGAGATAAGGAGCTCAACAAATAAATATATCACAATGAAATATGCAAGAAATCAAAAGTGATAGAGAGAAGATCAAATAATGACATATAAAAGTTTCTTGTCACAAGTCAGTTCTCTATTCTAATCACTCATTGTCAAACCTATCAATCAGCATTGAATGTTTCGCCGTTCAAGAAATAAACAATTATGTTAGATAAGTTACTCATTACTAGATACCATCCTACTCTATCTCACATTTCCCACCTCAGGAGTAAAACAAATATATAGAATCTACCCTTTATTTCCCTATTAACTCATTGCACTCAATAAAAAGGAGGAATACAAGAGAATTTTCCTTGAGATTTACCTTAAAACACTTAGACAAGTAAAACAGTAGTGAAGATTTTATTACTAGATACTACTATCTCTTTTTAATTCATTCTCATCGTGTCGTCTATCTTCGTTAGTCACGTTCAGCCCTTCATATAAAGAGTTTTCAAATACTAAAAATAGCTTTATTATGAAGGTAGTCGTTGCTTTATATCTTAGTAATATAAGTCGAGCTTTTCCTTTTTCTTGCATAAGATAATAGTCTTTTTAGTAGCGAATGCATATTTAATTTGCTTCCATGAATGTCTCTGTGATTTATATTTTAACTTTCCCTTTATTTTACTTCTAAATATGTCTTACTGCTATTGCTTTTACAATAGCCATTGCATTTAGTTATGCTTCCCAAAATTATCTCCTTGATTTGGAACTCTTGATATCTCGACAGTTGGGGAAAAATCTTAAATAATGTTTTCAGATAAGGAATTTGCCATAAATATTTAGTTACTCAAATATATTTATCTAATGGAGCTAGATCGTCAATATAGGATTTCATGATAATGCTAATTCCATTGAATTTTTTCTGTTTAAGCTTCTACCATCAATCTTCTACTTATATCGTCGATAAGTTTTTACTAGAGATTTTTCTTTTGCTTTAGTTATTCAATAGAGTTTTTGCTTGACATATGTATGACTTCTGACTTTGTTTTTATAGAGTTTTTTGCTTTGTCTTTCTATTAAACTTTTGCCTCTTCATTTAAGAACATCTATTGCTTTCAAAATTTCCACCTTTAGCTTATATCTTTTATTACTTCCGAGGCTTTTGCTTTTGACTTCTTTGAGTCTTCATAACTTTTGCTCTTTCAAAACTCTTCTAGATTGGCCAGAATTCCTATCCAAAATTTTAGTCTATAATATTTTTATACTTCAAATTACACTCTAAATAAAAATGTTTATAAAAACTAAATATACTGTTTTTTTCCCACCAAATATCTTCGGATACTAAACAATGTCCCTCTTTCATGATGTCAAAATACATCTCAAACAACTTGAAAATTGTTGCATATTCTTGTGTCCCCCTTCCTTCCTTAAATGATGATCACATTTAAAAATTATTTAATGACTTCTCCTAGGAGAGTTTGAGAATGGTAACTTCACTAATGTATGAGGTGGGATTATGAACCATGAAAAAAAGGGTCGTGATATGATTAATTTTAAATTCTAACTTTTGTTGGGAGTGATTCTCTAGATGAGTGCCTAAGTTGATGAATCATCTATTATAGTAGTGTTTCATGCCAACTAATACCCTCAAGTGATGTTTCTCAAATTTTAGTCATTGAGACAAGATAGAGTGATTATAAAAGATTATGTAAAGGAGTTTGAGTAATTGTGATGAGATGTGAGGTAATAGAGTTGAAGGAACAAATATAGTTGGTCTATCACTAGTCTCAAGTATAAGATAGCTTGTGTGGTGGACTTACAACCTTATGGGAACTTAGATAATGTGAAATTAGCCATAAAAGTAAAGAGGTAATGATAGACAAGACAAGTGTAATCACTACTTTTTATCTCTAGGATCTACTGTTCATGTTGAGTATAAGGAAGAGAAAGGGAGTAGATATCATAAACAAAAGGGAGAGGTCTAAGAAGAGAGTAGAGAACATGAACTAGAGAGAGGCATATGATGTGCTTAGAGTGTTAGGTCATGGTGAGAATAGGAGAGAGTGGGTAGGTTTAGGGATGATAACTTCACTAAAGTATAAGGCAGGGATAGGAACCATCAAAATAGATGTCTTAATATAATTAATTCAAAAATTCCACCTTTTGTTAGTGTCACATCTTATCATTAGACAGAATGCAACATCATAGATAAAACCTACTTAATATTACTTATAAACTTAGGATATTTCATTCAACATAAAATACGCTACATCTTAAGTTCAGCCTTAATTTTAGAGTTTACCAACTTTGTACAATATTTAGAATGTTGAAAGGCGAAAAGTACAAATTTTTTTTCCATTTAACATTTACTAAACTTCAACAAAACTAAGCTTCATTGTTTCTAGGACTTCTTTAGAATAGCTGACTTTTCTAGTACTCTTAAAAGACTTTCCCCCATAATGCTAGTGCTTGCTACAGTTTCCTAACCTAAGGATAAAACATATTTATCCTCTCAACATATCATTGAGTGAGAGTGAATAACAAAACAATAGTATAAGCAAAACTTATTTTACAATCATACAACAAGTTATTACTTAGGTTATATCACCCTCATCATTCTAATAAGAAAATAAATGCAATAGAAGTATGCTGTACTCATACACATGATGTGCATCTATACTGATATCCTAACCTATCATTAGCCCTCAACTTATGGGTAGTCGATGTTACTAGATATCTAAATTAAGCTATTCTAAAACCAAAGAAAAAGTTATTTAACAAATCTAACCTAGTGAAAGCTATGTAAATCTATAGTTTGAAAATCTTAATTTATAAATCATGTTCTTTGTTTAGTAAAACCAAGTTTTCAAGTAAAACTAGACCAATAGGTCATTTTGTGTAATGTTATGAATGCATCAACCAAACACTAAGCAGAAGCAGACAAACATTCCTAATTACATATTAGGTTTACCTTATTTCATTTTATCTTTTTTGCTAATTCTAAAGCCTCATTATCAAGTTCACTTAGATAAACACCTTAGGAAATGAGGTTAGTTAGTACTTACTTTCTTTGTTAAGTTAGTACAACATTCATAACCAATCAACAGCATGGCAGCAACCATCAAGCTCAACATCACAACATGATTTGATTCACCATAGGCATGTGTAGAATAACAATCATAGTTCATCTTATAGTTCGTGAAGTCTACAAGTCAAACTAGCATCCATGCATAATCAAGTCAATCAGTTACATAAGTTAGAAGAACACCACACAAAACTGGATATAACTTACTGTAGAACATAAATATCCACTAATTAGGATCACTTAGTAGTTTTTTGTTTTTTCCCTTTAAAACTTAAACTTATTGCTGCTCCTCTTCCCTTTGTACTTCACTAAGACAATAAGTATATGGTACCCTAAGATAATTACATGTTGCTTAAAAACTAAAGTAAGAACTTAATTGAGTATAAGATTTAAGGTTTAAGGTCTTTCTTTAATATAAATTCCATTCCAAGGTAGTTTTTGGCTAATTCTTTGACTCTCGTCTACTATATAAGGTTTCCTTAGTAAACCCTTTGACAAACATGTTGATTAGTTCTCTACTTTACAGGTTTTACCCAAAGAAAAACAAAACTACCTTTTTCCACTTACACAACTATTCCAAAATGAGACTTAAATTAAAACTGCTTATCTAATGTCCATTTCATTGCCAATTTACTCATTAAACTCGTAGAGATGCTAGAAAGTAATTTTCTCATAGATGTAAGGTAGTCTCTGACCTAACCTCTGACCAGCTCCAAATTATACATTTCAATACGACTAACCATTTGATTTACTTTTTAACTCTCTTGTTCGACTTTGGAACTCATAAAGTTGCTTTGCTACAACACCAAATCCACTACCTACATATTTCACCAAAACATAACATCACTTAAAACCCTTTCTCAACACTTATATAAGTTATATAAGTCCTAAATCATATGATTTCAATAGAAAAATATATAGTTGTAGTGAAAAATCATGTAGTTTGGCCCTTTAATTCCCATATTTGACTTGTTAGTGGGTTTTCCATCAAATTCTAAAGCCATTCCATTCAAAGAATCATAAAAAATCATCATTTCTTCAATTTTATAACAATATTACTGTAAGTTCATTAAAGAAATCCTAAAGAAAAACACTTTTCTAGTCACTATTTCCCAAAAATCAAAATTTGTCAAAAGCCCAACTTTATAATCTTATTAAGCTAATTGCATAGCATGAAATACAATCTTTAAGAAATTTACACACAAAAATTTAAGCAAAGACTACATTATTTGGGTTTTTGAAAAAAGAAAAATCAATGAAACATTTTCCTTAAGAACCCATACATGCACTTAAAATTTACAAATAGGAGTTCATTTTTAAATTTTACATAAAATATTATTTCGTAAAACCAAAAATCATAAGTTTTGTTCAATGTCTGGTATTTTTAATAAATTTTTGAAGATCGGATCAAAATTTATCACTTACTAGCACATACGTCTCTGGCCACCGTTGAGGTTGGTGGGTGTATTTGCTAGACTTGGGGGCACCTACTCCTTCAAGTGATGGTGGAGGTTCATCTCTAGATCTTATCGAAATCTATATACTTGAAAATTCCTAAGTATGCACTTTTTTTCTAAAATTATTGTTCAAACCCTTCTCTTAGCTTTTCTCAAGTGTTCTAAATTTTTATAGAGGACTTTCTCTTTCCTTAACATGCAAAAATGATCAAATGCAACATAAGGAGGGCTTTTATATGTTTAAGCATTCTCAGTTAGTGTAATCTACTTGTAAGTCAATTTATTGTGCATAATTCCTTGCTAATCTACGTAGTCAATCTCTAGCTTATTTTATTCTAAGCTAATGCTACGATTAAAGGGCTTAATTTACTACCCTACACCTGTTCATTTCAATTTGTTAAGTATTTTATATAATTTTAATCAATATTACTGAAATAGATACGTATTTATACATATTTTATATATTATTATATGTATTTCTATCACTTGTATGTATATTTACCCATTATATAATTATTTCATACTCCTTTTACTCCAAATTATTATTATTATAAATTGTATAATTTATCTCTATAGTGTTGTTACATATCGAGGCTTGTATTCTAAGTTTACAATATGAATATTTGCCACCAATAAAACTATATTTTCCTTAAATTAAATATTTTATATAGTTCTTTTTGGGGCAAATATAAATAAGCCTTCTTAAGTTTGAATTAGGTGTAGACTGACTCCTAAATTTTCAAAGTATGGTTTTTAATTCTTTAAACTTTGATAAATTAGCAAACAATCCCCATAGGTAGAGAATAATCCCTTTGAACTTTAATTTTGGTGCACAAATATCCTCTTAACTCATCAAAATATAATTTAGGACCTCTTAAACTTTGACCATAATGTGATTTCATCTAACTAAAAAAGGAAATATCTTTTATATTGCTAATTTATCAAAGTTTAAGGAGTTAAACACCACACTTAAAAGTTCAAGGAGTTAATTTGTATCTACGTCAAAGTTTATAGAGATTATTTGTAATTTCCTTATTCTTTTTTTTTTTTTTACAAAATAAACTTTACCTAAGCTCTTTAACTTTATTGACCTCATATTAAAGATTGATTTAGTTTTAACAACATTTTTTAGATGCCCTAAATTGCACTGATTCTGAGCCATAAATGAGTAAATTGATGGATGAATACCAAACTACTACACTTAAGTGATGTCTCTCAAATTTTAATCATTAAGGCAATACTGAGTGAGTGTAGAAGACTATGTAAAATAGTTTGAGGTGCTTTATATGAGGTATAAGGTAATAGAACTGAAAGAACAAACTATAGCTATGTCCATCATTAGTCACAAGTATGAGATAGCTACTATGGTATAGTTATAAACTTATGAGAACTTAGATGACATGAAACTAGTTAAGGCAAAGATAGTGAGGCTAGGTGCAATCACCTATTGCAACCCTTGAACTAGTTGATTATGGTAAGAAGAGGGAAAAAGCAAGGTTGTAAACTCGTGATTTTTCCTAGAATCGTTAGAAGGTTTATAGGAGAGGGTTTGTAAAATCGAAACATAAAAACACAAATTTCTACAACTTATATAAAATAGCTTTTAGAAAATTGTAGATATATTTACAGTAGTTATAAAAAGCTCGAATACATGATGGAAACATAAAAATGAAAAAATTAAGTTTTTCCTTTATAATTTTTTTTTATCTATATAATTTAACATTCATGAAAGAAAGATAAATAGAGTTTAAACTAATTTTTTTTTCTATTATTATGTCTTAAAAAAGTAATGAATTAAAGAAAACCAAATATTTTAACTTATTTTGAGTTATTAATGGTTAAATTTAAATATATGATTTTTCTTATAAAATTTTCTATTGAAGCTAAAATTCAAATGGAGGTTATGAATATTGAAAAAGGACTAGAAAAGAGAGAAAGAGGAAAAAAATTGGAATAAAATAGGGAAAATGATTTAATACATCAATAATCAATGAGATAATAGAAGCCTAGTTATATTTTCTTTTTAATATTTCACTCATTTAACTCGTATATATAGAATCAATAAACTCGATAGAAAACATAAATTTCTATAAGAAAATGATCTTATATATAAGTTAACTCAGAAAGGTCTCCTAAAATCATAAACTCATAAAATTTCATAGGTAGAATCATAATTTTGATAACTATGGAGAAAAGAAAGGGAGTATATATTGTAAACCAAAAGAAAGAGGTTTGAAGAATTTTGAAAATTAGGAATATAGCAAATACAAGATTCTAAACATGCATAATGTAAAGGATATGGGGTAGATGCTAAAGAGTAGTAAGACAAAATGCTTTAAATGTTTTGGGTTGGTACACTAAGTTGCAAAGCGTCTTAATTAAAGAGTTTTGGTGGCAAAAGGTAGGTCCTAAGCCTTAGCAAGGTTGTTCAACCTTACTCTCTAGAGAAATGGTCAACCTTAGGTTATAGTTAAACTAATTGACCTTGATTTGCACAAGCCTAGTTAACCTTCAATAGTAAAGTATAGTTAAGCCAATGATCTTCACTAGTTCCATTTGATTCCCAATTAATTGTTGTCTTGGTTCATTTGCTTCTACTTTTCCTTCTCTTCTACTTCTTGACTATTGACTACTATGATGAATATACCAAGATTTAAATAAGAGATTTATATATATATATCTATGTTAGAAATCCCAACTTCAGTTGAATTAAGTAAGTTAAATTAAAATCACACATATTTATGTCACGTAATATTAATCTTGATAAATCCTTAGGCATCTTAAATTCTAACTCACATAAAATTGTTAAAAGAAATTTCCTGAATGAAATAGCTAAAATATCAAATGATAAAAACGATTAATAACCAAGTCACTAATTAAACTCCATCAAACTATATCATAGCCTGACTATAATTTACTTTAGCTCATGATACATCACAATAAAGCAACTAACAAAATCAAAATCTATTAATGAAATTAGACGATAAATTTTAGTGTTCAAAACATAAGTAATCCAAAGTGTAGCTAAGATAATGAAATAATAAAAAAGAAGTACTACTGAAAATAAGAATTATGGAGAAAGTAAGAGAATAATATGAAAAATTTAGGTAAAATCCTACCCTAATTCATACTTATGTTATTTATAGTAGAGGAAACTTCATCGAGAAATCTAAGGAGGCAATACGAATGGTGTGACTTGTAGAGAAATAACATGTGCTATCTAGATGATTCTTAGGATGACTTTGTCCTTTCATGCAGTAAGGCATGTAGATGGCATGTATTTTTTTAGCAGGAGTCATTCGGATGAGATCGATGAAGCCTTTAATCTTTCCACTTAAGCATAGCTAATTTGAATGGGATAAGTTGGTGCTTGAATGGAGTAGTTAATGCCATTGTTAATGTGTGCTCTCCAGGAGGTCATCTAGATGAAGTCCTCTGAATTTGCAAAAATCTCAAATTGCATACTTGTTTTACTCACTTATTTCTCCTTTTTTGTCATGTTATGCATCTCATTCACGTAACATGCATTTTATCAATTTCAAAAGATTTTTCCTATAACATCACCATAAGATACATGTGATTATAACATAGAAGTCTAGATAAATGTATTGTCTACAAGTTTATTGCTTAGCCAAAAGCCAAATCGAGTGGTAATTATAGTTATATATAATAAAGTAAGTAAGTTTATTAGGTAACATGTGCTCGAAAAAGATATACCTAAGGCAGCAGTATAAGGTATTAGAAGATAAAATTAGCATTAGCTTGATAAGTTAATTAGAAAGAAGCTCAATAAAAAATTAAATATTTTTTTTATCCAAAGGGAAGGTTTTATTTAATTAAAACACAAAGTACAACAACATACATAACAACAACACACTTTGGAAACTATCCAAGACTACCCCTCAAACCAGTTGCCTTATAAATGGTTTTTCACAAACACTAGGAATCTTCTTTCCCTTAACATCATGGCATACATGCTGTCTAGCAAAAGATGATATTTACATTCTACAGAAGGAACAAAAAATGCCATATCCTCCATGTTAGCCTCAATTCTAACTCCAACTACTAACTAATCAACTAATGCATTTCCTTCCCTTGGTATGAAAGTGAAGCTAAAGTCATCAAGTAAATATAGCTTTGCCCTGCATGAGGTAGCAATATGCATGTATTTATTTAGTAAGTGTGTTTCATTTGTTATAAGATGGACTGCAATTGAGGAATCCATGCAAATGTGAATCTTCTTAATTCCCATTAGTGAAAACTAATGTAATCTCTAATAAAGTCCCTACATTTTCGCACTTAATATATCAATATTTCCAACTTTTGTGGAGTATCCCATTATTCATTCATCTTTTTCATCCCTTAAAACCCTGCCAATAGTAGTCATTCCTCCATCCAACTTTATTGATACATCGGAGTCTAATTTTACCCTTCCACTTGGTGGAGGACACAAACCACTCCTTGTTTTATTTGAAACAGCTTCTTTTGTTGTCTCATGTATATCTAGCATCCATGAACTCTTCTTATACTTTGATATATATCTTCTCTATTGTCATTCTTCCTTTTATGGCTAAGTAGAGTTTGATTCCATTGATGCCATAATGCTCATAAAGTAGATCCAAACACTATTGCCCATGGTGGTCTTATGGAGGCTGTTTATGATTTATTTATTTTATAGTTAACTCTCACTTGTTCCATAAAACTCATGTTTATATTTAAACATGAAGAGTTTATAATCAACCACACTTGTTTTGCTGTAAAACATTTTCAAAATACATGCTCAGTCTCCACTTCCTCTTTACATAAGGCACATTTATCTTCAATTGAATCTAAAATTTTACTTGCTTTTAATGTTGTTAGGAGGCATTATCTCATGATTTTCCATGAAAAACACTTAGCTAATACTCAAGGGGAGCGTGCGTGCATACGTAGTGAGGTTTGGTGTGTAGGAATTGAGTTGAGTATTATAAAAATTTTTTATATCTTGTCAATTTTTAATATCATATTCAATCTAATGGTGAGTGATATAAGTAAGATATAACAATCAATAAGAATTGCAAAATAAATAAATAAATAAAGAGGGAAGGATAGAGAAATCAAGCCTAGATATAATATGGAGTTTGGACCGCCTCTACTCTTTACAAATCCATAATCGCCTCCAACTGAAGACTTCAAAATACTTTATAATATCACATTTTAATGCTTAAAGAGCTACACAAGTTAGTTTAATCACAAATACACATAATAACTACCCAAATATAGTGCTTTGACTGTCCAAGTATTACAATGTATAAACCCTTAAGCATTATACTCTTCATCTTTCTTAATTGATAGTAATAAAAAGTACAAGACACAAATTGTAAGTAATAGGGCAAAAGATTATAAGAAAATGTCGTTAGATTACAGAAGAATATCGGTTCCTAAGTGTCCTTAGCTAGGTTTTTGAGCATTTATGTTGTCTCCATAAATTTTTCCTATTATCATGCATTAAATACTTCAACAATTGGTAAAAATAAGAGTATCATCATGAAGGCTCTCAAGCTTACCATCAAACTGGTTCAAATTTCTTCTACTAGCACAACTCCCAATACATCCCAACCATTATGATGGCTTGGTGATCAAAACCAAAATTATCTTCTAATCTAAAGTTCCTTACTATCATGTTTGTACTCATCTACAATCATCAAGATGGTAATGCAACAAAGGCATATTTCACCTATTTTCAAGAATTAAGCACACAATCCACATGCACTACTGTATGATTCATATATAGACAAATTTACTTCACTCTTAAGTCTAGTATTTGGGATATTTTGGGGATCTAATTAGTGATAAGACAGAACTTTGTTTACCAATTAACTCAACATTAACACTTCATGAATTGATTTAATGTTTGCTTTGTTTTTTTTTTTTTTTCTCATCAAAATCAAGTAATGAACCCTAAGTTCAATATTCCATAGCAATAGCTTTACTTTAGGAGTAAAGAGATTGCATTAGACTCATCTATAGTCCATCTCCTTATATCTTCTAATAATTCCAACTTGTATATATCTTAGTTGGATTCCCTTTCTTATTTGCAAAGATAGACAGAGATCATTTAATACATCATTGCATATGCAATTGGACCTATCATCTCTTTTACAAAACTTGAAATAGGATAACTAATCTTCTCTTTGTCTAAGCTTAATTCATTCAACCATACATCTTTAAGTGTTATAAGGTCTTCTTCCTATGTTAATGGACCATAAACCATTCTATCTGAAGGGCCTAATTTTGATCAAGAATCCCCTTAAAAACAAATATTTCTTCCAATTCCTATTATATAAGTTCTTGTTCCAAAGTTCCATTGTTATTCCTTGTTAGTTCTTTTCATAAATAAGACCCCCTATAAATCTTTATGATTTTTCCATTTTGAATATAGCTTTTATATTTTTGTTTCAATAAGATAGACCATCGGATTTTTCCTTGATGAAATTTAGACGATTGCTTTATTTCTTAAGCTTTGCTCCTTTAATGTTTGTTATCCTTTATCTTTCTACAATTATACCAAAGCACTTTTTTCTTTGTATTATCCTCCCTCATATAAAGTTTCTTGTTATTTATTTAGTTCTATGTGTAATGTTAGTTGGAAATGGTGCCACATGTTAATAGTAATTTTTTATTGCTTACAATATCGTTTTCGCTAGCACCAATTCCTTCACTATGCTCAGAAGTGTTCCTTTCTATATCATCAACTTTTTTTTTTTTTTTAATTTTACTCAATATACCTTCCAACTGTTATGCCTTCGATTTTAAAACATCTTGCATTAGATATCCCTAATAGGTACCTACATTTAAGGCTTGTTTTAATCCTAATATATTCAAAATATGTTTCTTTAATGATTTGACACATTGTTTGCAAAAATGACTCTAGTCTTGTCTCGATTGAGATGAAGTTTAGACCATTCATGAAAGGTATCTAGTAGGTTTTTAATTGTTCTAGCCACTTTAGGAAAAGCTTAAGCTAGTAAAATTATGTCATCCACAATTAGTAAGTGCAAGAGCTTCAATTTGACCGCTTTAAACTTTATAGCTTTCTGCTCACCACTCTCCACTTTATCCTCTATCATTCTATTGAACATTTCCATAGCTATGATAAATATATAAGGTGAATTGGGTCTCCTTAACGGATACCTTACTTGCCATGAGAGGTTGGGAAGAGGTATTGTTTAACAAGACTTCTATGGCTATAACATGATAAATTTGATCTACCATTTCAAGTTCATAGCTTCTAGGATGAACTTAATAAAATCCTATTCTAACTTATCATGTGCCTTCTCTATGTCTACTTCTATCACCATCCAACTCTATTTACCCTTCTTTCTTTTGCTGTTGAACAAGATTTCATTTAATGACAAAATATTATATGTTCCCTTCCTTGTAGTTATAAAGTAGCTTGAGTTAGGTGAACTAACTCTTAGATTAAAGGTCTTACCTATTACTAATACTTTAATGATGATTTGTGTATTATACTATAAAGTCCTATTAGTCTAAATTTGGATAGTTGATTTGCTCCAGTTTCCTTCGAAAGTAAAGCTAGTTTCGTATGGTTAATGTCTAACTCTACTAAGCATATATCAAAAGGCTCTTCTCACCTATCCTACTACTAGAGGAGCCACAAATTCCCAATAGGTTTTGAAGAGTAATGCATGTAGACCATCTTTACCTGAGGATTTCCAAGACCTCATAAAATGTAATGCTTTAGTTATTTCATCATCTTTTATTAGTTTACTCTATTTTTCTTATTATTCTAGTGTTAAGCCAAACCTTAGACATAAAGGCAGGTAATTTTATAGTGTAACATTCTTTTTGCTTATCATGTATATTCCTTGAAAGCATGTTACCATGTGTTTTTTAAAGACTCATGGTCTGTTATCTAATTACCATAGGAATCTTGTAAGTTAACTATTCCATTTTTGCTTCCCTTCTTTATTGTTGCAAAATGAAAGAAATTTGTATTCCTTTCACCTTAAGTCAACCATTTAGCTCTAGTCTAGACCTTCCATAATAATTCTTGACTATATATGAATATTGATAGTTAGGATCTTAGCTCTTTTTCAAGATTGACCAAGTAGTGTGAGAGATGCTTGGAAAGCTTTCATTCTACCCTCTCTAATCTAGCCAAAATTCTTTGTTTTTGTTTTTCCACATGCATAAAAACCTCGACATTCCATGTGGATATAGCTTTAGCAAACTCCTCTATTGTTTAAGTATAATTATTGAATTTACCAAACCTATTAGGTTTTATAAGATATACAAAAACTGATGTGTCATCCATATAGGATGGAACTTAAATTATTTAGAGTTAATGAAAATTGGGAAATTGACAGTAGTGCTAAGAAGCAAAGGACAATAATCTAAGGTATACTTGAGTAAATGGACTATTAAAAATTTGGATAAAACTCTTTCCATCCTATATTTCCGTAAGTTGTATCTATCCTCACTTAGATCAAGTTTTTAGCTTCCCTTCAATTCGACCATGTATATTTTGGTCCAAAATATCCTAAATCACATAATTTACATGATGACATAAATTTAATTTATCTTGCTACTTTAAAAGAGTTTAATCTTCTCCTACACCATTAGTCAGTTTTAGTGATACAGAGTGCTTGCAGTAGTATTATTAGGTTTGGTTTCCAATAGGAGGAGAACATCGAATTGGTATTAGCAAACCACCTCCATTATAGCATTGCTACGGTTTAGAGCATTTGCTCCCCTTTCTTTCCATGATGTTATCTTAGTAGGAAAGATAGTATGATATTAGGCCATATCTAGGTTAATGAAAGTAGCTAGTGTTTTGTAGCGTAAGGTAATAATGCCATTTATAACTCTCTTCGCCTCTATTGAAATTTGGCATAGTAAGTCTTTGTTGCTATGATCACTATCATCTCCTCTCGATTTTGAAAAAGGATTGGCATTGTAAGCAACAATTTTAAGGGGTAGATTGCTAGCAATGGGATCAATGGTGTTAACATCTTTGTTTGTCAGACAATCACCTTTGCTATATTTTTACAAGTTATTGCCAATTTCCTCATGATTTCCCAAGGGAAGGAAGGGGTCTTCACAAGTGTTGATAGAACAATTAGGTTGAATTCCCTGATTGTTTCTTCTCTCATTCCCATTATAGTGATCCAAATGGATCCATTTAGTTCTTTGAGATCTAATCTCAAGTTTGGCACTTGGTCTATAGGCATTAGGTTATTTTTCATAACTGAGATTCTATAAAGATTAATTAGCACTCATATTCGACTTTGATCCAATCAAATGTAGTAAAGTTTGTGATGCACATTGATCCATGGTAGTTCTAAATTCGGATGTAGATGATTGACCTTGAATAAGAGAAGGATTTTGTGGTCGAAGCACTACATTTTTTGTTGCCTTTTTAATGATGTTAGTCAAATTCTTGATGGAAAGGGGTTTGTTTTCTAATGTGAAGGTAATGGTTTGGTGGTTTGAATGCTTCCTCCATAGATATATTCCCTTCTGATACTATGGATGATTAACCCTTATCAATCCTTTAAAGATCTCTTTTACTTAATAAAGTAGTTATCGATTGATTTTTTTCTAAGCCCCTTTTGTATTAAGGTTTGAAAATATTTCCTTCTTTGAAATTGATTCATTTTGATCATTGTAATCTCTTACGTATCAAGGAGATGTGCCCAATTTAACCCTTAAAGATTAGAATTGATTTTTTTTTCTTCAGTTCACTACACAGATCCATTTGCCATAGCCTATTATCTGCTCATTTATGTTTTGTTCATCATTACCTTTCTATGTGACTTCTTCATTAGGTTTGGGATTTAAATTTTCATTAATGTTATCTTAACTCATTGCTTTTCTAACCTATTCCTATATGCCATGGGTTAGTGGGTATTGCCTTTATTACATTTGGGTTTTTGAAGCCTTGGACAACCACAATTAAAGCAAAGCTTTCTTAACCCTTCATGTTGTAAAGCATATTTTTTTCCTTTAATACACAGTGTATGAACCAAAGGCCTATTGAAATTTACTTATATACATAATCTTGCAAATCTCACCCTTTTTATATTCATGGTGAATATATATATACTTAATATTGGATCAATAATATATTGCCTATCTTTAATAGTGTGTTTTGATTATAGAACTCTAAAGGAAATTCACTAACACAAACCTATAGCACAATTGGGTCAAAAGTTGCCTCTTATGCCTTAAAATTTGGCATCCATCTTCTTATGTCCAAAAAATATCCACTAACAAACCATGAACCATCTTGAATGACTTGCTTTAACTCTTCCTTTGAATTAAAGCTAATAGTATAGTAGCCATAACTACTTCCTACCATGGAAAAGTCTCTTACAATAGGCCACATAGCACATAATTTTTTATGTAATGTCCTATGATGAGTTTCCATATGGCTTTGTTATTAAGGATTTTTCCAATACATTTCTATTTTTTCTTACCTTATAAAAGAGATCAATCTAACCAGTGAATCTTTTTCCTTAGTTTCTTTGACTTGTTATGTCTTGTAAATTTTCTAAATCACTGTTTGCTTCCATTTCCTCATGCAAATCTCCAAAAGGAATTTTGTTGATAAGTGTTTAATATATTAGTATTCTTTCTAAACACTTTACTATAGGAAAATGTACTTTTACCATGAGTTTGGCCTCTTATATTTTCATGCGCCTTAACTGAGTCTCCATTTTCTTTGGTTTGACTATTCTCTTTTCCTCTTTCTAGCGGAGTATTTGAAGCCAATGTCTTATTTTTTTTCCTTTCAAATCATCATGGTTTTCTATTAAATTTTTTAATCTTATTTTTTATCTTAGCTTTGATTTGGTTTAGTTGCTTCTAGCTCTTAGGAAGGATAGTTAGGGTTTGAGATGATGTGGATGAGTGCTTGAAGGTCTTTAATTTGTGCTTCAAGAGAGATATAGTTTCTTCTTTTAAGAAAAAAGACCGTTATTAAAAAATTAATACATTTTGGTTGATGAAGCTAGAGCAACCTAGACTTAGCCTTGTTAAGAGACCAAGGATGAAGCATGTAGTATATGTGAATACCAAAGTACAGTAAACCAATGGAGTAAGGCAATGTGGAATGCCAAATTAAATGGGTGTTGTAACCAAATTTTAAAAGGAAAAGATAATGATTATATGTAAGCCTTTTAGGAAAACATGTTTGTAATTTCTAATTGATTTTTCTAGAGTGATTACAATATTTTTATAGTAATTCAGTATGGTAGTTACAACTACAATATTCCCTACATGCTAAGAATTTAGGACATCATACTGGAGAGAGTCAAATTCAAGTTTAGGCTTTAAGCCCATTAATTGATTAGGTTTGACTCTTTGGGTGTAGGTAATAGGGCTCAAAGAGTTGAGTCTAGATATTTAGAATGATCAAAGGAGTTTTAGTATGGTGGACTTGGAATAGAGCTTATTGAATCAACTAGTTCAATCTAACCTTTCTTAATATTAGCTCACATTACAAATAAGGCCTTCATTGAACCTACATCTAAAGAAAGAGCCTATCTAGGATCCATTACGGGAAGGGATTGATTTTGGTCATTGATTATTATCACGATCCAATAGATGATATCAATTGCCAACTACTACAAATACCTCTTTTCCCTTCCCTCATTTCGACAAGAGAAATATTGATATAAACACCGCTACTCTACCAAAATCTTATCTTGAAAGATAAACACTTGAAAACTTTAAGAATATTATCTCATTCTTCATTAACTGTAAAGTTTAATGCCTTTTTGCTTCTCTACCTATCACTATGAGTGTTAGAACTTAATTGAGTTTGCCTACTCCTCCTCTTTGTCCCACCTTACTTGATCATCTTATATGTGTGATTCAAATTACTTCTCTAGTCATGTAAAATACGTTTGTCATGTGGCATGCACGTGATCTTAGCACCCATACCCCCTCACCTACACATATTATACATGTACCATATGACGACCTACGATAATATGCTACTAATGATGAGAGGTCATGTGGCCTATTTAGTCTTAGCCTCTCGTACTCCAAGCCCACTACCAAGCCTTTTGTCTTGTTTCTAGAAACTGCATCCAACTCACTTTGCCTTAACACTTCTGTTCTAACTTTTTTCAGTTTCTTTTCCTCTAGCCACATTTCGATTTCTATCAACAAACCCTAAGTTCTTGATTACCCTCACTTCAGCCAAATTTAGTGAGGAATAAAGAATAAATAAGGCTAAGAGTTGGGGTGATATGTTTACGGCAATATGAGTAGCTTAAATTTTCCATTTATTTGGAAGTTGAGCAAAACAGCTGGGTAGAACATGACAAGAATAAAAAAATTGAACAATCATAGCATATCCAAAATTCAAGGAACAAGATCATTTAAATTATGAGGTAAAGAATTAATGGACGTGCAAACAGAAACAAAGTTTCATATAATGAGGCTTTTGGAGTTAACATACTCTAGATGCGGTAAACGAGAAGAACCATTAAACGAAGAACAAAAGCATATTCCAAGCAATTGAGAAATATAATCCCTAGATAAACTTTAATGTCTTATGATTATTCTCATTAGTCGAAGAAAAGCAATTTTCCTGTGAAACAGCTACTTGGGCTATGTAAATCAATTCAATGACATTATTAACTAAGGAATGTTGTGGACTATTGCGATTGTATATTATTATTATTCAAATATCATCGATTCCAATCAACTTGTAGCAATTTTCCTTGCCAAGATCCTTCTTTTTGCAATACTATATATCAAATCACCCTCCCCTTTCTTTTCCGCTGCAGCCACAGCGGACACATCCTCACCAACCATATCCACTAGTCGATCTAATCTTTGGGATACATCAGGTAATCGTGAAACTATAAGCATCATCAAGAATATGAAAAAGCTTGGGCATTAAAATTCGTGAACCCAAACACCAAATATTTCATTCAATTCATATATAAGAGACTTAAAAAAACAAAAAAAAATAGTCCTTTCGCAATACTTTGCTAAGATGACATATAAAACAAAGATTACCCTATTAAATTCCCAAGTATATGAGAGCTACAACAGGTGGGATGAATTAGAAAAGAATACTCACCACCGGAGCAATTATGCAGCACACACATTCTTATTACAACACACATAAATCTGTGCATAATGCAAAAATCAACATCAAAACGATCCATCTTGCAAATCTAGCAACTTCATGTTGTGCCATCAAATTTCACAAACCGTGCACTAACTATATATGTCACTCTCTATAATTTATTTAGAAAATATGATATAAAACTGAAGTGGCAAATCATTACAAGTGCAACTAATATTTGGTCAGATATATAAATTGTTTTGTAATTTCTTTTCAAACTTTGATATAGTGGTGGAGGTGAACATTTGTATTCTAAGAAGAAGGTATGACCGCAATAATCTATCCCGAGTCCAACTTCCTTTGAAGCAGATTTAAACTCCACTTGGCATTTTCCCCGTATATAGGAACGGAAGTGAGGTTGGTACTAAAATTTCAGTCGGGAAGTTATAAAAGGGCTTAACTTGAATAAAGACGTTCTAATTATATTCTTGGTAAATTTCATTTTCAACCCACAACCACATCCCCCAC
This sequence comes from Lumnitzera littorea, assembly GCA_024138015.1. NCBI lineage: Eukaryota > Viridiplantae > Streptophyta > Magnoliopsida > Myrtales > Combretaceae > Lumnitzera > Lumnitzera littorea. The sequence continues at coordinate 59,998,051 of JAMXBB010000002.1, forward strand.
CCGCCCTTCCAATATAATTATGAAAAAGTGATTTACCTCTACAAAACTCTTAATAAATTATGCATTTACCAACCCAAAATGTCAATAAATAATGAATAATAGTTTTAGATAACATTTGTGGAGTTCAATGCACAATTTTGAGGGTTTCAAACGGTTTTCTAGGATAAAAATGAAATTTTGATTGAAGAGTACAAATATTAAACAAGTCATGCACACGAAAAAGGAAAAAAAGAAAAGGATATACTTATGATTGCATCAGAATTTGGAACCCACTGGAAAACTGCAATTAAGAAAGGAATTTAAGAATTGCAAGATAAATTCTGGATTACGAATTCTATTGATGAAGAAAACAAAATATAGATAAAAAGTAAAAGTTATACAAGTGTTATGAATTCTACAAAGCCTTTATGAAATTAGTAAACATTTAACGAATGAGTTTGGCATTTAGAAGAACTAGGCAAATCACGAGATTTTGAGGAAAAAAATAAAAGTAATCAGAGGATCATTACTAATAGAAAAGACTTATCAACTACATTAGTTCACTATGAAGTGTTATAAACTATGAAAAAGGTAACCAGAAGTTATAGATTATTTTTTTTGCCAAAAAAAAAAAAAAGTGATAGAGTTTTCTCATATAAAAGAACTCAAATTCTCTTCAGAGTGACTAAAATTTTTCCGTAACTAACATTGCGTCTGGACTTTCCTGTGCATTTGTCATAAAGAAGGTGATCGAGTACGGCAATGAAATCCATTCCCCTTTTCTGTATCCATAACTAATGCTGACTCTAGCTAAAGAATGCATGATGACTCTTCTTGGGATAGAACGAAACAATTCCTAAAATTTATCAAACAAGACAAGGATGTTGGACAAGAGCACATTTATAAGGGGTTTTTTAAAAGGAATATTTAGAATGCCATTTCAGTATTCTAAGCACCTATTTATATAAAACATTTTTTTATTTTATAAAGAAATGTTTTAGATAAATATTCTTCACCTTTATTTAATTATTTCATATCTAACAATTTCTTTTATTTAATTATGGTGCCTAGCACAAACAAATGTAAAGTAGAGAATTGGTTCTTCATAAAGTATCTCTTTTAAATTAAGCACATGTTTATAGATATAAATTATAAAGGAAGATGAATGCTTAGCATGAGTATTTATGCTAAACGGCCCTTTATAGACATGCTCTAAGCATAAAATTGTTTTATAGTATAAGACTACCAAATATGATATAGGTTACATTAATGGAGTATCAAACTGGGAAAACGAAATATTGCACTTTGTCAGTTATTTGCGTAGTGTTTTTTTGACATTGGAATTTGAATATTTGATATATGAAGATGTATAATGATTTTGGGAATGCATGTTCTTGAATTTAATGTCAATGTTTCAGTCATCTTGGTGAAAAAAAAGAAGAAGTTTCAATCATATTCAACAAACATAGAAGAGGATAAAAGATTAGTATTCTAGAAATAGGGGTGAATGGATAAGTTGTTATGCATTTTGGCTAAAAATGAAAAATATAACTAGAATTCATTATAAGAAAAAATGTGAAATTGAAATTTACTGAGAAAAATTTACAAGATCGATAGAGTTCTTTATACTTTGTAAGTTCTATAGAATATAAGTTTCAACAAGGTTTTAGGGTGCTGTTAGGTAGCTTGTGGTTATAAAAGATTTAGAAACTTATACTAATAATTTTGGTACAAGCAATGCTGTAAAATCTACTTACCCTGTATCACTTACCCCTAGTTAGAAGTCCTCTATTTATGTAAAAAATAAATCAAATCTCTTATATTTTAATTGAGTTTTTCAAGTTTCATATCTTTCTACTAAAATTAAATCAAATTCTTTATGCTACTGAGTTACTTAAATCCTCTATAAAATTTTATGATACCATGTAAATCTTGATGTATAGTTATAAGTCATATAACATAGGAAAAAAGAGAAAAGACTGTATTTGTGCAACAACACAAGTATAAAGATCTTAAATAGTTAATTTATAACATAAAAGTTTTAATTGAATTTTAATATAAGTTTATAAGACTCAAATGACTCAATTAAAACATAAAGAACTTAATTGACTTTTAGTATCTAGTTTACTATTTACTCTTTGAAAATGTTAAGCGGTACACAATGTACTTGATAAGATGCAAGTAAAAGGAAAATTTTTAGGTAATCGATTTTTCATTTTCTATAGGCGGTTCCTCCATTTTTCTTTTTCATACATGATAATGAAAACCTATAATGCATCTCTAAGGTCGGACACATAGAGAAACATCACAACAAAGCAGGCAGCAAAGAAAATAAAGAAAAAAAGCTAGTAAAACCCTAGCAACTATCAACTAAATATGACACACTAATTGATCTTACTCGGCCTATAATCTGTTGGATATAACTCATTGGTCCAAACTAAAGGATCACTTGTTACACTTCTTGCTAAAGGGAATAGATAAGAGTTGAAGGGTAATAAGAATACTAGGGTTGCTTAAAGGAAACTTGATTAAATTTTGATGTTCAGGATTGATATTTGCATACAATTAAGTGAGGGTTTATATACCTATCCACTAAGGTAACTTTACATATATAAAAAGATAGAAGGGTATTCTTACAACTAGGTTATATAAAACATGCTAAAAAGGGTAAAAGAGACAAAGAATATTCAGTACGAAAAAGTAAAGAATCTTTTGGAATATTGTGCTAGAAGACATTTGTCGATCAGTGGCTAGATGTCAATAATATAGTATAAGTAGACAAGGAAAATTACAATTAGGGTCCAACTTGATTTGGATCAGGTTAGGGCCCAGTTAGTCCTACTATAGAGTAATCAGCTTAGGTTAGGGCTGGACGTTTTTGGTCAGCTCAGGAGCTATGCTTGGATATCTCGTCATAGTATAGTTGTTTAACAGGTTTGGCATACATAAAAGTTGGGTAGTCAGGTCGGTAGAAAAGGGGAACATAAAGGTGGGGATAAGAATTTCCTTCTCGAATAGTGCTTCTAACTAGTATTCTCAGAGTGAGTCCTTAGAGTTCTCTAGCTCGACTTCGTATGATCGGTCCAGAGGGTTGATTCCTATCATCTACTTAGGGGTTAGAAAGATTTGTCCTCAAATCTGAAGTGGTTTTTGGCTCTTCTTTTGGGATGCTCACGGGGTCTTCTGCTAGTTGGTGAGGAATTAGGTTAGATACATTGAACGTAGGGTAAACGCCATAGTAATTAGGTAACTTGATCTAATAAGCATTGTGATTGACCTTTTTTAAGACCTTAAACGGACCATCAGATTAAGGAGATAGCTTGCTTTGTCTTAAGTACGGGAATTGTTCTTAGTTGAGGTGTATCCATACTAAGTCTTCTGGTTGAAAAGAAACAACTCGATGGCCTTAGCTACCAATCTCTTATTGTCTTTTATTGAACTTGGCAATATTTCTAATTATAGATTGGTGTAGCTCTTACAATTCTTGAGTTCGGTGAACTCTAGATTAACTTTCTTTAGTAGTTATAGGGGTATTGATTATATCTAGGGTAAGAGTAGGATTGAGGCCATGGACGACCTCAAATAGGGTCTTTCTAGTGGTGCTGTGGATAATTTGGTTGTAAGCAAATTCCACAATAGGTAGACACAGATCCTAGTCCTTCAAGTTCTTTCCTACGATAGCTCTAAGTAAGTTTCCTAATGTCTTATTTACCACTTTAGTCTAGCTATTAATCTGCGAGTGGCTACTAGAGCTAAACACAAGTTTAGTTCTAAGTCTTCTCCATAGAGTCTTTTAAAAATAGCTTAAGAATTTTGTGTCCTGATATGAAATGATGGTCTTTGGCACTCCATGTAGTTACATAACTTCCTGCACAAAAAAAAAATCAGTAATATATAAAGCATCATTTGTTCGATGGCACGGGATGAAGTGTGCCATTTTGCCGAAGAGATCCAGTACAATAAATATAGAATCTTTTCCTTTAGATGTCTAAAGCAACCCTAAGACAAAGTCCATGCTGAGTCTGCCCAAGATAAGGTTAGTGTTAGCAAGGGCATGTAGCAGGGGCATGTATTCTCTATGGGGCTCTTTCTTCCCCTTAACTTGCTTGCATATATCACAACTACTATCTTATGGACATCTTTGGCCAAACTAAGCTAGTAAAAGTTTTCCTTTAATAGATTAGCCATCTTTGTCTCTCTAAAGTGACCATGTAAGTCACTACTATGAGCTTTCTTAACCAATAACTCACGCGTGAAATAGTTAGGTATGCATAGTGTTCTTTCCTTGAAGAGATAGCCATCTCAAACATAATAGCCTCTAACAGCAACTCCATCTCTACACTACTTTACAGTAGGACTAAAATGAAGATCATAAGTATACTGTTTGGTGATAAGTGAAAATCTCATTAATTTTGTCTATAAAGTGGTTAGCAAGGTTTACCGACGTAATAGAGCATCAGCGACCACATTTATGCTTCCCTTTTTATGTCAAATTACATATGAAAATCTTTCCATAAACTTCAACAACTTGACTTGTCTCTTTGAGAGTTTTCCTTGACTCTCAAGATACTTCAATGATTCATGGTTAGTGTAAATAACAAACTCTTATGATAGTAAATAGTGTTACCAAATAGTGAAGGTTCAGAAAAGAGAGTATAACTCTTTCTTATATACATAATTGTTTAGGGTAGCACCGTTAAACTTCTCGCTATAGTAAGCGACAAGTCGTCGTTCTTGCATCAGGATGGTGCCAATTCCAATGCCTAATGCATCACATTCCAATTCAAAGGTTTTGTCAAAATCTAGTAGTGATAGGATAGGGAAAGACGTGAGCTTCTTCTTGATTTCTCCTTAATCTCCTTGAAGCTCTATTTAGCTTAGCCATTTAACTTGAACCCATCACTTTTCTTTGTTAGCTTAGTCAAAGGGGTAGCTATGGTACTAAACTTTTTAATGAATCACCTATAGAAAGAAGCTAAGCTATGAAAACTTTAAACTTCAGTGGCACTTTCAGCATTAGCCTTTCTAATACAGCTCAGATCTTCTCCTCATTTGCTTAGTTTCCTTCCCTTGATACTACAAACCCTAGAAAAACCACATCATCTTGACATAATATACATTTCTTCAAATTCACATATAACTTCTCAGTTCACAAAATGTCAAAAATTGCTTGGAGATGTTGAACATGGTTGTTCAAGTCGACAGTATATACTAATATGTCATCAAAGTGCATGACCACACATCTTCTTATCAAATGATTCATCACATGGTTCATTAACCTCGTGAATGTGATCAGTACATTGGTAAGTTCAAGTGGCATAACTAACTATTCGTAGAGATCATGCTTAGTCTTGAAGGCAGTCTTTTACTTATCACCCGATCTCATGTGAACTTAGTGGTAACAACTTCGCAAATCAATTTTTGAAAATATTTTGACACCACGGAGCTCATCTAACATGTTATTAAGCCTTGGTATTGATTGCTTGTATTTGACATTAATTTGATTAATTGCTTGGCTATTGATGCATAACCGCCATTAACTATCCTTCTTTGGGACAAGTAGAGTTGGTATAGTATAAGGGCTCATGCTTTCTCTTACGTATCCTTGCTCTAGGAGTTCATCCACCTATCTTTTCAACTTAAGAGCTTGCTTAGGATTCATTCTATATACTGGTCAATTCAGCAGGCTAGTGCCTAGCTCTAGGTTAATATAATGCTCTATGTTTTGAGCTAAAGGTAGTCTTTTAGGTAACTCCTTTAGAAATAGGTCGATAAACTCATCAATCAACTTTTGGATTTCATCTAGAACATCCTTCAAATCTCTCATCTTTAGGAATCTTCTAATCAATAGAAACATAGGCTCTTTGACCTTCTTAATTGCTTAGAGCTCTCTTTAACTCATTACTAAGGCCTTCTTCTTACTAGCTCAGGCGAGCTGATTATGCGTCTCATTTACTTAGGATGGGGTCATGTGCTGTAGCATAATCTTCTTTCCATGCTTAACAAAGGCATATGTGTTCTTATATTCATCATGAGTAACGTATTGATCAAATAACCAAGGTCTTCTAAGTAATAGATGTGAAGCTCCTATGGGGATAATATCACACACTACCTCATCCCTGTATACATTTCCAATACTAAATGGTATAGTTACTTATTCAGTCATGTGCAAAACACCTTTATCAAGAAGCCAATGTAGCTCATAAGGTCGATGATGCTTTGAGGTTGGCAATCCTAACCTTTGCATAAAGGATTGTACAATTGCATTGGTATAGCTTCCTCCATCCATTATGATGATGCACAATTATCCTTTGATGGTACATTTAGTATGGAACAAAATTTCTCTTTGATCTTCCACGGAGTTCAACAAGGAACTCAATACTCGTCTCAAGACTAGATTACTTCTACTTGGTCGGCATAGACATAGGTCTCTTCTTCCTCTTTGGCTTTGACTTTTCCAACATCCTTCTCCTCCTCGAACTCGCTCTTGTCAGTGCTATCCACTACATCTCCTTGAAGCATCATGATACATCGGTTTAGACACTCAACAACCATATGTCCAAAGCTTAAGCATTTAAAGCACTTCACCTTACTGGTCTTCCATTCGGAGGTCTATCCTCTCTCAAATGTTCTCGGGGTTAACATAGCCTCAATTCAGCTTGGTTGTCTTGGTTGGCCTTATTAACCTGTTCGATTATCTATAGGTCAGTCATTTCTTTTCTCAGCTTAGTATGGCCTCTTCAGCTTAGCTTGAATAAGTCGGTGAGGAGTAAGGATTTGGGAGAATGTTGGCTTAGGTCGACTTATAGCACTTCTCCTCTACTTTTTAGCCATTTGCACTATCTTAATCACCTCTTCTAAGGTATAAAAACCTTTACACTTCTAGAATGTTCCGAATCTCATATTTAAGCCTAAAAATGAACATTGATATTGTATGGGCCTCTAGTTCTTCTACATTGACTTAGATGATAAGCATCGAAAACTCTCTTACATAGTCATCAACAGATCATCCTCCTTAGTGAAGTTTCTGCAACTTTGCAAATGTATCTTGTAAATAGGTCTTGGGCACGAATCTACCCCCTAACAACCTTTTCATTTGATCCCAAGTCCTTACTCCTTACCTTCGATCCCTTACTTTGGCTGCATTCAGATTTTTCTACCATATTGTGGCATACCTAGTAAACTCCAGTGCAACAATTTGGAACTTAACAACATTTGTATACCCATAACAGTCAAACACTTTCTCAACCTTCTCTTCCCACTCTAAGTATTCATCTACATCTCTACTTCTACTAAAGGGTGAGATTTGGACCTTGACATTATCTAATCCTTGAAGGGTTCGACATCTTCATTCCTATACTTGGTAACTATCATAGTATAGTTATTCAGTAGGTCTAGCACATGTGAAAGTTGGGCAGTTAGGTCAGTAGAAAAGAGGAACACAAAGGTCAGGATACGAACTTTCATCTTGGATAGGAATTTTAGCTAGTATTCTTTGAATGAGTCCTTGGAATTCTCTAGCTCAACTTTGTGTGATCGGTCTAGGGGGTTGATTCCTATAAAAGTTCCTCTACTAAACATTGGTCATCTTCAACCATCCCCATATTGTAAAAAAGGACTAAAATCATCAACATAACTTGAAACTAAATTTGAATATATCGTATGTTCAAAGAGCCACTTAAAGTTACTTAACCAAATGCCTCAACAAACTCAATAAAATAATAGAGCAAGTTACCTACTACATCTTTTAAGGAAAAAGTGAAACATAATATTCCAAATGTGTATGCAAATAGTTTTGACTTATTCTAAAATGAAACAAGTTAGATGGAAGAAGCTATGGATGAATAAAATGAAACCACAAAGCAAAGTGAGCATGTAGTTATAGAGTAAAATGAATTCCTCCAAGATTTAGGTATGTGTGTTATTAACATCCTCAAAAATTAATTGAATAAAAAAATGAGCCATAGAAAGAAGGCATTAATTATCAAATTATATGATTAGTGATTAGGATACAAGATGTTATATCAAAAGCTTTAGAACCTATGGTTGTTTGCTAGTCCCTTTCAGATGATAGGTTTAGGTTACGAATTATATATAGTCAATTTTCAGAAAACAGAGGATTTAACAAAGGTTATTCGAGATGGCCCTTGGTTTATAAATGGGTACTTTTTAACAATTAGATGATGGAAATTAGACTTTAAGTATCCCAAGCATCTTTTAATGCTATTGCAGCTTAGGTGTGAACTTACTAATTATCTTTGTAATATTATGATGTAAATATACTAAAGCATATAGGAGAATACATTGGACTTACATTGAGATTAGATATATATATAGTTCAAGCAAAAAGAGGACAATTTGCAAGATTATGTGTTCAAATAAACTATGAAGAACCAATTACCCATACTATTATATTAAATGGGAAAAAAAAAATTCTTTACAATATGAAGGGATTATAAACTTATACTTTACCTATAGTCACTAATGATAGAGGATTTTTTCCCTCTTTAGTTATTGCTTGAGTCATTCCTTGCTAATCTATTCTGTCTCACTAAAGTCAAGCTACCGATCTAATTTGACGACCAAGAGGACTTTAGCCTAACCACCTAATGGGCCATAAGGCTCAACTTGTCTCGATCAAACACTTTCAATTTGAACGGAAGGCATGAACAATTTTGGCCACTACCAATCTTAATTGCACAACTGCCCACTTCCATAGACTTTAGGCATGTGATTAAATGGAGGAGTTACTAAGTGTCATAGGCAATTAAACTACCTACCATTTTAGTTATTAGACAAGAACCTATAAATATGGGAACGTCACCTTTACAAGAACTCTCTAAACACTCTTAAAATTTATTGACTTACTTTCTTACTTAAATTCGCTCAAACAAACTCTAACTCAGGCATCAGAATGTCTACGCTAGACTAGCCCTAGTACTTACTTTCAACTAACAACATTTTGGCATCATTTGCTTTGAACAATTCTACTAATGGCTAAGACACGATTGACTAAAAGTGTTGGTGCTAAAAATCCCTCCCAATAGCTTTAAGGGGGAGTAAGCACCACCCTAATGAGGATTGGTTGGTTAGATTAGAGTAGCTTCGTACTGATCTAGCTAAGGAGAATCAAGAGTTATCCAAGAAGAACAATGAGATTTTGAATCTGATATGAAGGAATAGCTTGCCTAACCAGAACTGCAAGCATAAGAACAATACTACTAAAGATTCTAGTAATTTAGTTCATTCACCTAAGTTACCAAGGAAGTAAGTTAGAGTAACATATGGAACTTCAACTCCTATGCTTAAGAAAATGGATAATGGAAAGTAACCATAGCAAGCGCATTATGCCAATCCATTGCATACAAGCACTCCTACTTAGACCAATTGTCAATTTACAATTAAGAAGAGTTCGTTTTTCCTAGAAATTCTTAAAGAAGTGATACCTCGACACATCAAACTACCACAACTTAAAATGTTTGATGGAACAAAAGACCTTAAGGATCATCTTAAGTACTATCACACTCTTATCAAGTAGCACAACTTGAGTAATACGGTGGCTTATCAAATGTTCCCCTTAGCATTACAGAATGTTGCTAGTACATGGTTTGAACACTTAAAGCTAAACACTATAACGTGTTTTGAGGATTTAGCAGAGGTGTTTTTGCAACACTTCCTTATAAGTAAACTGCTTATTAAGGACTCCTCTATCCTTAACACTATCAAATAAAGGTCTAATGAGTTGATTAGGGATTATCTAGCTCAGTTTATGGCTAAAATGGTTTAGAGCCCTAGATTGCACATGAGTGTCACTTTGAATACAGTAATTGATGGAGTGAAGCCACATGGAGACTTATTTAAGTCTCTAGCTAAAAAGTTTGCAAAGTTCAAATTAAAGTGACTTCCTATACTCAGTAGGAAGACAACATAAAAGCCCAAAAGAGGTTGACTAAACTAGAACTAATTGGAAAAATGACAAAAACAAAAGGAGTACAAAGGATAGGCTTGGAGGTCGAGATCATAAATACTATGAAGGAGGCAGTGGTGAAAGGAAAAAGCCACAAATTCTGACTTACTCTGTCCATGCCCCATTAATCGTCCAATATCTAACATATTGATGGAAGTACGGAATCAAAGAGTGTTGCAATGGCTTGAACGAATAAGGGGAAACCCATCACGAAGGGGTTCAAACAAGTATTATGACTTCCATTGTGATAAAAGCCATAACATTGATAAATGTATACAACTCAAAAATGCTATTGAGGATGCAATTTAAAGAGGTTATTTAAGAAAATTTTTAACTCATGATGTTGAGAATATTTAGCAACCAACATAAAGAAGGAAAGACGAATAATATCATGATGATTGGCCTCCTCAGGCTAAAAAGGAGGTGAGAGAGGGAGGTAATAATAGTAAGGCCTTGAATGGTGTTATAAATACCATTGTCAACAGACGACCCTCTAATTTAGGTCGATCTTGCTCCTTGAGCTTGACTAACGCCATAAATTATGTTTATAATGTGTAGGGTAAGAAAGCAAAGGTTAACAATTCATCTCTTTCATAGAGAAAGACTTCAAAGCATACAATAGCCTCATGATGGTGCGTTGGTGATTAGTGCAAGGATTACCAACTTCGAGGTCAAGAAAATTCCAATTGACATTGGAAGTTTGATCGATATCATATTTCAACATGCCTTCAACCAGAAGAAGTCGAAGATTAAAGCACAACTAAGATCCTACAATTACTATTTATATACCTTTAATAATCAACCTATGCGAGTGTCTAAAGTGATCACACTCTCAATCCATATTGGAAACGATGAAAATGTAGCAGAGGATAATGTGGACTTCCTTATCATTAAGTGTTGGTTGCCTTATAACATGATTATGGGCCAACCATGTCAGAACTTGTTCAGCATAGTCCCTTTAATGGCACACTTAGAGGGCAAAATCCCCCACTTTAACCAGAGTTAGAATATGCAAGGGAGATTGATAGTCGACTAAGTCATTATATTTAAGGGCTCTTAAGCATAAAGAAGTCTTCCTATTGAAGCAAATGTAGAGAGGAAGTCCACCAATATGGAAAGTGTAGACTAAGAGGATGAAGAAATTAAATTGAGAGATGATCTTGATAAGACCACTAAGATAGGGAAGCTATTGTTGGTGAAGATCTAACATGAATTAATAAAGTTCCTTCGAGACAATGCCAATGTTTTTGATTAAGTTCCCTCAGATATGTCAAGCATCCTGAGAAAGGTCATGACACATAAGTTACGGATAGATTCTAATGTGAAAATTATTCAACAGAAGAAGAGGCATTTTACCCTTAAACAAGAAGCTGCAATTGAGGAAGAGGTCTAAAGTTACTGAAAGAAGGGTTCATAAGGAAAGATCCTTACCTAACGTGGCTAGCCAATTATGTGCTAGTCAAGAAGTCAAATGGCAAGTGGTGTATGTGTATAGACTTCACATATTTGAACAAAGCTTAGCCTAAGGACTGCTTTCCCTTATCGAGAATCGGCTAGATAGTAGACTTAACTACTGAACATGCCTTGTTTTCTTTAATGAATGTTCAAATTAAGATGGAAAAGGAAAATGAGGTGCACACCTCATTTATCACAAACTTTGGGATGTATTGCTATACAATTATGCCCTTTGGGCTAAACAAAGCTAGTGTAACCTATTAAAGGCTGGTCACAAACATGTTTAAGCCTCAAATCCATTGCAATATTGAAGTGTACATCAATGATTTGATAGTCAAGAGCGAGGAGAAAGATCAGCATCTTGCTAACCTTACATAAGACATTTGATACACTAAGAAGGTATAGCATGAAATTAAACCTATAGAAATGCATTTTTGGAGCTACTTCAAGTAAGTTTTTGGGTTACATGGTGACCCAGCGGGGCATTGAAGCAAATCTAAGAAAGATTGATGTAATAAAGAATATGAAGTCCCCAAATACGATCAAAGAAGTCTAGAAATTGATAGGTTGGATTATTAACCTGAATAGGTTTGTTTCAAAGAGCATGGACAGATGCGTTCAGTTTTTCAAGGTTTTGAAGAACCTGAAGTAGTTTAGGTGGATTAATGAATGCGAGGTTGTGTTTTAAGAGTTGAAGGATTTTCTATCATCTCCACCAACTTGTTCCTAGAGACGGTTTGTTTTTGTATTTTATTTATTAGCAACTGAGCTCTTTCCTCTATTCTAGTTCATGTAGAGGGAAAAGAGCACTAGCCAAGCCCTAGAGCAACGATATACTAAGATTGAAAAGTTTGTTTTAGCTATGGTGATTCCAGCGAGGAAGCTCAAGCCATATATCAAAGCTCATCAAATCATAGTTATCATCGATCAACCATTACAGTAGGCCTTACAATGACTTGATACGTTGGGAAGGATGATGAAATATGCACTTGAATTGAGTACTTATGGTGTGTAATATGAATTTGGAATGGCACTAAAGGCACAAGTTTTGGCAAACTTTGTGGCTAAATTTCTGGGAGAAAAGGATAGCATTGAGATGGTTGAAAAGCCTGTTTAGAACTTGTACATGGATGGCTCTTTTACATGAGAATGCAGTAGATCAGGACTTATTCTACAATAGCCACACAATGTGAAAATACAATATGCATTGAAATTTGGATTCCTAACAAGTAATAACGAGGGTAAATATGAAGCCTTAATCAACGAACTAAGATTGACAATGTTAAAGCTAAGATAGTTTAAGCATATTAGGATTCACAATTGATTGTTAATCAAGTCAAGGGACATTATGTAGCAAAGGAAGCAATAATGAGCAAGTACTTAGCCATTGTATGAATGCTCATAGAAGAATTGTAGTCCTTTACAATTATAAAGATTCCAAGAGCACAAAATATTGCTATTAATAAACTAGCAAAGTTGGCTAGTACATTGCTTCCAAATCGAAACAACAAACTCTTCATTAAGTATTTGTCGAGCAAGAGCCTCGACGTAACAGGGTAATGCTATGAGGTGGAGTCCTATCCAGAAGAGAGATCTTGGACGGACTTGATCATTTAATATCTATGTGATGGGGCACTTGCTTAGGACAAAAAAGAAGTTCAAAGGGTTATGTACAAAGCCACAAATTATAACGTGATTGATGGTGAGCTCTATCAGCATAGTTTTCCTCAACCAAATCTATGCTATCTCGTACCTAAGGATGCTCAACAAGTTCTTTTTTATCTACATGTACAAGTGCGTAGTAACCATGTCAAAGCTTAGACATTATATGTTTAAGCTTTAAGACTAGGCTATTATTGGCTGACCATGAAAGTGGATGCTAGGAACATAGTTCAACAATGCCTATAGTGTCAAAAGAATGAAGTTTTGAGCCATGCACCTTCAAGTGAGCTACATAGCTTAACTAGCCCCTAGCCTTTTGCTCTACAACAACGATTTATAATAGTTGCAGTAGATTATTTCACCAAGTGGGTAGAAGCCAAAGCAGTAGTGAAGATAACTGAGTAGAAAGTTAAGTCATTTGTATCAAGCTTCATTATGTGAAGGTTTAGAGTGCCTTATATGATAATCATTGATAATGTTCCATGGTTTGATAATGATAGGTTTCAAGCCTTTTGTAAAAAGCATGGCATTCAACTGAATTACACTTTGGTAACACATCTCTAAACAAACAGGCAAGTGGAGGGCCTAATAAGACCATATTGTATAGCTTGAAATAAAGAGTTGATTAAGTGAAGGGAAAATGAGCTAATGAGCTCCTTAATATCTTATGGTGATACGGGACCACTCATAGAGCATCAATAAGGGAAAATCCTTTTAGATTAGCCTTTGGGTCATAGCTGTCTTGTCGATCGAGTTAGAACTGCCCAATTTACATACTCAAAGGTTTGATATCATGGCAAATCAAGTCAGTCTAATAGCCAATCTATATATTATAGAAGAAATTTGAGACATTGCATAAGCAAGAGTTACTACTTACCAACATAGGGCAGTACAGTATTATAGTTAGAAAGTTAAACATAAAGTCTTCTGACCAGGAGATTTATTTTGTAGGAAGATGGAAGAAATAGCCGTATGATATAATCAAGGGAAACTCAATACTAATTGGCAAGACCCAATACGGATCCAAGAGTTCATAGGGAATGAGGCCTAAATACTAAAGACGTTGGATGGACAAGTCATTGCACGAGTATGGAACATTGAAAATCTAAAGTTTTATTTTGAGTAGCTATGTTTTATTTTTCGTTTAGAATATAATGTTTTCATGCATTAGTGCTCAATAGTTGTTTCAAAAACTATGTAAGGTAATACCCTCGTCTATGTTGAAATAAAATGTTTGTTTTTCAATATGTCATACAAATCCTTATTGATGTTCTTAACTAATCTTGATCAAGTTACGATTAACGGATAACATAGTTCAAGCGTATATAGCAAATGAGCCAACATTAATAAAGTTTCAACCTATTATGGTTAACATCTTAAATTCTAACCTTAAACAACCAACGAGCTTAATAAGTCTGAAAGAGTTCCGATCTAATACAGTTAATGAACTCAACTAACCTTGATAAGTTTTAGTTCGATTAACGAATCCAATCATTCAAAATAAGTTTTGATCTAAAATGATTAATGAACTTTTCTTATCCATATCTAAGCATGAACGAATAAATAATTATCTCCCTAATCAAAATAGGGATATGAATTTGAAAGCCTCTTCAGGCAAATCTTGAACTACTAATTTCTTAGAGTACATGAAATAAAATGTACTATAAGTTAAGCATGCAAAATATTGATAGAAGTTCAACATGTTTAAAAATTATAACAAAAAAGATTGACATCTTAACTTGATAAAAGATTAAAACATAAGCATCTAAAATTAACTAGATGGCTGGTCAACAACATTTTCCTTAGTAGAATTTGCAGAGTTAAGGTCTTGATTGACAAAATTCTCTTTGGTACTAACTAGGTTAAGATCTTTACTAGCGTTGATTACTTCAATAGGAGTATTAGGAACATCTTTTAGAGCAAAGGGGATTTCTTTTGGAGTAGGCTCTTCAGTAGGTAAAGAGGCCTCAGCAATAGCAAGTTAGTTGTCACTTTGTCCCTGACCTTTAGCTCCCTCCTCAATGTTGGTCTGATCATCATCATCACTCTCACCATCGTTGTTATTGGAAAAATCAAGGCAAGAGAGCTCATAATTAGGGTGAACTTTTTGTATCTCCTCCTTAGCTAATTGTACACCTTCTAACAGCTTCTTTAAAAGCAACTTCTCATATCAACAACTAGTTATGACAATCTCTAAAGCTTCCTCCACAAAAGGCTTAACCTTAGAATGCTACTCCAATTTGGCTACCTAAGTTTCAAGTTTGGAGTTCTTAATATCTAGGTCCTTAGTCTAGGCCTTTAACTTATCCTCTTCCTCACTCATTGACGCAATAGTTTACCCTATGTTCCATCATTTTTCCTATCTTTTATGTAGTTGATCCTTCAACTCTTGAGTTTCCTTAAAAAGCACATCATTTTGTGTCTTTAGAGTTAATACCTCTCTATGAGCCCTTTGCTTGGACATAAGCTCTCTTCACAACTTCTCAGTTTCCATTTTAGCATTTATTCTTATACTCTCGATCACTGCAATTTGTGTGTTAGAGGAGTTGTAAACCAATAAAATAATTGGTTTTCGATCCTATATATATAACGAAGAAGGACTACAATATGCTCACCTTCCTCATATCCTCCTCGACCTCATCAATAGCTATCAAAACATGACTACTGATCTGAAGAAGTAAAGACAAAAGATTAACAACTACATTGGTGCTACAAATTGAGATCAGTTAAATTGGTTTGAAACTTACATCATACAATTTGGCAACAATGAGGGCCTTCGTATTCCCACCAATCCTATCATTATCTCTTTTCAAAATATTTTATCCTTAGGGAGGATGAACCCCTCCAATAAAGCTAGGGACTTTGTCTTATCCCCTAAAGCAGAGTTCATGTTTAAAATGGTTTAGCTCTAATACAATATGTAACAATAGCTCTCTTTAATGTATGGGGTGAATTCAGTAGAAGTAATCCTGAGAGCTTTCTCCTGAGGGGTCTTCTTAGTACCGTCCTCTAAGCCTTTAGTTTTCCTCTTCTTGGGGTCCAATAATGACATTAACTCTATTGAGGCCGAGCTAGCAATAATTGTAGCTAGTAAGGCTATCTCGATAGCAACATTAGGAGTAGTAATTTAACTATGCTTACTAGTTGGTTCCTCAGCTATAGTCTTCTTCGACTGGGGTAACACTTTCTCCTACACAACCTTATTAACATTCCCTTGTTGTGCTATCTCCTTTTTAATAGCTTGCCTTTTTGGAGCTTGTTTCTGTACCTCACCTTGATTAGAAGTGGCCTTAGCAGTATGCTTATCAAGTGTTTACTTCTTAGCCTTAGCTTAGGCTAGAAATTTCCTAGGGTCAACCTCTCTTGCACTTATGTCCATAGAAAAAAGAGCATCATAATTCAAGGCATCAAGGAGTATAGAACTTAAAAATTTGTATTGAGCAAAAGTCAAAGGCTAAAGGTCCCCCTATGAATTGTAAAGATTGGCTCTTCTTTAGTAGGTTAGCTTAATATGTGAGAAGAATCAGTTGTACCTTCCTCATTAGGAAATATTGGTTTTCCATTTTCAAAGCACTTGATGATCCTCTTAGCATTCCAATAAAACATCTTATTATGCCATCTATCTTAGATCATCTTTGCGACAGCAATATCGTTTGGCAATAGTTTACTTTGGTCCTAATAGGTTCCAACCAAATGTTCAAAAAATTAAGGTCCACTTCCGACCTGATTGATATATACTTGTCGTGCTAGTTTTAGATTTTGAACTCCAAACCATCCATAAACTTGTGACCATGTCTTGCAACCACATAAAGCTACCCATCTACTTGACATTCAATTGAAAAGAAAAATCTAAACAATTATATAGTTACCCTAACCTCATGCTTCTTGTAAATTATCTTAAAGACAATAAGAATTCTATAGGTGTTTGGGGAGAACATGGTACAGATTCCGTAGATGAACACATAGACCTAATATCACGAGTAACTAACAAGATGGGTTCGAGCTGCAAGATGGCTCGAAGAGTAAATGGTAGTCAAAGGTTGAGCAAGGGTTCCTGTACACCGATGAAGGATAGATGCACCAATGCCTCACACAAGTTTGGGTCATACTTGATATGATGCACAAGTATGGCCGAAAGTCACTTGCTACTTGTCCATACTTAGATAGGCTAGATAATAATAGCTCAAGAGTAAGAAGAACACTTATCTCAAGAGAGTAAAAGTTCAGTTTATTCTCTATATTTGATTATTGTGGCTATCACATTATGTGAGTATTTATAGTACCCCGTTAGGGTAAGTCCTAAATAACATAAAATTACATAAATGGATCCTTAGTTGCTAAGAAAAGGAGAATAATTTATAAAGAAGACACCTAATTGTGCAAAAGAATATTCATTTTCAGAATGGATAGTACGGATGTTAAGAAAAGGCTAGTGCACGTGCATTTTACTATCTGTAGTCCCAATAACACAACAATTCAAGAGGGGCCAATCCCGATCAAGTTAGTTTGACATTGGCAATTCAATAGGTTGGTTAATTAGAACCGAACTAGGGATTGTTCAAGGGCAACTCATTTTGAAGGTCAGCTTTGGATAGTTAGCTCCTGATCACTATCGGCTCGACTTTAGCATTGTAGGGATGGTTGTATTCAAATGTGGCGCTTGGACTGGTGTATAGTGAAGGGTTCGATTCGGTATGTTGCCTAGTCATCTTAGCAATATCCTAGATGGTATAGAGAGCAAAGTAGCTGAGTAGATCGGATTGGGTTAAGCATTACTCTTCAACACTTAACTTACCTTGGACAGCTTGGTGAACCACTTAAGAATGCCCTTGGGCTCGAGAGCACGTGATTAGTCTGTAAGCTCTCAAAAATTGAGTTTAGAACAACCGAACCTAGAATTAGGGCTTTTAGGGAAAATTATCCAATTAAGCCTAAACTTTACGACTAAGATAGAAAAGTTAGTCGAGGTAATATAGTGAAGTTAGATTTTAGAGATAATGACTAAAAATCTCAATTTTGCCCTTAGAAATAAGAATATTCAATATAGTACTAAAATATTCAAACTCCAAAAATTGAGTTCAGATTGTGATGAGAATTTAAAGATAAGTTAGTTGAGCTATAAAATGAGATAATATAGTATAATTTACTATATAAATATATACGTAATTTTATGAGTATATCTAGCATAAATAATAATTATATCCGTAAATTATCCCTAAATTACGTAATTATATATATATTACGTTGAATTCATGAAATTTATTAAGAGAATATATCCTAAAAATAAAAAATATGTTAGAAACATAATTATATGAGTATAGTTGTATATTATGCGTGATACATATACATGATATATATACTTATATATTATTAAATAACTAAATATTAATTAACTATACTTAAAATACTAAAATAATTGTAAATCCTATCCTAAAAACTCCAAATATGATTGGAATTGTTGGAAAATCACTGTGGCACAACTCCAACAGTAGATTGCAATGAGTCAAAAGTAAATTCCCTAATCAAATGATACCTCCTACTTACATTAACGAAGTAAAAGCAAAGGAAAAAAAAAAAAGAAAAATTATAAAAGGTAGCAACCGACTTCCAATTGAATAAATAAGCTTCCTTACATCACTTTCCAACTTTTCAAACTAGAAACAACAGAAATAAAAATTTAGAAAAAAATTGTGGAAAAATATAGGAAAACAGAGTAATTACCAAGGAGTTTCTTTAATCTGCTGTTGAACCACTCTACCACCAAGGAGTACCCCCACTATTTAGGTGTTCTGACATACCTTGACTACCCTACGATTGCTAAACCCACCAAGAACAGTTAGGTTAAAATTTTGTCTTGTTTTTCAATAATTTTTAAAAATTAGTAAATTCACCCAAAAAATTATGAAAAAAATTGTACTTAGGTTATTTTGAACATGCTTTCATGTGATATTTTTATTTTTGAAAAATTCATAATATTTAATATACTATCTTAAGAAATCTACTATTCATCTAAATTTAGATTTATAAAATAAATATACTAAATAATGTTGTTTCTAGCTGAAAATTTTTGTGTAGGATTTTTATGATATATAGATAAGTGCTATGTAGCCTGAATGTTGATTTGAATATTTTTAATATTTATTGCATTTTTGGCCTAAAAATAGCTCGAAAATAGGCTGAAATTATGAATTAAATAGGAAATTATGAAATTAATTGATGAAAGGGACATGTACTGATCTCTAATGAATAATAATAGTATTGAGTCAAATTGAAATTAATTTGGTGTAGAAAGAATCATAATTAGGTAATTTATGATAATTTTGGAGTAAAATCGTCAATACGAATATATAGACGATAAGTTAGAAACTTGAAACCAAGTAATGACTGAATTCTCCATATTTTTAAGATTTTATAGAAATATTCAGGGAATTATTTGATAACCCAAACTATTTATTACGAATTTACTAATTAAAATAGCTTAATTTACAAGTCGGGTTATATTTTTAATATTAATAAGCTAAAATGAATTAAATAGTTAAATAAAAACTATATATATGATTGATGATCAAATTAGATTAAATGAATATTTTTATTATATTTATTAATATTTTCTGATCGGGATACACATTAGGTATATTAAAGTTGGATAATACTTATATTATAACGATATATGGACAAATTAGGTAAAATATAATTTAATTACGTAAATTACATATAATACGATCACATTTATATAATTATGTATAACTGTATTAAAAACTCGAACTACCCGTTAAAATTCATCTCTACAAATAAGACTCATAAAACATGTCATTAGGTCTATACGAACCCAACGACACTAATTTTGTTAAAATTGGACAACCTTAAGTAATATAACCTATAATTTTATCATATTCAAGATATACGTATTTTAGTAACTTTACTAAAATTAAAACGTGAATTAATAAATTAAAAGTACGTTTTGATACAATCGAAACGATGTATAATACGTAATAGTATATATGATGTACAATATTAACAATTAATAACTTAATTCAATATGTAGTGATAATATGACTATAATAATATATATATATATATTATGGAAATAGTAATAATATATATATATATATATATATATATAACCGTTTTAGATTAAACCTTAATGTTTTCCTAATTATTATGAAAATTGAATTTGGGTCTTTTATGTAAATAAAATCTTCCACTACAAAGACAGTTGACGATTCAAGTCAGCAGTAGTGAACGTTTAAATAAGTAAGTTAGGATTGTAGCTCCATCGCTTGTTGGGGTACTATTTAAAGTATCTGGAGATCTAAGAGTACTTTTGGCTGTGTTTGAAGTTAGTTGACTGTATGCATGCTGTATGTATGGATGATACTTAGTTATAATAGGAGTTCAACTCCTTGGTGTACTGTTCTGCATGTTTCCATTGATTCTGTATTGTATGAACTTATTGGCTACCCCTAATTAAAACTAATGTTTATTTGACTAAAATGAAATTGGACATGCATAACACCAATTAGGGGAAATGATTAAGAGTATCAAACCAAATACCAATTTCCTTCGATGAGGATAGCTGAAATAGTCCTTTCCCTATCCTTAGTCGAACTAAGTGACAGGTGAGGAGGTCACGGCAAGCTTGGGAGCCGTGGTTTGAAGGCAGTTACTAGAGGAGGGTGTTTTCTATTGTATAAGGCTGGGTTTAGTCTGACTTAACTCGCAATGAAACTCTTCAATCCGGGTTAGAGCGGATGTAATTTCTCTAACCTCACAGTAGACTAGATAATATTGTGCGATGTTTCATTTGATTGATTACATTGCATTTCATCATAATTATTAACCTTATTTGTGTTTATACAGTACTCTTCTGACTCCATCCCACTTGCTGAGCTAATTGTGCTCACATCCTTATAGACTCTTTTGTAGGTGTTGAGTAAGATCAGGATGTTCAGATACTATCATTCCCAAGTTAGTGTGCTGCTGTTTGGGAAAGTTAGGATCGAGGAATCAATTGAACCTAGTCTTTTGACTTTGTTTTTTGAGTTTTTGAGAAAAGTAATTAAGAATTCCCTGAGAGCCCATTAGTTTCCTAACTTATTGTATATAGACTGCAAAACCTATGGATTTTAATAAACTCTAATTATAAACTTTACCTTTGGACGTAAAACGTTTGTGTAAATACTATTGGGGTACTACACAATAGGTTGTATAGAACAGGTATTTTGTAAAGCTCTACCACAAGTTTAGTTATTAACAGGTGTCAGAATAGACGTTTCAAGCTAGTTGAGTTGTATACGCCTTATGTGAATTGTATCTACGATAGCAGTTGTGAGGTCAGCTTCTATCTTAGGTTAGTTTATATGGCAGAACTGTTATGACTCTTCCTATTTGGGGCATGACACAGTCCTTTATCCTTATAATCCCCTTGGGTTATTTAAGATTTGGGATCAAATCTAAATCTGGTTTAGATCTAGGTGGCTTATCCTTGGGAGTGTAAGGTTGGAGATCGACAATGTTGAAGGAGTCCAAGACTCCATATCCCTTAGGTAATTCAATCCTATAGGCATCAGGATTGATCTTTTCAAGCACTTTGAAAGGTCCATCAGCTCTAAGAGATAACTTATTCTTCCTTAAGTTTGGCAATCATTCCTTGCTGAGATGTATCTAGACCAAATCACCTGGTTGAAATTCTCTCCTCTTTCGTCCTTAGCTTCGGTTCTCGAGCTTAATATTAGCTTAGCTCAATTGTTCTATAACCTTCTAGTGTATGGCTCGAATGGCCTTAACTCTTTTAATAGCTAA
Source organism: Lumnitzera littorea (assembly GCA_024138015.1). Taxonomy (NCBI): domain Eukaryota; kingdom Viridiplantae; phylum Streptophyta; class Magnoliopsida; order Myrtales; family Combretaceae; genus Lumnitzera; species Lumnitzera littorea. Next base: position 60,019,916 of record JAMXBB010000002.1, read on the forward strand.
TCTGTCATCATCAAGCATCGATTGGGGTGCTTAGTCCATCAAGAACTTGAGGTTAAACCCATAAGCGTCCTCGAATGGAGACATGTTTGTTATATTGTAGGTGGTCTTATTGTAAGTGAACTCAATAATTGGCAGGCATAGATCCCATCGGCCGTATTGTATCTAGCAATAACCCACAGAAACATTCCTATGGTTCTATTGATAAGTTCAGTCTATCTATCGGTCTGTGGATGGCAGGACATGCTATACAATAGTTGGGTTCCCATTCACCTCTACATCATCCTCTAGAAGTGGCTCATGAACTTTGGATCTCGGTCCTAAACAACAATTCGAGGAATTTTGTGAAGTTTGATTACTTCCTGTAAGAAAAGAAAGGAGATAGCCGAAGCATCGTTAGTTTTGGAATAGGGCACGAAATGTGCCATTTTACTAAATCGCTCCACAACTACCATGATGGAGTCCTTTCCTTGAGACGTCCTCGGCAATCTTAACATGAAGTCCATGCTCAGCTCGAACCATGGTTTAGTTGGGATTGGTAAGGGTTAGTAGTGTCCTTGCTTGGCTTGGCTTTTTAAGTTTTGGTAGGTCACACACTTTTCTAACACGTATTAGACATCTCTCTTCACCCTTGGCCAAAAGAATTTGGAGGATAGTATCTCATGCGCTTGGCATTGGCCAAAGTGTCCTGTCAATCCCCCTCTATGCGCCTCACGCACTAGCAATTCTGTATTGGAATAGGTCAAGATATATGGCTTTCTTTTCTTGAATAAGTATCCGTGCTCCCTATGATAGTCATCCAGTGTTCGTCCTTTCTCACATCGAGCATAGATTGGACCACAATGTGGATCCTCAACATATAGATTCTTTATAGTTGAAAAACTAAGTAGCCTTGTTTGCAACTCAATCAGGAGAGTATGTCGTCTTAATAGGGCATTAGTTACTACATTGTTTCTTCCATTCCTATACTTTACGGCATAGGAAAAACCTTCCATGAACTTGATCCATTTGGCTTATCTCCAGGATAGTTTGGGTTGGCTCTTCAAATACCTCAAGAACTTATGATTGATGTAGATCACAAACTCCTTGGGCAGTATGATGCGTAATCCATGCAGTGATCTCAAACTCTAATGGGGTTCGAATGGGAACAAGGCACAGGAAGTGAGAATGGGGTTTTGATTGCGAATGTGTATGGATATCACATACCAGGGTATAAACACAATCAGGGGTTGAGCTCGAAATAGGGTTCGATATGACTTATGAACATTAAATGTCACTTGGGTTTCAAATGAGAGGTTAGAGGTGACTCACTAACTCGCTCAAATGAAGGGTTCACTATAATCTTAAAGGCAAGATTGATAAGAACATGAGAGATGAAGGAGTACGGCATACTCAATAATCTGAAACGCTAGCTCAAAGGGCTTAAGAATGTCCTTACTTCTAGAAGGAATGTTCAACTATAAATTCATTGTATGAATATTCTTTATTGTCTTTCTATCTTGATAATTACAAGTCTTACTATTTATAGCAAGTCCTACAGTCCTAGTGGCAAAACTGTAAATAATATACAAGGTCTTAAACCCTAAAGAATGACCCATAATGAAAATAAGGAAAATATTTACAAAGTATACAAAACTATGCATTTAACAGAGTAGTCAGCATGTAGTCATCCAAGTTGTCTGTAGGCTTGAGTAGGGGCTGGTTGGCAGTCGGGTGTCCGAGTAGGGGTGGGAAGTTTGGAAGTCTTATTGTGCTTGCCCGAGCTCTTAGTGAGGTCAGCCTATAATTGCTACACTTATGGATTGCTTAGCATTAGCTTTACCGAGTTGTTCTTTAGCTTAGGGGCTTTAGTCATTTGGTTTCTTGTCGTCTTAGCAGATGACAAGCTTGATGCCGAATGGTTCCTTTTGCTCCCTTTAGCCTTCGGTCATCAGTCTAACCTCGACAAGAGCATGTCATCCTCTAGTTAGGATAGGTTGGCTTTGGCTTCTAGTTGGTTGATCTCAGCTTTTAACAATTCAGCCTCGGTAAAAGGGTCGTCGCGGGCTAATTCCTATCACCACTGTGGGGTTGAAAAGAAGTCATCCTCAACTTTAGGTCATGAGCGCACGCTTGGATGCCAAACAAGCTCCTCTTCCCCTTTCTCTTTACCATAGGCATTGGGCTATTCTAGATCTCCTCTACACTCATAGAGGTCAAGCAATAGCTTTTCCCATCCTTTCAAACCATGTAGGTATTAAGGAAGCCGTCGTAGATCACTCTCTGATCATACTCTTAAGGTTGACCAAGAAGAAAATTTGCTGCATTCGTAGGTATTATGTTGAAGTCAACCTCGTCCTCGTATTGTCCAACCTTGAAAGTTATCTGAGCTCTCTTATGTACATGGCCTATACCCTTATTTGTAGACTCTGTAAATTTAACCTTCTAAATATAATGTCAGACTCGAGTGTCGTAGATATTTCCCTAAATTGACAAAACCACATAAAATGAAAATTGACTAAAATTTTGAACTTGGAACTTAAAACAAACTTGAAAGACCCAATGATACAATTTAGAAACCCTTATCATGCAAGAAAACCCCAATCCCTACGTACTTGTACTTAAAAAAAAAAATGTAAACCTAAACTTAATAGAAACCGTAAATATCAAATCATAAAAATTTTTAAAACTCTATAAAATTATCTTAATGCTTGAAAAGCCATAAATCAATAAAATTATCAATAATTTTGTGAAATCATATAAAACTGATAACAAACGAATCAAGGATTAGTTCAAGTAATAATAAACAACAAAACTAAGCTGGTTAAAGGAATAAATTAATAAATTTACAAAAATTATTTTACTTGTGTACATAAGTAACCCTACAATATGTATATATATATATATATATATATATATATGTTATTAAGCAATTTCCTTTTCTTAATCTATCATATGATATATATATATATACGTTGCATAATAAAGTGGTGTTCTTAAATAATTAAGCCAATTGATCCTTAAGCTCCTAAGTCTAAGTAAATTATTCCTGAGTTAGTGAAAAAACCCTAAAACATACAAAAACTCACTCGTACCTTAAAACCTAGGATGATTAAAGACTTACGATCCTAAATAAATAATTAAAAATATAATTTGAATAAATTTTATTCAACTCTAAAAAATTCTAAAATTTCTTAAGCAAATTATAACCTATAAATTAATTTGAGAATCAAGCCCTAAAAAGAACTTTATTTAAGATAATTCCCTTATTTTCACTTATAAGCCATGTTACGTATGGATAAATTATAAACCCTACTTTTAGCAAACTTATGATTCAACTAAGAATACTTCTCAAATGATTCCAAGGATAAACTAAGCTAAGAATTTAAGTTTACATTTAAAAACGAATTTAATTTTTCCAATTTGAAACCCTATTATCGATAAAACTCGAATATGAGAACCATAGATTCTAAACACAAAACCTTAAAACAATTAAGGACTTATAACCCTAAGCGGCTAATTAAGAATTTAATTTGAACAATTTTATTCAACTCTAGAAATTTTCATAATTTTATAAGAATTAAACATAACTTACAAATCAATTTAAAAGACAAACTCTAAAAGAATTTCATATAAGATAATCTCCTTATTTTCATGCATAAGATTTGTGCACATGAATAAGTAAACCAACAAATCATCTTACATAACTTATCAATTGATAAATATAAACCATACTTTTAGTAGGCCCATGATTCAATTAAAAGTATGTCCGAACGTTTCCAAGGATCAACGAAACTGAGAACTTAAGTTTACATTTAGAAACGAATTAAATTTTTCCAATTCAAAAACCAATCATCGATAAAATCCAAGCTTGAAGAACTGCGAGCTCTAAAGTCACTTAAAACCCTAAACCCAAAAACAATTAAGGAAAATTAATCCTAAGTAATTAATTGATAATTTAATTTGAATAATTTCATTCAACTTTAAAAAATTTCACAATTTTATAAAAATCAAATCATAAATTACAAAACAATGCAAGATGAAAACTCTAAAACAGTTTCCTATAAGACCATGCCCTTATCTTTATGTCTAAGCCTTACACATTAATAAGTAGACCAACCAATCACCTTAGATGACTTATCAATTGAGAGTCGGAATCATTTATCAATTGATAACTTATCAAAATCTAGTGATAAGACATTTTCCTTATCACCTCTTCACTTATACTACATATGAACAATTTTTCACAAGATTTCACATGCTTAACTTCATTAAATGAGACAAGACCATTCCATGACCCATTTTCTCCTTGAACAAGGAGAAAAGGGGAGCCATGCTCTTGTCTTTCAACTATTAATTACTTTCTCTTACACACCACTATTTACCCCTTAATGCTTACATCATCAATAGTTGCAATTATTGACTTTTGTGTAAGTTACAAGACAATCAATTAAAACTTCTTGCACACACTTTTTCTCCCATTCAAAAATCTGCTACTCTCTCCCTCTTTCACTCTCATTTTCACTTCCTTTTCTCTCACTTTAAACACAAATCAAAAGAGGCCGCCACTTCTAAGTCCTACTCATGGCACTCCCATTTCTTTTTCTTGTGTCATTTTCTTCCAACATCTAAGCTCTTTTAAAACCATTAGAACCTTCCACAAACCCCACTCCAAAGGGTCAAACAACTCGGGTTTCCAAAAGGTTGCAAAAGGAGGAAGCAAAGTTAAGAGCTTAAGTGAAACCTTTTTGCATAACCACCATATTTTGCTTTAAGGATAAGTAAGCGTTTCTTATGATTGGTGGGTTAGTGTTTATGTTAAGAGACTTTGATTTCTTGAAGATATAAGTATGATTTAAGTTGTTATAACACCAAAGAACATTCTAAGAAACAAATTCATGAAACCCTTACATGAAGTTGAAACATGAGCATGTAAAGTTAGTGTTTTGTAAAGATACTTGTTTAACACTTTGAATGGAAGATTTTAAGTTAAGAAAATCTTGAAACAAGAACTTAAAGGGAAGATGAGCATGCTGGATGTGAGGATTCAAGAGTCCTTTGAATGTTGATTTTATTTCTATAAAGTTAAACATGCTCAGATCGAGACTTAAGTTAAGGAAAAATTGATCACATGAAGTTTTATGAAGAAACCAACTTTGTATGACATGAGCTATGATATGAAAGTTGTAATAAGTGTAAGATCTTCTATTTCTTTGTGTGAAGCATGAGCTAAAGAATCATCTTACGGAAGAAAGGTTAAGTTAAGATTTGGATATAAGTAGTCAAAGTGTATGATCTAACACCTAAACTTAAGGAAATGATGAAACAAGTTGAAAAACCAAGTGAGAACCCCTTAGAATCATCACGACCAGATTTGAAACATGGGTAAAAGACATTTAAAAATATGATAAAAGTAAGTGAACAAAGTGAAAAGATCAACTAAAGTAAGTATAGTAAGTACACAAAGCGTAAAACTCTCAAACTCTAAGTAGGACCTTCATTAAAATTCTGACCAGTACTTTAAAACATTAAGAGAGCTTGTTTTGAAGCCCACAAGAAATCCACCTAAGACTCCATAAGCCTAACAAAGTCACTAACTTTAATTTAAACAAAAAACAAGCCCATTTGACAACTTAAGCCCACTAAAGAGCCCATGAAGTGGTTGTTAGCCTTAGGAGTATAAAACAAAGTTGTAAATCTGATCTCAAGGAGTATTTCAAGCTTAGGATAAAATCTTAAGACCAAGCCTAAAGGATTTCTCAAGTTACCAAAAAGCCCATTTACCAAACAAGGCCTGAAAGCACTCCAAAACATGAGGATCGCTATTGTTCTAACCCATGGATAGATTTGTGTGCCTTATTTCGAAAATCTAACCTCACCACATTAAATTACACTTGAAAACAATGAAGATTGACTATAAGATCATAAAAATCGGATTTAAAACGAAAATGTTATACATGATTAAACTTTTAAGTAAAAACTAGGAAAAAGTTACGAAAACTAGTCAAAAGTATAACTTAAGGAAATTTAAATTAGTTTTCTAAGTTTATTTCAATCCCATATAAATATTATTTCGATGACCAGGGGACACTGTGTACGGAGACGACTTACCTCCGAATTACTTTGATTGATCTACATGGCAGAGTGAGTAAATTCCCGATGACTCTTTACTTGATTTTGCTCATAGAATAGATGCACCTAAACTTATATATATAAATTTGGATGCTTATGGGATATGGGAAACGCATGTATATGAATTTGTGGATGAATGAGATGACTTGTTAATTATATATAATAATGGGAATTATTTGTACTAATATATATATATGTGAATTGTATGGAATGAAATTGTCTGATCACCTTGAAAATCGAGTTAATCACTTATACGATTAAGAAATCAAAATGAATCATACATTCCCCTTATTGCATACAGATAATACCTACTACCGCTTCATGCAGAAGATGGGAAGGGACTCATAAGAGGATGTGCCTCCTATAGGATTAGGCACTAGCTATATTATTATATATATTGAGTCTTTGTCCTAAGTTGATTGGCTTACTAGGCGCTGGGAGACGCCAACTATCGATGAGGGGCCGAGTCTTGTGGCTTCTGCTTAGGGTGTATGTTTGTGGATTGCGGAGGCCACCATACCGCTAGACTTGGGATTTTGAGAATATGATTTATTATTCAGTAGTGAAAGTATATATATGTATATATATGTATATATATACATAGTTTTGTTTTGACTTAAGTACAATAGTGCTAATGAATTAAAACCCAAGGTCTAGAACCTAGATTTTGGTTTGGGTCAATCAATTATCTCCAAACCCCAATTATAGAGGGCAAAATTCTGAGTTGTATGCAGTTCCTAGGCCATTACATGCGTTGTTTGGCATACTGATTGTTCATGCTTTCATATGATTATGCATTTAATAAATTTTGCCATGCGGTATTGATGAGGGTATTTATCTCACTAAGCGTAAGCTTACACCCCAATAGTTCTATTCCTTATAGGTTGATTGATAGTTAGGAATGGGATAGGAATTGAGTGCAGAGTACTACCATTGAATTAGTATGATAAAAACCTTGTGTAGTTAATTCGAAATGCTCCAAAAAATGACTAATATCTCAATTAAGTTTAGTATCCTTAGTAGGTTTAGAATTTTCTGGAATTGTCTATCTTATTTCACTATTTTGATAGGGGATACCGATTCTCTGTGGTTCTAAGGAATTGTGAAAAAATGGATATTCATAATTATTTATATTATATAGTGAGTCAATGAACTAAAATTGAAGACCCTAGCAAATAACTATTTAGAGTCTTGCAATCTCTGACTTATAAGGCAATTTTCTTATCATGGGTACACACATGATATGGAAATTCTAGGCAATACTACTAGGTCCCTCATAGGGTCGCTACATTGTCACTAAACCACTTCAGTGCATATAGGCAAGGATGCGGGTAAGTCACCAATTTCATCTTCTTTACTAGCTCAATAGAAACGATGTTAGTGCAACTACCTTTATCAACTATTAAGGAACACGTCTTCCTATTCACCAAACATTAGATTTGAAATAAGTTCTCCCTTTAACCTGAGTCTTCCATCATGTCGGCTCATTTGCTTATTAGGGCTAAAGGTTATCCCTCATCAGGGTAGACATTTATTGCTTCCTCACTCTTAGAGCTCTCACCACTATGGTTCTCTACTTGAGCATTGGGTCCTTCCCTCTTCAAAATCATTACCTTCTTGTTAGTGCATTGGGAGGTAATGTGTTCGTAACCCAAGCATTTGAAGTACTTAACTTCTAGGGCTTTGGTGTTGGGCATTCTCTCCTTTTGTACTTTCTTAACATCAGCCTCGTCAGCTTGGCTTGACTCTCCTTTCTCTATCCTTTTCTCAGGCTTTTTCTCCTCTACATACCTCTCAGGCTTAAGGTTACTTTATTGAGGTCAAGTGACCGACCTTTGATGCCTCCTTCTCCTTTGACATTCTACTCTTAAGGCTAGGTTGATTAGTTCATCCAATGAATTGAATGGCTAGAGTTTGACTATGTTGGCAATGTCATCTCGGAGTCTACTTAGGAACTTAGCAATTGTGCGGTCTTATGGCTCACCAATCTCGCATCTAGTTATTATAGTTTCGAACTCCTACAAGTACTCTTCAATAGTGTTTTGACCTTACCTTAGGTGCTGAAAAGCATGGACATCTCCTGCTTGAAGTAGGTCGGCACGAAGCGTTGATTCATTAACCTCTTCATAAGCCTCTAAGTTTTGATCGGCTCTTCTCCTTTGGCATCTTGCTTGGTGATCAACTTATCTTACCAAAGACTTTCATATTCAGTAAAGGCTAACGAGGCTAGCTTGACATTGGTTCTGTCATCACACTAATAATATTCAAACAACTTATCGACTCGGGGAACCTAGTTAAGGAACTCTTCAAGTCAGCTACTACCAATGAAGGTCGGCAACTTAAGCTTAATGTTGTTAAGTCCTCAATTTTGTGCTTGGGGTTCATCCCTTTCATTTTGAGCTGGTTAGTTCACCTTTGATTGGCCACTTATGTTGGAGCTCTACTCAGCGGTATCCCTTCTTAGCCTCGGTTCTCTTCTTCGAGCCCCATTGTTCACCTCAAAGTCAATACTCCTGTTATTGCTTCTCCTCGACTCGGGTCGATTTTCTCTCCTTCTCGGCTCGGTAGCTCTTCTTAGCTGTTTTTCATCATTATCAAGCTCGTTTGAACCACTTCGACTAGTAGTTGCATGTTCCCTTCTTTCACCTCGGCCATTACGTCCTCAGTCCCTAACTAACCCAATAAACTCTTGGATAAAATCAGTGAGATTCTGAATTTGATATTTCATGTTATTAATACGTTTCCTTAGGCTTCTACAAGGACTGTCTCCACTATAATTGACATTATCTTTTGACATTGTGGTCCGTACACTAAATTCCAGAGAGAGAAAATTTAACAAATACGTAACACACTCAAATTGTACCTAATTTGGAATTACTACTAAGATGATTCCACAAATACTATTGTAACAAAATACAACTAATAGCAACCCATAAATTACTGTTACTCGATTTCTATAGCTACCCATGGCTGATAAACACTACAGTAGCTAAAATCAACTATTAAAATTACTACTAAGAACATAAACAACAGACTTTACCAAAGAACGATGATTAACAGAAATGTTCAAAACCACAAGTCAAACTTTGAAGAACACTAACACGCATGTCTCCCTAAAGCACTAATACCAACGAAGCTGATGCGTAATCCACATAGCAGTCTTGGACACCAATGGGGTTCAAATGGGAATAAGGAACAGGAAGTGAGAATGAGGTTTTGACTATGAATGTGTATGGATATCACACACTAAGGCACAAACACAATTAGGGGTTGAGCTCGAAATAGGATTCGATATGACTTACGAACACTAAATGTCACTTAGGTTTCAAATGAGAGGTTAGAGACGACTTACTAACTCGCTCAAATGAAGGGTTCACTACAATCTTAAAGGCAAGATTGATAAGAACACGAGAGATGAAGGAGTATGGCACACTCAATAATCCGAAACGCCAGCTCAAAAGGCTTAAGAATGTCCTTACTTCCAGAAGGAACGTTCAACTATAAATTTACTGTATGAATATTCTTTACTATTTGTCCATCTTGATAATTACAAGTCTTACTATTTACAGCAAATCCTAAAGTCCTAGTGGCAAAATTGTAAATAATATACAAAGCCTTAAATCTTAAAGAATGGCCCATAATGAAAATAAGGAAAATATTTACAAAGCATACAAAATTGTACATTTAACAAAGTGGTCAGCATATAGTCATCCGAGTTGTCTATGGGCCTGAGTAGGGGCTAGTTGGCAATTAGGTGTCTAAGTAGGGGTAGGATGTTTAGAAATCCTATTGTACTCACTTGAGCTTCTAGTGAGGTCGGCCCACAGTTGCTACACTTGTAGATTGCTTGATACTAGCTTTATTGAGCTGTTCTTTGGCTTAGGGGCTTTAGTCGTTTGGTTTCTTGTTGTCTTGGTAGACGATAAGCTCAATGTTGGATGGTTCGTTTTCTTCCCTTCAACCTTCAGTCATCAATCCAACCTCAATAAGAGTAGGTCATCCTCTAGTTAAGACAGGTCGGCTTTAGCTTCTGGTTAGTCGATCTCAACTTCTGACAGTTTAGCCTCAGCAAGAAGGTCATCGCGAGCTGATTCCTATAACAATAGATAGTGTTGCCATATTATTAGGACTCGGATTAAGGAGTAAAACTCCTTATTATAGATAGAATAGCTGAGTGTAGCTCCTTGAACTTTCTCGCTTAAGTAGGCAATAGGTCGGCCTTCTTACATCAACACAGCACCTATGCTTAGTCTAAATGCATCATACTCTACTTTAAACTCCTTGTCAAAGCTTGGTAGAGCTAAGATGGGGGTTGTAGTTAGCCTCTCTTTCACTTCCTCAAAACTCCTCCTTTCTCTCTCTCTCCATCTAAATTCAATATTCTTCTTTGACAATTCGGTAAGCGAGGCCGCAATCGTACTGAAATCCTTTATGAATCAGCGATAGAACAATGTTAGGTCATGAAAACTTCTCACTTCTATAGAACAGGTCGGCTTAGGCCACTCTACGATTACTCTTATTTTCTCTTCATCGACTCAGATGCTACCTCCACTCACAACAAACCCTAAGAAGATCACCTCAGATTGCAAAAAGTCGTACTTCTTCAAATTGGCATAGAGTTGTTTAGCTCAAAGTTTTGTGAGGACTCTTCAAAGATGCTCTTAGTGAGTCTCCAAGTCAGGGCTGTACACTAGAATGTCATCAAAATAAACTACTACAAACCTTCCTAATGATCTTGGAGCACATGATTCATCAAGCACATAAATATGCTTGGCACATTGGATAGTCCAAATGACATTACAAGTCATTCATATAAACCATGTTGTGCCTTGAATGCAGTTTTCTACTCATCACCCTCACGTATTCTAATCTAATGGTATCTAGATTTAAGGTCAATTTTGGAGAACACTCTTGCTCTGCTTAATTCATCTAACATGTCGTCAAGCCTAGGTATGGGATACCTATACTTGATAGTGATTCAATTAATCGTTCAGCTATCCATACACATCATCTAAGAACCATCCTTCTTTAGTACAAATAAGGTCGGAATGGCATAAGGGCTAAGGGCTCACACACATACCCGTTCTCCATTAGCTCTTCCACTTGCTTCTAAAGCTCGGTGGCCTATTTGAGATTCAACCTATAACAACTCGCTCTTGCCCAAGTCCCCAAGCTAACCTGCGGCATCCCTCGTCTTGTCTCTATGAACAGGCTATCCTATAACAAAAGTCTAAAGGGGTGTAAGCCTAAGCTTAGTGAGCAAAACCCTCAGCCACACCACAAGCAAGTTATAAATACATTATATTCAAGCATATGAATGAATGATCAATCAGTATGCCAAACAATACGTATAATTAACTAGTTCATATACGTAACTCAGATTTAACACCCTCCGAAGTCAGGGTTGGAGTTTACACGGCACCAATCAGATCCGGGTATTATACTAGAACTTACTTTACTACGGAATTCCACATTCCGTACTTATATCAAATAATTCTTTTATTTTCAGAAAACCCAAGTTCTAGTATAATTGTGAGTGGGCCCCCGCAGTCTACACTCACCCTTAAATGGAGGCCTCTAGACTCGACCCTTAGCCAGGCGGTTGGCGCCTCCAACGCTTAGTGTTCCCGCGGGCCAGGGTAAGGTCATTTTGTACGAGTGCACCGTACAGAACCAAATAAATAAATAATATCAACCCCCGAATGGCCTCTCTTTACCTCCGTGTGATGTGACTGCCGGAATAGTATCCATACTATGCATGTTAATGCATGCCCCAATTTCTTTTTTATAAGCTGAGTATAATTAGGTTCAAATTATGCTATGACCATCCAATTGTGCACACAATCATTTTCTATACTACCATGCAACAAACATAGCATTATCAATAGTTAAGATAAGTTCACAACTCATGACATACCAGCATACACAGGCATTTTCCCAAACCCCACACAATAGTCAATTAACAATAGTATTTAAGTCCACTATCTACAATCATAAAACAAGCATGGAATCATTGGGTAAATACTCACTCAGCCATGGTGATTTGCCCTAATCGTAGTAATCGATTGGGAGGTCCTCATTCACCTCAGGGTCATCTAATCATTTTGTGATAACAACGCTAGTAAGTATTTGAATTAACTAATAATTCTAAACATTTAATTACCTAATTCTACTTAGACTACTATCAACTTTTACCCGGTAAGACTTTAATTTCAATCGTATGTAACTTTTTCGTTTTATTTCTGATATTTATGAATTTATAGTCATTTTTCATCGTTTTCGGACGTATATTCACACGGTAATGTCTGTTTTGGATGTTAAGACCCCTATTTTACATTATGAACTAAATTTATAGGAATTTTTAGCTATAATACTTAAGTATTCTTATTATTTATATTTGTATCCTTTATTCCTTAAATTCTTATAATTTAAGGATTTACTTTGCTATTACTATTTTATGTACTGAATTAGGTATAATCTAATTTACAAGGTGTATTAGAATTTACTGATTTTAGTACCTAATTACCTACACTTTTCTTACTTTTCTCATTTTCTAAACCTATGCTTATGTCATCGCTTACATCATCTTTTCTTTATGTCATTGCTTATGTCATCACTTGCTTATGTAATGGCTTATGTCATCATATGCTTATGTCATCTCTCACCTCATCATTTGATTACATAAGCATTACCTTATGCTTATGTCATATGTACATGTCTTATGTACATTTGTCCCTTACTTATACTTATGTACATATGCCTTATACATACATATACTTATACATCTACATATACTTATACCGTATTTATACATGTATTCCTACTCATATACCTATACGATTGGATACGTATTTTTATACTAAAAAATTCGTATGCCAAAATTTCCCTTAAGAAAATCCTCTCAATTTCATTCTTTTGTAGTTCTATGTATGTATTTAGTATAGTATATACATTATAAGAAAATCCTCTCAATTTCATTCTTTTGTAGTTCTATGTATGTATTTAGTATAGTATATACATATATAGTTAGATATGGTCTTAAGTTAGGTTATGTACATGATAATTACTTATGTATAAAGGTTCACATATTTGTATTCCTTTGGTATTTCTTTATGTACACATACCTAAGAGTACATACACATGTATTTCTTCCATTTCCTTTATGATTCTTCATTTTCTATACTTAAAGATGGAAACTTTGTTTCCTCTTCTTCAAGACTTCACTAAACACCTAACTACTTATCTAATCTACCTAATTAACTAACTAATGAATAACATAAAGTAACATAAAACAACTTAAAGACATACCTTTAATTATGTTGAAGTTTATGGAGACAAAAGCAAAGGAATGAAAGTGAAAGTGGAGAGGGAAGTTCACGGCATGAAAGGGAGGTTTTGTTTTTGTTTCTTTTGTTTTGTTTTCAATTATGGAAGACAACAAATGGTGGGGCCTAAAAGAGATAATTGTGGACGGCAACACTTAAGAGGAAGGGAAAAAGAAAAATCAAAAGAAAAGAAAAGAAAACCATCATTAAGTAGCTAAGATATTTTCCTTATCTCTTAAGACTTTTGACTTTTCAAAATGTTGACTTTAGTCAACATGTGTTGACTTGGTCAAACCTTTGACTTTGGTCAACATGCATTACCTTAGTCAGCATTCCTTAAGTATGTATAATTTTGTGCACATAATGTAGTAATTAAGGGAAATTAGAGGAAAAATGAAGGAAATGAGATATTTGATGAATTGATTAGTAAACATTATTGATGAGATCTTACTTTAGGTTTTTATAGCCTATATATCTCATTTGATAAACTACTTGAATAATAAATGCAAAAAAATACCAATTTGAGTGTTAAGGTTCACTACATATAACCTAATCTTCAACTATTACCCTAACTCTAAGTGAAACTATCTTAATCACTTACTTAAGAAGTAAATATAATCTATGACTCATTATCTTAATTTCTAATGGATTACTTAAGGATTCAAATCATATAAACATGAATGAGAGTCATCTCTAACCTTTTACTAGTGAATTGGACAAAAGATGAGCATTATTTTATCAATTAGGGTTTTAGGGTATATCATGTTGGATTAGTGTACATATGTCTTTAAGATAATCATTTTTAGGGTTTCTATCACTTTTGAATAAAATCTTTTGCATTTAGAAACATTTAGGGTAGAAAAATTCTTTACGCGATTGAGTAATTCTTTTAGGGTTTTCACTTTCATTAGCCTTGTCGACTCTTAAATTGTCTAACATAGTCGAGTCTATTACAAAAGCTAGGTTGATAATTTTAGGGGTTTACACCAATCACCACGACAATTACACAACTAACAAATAGCCAACCATATTGTTTTTGTGTAGCTAGAACAGGGGAAAATGAAGCATAGAACACTTCTCAGCTACTAAACTCCAAAGTTAACAATAGAGCCGTTATCACATAAGAGCAATAACAAAACACTCCAAGAACATAGTAGCAGAATCTAGCTTCAAAGGTAGCTAAGCTTTGGTACCAAGATGGTACAGATTTCGTAGATGAACATACGGACACAATATCATGCATAACCAATAGGATGGGTCTGAGCCACAAGATGGCTCAAAGAGTAAATGGTAGTTGAAGGTTGAACAAGGGTTCCTATGCACTAACGAAGGATATGACACACCAATGCCTCATGTGAGTTTAGCCCACACTTGATATGATGTACAAGTATGGCCGGAGGTCACTCGTCACTAGTCCATGCTCAAATGGGCTAGATAAGAGTAGTTGAGGAGTAAGGACACTTAGCTCAATAGAGTAAAAGTTTAGTATATTCTCTGTATCTGATTATTGTGACTATTATATTATACGAGTATTTATAGTACCTAGTTAAGGCAAGTCCTAAATAATAGAAAATTACATAAATAGATCCCTAACTACTAAGAAAAGGAGAATAATTTATAGGAAAAATACATAATCGTGCAATAGAATATTCATTGTCAAAAAGGATAGTACGGATGTTAGGAAAAGGCTAGTGTGTGTATGTTTTACTATTTATGGTCCTAATAATATAGCGATCCAAGAGGGGCAAATCTTGATCAAGTTAGTTTGACATCGGCAATTCAGTAGCTCAATCGATTGGGCCCGAACTAGGGATGGTTTAGGGACAACTCATTTTTAGGGTCAGCTTTGGATGGTTAGCTCCTGATCACTATTAGCTTTTCCTTCGGCATTGTAGGGATGGTTATATTCAAATGTACTAATTAGACTGGTGTATAGCGGAGGGTTTGGTTTGGCACATTGGTTAGTCACCTCGATAGCATCTTATATGGTATGGAGAGCAAAGTAGCTCAATAGATCGGACTCAGGTAAGCACTACTCTTAATGCTTGACTAACCTCAGGTAGCTTGGCAAACCATGTAAGAAAGCCCTTGGGCTTGGGAGCATGTGATTGGTCCTTGATCCCTATCAAAACATGTTGCGTGAAATACGAAAATAATTGAAATTTTTTTTTGGAAATTAGAAAAAGGCAAACATAAACAAACTAAAGGTACTTCAAATAAATGTGAAACTCATGATCAATGGGGAAACACATCTTCTCATATTCTCTTCGTTTGTGAAGTTTCTACTTTACTAGGAGATCCTCAAAATACTTGTTATATTTAGACACAAGTGCCTTAATGGCACTTTCCATTCCATTCGGAGAGTCAATATTGTACTCAACATTATTATACAAATACCTAGTAGTAGTCCTATCTTCTCTATCATTAGGGTAAATGATATACTGTGCCAAGAGCAAACAAAGGGGACAGTATCAAGGTTAGTCCAAGCTTGCAGAAAGCTTGAAGTGAAAGGAGATGAAATGTGAAAGCAAGAGCAAGAAAACGAGACAAACAAATAAACAATGAATGATTCTAAGGATGTGATGCTTGAAGGAAACTCCAAGGACTCACAAAACTAACTTGATACGATGTATGAGTAGTTGGCAAGGTCACTCACCACCTGACCTTGCTTAAGGGTTAAGATAAGAGTAAAGAAAAAGGAGTTATGCACACTAGATCATAAAAGAGAAGTTTATTCAATATCAAGTGATTGTTGTAGCTACATATTATAAAGGATATTCATACTCAAGATCTTAGGGAAACCTACTTAAAATGGAAAAGACAAAAAGGGGTATTGTCTAGAAGAAGTAATGTATAAGGATTATTAAAGAGTGCAAATAAAAATTCAAAGTAAATTAGTGATTGGTGCAACAGTGTCCTATCATATGGGACTGGATACATGGGATTTGGTCACATGGGGTGCTTCTAGTAGAAACGGACAAGTGGTAGTTAAGTTAGGGATTGCCAAGCAGATCTATGGGTCCTTTCGAGACATATGGGTTCAGATGTACCTTAGGGTTCTTAGCACTAGTACTACCAAGCTACTAGTTAGTAAAGTCATGGTCGAGTAGATGTGTAAAAAGTATTGAGCTGTTAATGGAGCATATTTTAAGTTGGCACTTGATTGCTAATAGACGAAAGTTACTCAGCTCGGCATGTAGAGTTGGTTGGCAATGAGGATCAGCTTGGCTTTGGCAAGAGTTAACTAGAACAGTAGAATATGCTTCATCAGTCCCTCAAGATCTCAAGCTCAGGCTTAGGTTAAAGGTCTAATTGTTTGAGTCCTATCATCCCCTTTGGATTGATTTGGATTTGGGATCAAATCTAATTAGTCTTCACTTAATTCTCCTTCAAGTTGATAGGGGCTAAGTTTGGAAGTGTTAAAGATGTAACTCCATAGTCTTCAAGTAATTCCAGTTGATAGGCATTATCATTGATCTTTTCGAGTATTCTAAAGGGACCTTTGGCTTAGGTGAACAAGTTATTCTTTCTCTTGTTCAGAAACCTCTCCTTACTTAGGTATAGCCATACCAAATCATTAGGTTGAAACTATACTGACTTCCTTTCGTTACTCTTTTCTCTTAGCCTCTTGGTAACTTAGTCAATCTATTGGGTAACCTTCTCATAGATTTGCTACAAAGACTATGCTCAGGCTCTTGCGTTAAGGTCTTCTTGCTCAAGCATGGACATTGGAGCATGATCAAGGGATAGCTCTACATTGAAACCATAGACTACTTTAAATGGTATTTGTTTAATGGTGTCACATATCGTGTAGTCATAAGCAAATTCCACCATAGGCAAACAGACATCCCAATCAGCTAAGTTCATCCCTACTGAAGCTCAAAGCAATTATCCTAAAGTGTAGTTGACTACCTCTATTTGGCCATTGATTTGGGGATTATAAGAAGTGTTGAATAGTAGTTTAGTCCTTGAAATGGCTCAGAAACTCTGGATCTCTATCCGATACTACACTTCTTGATACACTATATAAACGAATATTCTCCTACAAAAATAAAAAAGCAATAGCCAAAGCATCGTTAGTTTTGGAGTAAGGTACAAAGTGTGCTATCTTACCAAGTCTATCAACAACGACCATCATAGAATCCTTGCCTTGGGCAATTCTCGGCAATTTAAGAACAAAGTCTATACTTAACTTAATCTAAGGTCTGGTCGAGACAGGCAAAGGTAATGCTTTGCCTTATTCAGCTTGGCATTTTTCCCTCTTGCAAGTAGTACAAGCCTTAACAATTCAACATACATCTCACCTCATCTTAGGCTAAAACAACCTTCTATTCAATAGCTCATATACTTTCTTCTCCCTAAAATGATTAAAGAGCCCTCTACCATGAGCTTCCTCACTAATAGCTTTCATACAAAATAGGTCAACACACATAGCTTGCTGCTTTAGAACAAATAACCATGTTCCATATGGAAGTCATCTACTGTTCTTCCCTTTGTACATTATCTACATATAGGACTAAAATGGGGGTCTTAAGGTTACTACTCTTTGATGTTTGCAAATCCTAAGAGTCTCGTCTATAGCTCAATCAGAAGAACATGCTAGCATGATAAGGTGTCAACAACTACATTAGCCTTGCCCTATTTATACTTGATCACAAAGTTGAATCCTTCTTAGAATTCAATCCATCGTATTTGCATCTTTGATAATTTAGCCTAACTTTTGAGGTGCCTTAAGGACTCATTATTTATGTAGATAATAAACTCTCTCGACAGTAGATAATGTTGCCACACTTGGAGTGCTCAAATAAGGGCTAGGAGTTCTTTGTCATACATTGAGTAGTTTAACTAAGGTCTTATCAAATTCTCGCTATGGTGAGCAAATGATTGGCCTTCTTGCATCAAGACAGTGCCTATCCTAATGCTTGACACATCATATTTAAGTTAAAAAATCTTCTTGAAGTTGGGCAAAGCTAATATTAGTATAGAAATTAATCTTGCCTTTATCTCAACAAAACTTCTCTCCTCTTTCTCCCCCTACTTAAGTGCCACAATGGTACTAAAACCCTTAATGAATCTTTGGTAAAAGGATACCAATCCATGAAAACTTCTCACCACAGCATAAGTACCTAAGATTGGCCATTCGACAATAGCTTGAATCTTCCCATCATCGACTCATAAGCCTCCTCCACCAACTATACATAAAAAAAAAAAAAAAAATTCATCTTAGCAAAAACAATACTTCTTTAGATTGCTAAATAATCTCTCAACACAGAGCACATCAAACACGACATGAAGATGCTCATAGTAGCTCAGTAGGTCAGCACTACATACAAAGATGTCATCAAAGTATATAGCGATACACTTCCCGATTAGGTCTCTCAACATACCATTCATCAATCTCATGAAGGTGCTTAAGACATTTGATAAGCTAAAGGGCATTACCATCTACTCGTAAAGTCTATGTCGATCTTGAACATAGTTTTCCACTCATCTTCCAGCCTCATTTGGATCTAATGGTAGCTAAACTTCATATCAATTTTATTGAAGACCTTAGCTCCATTCAATTCGTTTAACCTATCGTTTAACTTGAGGATAGGATACTAGTACTTGATCATGATCCTATTTACGACTTTACTATCTATGCACAAATGCTAAGTACCATCCTTTTTTGGGTCAAGGAGTGCCAATACAGCATAGGGGCTAAGACTTTCCCTTACATATCTTTTTTCTAGTAGCTCATTGACTTGTCTTTGGAGCTCTATAGTTTGTTTAGGATTCATCTGATAAGCTAGCTTGTTTGGTAGGATAACGCTGGGTATTAAGATGATACAATGTTCAATGCCTCGGAAAGGAGGTAATCCTTCAGGCAATTGTTTGGGAAATAGATCAACATACTCATCCAATAGCTCCTTAACCTTTGGAGGTAGCTTAATCTGCTCCTTCAACTCTAATAGTTGTTTGATCAACAAAAAAGTCAACATCTTGACCTTAATAGCTTCTTAGCACTTGGCTCTATTTAGAATTAAGGCCTTCTTGGAACCTCAAGCAAGTTTAGCTTACAACTTGCTAACTTGACACAGTGTCATAAGGTTTAAAGTAATTTTCCTACCATCTTTCACAAACACATATGTGTTCTTGAATCCATCATGCATAATCCTTCAGTCAAAAAGTCATGATCTACCTAGCAACACATGAGACATACACATGGGCAACACATCACAAAGAATTTCATTAGAGTAATTTCTAATAAAGATTGACAATAATACTGGCTAAGTGAAATATAGTGCTCCTTTCTCATTTAACTAATGTAACTTACATAACTTCAAGTGTGAAATAGTCAGCAAATTAGTATCTAGATGTCACCTATTGAAGCTCCACGACATCTTGGATGTTGCCTCTCAATCTAGTGAGAAATCTAGACACTATTCGAGCTGATGGTTCATCCACTTCACATCAAATCATGAGTATTTGAAACTCCTAAACATATTCATCAACAATTTGCCTTCCTTGCCTTAGCTTTGGAAGCCGAACAAAGGTGTCATGCAAATTAATATCTAGAATGAATCTATTTCTAATTATCCTCTTCATCTTAGGCTAAGTATTTACTTCCCTATATCCTTCTCGTCTTCTCATAAGTTAGAAGTTCTTCCACCACATCACAGCATAACTTGAGAACTCTACAGCAGCAATCCTTACTTCTTCGCAATCTTCATACTAGTAATAATAAAAAACACTCAACTTTCTCCTCCCAGTCTAGATAGTCAACAGCATTTCTAGAACCATTGAAACTCGAAATCTGAAGCTTCACATGGTCAGCAGCTCAAGGTGCTCAAGCTTGCTCATCTTTCTCATTATACTCTTCTTCTCCTTCTTCCACCATATCACTTTAGTCAATTCTTCTCTGTACATGTCCTCCTACTCTTCAACCTTGATCTTGTCAAGCTAAGATCTATCCTCTTGTAGGCTGAGTAGCTAAGGGAGTATTATACACAGCTATTGTAGTTAAGAGGCCAATGCATGAACAACTTTAGTCAGATCAGCTATAAAGTTAGCTATCTCATCAATTTGCTCATCTATTCTTTTAGGGGTGCTTTGGAGTTATTGTCTATTGTGGACAACATCGCTAATATCATTTTTAATACCAACGTTGACACTTAGATCCATTATTCTCTCAACAAAGCTTAGTAAACAAACTCAAAACTTATGAAACAATAGACATTGTCCTCTTAAGCCGACAACTCTTGCATATAGTTACCTACACGAAAGTATAAACTAATTATGAACACAACAACTATTTTAGAGAACAATAAACCTAATTGAAATTTGCTTTGTTTTCATATGTTCAAAATAGGAAAAAACAACGTACTTCGCAGCAATGGTCTCATAGTAGCAACAAAACTTCAAATACTCTCTGAAACATATAAACTAACCCTCCTCGTATTCG
Organism: Lumnitzera littorea; assembly: GCA_024138015.1. Lineage (NCBI taxonomy): Eukaryota > Viridiplantae > Streptophyta > Magnoliopsida > Myrtales > Combretaceae > Lumnitzera > Lumnitzera littorea. The sequence goes on from JAMXBB010000002.1 coordinate 60,040,793, forward strand.
CAACACACTTAACAACAGTACTATACACTATATAGTAACCAACACAACTGAACAGCAACTTACCCAAACAAACCTTTACTCTGATACTAAGATGATATGCTACACCAAGAGCAAACAAGGGCAATAATATTGATGTAAGTCTAATCTTGTAGAAAGCTTGAAGTGAAAGGAGATGAAATGCGAAAGCAAGAATAAGAAACAAGAGAAATAAACAAGTCACAAATGATTCCAAAAATGTGACACATCAAAGAAACTTTGTGGACTCCTAAAACCAATTTGATATGATGCATGAGTAGCTCGTGAGGTCACACACTATCCAGCCTTACTTAGGGGTTATGATAAGAGTAAGGAAAAAGGGGGGAAGCACATTAGCTTACGAAAGAGAAGTATATTCAATATTAGGTGATTGTTATGGCTACATATTACAAAGGATATTTATACTTAAGATCTTAGGGAAACCTACTTAAAATGGGAAAGACAAAAAGGGGTATTATCTAAAAGAAGTAACATGCAAGGATTAATAAAGGGTACAAATGAAAATTCAAAGTAAATTAGTATTTGGTGCAGTAGAGTCCTTTTATGTGGAATTGGATACATGGCATTCAATCATTAAGGGTGCTTTTGGTAGAAATAGACAAGTGGTAGTCAAGTTGGGGATTACTAAGCAGAGTTGACTGGTAGACTTATGAGTCCTTCTAAGACATGCGGGTCCAAACATGCTTGAGGATTCTCGACACCAGTATTACTATGTTGTTGATCGATATGGTCATGATTGAGTAGATGTTTAAAAAGTACCAAGCTACCAATAGAGCATATGAGGAGTTAGTTAGCAATGGGGATCAGCTCGACCTCAGCATGACTTGGTTAGAATAATAGAATATGCTTCATCAATCCCTCAAGTCCTCAAGCTTGGGCTTAAGTTAAAGGTCTAGTTGTTTGATTCCTATCAGTAAACATCCATCAATAGTATATCTATAAGAGTAAGCTTCTCCTACCTTTCAAGTGCACTACCAGCAAAGCTACTAGATGTTGAAGCTAATCCAATTACTTCATTGGGGTAGGGGCTTAGAGTCATTCGAAGTAGTGGAGCTAATCCTACTTCTAGCCATACCTAATGATGTTGTGAACTTAGAAGAACTGGAGAATTAGAGAATTTTTACAAAACAATTTGAGAGTAAGCACAATAGAGAATTAAAATGCAATAATGTGTTGCGACGATAAGTAATTGGAAAAGTATATGATGTAGTCCTTGAGGGATTTTATGAGGGTCATTCGGATTTAACCCTCTTCCTTAGGAATTAAAAGAAGTTATTGGGATCAAAAACGTGATTTGATTACGAGGCTTTGATGAAGGACAAATGTCTATTGACAGAAATTACATGGACATGATGCAACCAAGAGTTATGGAGTTGTACAAAGCAATGATGCTTGAATTGATAACTATCATGTGTGTGCATATAATATACAAGTAGGTGGCAAATGAAAAGTTGTGACCTTTGAGTTGGAAGCTTATGAGGCACCTAATATTGAATATTGGACAAAACATTGAAGTGTCCGTGAAAAGCTTTGCAGCATTGCTCATAGCTATATGATGGTAAAGGGCATAGGGATGAATGCTTGCTTGCTAATCGAATGAGTTGAAAGATGCCTTTATTAATCCAATTACTTGTACACTTGAATCCTTAACCATGAGAGTAGGAGGGCAAATGATTATAAAGGATTTTTGCCCTCTTTAGTTACTGTTAGTACATTCCTTGCGAACCTATTCTATCTCGCTGAAGCCATATTGCCAACCTAATTTAACAACAAAGAGGACTTTAGGCTTAGCCACCTTATGGGCTAGAAATGATGGGAATCAGGTTATCGGACCTTTGACCCGTAGTCAAGCCCAAAGACTAGAGGGGCTAGCATGACGAATCCTTCTGTTCCAACTAACCCCTATTGAGGTCGAGTACTTCCTTGCTAAGTTACCCTTCATACTATATCATGTGACCACTCGTTTTTCTGTAGTATGTCGAGTTGATGATTACTCTCTAATTCTGAGATAACCAATTACGCGACAACTTCCTTATCGAGAAGCTAAGAGAGAGAGTCCGGACTGACTAAGTCATCCATGCTCAAACAAGCCAACCTATCCATAGTTTTTTATCAGCATCTTCTAATGACCTTGCCAATGTAGTATCGCTACATGTATAATATCATGTGCAGAATTCGTTGCACCAATGATTGTTTTTCTTATATATTCATTTTTACTCTTTTGTATCTTGTATATTACTTCCGTAGGAAGTGTCCTTTTGGCTTTTCCTTTTTAGGTAGGTTGCCCTAACTTATGGATATAAATACCCTTGTACTCATAATTGTGATGACATCAGATCATTCTTAATTGTAACAAACGCTGTTTGTTTACTCTCAACATTACTCTTATCCTTTCCCTTAAGCAAGGTTAGGTAGTAAGTAACCTCACCGGATCAATTCATACGTCATATTGAATTATGCTATGAGTTTTCAAAAGTTTTATTGGTGCATCATATCTTCTAAAGCTATTCATGGGTTTTGCTTATTGTTTCATTCCTTATTTTGCCCTTTTACACTTTTCCTCATTAATCCTTTTTTGAGCTTTCTGTAAGCTTGAACCAATTCAGCACTCGGCCTTGTCTATTCTTGGTTACAATTTGCACCATCTTGGTATCAGAGTAGAGGTTTTGTGTAAATTGTAGTTAGTTCTCGTTGAAGTTTTGTTATACTCTATTTTGCGTGTATGAAATAAAGCAAGTTACTATGTTCATTTGCCTACTATGTTGTTAACTGTTAATTTCTTGAAGTATTTGTTTGAGTTTTGAATTTGTGACGAAAAGTGACATACCTAAGTATGAATGTTGGTACTAGTAATGATAGTGGAGTTGTCCACTATTGATGACAGTCTCAGGGAACTCCCAAAAGCACTGATGAGAGGCTTGATGAGGTAGCTAACTTTTTAGTAGATCTAACCCAAGTTGTTCATGTGCTGTCTTGCCAACCTGCAAAACATCCTACAAGCTACTTAACTTATTAGAGGTTAGAACCTAGCTCAACCAGTTTAAGGTGAGGGAGTTGGTGGATGAGTAAGGTGAATGATAGACCTAAGAGAGCTTGATGAAGAAGAAGAAGAGTATTTTGAAGAGGAGCGTGTACGAATGCCCAAAGCATCCAACCATGTGAAGCTTTGGATTCTGAGTTTCAATAGATTTGGGAATGCTGATGAGTGTCTGGATTGGGAAGAAAAGGTGGACTATGTATTTGATTGTTATCAATGTGAGGATTATGAGAAGGTGAGAACTGCTGCTGTTAAGTTCTCCTGATATGCCACAATATGGTGGAAGAATTTTTAGGCCATGAGAAGATAAGAGGGGTACTGAGAGATTAACACTTGCTCTGAGATGAAGAGAGTGCTCATAAATAGATTCATGCCAGAAACATACCTCCAAGATACTTTCACTTGGCTTCAAGAGGTGAGACAAAGAGGCCGAACTGTTGACGAGTATGTTCAAGAATTTCAAATGCTTATGATACGTTGTGTATTGGAGGAACCACCATCTCAAACAGTCTTAAGGTTTCTTATCAGGTTGAGAGGTGACATTTGAGACGTTGTGGAGCTCCAACGATTTGACACCAAAGATGAGGCTGTTAAGATTGCCTAGTGAGTAGAGAGGCAAAGAAGAAGCCAAGTACCGAAGAGGATGCTGACTAGCTGACCCGAACAGACAAGTCACCGAGCTCAGTCGAGCTAAGCAAAAAGGTTGATGTAAAAGTTGAGTAAAAAGGTAGACTTGATGATGAAGTGCTGAGCTGAATGTATGACAAGGGGTAAGGGTCTGGCAAGAAGACTAGCTAAATCACTTGCTTCAAGTGCTAGGGGTTCGAACACATGGTTGCTCAATGCCCGAACCAATAGATGATGGTCATCAAGAGAGACATCTCGAAGCTTGAAGTAGAGAGTACAGATAAGGAACCTAAGGAGGAGGTTCCCATTGAGAAAGAAAATGCTGTGAAAGAGTTGATTAAGGAGGATGTGTTTACCGAGGACTTAGATCAGTTAGTCATAGTTATCCGATGCATTATGAGATGGAACCCTTATGAGAGGAGGAGCAAAGAGAGAATTTGTTTCATATAACTTGCACGGTGAATGATCAGGTGTATGCCCTCATCGTGGATAGTGGAAGCTGCACTAATGCAACCTCGATAGTTCTTATTTCAAAACTAAAATTGCTAATTGTTGCACACTCGAAGCCGTATAAGTTGCACTGGTTAAGTGAGAAAAGAGTATTATATGTCACTCAGTAAATACTACTACCGATCACTATTGGGAACTACTCTGACTAAATTCTCTACGATGCCCTACCCATGTGTACTTCCCATGTATTGCTAAGTAGGCCGTAGTTGTTTGATAAGAGGGTCATCTATGATGGCTACAGAAACACATACATGTTTGAGAAGGATGACCAAGAGATCATACTAAACTCGATGCCACTAAGTGAAGTTCACAAGTTGTAGACAAAACTTGCTCATGGATCAAAGAAGGCATTAGTAATGAGTAAAGCCGAGCCTCGAGAGGCCATCAATGCTAATGAGTCAACCCTCTTGTTAGTTAGGTGATTGTTGGAAACGAGGGAGCGGGATGAGTTACCTTAGGAGGTCAAGGAGTTATTAGATGAACATGCTGACTTATTCCTGAACAGTTACTTAAAGAGTTGCCCCCAATTCGAGGCATAGAGCACTACATTGACCTAGTACCCAGCGCTGCACTACTAAATAAGCTAGCTTATCGGATGACTCTCGAGTAGGCTTATGAACTCCAACGTCAAGTTAGTGAGTTGTTAGAGAGAAGTTATGTAAGAGAGTCTCAACCCTTGTATTGTGCTTGCACTTCTAGTGCTGAAGAAGGATAGAACCTGGTGAATGTGTGTCGATAGCCAAGCTGTGAATGAGATCACGATCAAATACAGGCATTCGATCCTAAGGCTAGAAGACATGTTGGATGAACTCAGTAGAGCCAAGATTTTTAGCAAAATTGATCTTAAATCTAACTGCCATCAAATCCGCATAAGGTTAGGAGGCAAGTGGAAGATTGTGTTCAAGACTCAACATGGACTTTATGAATGGATGATCATGCCCTTCGGCTTATTAAATGCTCTAAGCACTTTCATGAGACTAATGAACCATGTGCTATGACATCTCATAGGGAAGTGTGTCGTGATGTACTTTAACGACATCCTAGTCTACAATGCTGACATGCTAAGTTACTGTGAACATCTTAGAGGAGTTTTAGATGTTTTGCAGGTTGAGAGATTATTCGGCAATTTAAAGAAATGTTGCTTTTGCTAGGAGGAAGTAGTATTCTTGGGTTATGTAGTTAGTGGAGGAAGCTTGCGAGTTGATGATGAGAAGATCCAAGTAATTGTCGAGTGGTCAACTCCTACTACTTATGCTGACATGAGAAGTTTCCATGAAATGGCTTCATTTTATAGAAGATTTATTAGGAATTTCAACACCCTCGCCGCCCTACTCACTGAGTTAACAAAGAAGAACACCGATTTCCAATGAGGAGAAATCAAGGAGAGGAGTTTTGCTGAGATTAAAGAAAGGTTGACCTCCACCCCAGTGTTAGTACTACTTGACTTCGATAGAATTTTTGAGTTAGAATGCGATGCATCGAGCATTGGAATAGGTACTATCTTTATGTAGGAAGGCCGACCAATTTCCTTCTATAGTGAGAAGCTTCAAAGACTGCAGTTAAACTACTCTATGCATGACAAGGAACTTTTGGCATTGATCTGAGCAATGTAAATATGTCAACATTATTTACTACCGAGAGAATCGTCATATATACTGACTATGAATCATTGAGCTACCTCTAAAGTTAGACCAAGTTATCGAAGTGGTAAGTAAGATGGGTTAAATTCCTTGAGGGATTCAATTTTATAATTAAGTACAAACAGGGAAAGAGCAATATAGTTGCCGATGCTCTTTCAAGGATGCATATGCTTTTATCAGAACTATAGACCAAGTTGTTTGGGTTTGCAAGTATCAAAAACAGTACTCTGAAGATCCGCACTTTGGACCTACAATTTCGTGATGCATTGATGGGAGGACAATGGACGAATACCATGTAGAGGATGGCTACTTGTTTTGAGGTAGAAAATTATGCATGTTGACTTGTTCATTAAAGGAGCTACTAATCAGGGAAGCCCACAGTAGAGGTCTCTTCAGACATTTTGGGGGAAGGAGGACTTATGAATTGATAAATGGCCAATTCTTTTGGTCAAGAATGAGGAAAGATGTACACTAAGTTGTTGAAAGCTGTGCCTTGTGTAAGAAGGCTAAGTACCAAGCTGAGTAAGGTAAAGTAATGCCCCTACCTACTTTAATGAGGCCATAGACTGATTAAGCATAGACTTTGTTCTCAGACTACTGCGAATTACCTGAGGCAAAGATTCTGTAATGGTTGTCGTAGATATGTTTAGTGAGATGGCATACTTTATACCCTACACCAAGACTAATGACACTTCGGCTATTGCTTCTCTTTTCTTATAGGAGATTGTATGGATACATGGCATGCAGAGAAGTATAGTCTTCGACAAAAACCCGAAGTTCTTGAGCCATTTCTAGAGAACCCTGTAGCATCGGTTGGGAACCAAATCACTCTTCAATACCTCATGTCACCCCCAAACTGACGCCTAAATAGAAGTGATTAGTTGTACTTTGGGGTCACTACTTCAAAGTGTAGTAGGTAGGAACTTGGTTAATTGGGTTGTTTACCTACCTGTAGTCGAGTTTACCTATAACCGAACAATACATGACATTACTAAGCAAACTCTCTTCGAGGTGGCTTATGGATTCAATCTTGAGTTGCCCCTTGACTACGCCCCTGTACCAATACCTACGTAAGAAGACCCTAATGCAACGGCCAGAGCATAATCGCTTCAGCACATTTATGACAAGGTCACTCAGCACATTGACCAAGCTACTAGAAGAATGTAAGAAAAGACCAAGGGTAGAATAGCTAAACGATTTTAGTCAGGAGATTTGGTGTGGTTGCACCTCAGTAAGGAGAGGTTCCTGAATAAGAGAAGGAACAAATTATCTATAAGAGGAGAAGGACCTTTCAAAATCCTCTAGAAAATCAATGATAATACCTACAAGTTAGAATTGCCCGAAGACTATGGGGTTTTTTATACCTTCAATATTACCAACCTTAGTCCATATCACCTTAATGGAGAACTAAGCAAACACCATTCGGATTTGATCCCAAATCTAAAACAACCTAGTAGGAATGATGAGAATTGCTCCGAGGACTAGAGGGGCTAGCACAACGAATCCTTCTGTTCCAACTAACCTCTGCCGAGGCCAAGTACTTCCTTATCGAGTTACCCTTCGTGCCGTACTGTATGACTACCCATTTTTCTGTAGTATGCCGAGTTGATGATTATTCTCTAACACCGAGCTAACCAATTACTTAGCATCTTCTTTACCGAGAAGCTAAGAGAGAGAGTTTGGACTGACTAAGCCATCCTGCTCAAACAAACCCATTGTTTGTACTTTTTTGTCCACATCTTCTAATGACTACACTAATTTAGTATCGCCACGTATATAGTATCATGTGCAAAACCCATTGCACCAATGATTGTTTTTCTTGTATATTCATTTTTACCTTTTTGTATCTTGTACATTACTTTCTTAGGAAATGCCTTTTTGTCTTTTCCTTTTTAGGTAGTTATGGGTATAAATACCTTTATACTCATAACTGTGATGATATCAGATCATTCTTAATACACTTTATGAGTAATTTTTCTTCCTTGCGTAAATATTATTTACTTTCGGCATCACTCTTATCATTTTCCTTAAGCAAGGTTAAGTGACAAGTAACCTCACCGGACCAATTCGTGCATCATATTAAATTGTGCCATGAGTCCTCAGAAGTTCCATTGGTATGTAATATCCTTTGGAGTTGTTCATGGGTTTTGCTTACTATTTCATTCTTCATTTTACCCTTTCACACTTTTCCTTGTTAATCCTTTTTCAAGCTTCCTACAAGCTTGAACTCATCCAGCGACTAGCCTTGTTTATTCTTGGTCATGGTTTGTTCCAAGAAAGCTCAGCCTGCTTCGGTGAGATACTTTGAATTTAAATGGAAGGCGTAAATAATTTTGTCAATTGTCAACCTTAATTGCACAACTACCTACTTCCCTCAACTTTAGGCATGTAATTAAATTAAGGAGTCACTGTAAACCTCGTAATTTAGCATTTTGAGCATAGAATCGAATTCGTATACTATAGATGATTTCTTTAATTTGATAGAACCAATAAGTTTAAAACTAAGTAAAATTTTAAATTTGCAACTCTAAACAAATATGAAAAACCTAAACTTATTAACTGAAACTCTAATTGTATATAAAACTTTAAACCCTAAACATGTGTAATTATAAGAGATTGATCTTGAACTTGATAAAAACTTTAATTGCATATAGAAACCCTAAATTCTACCCATATGTACATATGAGAAATCGAACTTGAACTTGATCAAAACCCTAAAACCAAAACTTCAAGCTTATAAATGTGTTGATTTGCTATGAAGGCGATAAAACCTTAATTAAGCCAAATAACCGAACAATACGTTCAATCGCATAAAATTACTAGCGAACGATTATAAATAATTTCTAAATGCTTATAAATATAAAAATACTAAATTAATTCATTAAAAATTATAATATTATTTTATAATTAATATTAACCTTATATTTATATAGATAAGTTAGCATTATGTCAACTTAGACATTTATTTGCTATTTTAACAATATGTAGTAAATATTAATAACATGATTTATAATTTGCCTTATAGTTATATTATTTATTATTCTAAATATTATTTATAAGGTTAGAAATATGAAAGGAAGTTCTAATATATGTTTTATTGAGTTATTACATTTAATTTTCTATTTTTTTCTTCATTTTTTCTATTTCCTCTTTATTTTCAAATTAATTATATGTAAAACATATAATATACTAAGAGTTGACCAAGTCAACATGTCTTTTTCATTTCATTTAATGATCTTTATCTTTCCTTTTCTTTTCTCTTTTTCTTTTTCTTTTTCTTCCATTTTCTTCCAATGTGGCCATGACACTTAAGGAGGGCTATAAAATTCCATCAAATTCTACATCTAATATACATTTGTGCATGTAATTAAATTACATACACACCAACTAACCCCAACCACCATTTTTCTTTCTCCTCCATCTCCATTTCAAAATTTTTTCTCAAACTTCCATCTATTAATTCCCTCTCATTTGAACTACTCTTCATCCATTTTCAACAACAAATAGGGTCAAGAAGGAAATCCTCAACATATACATATTAATATAAGTAAAGGTATTATCTTGATATGTTATTATTATTAGTTTTCTTGTTTAAATTATGTACCATGTATTTCTTTTATGTGTTTTTGTATATTTCTACTCTTACTATGCTTTGTATGATGTTAATATATAGACTTTAAATATATATGTTTGCTGATAAATATATTTCTTCTTCTTAATAGTTATATCTAATTATATGTGCATATTCAAGTTATGTGAGAACATGTATATGTTCTATATACCTAGTTAAATGTATATATATATACTTGTATAGTTTATGTAAGTATAGAATATAAGTATATATAAAGTAGATATATATATAAACTATGATAGCATATATAATGTAAATGCATATGTATGTAAATAAGATCAAATATATATATATATATGCCACCATACCTGTATCTATAATATGTACATAAACCTCTAAATAAGGAATACTAAAATTTATATGTATATGTACAAAACTAAAAATATAGGTATATATGTGCATGTAACATATTGAAAAATCTTTAAGAATACGTTAGGAAAAAATAAAAATATGTATAAATATACGCATAAAAAAGTACCTATAAACTTAAGTATAAATACGTGTACATACATATGTATATATGTATATACGTATAGGTATATATATACTAATATACTAAGTATAAGTTTTTTCAATAGTATACTAAAGATAATAAGAATACATATGTACATATGTATATGTATAAGTGTATATAATAAAATACTAAATATAAGTAAATATAATAAAATAATTAAGAATATATGTATGTAAATAATATACAAGATATACCTATTTAATGTAATAGAATAAAATATACATATATATAATAGTCGAAACCCATAATATATAATTAAGGCTCACAATCCATTAATTAATTAAATATGATAATATATAAATATACCTAATAATAATATAAAATTTAAGAAATATAAAAAATAATGAAATTTAACAAAGTGCCACATGAACCACTAAGATAATGCTACATTGGCAATTTAATTCCAATTAAATAATTAAATCGAAAACTTCAAAATAATTAAAGAATAATAATAAAATAAATTAATAATAATAAAAAATTACAATAAATAGTAAATCAATCTTAAAATAGGAAAATAATGAAATCTATATAAATTAAAGCTAAAAAAAAAAGAAATCATAAAAATATAAAATTTAGAAATTTGTTTAAGTCATAAAATAATAAAGAAGGCTCGAAAATTTATAATTAAAAATATTTAAGTCACAATAATTAAATTTATAAAAAATTAGGCTTATATCGGAAAATATGGGTTTTAACGTCTAAAGTAGGTCCCACCATGCAAACATATGCTCAAAAATGATAAAAATTGACTATAAGTTTATAAATAATAGAGTTAGAATGAAAAAACTATACACAATTTAGGATTTAAAGAAAACCAAAGGATATAACTAAATTAATTGCATTATTTAAATAATAAGATCTTACAAATAAATAATTAAGATAAAACCCTAACCCATAAAGAAATATTTAAACACAATTATTTATAAATCTACATATATAGATTTCTATAGGAAGAAATCGATGAACATATATAAAACATGAATACGGCATAATTATAAGACCAAAAGATTCTTTCAAACATCAAAATGTTAAATATACATACGTATACTTAAAAGTCAAAATATTCTGAAGAAGCTATGATTTTATCTGTAATAGTAATATATGTGTTAATAAGAAACAATAATAATAACGACAACTAATAACAATGATGATGATGATGATAATAATAATAATAATAACAATAAGATAAAATTATGCAAATAAAGGAAACAAATTAAATATGAGCATACATACATATATAGTATAATCTTAAAATAATACTACAATATCATTGAGTTAAAGTTTTTAGTTATGTAAATATACGATTTCAATATTTCTACCTAACTTTATTACTTTATTTAACTTATCCTACTATATAAGGGAATCATAATTAAATTATAATGGAACAATATGCTAATGTAAAACTTATGAAAAGTGGAAAGATCCAAACTCGTATAATATTTACTAAATTATGTATTATTACTTATATAATAAAATAATATTTGCTAATCATCAGAATAAATAATTTAAAGCATGTTTATACAATACTTAGGTTATAGTAAGAAAATAAGCAAACTGCAATAGGCATATAGTTGATTAAGAAACCTAGCATTTTAGGATACTTATAAGTCCTATTATTTTTTAGGTACTCACTTATCAAGTACGGAAAACCCCAAAGGCTTGGAGAATAAGCAATAACCTAGGTAAGAAAGTTCTAATGACTCACTATCTACTTGTACATGTTATTTGGGTGATGTTTTGTTAGTTTTTATTGCTTATGTGCCTGCATGACAGTTTTGCTTGTTTGTTATTATTTATGTGATTACTTTCTTAAATCGATAGATATAAATATCTTATCAAAATAACTAGTTATATTTGTCGCATATCTATAACTCAACTAATATATTGTGAAGAGTGTTAGTTTTGCAAAATTTTGAAAGAAGTATTTTTAGAAAATGTTTTTTCAATCATAAACATATTTTTTTGCAATTTTTATAAGGGCTCATAGCACTTATAAATGATATTTTTATCATTAAGACAAAGCTAGCATGAGATCTCCAATTGATAGTGAGATGACTTGCTTTATTATGCTTGTGGAGCCTCAGATATATGTTGATAGCAAGAGGACTTGCTTAGTTATGCCTAAGGGGCCTCGGATAGTGGATGGCCTTAGTTGAGGTCTACTTATTTGGATTGGTATTTCTTTCTCAATTGAGGTAATAGTCGAGTGTCACTTGGAGAGGTAGTATCATTAGGCAACCTCATACAGTTAAGGTAAGGTGTCTCGTACAAAAAAGTATAGGGGATAATCAAAGTGTAGATGATATAATTTTACACTTTCTATAGTTCTGGACTCTTATGGATATGTTGCTTACATTTATCACGTTTGTATTCATTCTATATGTTGATAGCTTATATGTATATTAATAATGTTTGATAACTTACTTAAACGGTAGTGGTGAAGAACAAACTCACTAAGCTATGGTTTACTCATTCTCCCATAGTTTCTTTTACAAGTTCATTTATATTGGGATTAGGATAAATCTCGAGTGTCGAGTGCAAAGTAAAAATAAGTATATTATTGTTAGAATTAATTGAAACTTTTATAGGTGATAAATAAACAACCGTTATAGGAAATGTTTATATGTTAGAGTTCAATATAATTTAATATTACTTGTAATTTTATAAAGTTGGTGTAGACACCTAATTTTTGCCCCTTAGTAATCATAATTTTTTATTATTTATAAAAAGGGTCTTAATTCAAAAATAAAAATAATAATAAAAAACAAAAAAATTAATAAAAGATAAAAATAATAAAAATTAACAAATGATGAAAATACCAAAAAAATAAATAATAAGAAAAGGAAAAATTATAAAAATTTCGTAGATTTTTAGGAAGTAACTTATATTAGGAACAAATAGTTTTAGTTTTAGCTTAGTACAAATGCTTATTTTAGGGAATCGGGTAGTTTAAGTACAATTTAATTATAATAAAAAGCAAGGCACAGGTTAACAGCTTAATGGATAAGCATTGAAGTATTGGGTTGGATTTAATTTGAGATCTTGGGTTCGAATCTCACTAGATACTTAGGTATTTTTTATTTCCATCTTTTTATTTTTATAAAAAGCAAGTTGAACACACGTAATTCATATCTAATTAAAATTATTTCAATCTAGTTTGATTTTTATTAGATTTGGATTTATATAAAGGATTCAAATCTAATTTTTATCAAATTAAATACAATAAATATGAATGAATACGATTTGATGTGATTTGTTTTGGGTTTATAAATACACATCACGCCAAAAAGGAAAGAAGTTTTTTTTTAGCTCCAACATAACTCGATGCTGCATCTAATCTCCAATCACCGAAGATCCTTGCTTGACCACTGACATAACATCGAACAATAGTAGTATTACGGCATCCATCTACCGATAGCAACTGTAGTAATTGGACTCTATGACCTAGCGATGCTCGAACTCAAAATCACCTTCCTCGCGTAGTGCCATACACGACTGCTGCTACGCTAACCAGAAAATTAAGCACCTATGTGACCTCTCTCTCTCCACAGGCCCAACCGTACAACACCACTGTCAACGAAGAACGCATGCCCCCTGATCACTAATACACGCCTGGACCAGCACGCTTTCACCACACTTGATAGCACCTGACACACATACTTTGAAGCGCATTCATCTTTGCCCTATTCTCACCGCTGACAACTGCTAATGCATATCCAAACCCCGTCAACTAGAACATGGCCAGATTTCCAATGACTAAATCAAACTCTAACCAATTTGGATCAGCTTCAAGCTCCGATTACTCCGTCCTTTACTCCATCTTCTTTTCACAGTAGCAGCAGTCACGATAGTAACATCCAAGTACGATTGACCACAGTAGCATCTCATGTCTAAACTTCATACGACAATCACATACCGAGCTATGCTCCATCGCCATCCACAACAACATCTGATAGATTCTCACATCCATGAACTCTACTATCTAAGTCTGTGCACTGCTATCTACAATACTAATACTGCCATCCTCCGACCAACGTACTGCGACAAGTACCGTTACAACCCTACAGACTCTTCAGCTGCTTACGTGCGTAGCCCCTATCCTTGCATGCGTAGCCACTGTTCATCCTTGTTTGCCTCTGACCAGACGAGAAGCTTCAAGTAATAGCAAGATCTACATATACGCTAAAGTACAACCACACACGCATAAGCAACACTCGTCAACTAGCCCCTATCTACACCCAACACAAGTCGTTGTACGGTCTAATGCCAAAGTCACCGAAGTTCTACGCTCCATCAGCAGTAACCTAACCAAGAACAACAACTCAGAACAGCAGCCCTCATACATCTATTGTTTAGCATACCGAATACCAAGTCAAGTTTGGTTTCTTTTCCATTTTTTTTATATATTATTATTATTATTATTACTATAATAGTTCCTTAGATATTTAACATAATATATATATATATATATATGAATATAAATATATTAGTTTAAGGGAAGTGTAGTATTAGTTCTTTATATATTAAGTATATTATATGGTATTATTAACTTATAGTAGTATGGATATATACATGTGTGTAGTAGCCTAGGAATTTTTAAGATTAGTTTTTTAGAATTTCTCACTTAGAAAATTTTTTTTTTAGAAATAAAAAAATCAATAAAATTTTTAGGACGTTTTAAGGATTTTTTTTAACACTTAAGAGTTAGGACCCCTTTAGATTTTTTTTTTAAAATAAACTGAATAAATTAAACATAAATCCAGTTTTTTTTTTTAAATTAAAATTAACAAATACATTAAACTTTTTAGGAAAGAACTATGATCATCTGATCCCGGTTAGCAGGTACGTAGGCACCTTCAAGGTGACGATAAAATATGTAAAAACTTAGGTCCTTTTTTTATCTTTTGATTTTATTTATTTATTTTTTAAATATTATAATTAGAAGAATAATCATAATTTCAGTAAATAGATAGTGATGCCCGTTAGGGTTTAATAGGCTAGCACTTGAATTCGGAACTTTCTGGTTTTTTCATTTAAATTGAAATTAAATACAGGTAGCTAAATTATAATCAATCCACCCAATTGATTACGATTTTCTTTTCTCAACTTCAGTCGAGTGGTAACTCCAAAAATTATTTTCAATAAAAAATCGAAATTTCTCAATTTTTTTTATCTAGGATTAACATTAAATGAGTTAAGGTTTAGTATTAATTGAAAATAGGGAAATTAATTTTAAATAAAAGAAACTGAAAACACAAGCTTGACAGTTGGTATACCTTATCTTATAATTTGGTAAGGGATATTGATTTTCTACGGTTTTGAGAAACTATGAAATATCAGATATTCATAGCTATTTATATATTACAATAAATTAATTAATTAAAAATCAAAAATCTTAATAATTAATTATTTATAGTCTTGCAATTTTTAACTTGCAAGGCAGTTTTCGTATCATAGATGCATACATAATATAAAAGTTTTAGACAATCCTATTAAGTCCCTATAAGGTCCTGACAATCACCACATGTCACAGGCAGCTAAACTTCCTGCTATTCAGTTATTAGATAAGCACCTATAAATATGGCGACGTTACCTTTGTAAGAACTCTCTATACACTCTCAAGATTTACTTGCTTACTTTCTTACTTAACTTCACTTGTACAAACTTTGACTTAGTCATCGGAGTGATTACACTAGAGTAGCCTTGATACCCTCTTTAACCTATCTTCTTTCTCTCTTTTAGGAATCAAAATTTAGTATAGATTTTGACTATTTACCTTAGTCATATGGCATCCATATGCCTAAGGAAAATATAAACTCTCTAGAAATTAATGAATCAGAAAAGCAAGAGGATACAAGAATGGAAACTACATTAAATGCTGGGAAAATAGTAGAAATAATTGGCATACATGCAAATGTAAATAAGGAAAGAAATTTGATAAATGAAAATGGAGTAACGTTAGCCTTTGAGGAACTAAAAGAGGTAGAGAATGATTATAGGGGTTGAATCTTAGTCTAACTAAGGAATTTGAGAAGAACTAAAGTTGAGCAATCAGGAAAAAAAAAAAAAAAAAGCTAAGTGAAATCAGGAATACTGATTATGCTAAGGACATAATATATAAAAAGTATATAATCCAATAGTGAGCCTAAATAGCCAACAATATGTAACATGATGAGAGAATAATCTTAAACCAATGAAACAAATTGCATAAAGCCAACTTAGAACTAACTCATGCTAGGCTTAATCATTTGCAACTAATTTAAAATTGATAGCACAAGGCAATCATGACTCATGAGGTCATGGGGAAAAATGAAATGGATAGGGAATTCAATGCCAATTTACAAGCATTTACTTTTACCTTATCTGTCTCTTTACATGCAACAAATATTCACCAAAAAAAAAAGGAAAACAATTATTCTCAAACAACTTGCTTGACTAAAGAAAAATGATCGAGAGAAAAATAATCTTAACATGCAGTGTAAAGATCTTATTACCAAGTTTAGAAATACCCTAGACGGAGTAAAGCTTTCAACTCTTACACAAAATGAGAGGGACAAATGAAAAATGTACTAATACATCTGGAAGAAATGAGGTAGTTGATGGGAGAATATAATTGAAATGTCAAGTTCCATGGTTGAAGGTAACAATATCAAAGGTGAATGGCATGATTCAAATGATAAGGTTGGGCTAAATTGTCCGTACAAATGAAGAATTTCTAGTATTCATACAAGTAGTAGTGGCATTAGAAGAATTCAATCTAGCAAGAGCAATGAAACAATGGGTAAGAATAATCAAATTAGTAGTGGACCAAATATTTGTAACACTAAGTTTATTACCAACTTAAGTAATTGTACCTATGACATTCCCCATACAAAAACAAATAACTAAATCTCTGTTGTTTCATAGCAAAGAAGAAATAGCAGCAATGGTCAAAACGGAGAAAACACTAGCCAATGTTTAGCTCATGATTCAGGTAACAAGATAGTTAACAAATGAGGTAATTTCCTACAATGCGATGATTACTCAACGATGTAAACAACATCATCTAACAATTGATCAACCTATGAAGATAATAGTGTGGAACATTTGGGGTCTAAATGTTGATAGGAAGCAAAATGTAGTTTTGTAAGCGATGGAAGCCTATGAACTAGATGTGGTAGCTTTATTAGAGACAAAAATGGATAGTGATTTAGCTAAAAGTTTTTATTTCATTGCACCATATGACAGGCAAGCGCATGTGGAGGCATAAGGTGCTAATGGGGGAATGTTGCTTTTATTGTACCTAAGGATTGTTGAAGTTGAAGTGATTAAAAGTACTAATCAAGAAATGCATGTGGTGATAGGGGTTGGTAATCATACCTTAACTTGGTTTTTATCTATTATCTATACTTGACTAAATTTACTAAATCATGTTGATCCTTGGGAAGGTTAGTAATTATTTGTATCTCTTGTCAAAAATGCTCCATGGTGCGTAGCGAGTGATTTTAATGATATAATTCATAAGAAGAAAACTTGGGGTAGTAATAATTTCCCTTTATATAGAGCATCCTTATATGCAAATTGCATGAACAATTGTGGATTGAAGGATATGAGATTCATTGGACCACCATTCACTTGGTCTAATGAACAAAAATTGCTACATTTAATCCAAAGAAGATTGGATAGGGCTTTTTGTAACAATAGGTAAAGAAACATATACCTAAAAGCCCAAGTTTAGCACTTAGCCAAATAACCTTCTGATCATTGTCCACTCTTAATCAAAACTCATGCATATAGGAAAGATGGTAAAAGGCCTAAACCATTCATATTTCAGCTAATGTGGCTTCTAAATAAATCATGTCTAGAATTGATTAAGAGGGTCTGGAATAGATATAAAGGAGATCTAATCCAAACACTGGAAGATTTAACTTCACAACTAAAAAAATAGAATTATGAAGTTTTTGGTCATATTTCAAAACAGAAACGAAAGATCCTTGATGAGATAAACATTGTAAAGGATGATTTAGCAAAACAGCTTGGAGAACAATTAGTAAATCAAAAACTACAACTAAGAACATAGTTAAGTTAAGTCTTAGATAAGGAAGAATGGTTATAGAAAATGCAAGCTAAGACTCATTAGATCTAAGATGGAGATAGGAATACAACATATTATCATGCTAAAGTTTGAGTATGGAGAGCAAAAAGTAGAATCTTAAGACTAAGGATAGAAAGAGAACAATGGATATGTGATGAGGAACAACTGAGATCTCATATTATAGTTTACTTTGAAAACTTGTTTAGTTTGAGTCATGAAGCAAGTCCATTAAGGAATCCAATAAACTCCAAATTTCAATATGGCTTCACTAAAGAAATAAAAAGGGATAGAGATGGGCAGTTGAGCATAAAAGAAGTGAAAAATGGACTATTCTCTATAGGATCTTAGAAAGCCCTTAACAAAGATGGATATCATGTCTATTTCTAAGTGCTAGAAATTTATAGGATAAGATGTAGTAAACCTAATCACAAGAATACATAATTTACAACTATCCCCTAAGGAAATCAATACTACCCAACTATGTTTTATTCCTAAGCAATTAGGAGCTAGCACTATGAAGATGTACAAACCAATTGGTTTATGCACTATATTACATAAAATTCTTCCTATGGCCCTAGTCTAGAGAGTAAGATTATACTTATGGAATCTACCATACCTAGCTCAAGGTAGTTTTATACTTGGCTTAAAAGTAAGTGATCAGATAATATTGGTCAAAAAGATACTACACTATTTTCAAAAGAAAAATACTCATAAAAATTGGATGATGATTAAGATTAATCTTAAGAAATCTTATAATACAATTGAGTGGAGTTCGATACATTGGGCTCTAACTAGTCTAAATTTTCCTCAAAAATGGACCAATCTAATAAGACAATGCATATCTTCCAGTAGTATTGAAGTGCCAATGATTAGCTCACCAACCAAAGCATTTAAGCCTATCAGGGGGATAAGACAAGGTGATCTCTTGTCCCCTCATTTATTTATCCTTTCCTTAGAATTTCTATGTAGAATGATTGAAGAGAAACTAGGTCATCATAAGTGGGAAGGTTTCACTGTTAGGGGATCCAAGCTTAGATTGTCTCATATATTATCTGCGGATGATATTATGTTAATAGGGAAGGCAACAACAGGAAATGTGAGAGTAATGAGGAATATATTAAGTTTTTAGAGATGTCAGGCCTTAAAATAAATAAACAAAAATCTATGATGTTATTCTCTCGAAGTATACGAAGCCAAGTTAAAGAGAAGATCAAGGAAATTATGAAATTTAAAAGTGTGATAGCCATTGAAAAATACTTGGGGATATCCAATTAAGGGTGGTTCAAAGCCTTTAGCAAATGACATGCAATTTCTCATTAATAATATACAGAAAAGATTAAGTGGTTGGAAGAGTAATCAATTATTTATGGCAAGTGGACTTATTTTAGCTAAATCAATTATTCGATCAATTCCTAGTTACTATATGCAAGTCAACATGCTCCCATGGAGGGTTATTGATAAAATAGGTAATATTACAACAAGTTTCATTTGGAATGAAGTGAAAAGGAAAGAATTCACTTGGCTAGTTAGCAAACCATGACCAAAAATAAAGACAATGGAGGTCTTGGCTTAATGAATTTGCAAACATGAAATTAAGCTTGTATCCTCAAAAGATATTGGGAATTCAGTACAAGAAAGGTACTATGGGGACAATTGACGAGAGCAAAACATAAAAAACATAGAGAAGAAAATTGTCAACGAACATTAAATGGCTCTCATCAGTGCAAAGAGATTCATAAAAGTGCAAAATTAGTGTAGGAAAAACATTTCGAGGTACTCAAAGTTGGGAGAAGTGTCAGCTTTTGGTGGGATCATTGGTGTGGATCAAATAGTATTAGATTGATTATTCCGCTCCGTATCAAAAAAGAATCCTAGAATTTAACTGTAAAGAACTGCTGGGTTAATGCATTGCTTTGGAACGATGAATTAATAGTGTTTGGGTCATCTAATATTCTCATAAATCAGATTGGACCAGTCTTTTTAATAGAAGACAGCAAAGGTTGAAAAGGATTTTCTCAATGGGTGAGAATAAACCCTTCCTCGAGGGAAATACAAGAATACCTAACACCACAAGAAAAGCAACAACAAAGTGAATGAACATGGATCTGGAAGTCTATCTTCCCTCCTAAAGTAAAGCTCTTCCTATGGAGAGTAATGAAAATGAACCTTAGGAAAAGGAATATAAACATAAAAAGGATATCTAAATTGTGGCATACTGGATGAAAATATACAGCTTGTGTTTCATGACTACATTCATTTGAATGAAGCATTTAAAGGGTGGGAAACTTATCTATGGATACATCATAAGATAAACCAAAATATCCTTAATTGGATAAGGTTTAATTGCTACATAAAGAGAAAGGACACCAGCCAAATCTTACCACCAAAGGGGGTCATATTTGGGATTATGTTATGGCAAATTTGGAGGATAAAAAATCAACAAGTCTTCCATCCTGAGCACTCACACTCAATTCAAGTTCAAAATATCAGAAAACTAGCACATGAATATTGGGTTATACTGAAAAAGCGATAACAACTTATAAAAATTGAAGTGTTAAATGAGCGATGGACTCTACCATCACAAGGATGGTTTAAATTGAATACTGATGGATCACTGGCAACAGATAAAGAGAGGGTAACAATTGTAGGAATTCTAAGAGATAATGAGGGAAAATGGATATCTGGATTTAGCAGAAAATTAAAGATGTAGGATGTTGTTTTGTTAGAAATTTGGGCGATATACTATGGGATCATCCATTGCATTCAAGAAGGATACTTAAATATCGAGCTCTGCTTAGATTCTTCGACTACAGTTTACTTTATTAATCAGCGCACAAACATCAAGTTTAAGTACCATAACTCTATATTGGCTTGAGGTGAAAAATCATGCTAAGCTAGGCCAAATATGCGAATCTCCCCATAACCAATCAAAAGTTGAAACATGGAGATTGATGGAAATTTTAACAAAGGTAACAGAAGTCCTTTCACAAAAGTTAAAAAAAAAATGTTGAGAAATTAAATAAAAGTAAAAAAAAAAATTAAGGATTTAAATAGAAAAAAATAGATAAATATTGAGAGTCATATGTATACTTCTCTCCTAAAAAATGAAAGATCTGAAACTATGCACCTTTTGCTTGAAATGATATTTGTCTTTTAATAAAGCGTAAAAGTTAATTTTTCAAAGCATTAACTGGAACTCGGAAGTCTATATGTAAAATGGTAGCAGTTGTTACCTTGAGTTGCTTTCCAAAACTAATGATGATTGTGTCTGGACTTGCATCGAATGTAACAGAATGTTTATCTGAACGTAAAGTTAATCCGAATTGCTCAATGAAGAGATAAAATGTCATAGCTCGACAATGTTCCCGCCCCTCGGCGACTTCCTTTCGATGCTTATGCCTATACAAGCTGAGGATCGCTTCGAGGAACTTGTTGCTCCTTTTGAACTTCTTGGCCAGTACATCCGACAAAATCAGGTCCACTTCTTTTGCCATTCTGTCTATTTTGCTGCTCATATCCTCGATGCGTCGACTATCACATTACAAGAAGAGATAAATTGATGAAGCATGAAGAATTCATCACACAATATTTATTTCATCATAGCGTGCTTGACATATACTACTTAAATGGGATGGGTGGAAATTCACAAGCTTCTTAGATAGAGGTCAAATAATAATATAATAGTAACAACACAAGTAATTTATTTATTGAAAAAAAAAAAAAAGCAAAAATACTGGTACGTTTTTTTTTTTCTTAAATAATTTTCCCCATTTTTTAAATTTTTTTAGCTTTTCACCAGTGTCTGAAGGGATGCTTTATTTCATCATAATATAAAAACAATTAAACAACCCTTATAAGTGATGCAAAACCATGTATTTTACCTGATGGTTGGGTGAGTCTGGTGTCCCACACTTCCACTACACTCAACTGTCCAAACAACCTCTTCACTGTTTCCAGCATTTTCACTAATCATATTCCTCTGAAAATTGAATCGATCACTCTCCACCAGCGTCCCATAAACTTTGTCGACCTCTCGAACAAATGATCGCAACTCATAGGCGGAAATGTCGTGACGCACAATCTGTAACACGCCCAACTCTTTAGCTGATCTCACGACTTTATCTATAGAATCAACATCTCTCATTACAAGCAATTTGTAATCAATAGGATCTGGTGCTTGCTGGGAGGGCACACATGAAAAATGAGTTGCTTTGTGTAAGTTTAGTTCAGGGACAACCAGGGGTTCATCGAGGTACTGGCAAAAGATGTCGTTGGCCGCCGAACACGATCCTTTGGCAGTCCGGATCGGCGTTGGTTGTGTAGTTGTATTGGCCATTTTTATCTTAGCAGGCGTGAGCTATGGAGAAAAGTGGGTGCTAAGGAAGAAGAATGTGAAGATGGTTATATTGTTATAGTTAGTTTGGTTCTATATGACAATAATAATGCAATAGCAAAAGTTATTTTAATTTCTAAACAATGCAAAGATTGATTAGTATAATTATAAAGTTTTTAGAATGATAGGAAGATGGTGATATCACAATATATTTCAAAAATTAAGATAATCTCAATAATTGATTTGTAAATAGAGAAAAATTAAGTAAAAATAAATGGAGAGTGTTGTCGGTTGATTTTGGTATGGAACTTTGATCTTGCAAAAGTATAAATAAAAAGCTAAGGTGGTACTAGGGCTAATCTGGCGTAACCACTTTGATACCTAAGTAAGTGAATGTCTTAGTAGAAAGATAAGTGAATAAGTAGGAAAAGTGTCAAAGAGTGTAAGAAAGTCCTCACAATGCTTTAATTCCCTTATTTATAAGCAAAATTGGATGTCTGTAATTGTAGATAATCATTGGTCGTAAACCACGTAGTAAGTCCTTAATTAAGTGCATGCCTAAAGAAAAAGTAGTGAGTGGTTTTGAAATAAGATCATGCAAGGCCACAAATATCTGCACCACTTTTCAAAGTTAAACCAAATATATAAGCAAGTTGGGCCCTAAGGCCAATTAGATGAGCCGAGTCGTCGAGGGCCTTTATTGAAAATAGCCTCGATCAACAATTTGGTAGCCAAGGTACCAAACAACATGTCAAGGCGAAATTCTACTATCAACATTTGTCCCCTAACTCCTATGGTCAAGAATTTGATTATGGGAGTTAATAATAAGAACCAATATTCAATCTAATCAAACAGACAACAAAAGTTCGAACATGTGTTTTCTAGATAGTTGTAAGATATCTTCTAAGCTAACTGGTGGTTTTGTTATTAGCATCCTTTAGTGTGATATTCGAAACATTTCGTATCGAGTTCCAAATGAAATGTCATAACCTTTTAATTTTCCTGCTTATTCACTTTCTACAAAAGCACATAGGATAGCTGTCATGCTAACCATTATTGCATAGGGGGTTGTATTAATTGTCAATGATATAATGTCCCTTAGATATCTAACTCCTGATACGCGTCAATCATCTGTGCTTGTTCATCTAATCAGTGTCCATATGCCTATTAGTAGTGTATTAGAATTTCAAGAGGAAAGATCATTAATTACACATATATAAAAAGTTTTTTTCATTCTAATTATCATTTTCTACTCTTCTCTCTTCACATTCCCCTTTCAAAATTTCCTTCTACTCTCAAAATTTTCTCCTACGTACTCTTGTCTAGATTTTAAGCAGCTTTCTTACATGTACTTCTCATTAATTCATCTTCAATAGGTATAGATTGAAGTGTCATCCATCCTCTCATCTTTTCAAATTCTGAAGTGACTCTTTTTTAGGCTACTTCTCCCCCTTACCCTCTCTAAAGAAGGGCTAGTTCAGCCTCCTTCTCTGGTAGGTAACGAATAGCATAATGAAGAGATGGGAGAAACTCACCCATATCAATGCTCTTTCTATGGATAATTACATCGATGATAAGGAAGATAGGCCAATTACTAGGTTTTGTACAACAATGTTGTTTATAATGTAGTAAGTAGTGCTGTTAAATCACTAGTTACAAAATACAATAAATATTAGTAAGATCTCCCTAATGAATGGCGCATGCGATGGTTAAGGGAAGATGAAAGAGTTTGTTTTCCCATTGATAATGAATTTCATTTATATTTGAAATATCTAGATTTTGGGTTACATCTGCCATTTTCCATCATTCAAAAGCAATTCCCGAATTACCACCACATTGCTTTAAGCATGTTCTCTACTAACACATATAGGCTTCTTGTAGCATTCGAGATTATATGTGAGGAACTTAAGTTTAGGGTTACTCCTCAATTGTTTAGACATTTTTCTAAAATTAGGAGACAGCTGGATGGTTGGTTTTATGCAGCAGCTCAACACAATTGCAAGTTTATGTATGGATTGAAGCCAAAATCTATAAGTAGTGCTGCGAACTGTGACCAAGAGCAAACAAGGCCGATCATTAAATGAGTCTAAGCTCGTAGAAAACTCAAAAAAGGATTCATAGGGAAAGTGCAAAAGGGGAAAAAATGAAGAATAAAATAGTAAGAAAAACCCACAAACAACTTAAGAGGATATGAAGCACTAATAGAACTTTCGAAGACTTACGGCGTAATTTGATATGATGTACGAATCGGTCCAAAAAGGTTATTCGTTACCTAACCTTGCTTAAGAGAAATGATAAGAGTGATACCAAGAGTAAACAAATGGTGTTTACATAAGGAAGAAAAGCACTTAAAAAGTATATTAAAAATGATCTAATCTCCTTTACAGCTACAAGTACAAAGGTATTTATACTCATAAGTTAGGGCAACTTGCCTAAAAAGGAAAAGATAGAAAGGACATTTGCTAAGGAAGTAAATATCAAGATATAAAAGGGTAAAAATGAATATACAAGAAAAAAAATCATTAGTGCAACAGATTCTACACATGATACTATACACATGGCGATGTTACATTAGAGAAGTTGTTAGAAGATGCAGACAAAAGTACTGACAGCTGGTTTGTCTGAGTAGGGAAAGCTTAGTCGATTTAGGGTCGCTCTCTTGGCTTTTGCGTAAGGAACATGCTAAGTAATTGGTCAGCTTAGCACTAGTGAGTAATCTTTGACTCGACATACTACAGAAAGATAGGTAATCATATGGCTTGGCATGAAGGGTAACTCGGCAAAGAAGTACTTGGTCTTGATAGGGGTTAGTTTGAATAGAAGGATTCATTGTTTAGTTCTCCGTTAGGGTGATACGAACTGAGGTCGACAATGTTGAAGGCATCAAAAACCCCACAATCTTCGACCAATTTCAATTTATAGGCATTATTATTGATCTTCTAGAGGATTTTGAAAGGTCCTACTCTTGAAGATAATTTATTCTTCCTCTTGTTCAAGAACTATTCTTTGTTGAGGTATAGCCACACTAAGTTTCCCAGCTGAAATTGTTTGGTCAACCTACCTTTAGTCTTTTCTCGCATTCTTCTTATAGCTTGGTTAATGTGCCGAGTGATTTTATTATAGATGTACTGAAGGGATTATGCTCTGACTAATGTGTTAGGGTCTTCTTTCATGGATACTAGTATAGGGGCAAGGTCGAGGGGCAACTCAGGATTAAACCTATAAACTACCTTAAAGGGAGTTTGCTTAATGGTGTCATGTACCATTCGATTATAGGCAAACTTGACTATAGGCAAGCAAATGTCCCAATCAACTAAGTTTCTTATAGTTAGAGTAGTGACCCTAAAGTATGATTAACCACCTTTGTTTGGCTGTCATTTTTAGGGTGACATGAGGTACTGAAGAGTAATTTAGTTCTCAACCGACGCTACAAGGTTCGCTAGAAATGACTCGAGAACTTCGGGTCTCTATCGGAGACTACACTTCTTAGTACACCGTGTATCTATATAATCTCTTATAAGAAAAGAGAAGCAATAGTTAAAGCGTTGTTAGTTTTGGTGCAAGGCATGAAGTATGCCATCTTATTGAATCTATCCATGACAAACATTATAGAATCTTTGCCTTGGACAGTTCACAGTAGTCTGAGAATAAAGTCCATACTCAATTCAATCTACGACCCCATTGGAACAAGTAAGGGCATTGTTTTCCCTTGCTCAGCTTGGCACTTAGCCTTCTTCCACACGTTATAGCTTTCAATAACTTAATGCACATCTTTCTTCAATCTTGGCCAAAAGAATCGACCATTTATCAATTCACAGGTCCTCCTTTCTTCAAAATGTCTGGAAAGACCTCTACTATGGGCTCCCTTAACTAGTAGCTCCCTTAGTGAACAAATTGACACACATAATTTTTCGCCTCGGTACAAGTAACCATCCTCCACATGATACTCATCCACTATCCTCCTATCCACGCATTGTGAAAGTATGGGTCTAAAGTGAGGATCCTCAAAGTATTGTTCTTTAATACTTTTAAACCCAAACAACCTAGTCTATAATTCTGATAAAAGCGCATGTCTCCTCAAGAGAGTATTTGCAACTATGTCACTCTTTCCTTACTTGTACTTCATTACAAAATTAAATCCTTCAAGGAATTCAACCCATCTTGCTTACTGCTTCAACAACTTGGTTTGACTTTGAAGATACCTCATCAATTCATGGATAGTATATATGATAAATTCTCTCAACAGTAGATAGTGATGCCATACTTACAATACTTAGATTAGTGCCAAAAGTTCTTTGTCATACACGGAATAATTTAACTGGGGTTCTCGGAGCTTTTCACTATGGAAAGCAATTGGTCGGCCTTCCTACATTAGGGTAGTACCTATTCTAATGCCTGATACATCAAATTCCAACTCAAAAATTTTATCGAAGTCAAGTAGTACTAACATTGGGGAGAAGGTCAATCTTTCTTTTATCTTAGCAAAACTCCTCTCCTCCCTTTCTCCCTATTGGCAGTTGATATTTTTCTTCATTGGTTTAGGAAGTAGTGCAATGAGGATGCTGAAATTCTTGATGAATCTTCTGTAAAACGAAGCTAGTCCATAAAAACTTCTCACATCGACACAAGTAGTAGGAGTCGACTACTCAACAATTGCTCGGATCTTTTCATCATCAACTCACAAGCCTCCTCTACTGACTACATAGCCCAATAATACCACTTCTTCCTAGCAAAAGTAATATTTCTTCAAATTATTGAATAGTCTCTCGATATGGAGGATATCCAAGACTGCTCTAAGGTGTTTACAGTGACTCGGTATGTCGATACTATATACTAAGATATCATCAAAGTACATCACGACACACTTTCCTATGAGATGTCTCAACACATGGTTCATTAGCCTTATGAAAGTGCTCGGAGCATTTGACAAGTCGAAGGGCATGACCATCCATTTGTGAAGTCCATGTTGAGTCTTAAATGCAATCTTCCACTCGTCTCTTAGCTTCATGCAAATTTGATGGTAGCTAGATTTAAGATCAATCTGGCTGAAACTCTTAGCTCCACTGAGTTCATCTAACATGCCTTCTAGCCTTGAGATCGAATATATGTATTTGATCGTAATCTTGTTCATGGCTCGGCTATCTATATTGATTTGCCAGGTTCCATCCTTCTTTGGCACTAGAAGTGTAGGCACAGCACAAGGGTTGAGACTCTCTCTTACATAGCCTCTTTCCAACAACTCATTAACTTGATGTTAGAGTTTAGAAGCTAACTCGGGATTCATCTAATAAGCTAGCTTATTCGGTAGTGCAGCATCGGGTACTAAGTCAATGTAGTGCTCTATGCCTCGAGCTGGGGGCAACTCTTCAAGTAACTGTTTGGGAAATAGGTTAGCATATTCATCTAATAACTCCTTGATCTCTTAAGTTAACTCACCCTACTTCTTCATTTCCAATAGCCACTTTACCAACAAAAGAGTCGACTTATTAGCATTGATGGCCTCTCAAAGCTCAGCTTTACTCATCACTAAAGCCTTCTTCGATCCGCGAGCAAGTTTCATTTGTAACTTATTAACTTCTCTCGTTAACATCAAATTCAATGTGATCTTTTGATCATCCTTCTCAAACATATATGTATTCTTGTAGCCGTCATGTATAACTCTCTTGTCAAACAACCATGGCCTACCCAATAACATATGGGAAGCGTACATAGGTAGTACATTACAGAGAATCTGATTAGAGTAATTCCCTATAGTGATTGATAGTAGTATTTGTTGAGTAACATGTAATGCTGCTTTCTCACTTAGCCAGTGCAACTTGTATGACCTCGGATGTGCAACAGTTAGCAACCTCAGTTTTGAAACAAGATCAACCGATGCCACATTGGTGCACCTTCCACTATCCACAATAAGGGTGTACGTCTAATCATTCACCTTACAGGTGGTATGGAACAAATTCTCTCTCTACTCCTCCTCTTGCAGGGGTTCCATGTTCATAGTTTATCAAACAACCATGAGTAATTGATCTAAGTCCTCAAGAAACATGTCCTCCTCAATCAGCTCTTTCTCCACATTTTTTTTCTCAATAGGAACCTCCTCCTCCTCAAGTTCCTCATTTGTACTTTTTATTTCTAGCATCGGGATGTCTCCCTTGATGACCATTGTCCTTTGATTTGGGTATTAAGTAGCCATGTGTTTAAACCCTTGACACTTAAAGCATTTGATCTAGTTGGTCTTCCTACTAAACCCTTGTCCCTTCTCATAAGTTCAAGTCAACCTTTCTACTCGATTCGGACATCAACCTTTCTGCTTAGCTCCATACTCGATTGAGCTCGATAACTTGTTTGTCTGAGTAGACTAGTCAGCATCCTTGCCAATAATCGGCTCCTTCTTTGCCTCATTATTCGCTGGGCAATCCTAACAGCTTCATTTAATGTGTCAAATCGTTAGAGCTCCACGATGTCTTGAATGTCTCCTCTCAACCCAGTAATGAATCTTGAAACTGTTTGAGTTGGTGGTTCCTCCACTTTGCAATGGATCATGAGCATTTGAAACTCTTGAATATACTCGTCAATAGTTAGGCCTCCTTGTCTCAACTCTTCAAGCCAAGTGAAAGTGTCTTACAAATAAGTTTCTAGCACAAACCTATTTCTGAGTACAATCTTCATCTCGAGTCAAGTATTAATCTCTTGATATCCCTCTTGTCTTCTCATGGCTTGAAAATTCTTCCACCATATGGTGGCATATTCGGAGAACTCAACAGTAGCAGTTCTCACCTTCTCGTAATCCTTATATTGATAGTAATTAAACATACTCTCTACCTTCTCTTCCTAATCCAGTTACTCATCAGCATTCCTAGATCCATCGAAACTTAGAATCCAAAGCTTCACATGGTCAAAAGTTCCATTGGTATGTCATGTCCTTTAGAGCTATTTGTGAGTCATGGACACTTGGCAAACTAAACAAACATTGAGAAAAGTCTTAAAAAGAGAAGTAAGAAGGAGCTCACTGATCAAAGAATATCTAAGAGAAGCAAAGGGGTAGACATGAAGACAAAGGAGGTTTTAAGAAATAAGGCTCTTGGTATTAAGTCTATCGAGTTTGTTTCCAACTGCAAGGTGGGTGAATATTTCATGCCATGCGGAAGCACAACATCCTAGATACTAATTCAACTTTGGGCGATAAGACAAAGTCCTTAGTCTTGATGAAGGGGTTCATTCTCTCAAAGGACAAGGAGAAAGCAAAGAAGGATGTAAAGAGGGTTTACAGTTGCAACAAAGGCCATATTTGCCACTAAATTGTATGATGTAAGTTTATAACTATGGTATGCTTTTCATTTATGATTTATGTCTCATTACTGACCTAATTCCTTGTCTTCGTATAGATTAGTAGCCATGTTCTAACAACCTTAAATAAGGCTAAACAAGAGATCAAAAAGGTATGTTTAATTTTGTTCTATATAGTCGAATATTGATAACTTATTTGGCTTCTTAATTTTGTTGCAAAAGATAGAGGAGGCTTATAACTCCTCAAAAGCACAAACAATTGTAGCCAAGAGCACGTGGATTAAGGTCAAGATAAAGGCTAGGAAGGTGCAAGAGGAGCTCTTGACAAGGAAGCTTACACGCTCATTGGTGGTTGATGAAGTCTCGAGCCTTAAAACCAAGAATGATGAACTTTACAAGGACATCAAGGACCTGAAAGAAGAACTTTGTAAGAAATGAAAAGAATGCTGGGGGTTAGGAAGGACAATCACATCGATGAGCAAGAAGGAAGACAAATGAAGAGTCCAAATAAAGAACTTGGAGATGAATAGCTCTAAACTCAAAGCTTGTATCACTGGACTAAAGGAGGTAGCAAAAAGAAGCCTTCTATTGAGGAATCACTATAAAGTGTGACCCTTAGTCTATAATACAAAAGATTGCTTCAGAAGGGGTTCCAACTAGCAAGGGCAAAAATTCTAAAGGTTTATCCTAATTATGAATTGTCATACCTCGACTTTACCAATGTCAATGATGTTGATGATGGTAGTGGCAATGAAGAAGTTAGGAAAAAAAGTGGAGTCTGAGGTTTAAAGGTGGGATAACAATGATCAAGCTAGTGTTGAAGTTCTTACAGATACTAAGGAACTCTCATTAAAGGAGACCCCCAATATTTGTAAAGAGACATCCAACTCCTAAAACAAGACCGCTAGTACCAACAAAGAAGAAAACTTCAAGAAGTTCCTTAGCTCTACCAACTAGGATAGTAGTTCTGCTCATTCCATAAGGAAGAATACCTTTGACTCTTAAGGAGCCACTTAATTAGTACTTTGTTTTTACAATATTTTCAAACATTATTCATGGTTAAGATGTTGATCTTTTGGTTGTAATTAACCTTTATCTTAGGTTTAATTCTTTTTAATCTTCAACATGTTTTACATCACACACATCTCATACTTAGTATCTTTTCATAGACATAGCATCGTTAACCGCATAGGGCTTGAACTTTTGGGCATTAAGCTTTATTTTCTTAACCACAAAGTTTACCTATTTAAGGTATTAGTGTAAAGCTCATTTATTTTTAATGTTCATTAGCCTTGATTGGTAAGAACTCTTTTCAAAGCAAGTTTAGTACTCATTAATTAGTGCTAAACCTATTAACTAATGATGATCGAAGCTTTATTAGGTATTAGTTCATTCAACATATAGTTAGAACTTCATTAATCCATTCATCGTGTATAGATCAGGAATAAAAGTGATGGTAATGAAAGATGTTCATTAACTTGAAACAAACGCTACATTATTTAGAAAAGGAATAACAAAAGAAAACATAGAGTAATGGTAATGATATAAAGCTATTTGAAATAAAGCTTTCAAATTCTCAACATGCCATGTACGAGATATAATTATTCCATCCAACCTTTCTAGTCAATAGGCCACGTTGCCTAAGACTTCCCAGACCCTTACTAGATCCTCTCAATTTGCATTGAGCTTCCCTTGATTGTCCCATGCGATAATTACCTCCAACGTCCTATAAACCAAGTCTTCAAACCAAAATACCTTGTATTTCACCTTCTGATTATAGTACCTTATCGCTTTATGTAGATAGGCAGCAAGTCTTGCTTTCGTGATGTCACTAATTTCCTTAATTGTATCTAAATTGGTCATAAGGCCAGCTTGATTTGCTATAATGTCAAACTTCTTTGTCAATAGATTAGGAAAATCTAATTTAATTAGCAAAATTGCTTCCAATCCAAATGTAAGCTTGAAAGGTATCTCTCCTGTTAAAGTCCTATGGGTGGTCCTATTCCCCCATAAAACATTAGGCATTTCATTGGCCCATTTACCCTTAGCTTGATCACCTCTTCTTTTCAAACTATATAAGATGGTCTTGTTAATAGCTTCCACTTGTCCATTAGTTTGAGGATGAACCATCGAAGTGTAATTGAAATGGATGTCATGCTTTTCACAAAAAGCTCATAACTTATCATTGTCAAACTGTAGCCTGTTATCAATCACTATCATAAAGGGAACCTTAAACTTTGTTATGATAAAATTGAAAACAAAAGACTCGACCTTTTGCTTGATAATCTTCACCATTGCCTCGACTTCAACCCATTTGGTGAAATAGTCCACTATAACTATAATAAACTGCCATTGTGCAGTAAATTTTGGAAATTGTCCGAGTATGTCTAGCCCTTACCAAGCAAAGGGTTAGGGGCTAGTAAGGCTATGTAATTCAGTGGAAGGCACATTGCTCAATGCCTCATGTCTTTGACATTTTGGACATTACTAAATAGTGGATTTCGCATCCTTTTCCCTAGTTAACCAATAATAACTGAGTCTCAATTCACAATATACAAGGTTTAACCTTTCACATAGTTGCTACAAACACCTCTATGCAACATAAATAGGATTTGTTGAGTGTCTATCTATGGAAGGCATTAAAGGTAGGGTTATGAGAGGCTACGCTTTTATAATTAGTCATCAATCAATGTGTAGTTTGTAGCTTGACATATCAAGCTCTGAGCTTCTTTCTTATTTTCAAGTAGAACGCCATCTTTTAGATAGTCAATGATTGGGCCCATCCAAGACTTCTCCCTTAGGCAATGAGTAAATTTGTAACTATGTTTGACAGTTTCTAGATTTTTATTAGGGAGATAATCGATAAAAATCTTGTCATTCAGGTTCTAGCCAATTTAGAAAACTTGTTAGCAACAATATTTCTAACCCTCGGTATCTTCTCAATTGTAAAAGATTGGAATTCCTTTGTCAACATTTGTACTGGTAGTAGGTACTTGCTTATCATATCTTCCTTCATTGCATAGTTCCTTTTAGCCAAATTCACAATCAGTTGTGGATTAGAGAAAACTTCAATCTTTTCAGCTCTAACTTCCTTTGCTAGCTTAAGCCTGGCAATTAGGGCTTCATTATTGCTTGTTGGAAATCCAAAAACTTTAATGCATACTGGATTTTCACATTGTGGAGCCCTTGCAAAATAAGGCTCACACCACATCCTTTCTTAGTAGAGGAGCCATTAATATATAAATTCCATGTGGGTTTCTTAACCATCTCGATGCTATCTTCTTCTCTAGTGAACTTCACAACAAAATCCGCCAATACTTGAGCTTTTAATGTTGTTCTGGGTTTATATTATACACAATAGGCACTTAGCTCCAAAGCATACTTCATCATTCTCCTAGAGGAGTTCGATCATTGCAAGGTTTGTCGTAGAGGCTAATTAGTAAGAACAATTATTTGATGTGCCTTAAAGTATGACTTTAATTTCCTTGCCGAGAGAACCTTTGCCGAAACAACCTTCTCAATCTTTGTATCTCATTATTCTAGGCCCTGCAAGACATGACTCTTGTAATAAATTGGTTTATGCTCCTTACCTTCCAATCGACCCAAGATAGATGAAAGAGCATGGCTACTATCTGATACATATAAGAATAAGTTTTCTTTGAAGATAGGTATCAATGGTAATGGCAATGAAGCTAGAAATTCTTTCAACATGTTAAATGATGCGTCACACTCATTAATCTACTTAAATTCCTTTGGGTTCTTCAACACTTTGAAAAATTTTGTGCACTAATCTACACTTCTTAACACAAGTCTGTTTAGAGCGGCAATCTACCTAGTCAATTCTTGAACTTCCTTAACTGTGCTAGGGGACTTCATGTTCAAAATAGCATCAATCTTCTTAGGATTTGCCTTAATGCGCACTAAGTGACCATATACCCAAAAATACACTTCTGTAAGTTAAGCTTCATGTTGTAGTTCCTCAAGGTACCGAAAGTCTCCTCAAGATTGGCATGGTGCTGACCTTTTGTTTTACTCTTTACTACCATATCGTCAACATAAATTTCGAAATTTTGATGGATTTTGGGGCTTAAACATCTTAGTCACAAGCCTCTAATAGATCACATCGACATTTTTATGCCCAAAGGGCATTACCATATAACAAAACATCCCAAAATTTGTGACAAAAGATGTGTGAACTTCATTATCCTTCTCCATCTTAATTTGATTGTAGCTAAAAAATGCATCCATAAAAAAGAGCAAGGCATGCCAAGCAATTGAGTTGACCATTTGAACTATTCTTGGTAAAGGGAAGCAATCTTTAGGACATGCCTTATTCAAATCTATGAAGTATATGCACATACGCCACTTGTTGTTCGACTTCTTGACTAACATACAATTAGATAGCCAAGTCAAATAAGGTTCTTCCCTTATGAATCCTACCTTTAGTAGCTTTTGAACCTCCTCTTTGATAGCTACCTACTATTCAGGGGCAAAATGTCTTTTCTTTTACTAAACTAACTTTGCACTCAAATCAATTTGGAGTTTATGCATTATCACTTCTCTATAGATGCCCAGCATATCCAAGGGAGACAAAGTGAATACATTGGCATTATCCTAAAGAAAAGTAATTAAACATTGATGGATATTTACCAACAAGGGTCTCCCTATCCTCATAGTTTTTGTATGATCGCTCCTTAGTAGGACTTCCTCTACTTCTTTGGTGCTTTTAATGCCACTAGACTTCTTTTCCAAATCAATCTCCACTTGAAAGACTTATTTGTGCCATAATGCTCACAAATATAAAAATCTAGCTAATTACTGGTCCCCCTCACATACTCTAACTCTAATAGGAGGGGCAACTTTGTCTTAAGATGTGCAGTTGACCATGCTAAATAAATGCTGGCTTGGTCAGGTCATGATCATATTATAAAGAGACCAACACTTAATGAGAAGGAAGTCCAACTTTTCTACTACAACATGCTCATCATCTTCGATCTGAATAGGAAGAGAAATTACTCTAGTAACCTGTACAAGTTGATTATTAAAAGCATATAGATCATAATTGTAAGATCTCAACTGAGCTTTGATCTTTGGCTTCATTTGGTTGAAGGCATGTTGAAAAATAATGTTTAGCAAACTCTTAGTGTCAAGAAAGATCTTTTTTACCTCAAAGTTGGCAATTCTCGAACTGATTACCAATGCATCATCGTAGGGCCTTTATATACCTTTGAAGTCCTCCTTTAGGAAAGAAATGGAATTGTTGACATTGACCTTCTTACCTTATACATTAAAAACATACTATATGGCATTAATCGAGCTCAAAGAGCTTAATCGGCTTAAAGTAGAAGGTCAGTCGACAATAGTGTTTATCATCCCATTTGGTGCTTTGTTATTACCTTTGTCTCTTGCATCTCTAACATCTTAAGGAGGCCATGGAGTGTTTGCTTGCTTGTCACATCATCTTTGAGTTGGCCATTCAATATTCTTGATGTCATGGGTAAGGAACTTTCTTAAGGACCCTCATTGGATTGTATCCTCAATCACATTATTGAGTTGATTAAACTCTTTAGTGTTGTGACCTCTATCATAATGAAATCATAGTATTTATTAGAATTCTTGCATTATGGATTTCCTCTTATTCTTTCTAGCCATTGCAATACCTTCCTTTGGTTGCATACCTCCATTAATATATCCACGATCAAATGATTGAGTAGGGCATGAACAAAATAAGTCGAAATGCGTGGCCTCTTCCTCTCACCACTGCTTCCTTCCGAGAATTGATCATTACGTGTGCTAAGTCGATCTTTCATGTTCTTCTTCTTGTCATTTTTTTTATCTCCTCTACTCTAATCAACCTTACATCAAGCTTTAATGTTACCATCTTATCTAATATGTGACGTAACCTTAGCCTTAAACTCGAGAAAAGTCTTCGGCTTGTTTTCGGCTACATGTGGTTTGACTCCATCAATTACCACATTGAGAGCAATGCTTATATCAAATTTTAGGATCTGGACCATTTCAAATATAAACCAAGCCAAATAGTCTCTAATGGACGCATCTAACCTTTGCTTTATGGTGTTAAGTACAAATAAATCCTTACTAGGAAGCTTACTTTTAAGGATGTGCTGTAAGAACACTTCTGCTAGATCATCAAAACATGAAATTTTGTTCCCTTTCAAATGTTTAAACTACGTGCTTACCACATTTCTCATGGTTGAAGGGAATCATTGATAAGCTATAACATCACTCAAGCCATGCAATTTAGCTAAGGTGTAGTAGTACTTAAGATGGTCTTCTGGGTCCTTTATTCCATCATATGTCTCAAATTGTAGTAATTTGATATGTTGCAGTATTATTTCTTCCAATATTTTAGGAATAAATGAACTCTTCTTTATCTAAAATTGTTTTCCAATTGAAGCAGGGGTACTGACATGCGACGATCCTACATGGTACACCTACTGTGGTATTTTCCTTTATCACCTTTCTAAGAGCAAGGGTCAAAGGTCCAAGTATAACCCTAACCTGTATCTTGGGTAATTTAAGAGAATATATTGAAACTTCAGAATTCTTGGGATTATTATCGCCGTACCCTTAGTTCTAGTATAACTAAACATCCTTATGGAGAAGGCTAATGATCTTGTCATTCTTCTTATTAAGTTCCTAATTCTCTTTAGGTAATCCAATCTAGCCAAACACTATTCATCAATATGCTTACTCCTTCCATGGAGGTGCTAGGGAGAAGAATTAATGCCTGCACTTTTTGTGATCCTTGTTTTTGCCATGTGCATAGATTGTTTTAGAAGTAGACTATGCTAAATGTTGTTGATAAATTTTGGTATGGAATTTTGATCCTCCCAAAGTACAAACAAAAGTCTAAGGTAGTGTTTGGGCTAGTTCGACATAACCACTCCGATACCTAAGTAAGTGCATGTTTGAGTAGAAAGATAAGTGAATAAGTAGGTAGAGTATTAAAGAGTGTAAGAGAGTCCTCACAATGCTTTCATTCCCTTATTTATAGGCAAACATTTGATGTTTGTAATAATAGATAATCATTAGACATAAACTACTTTATAACTCATTAATTAAGCACATACCTACAAAACAAAACAAGAGTAGTGAGCAATTATGAAATGAGATCTTGCAAGGCCATAACCATTCAAGCTACTTTTCAAATTTAAACCAAATATTAAGTAGGCTAAGCCATAAGGCCCATTAGATGAGTTGAGTTGTCGACACCCTTTATTGAAAATAGCTTTGATAGGTGATTTAGCAACTGAAGTGTTGAGTAACATGTCAGGGTGAAATTATACTATCAATAGAGAGGATCCAAATCCGTTTTAAAAACATCTCTTCTTCATTTTCAGAAGCTAAGTTCTAGAATTCTTTTTTGGAAAAAAAAAAAAAGAAATTCTAGAAATTTTAAAATTTGCGATTCTAAAATTTTTATTAGTTCCGTTAACTCTATTAGTTATAACTACGTTGGCATTTTTTATGCTTTTCTAACACTTATAATGGTCAAATGAAAATGCATTAATTTATGAAAGACTAAACCAAATTACATTTATAAATATGATAAAAAATAAGATTGAATAGTGAGATTTTGATGCACATAAACTTATAAACAAGAAAGCCTAAAAGTGATGAGGAGTTAAGAGTTGATAGCAGAAACTTGCATCTTTAGATCAAGGTCACAAAAACCAATAACCAAGAGAAAATATAGAAAAAGAAAAAGATATAGTGAAGGAGAGAAAGGAAGAAAGAGGATATTAAATTGAGGATGTACACATTTTTTAAATTTATCTAATGTTGTCTCCTAAAATATAAGCAATTTGCAACAAGAATTGAAGAAATGGGTCCTCTGCTAATGAGAAGGTCCATCATAAGCTGGTACTTAAAGTAGACTTGTCTAATAGACTAAGACAATCCATTATAGCCATTAAATAAGGACCTGTTCCCTCATGAACTTGTGGAAGTTTAATAATATTTTTTTATTTTTTAGCATTTTACCCACAACCTTTTCAAATGAAGTTAAAGAAATAAATCTCTTGTTTATCACATCACTTCAAGAATCCAGTCTTTATTATCTCACCAAGAACTTATTTTCTTGTTCTTTTTTTTTTTCCTTGTTATTATAAGTCTATAGAAGATGTTGTTTGCTTGGTCAAGCATATTGGTTAGAAGAGATGCTATCATAGATGGATACGATGAGAGTTTAGAAGGGAAGAGAGGAAGCAAAGCAAGAAAAGATGCTTGAATGAAAAGTAGAAAGAATTAAAGAAGGATTTTAGAATAAAAACCTATGGAAAAATGCTCCTTCTAATGTTGATCTGTATGTGAATGAATTGATGAATAAGGGAGGAAACTTATGGAATCTTTTATCGGATTCTTTGTCACATAAATCCTAAAGCGGGGGACATATGTAGGAGTTTATTTTAGCATCATTAACCCATATAGTATTAAAATTTTTATAGTTAATCATTTTATTTGGACTATTATTTGGGCAAGATTAGATTTATAGTTTCTTTTTTAGGTAGTTAATTATTAGTCATTAAATTACATTTATTCATATGGCTCATATTTAACCTTACTTTAGTCTTTATTTGGGTTTTAAACATGATGAATATATTCAATGAAATTCACTCTCTTAAATTCAATGTGATGTGTTTTCTTGATTGGTTAGTGTAAGGTAACTCATCAATTCTATAAAGTAATAAAAATCTTTTGTTTATCTTTGTTATCATCAATTATCCTTCGTAATACTTTATTAATTCTTCTTATCGATGCAATAAATTTAGAATTAGTCAAGAAAAAGAATTCTAAGGAGCAAAATGTTTCCCTCCATGTTGAATTTGATGGAACATTGAATTAGTAGCATAGGCTAAATCATGCATTAATATTATGTAAACAGGCTTATCTACAAAAAAAAAAATGGAAAAAGAAAAAAAAAAGGAATAAAAATTACACTAGTAGTGGTATCGAACTATAATTAGTGTTGTCAAACTTAGATCAACCTACTTAATCTAACCTAGTTGGACCTAACCTCTCCATAAAACCAGTCTGAATCACCCATTTGACCCTTATCAACAATGACCACGATTCAATTAATTAGCCCAATTGATCCAACCTGATTCCTATAAAAACCCACTAGGTTTTTTCAAAACAAAATATATTATTTTCTTTTATATTTTCTAGAAAATATACTAATTTGTTAAAAAAATAAATATAGCTTAAAGAAAAATAAAAAATAAATTGTAAAAAACTCTAAACTTTCAATTCTCAAGGAAGAAGGGAATTTTTATTACTTTATACATAAATATAAATTATATTATAATATTTTTATCAATTTTGGTTCGATTACAGTTAACCCTTTCAACCTTTAACCCCTTTTCATTCTTGAATAAACCTTCTAGTTTGGGTTTGACAACATTGTCTATGATTAGAAAATATATATAGAAACAAAATCTATGTACATGGCAAGCAAACAATTAGAATTGGAAAATCAAGTGATGATTGGAAGATCAATATAATTTATGAGAAAAAAATGGTTTAAATAAGATTATTCCCACCATTTACAATGAAAATTCTTAGCATTCGTTATTATAATTCTTATTCAAATTATCTTTATAGTTTGATTTCTAAACCCTTGCATATTGTCTTCATTTCTTTAGTTAATTCACTTTTACCATCCTTTATTGGTCTTTTGTATTAGAGCATGTTGAGCTTAAATTTTAGTTTTTTTTTTTTTTTTCTAACTTAGTCTAAAGCTTGCCTTAGATCAGATGATTGAGGATGGGAGATCCTTTAAAGCTTGTATTTGGGAGCTAAAAGTGCAAGTTAGCTTGATGGATGAGCAAATAGAGGCAAAGGAGGAGATTGGCAATGAGGAATATTGGGTGAGGCAAGTGCTAAATTCTTGGAACTTTAGTTTGAGCTAACGAAAGACAATCTGGAGTGACTTAAGAGGTTGATCTAGGAGTGAAACCTTGGTTATGACTTTAATTAGTTGGAAGATAGGTTAAGGAGGGAGAGTTCTCCCTACACTCTATTATCTATGATCATTCTAACTGAGCCACAAGACATTGCAATAGTGAATGTTGATGATGCGAAGCCTTCTGAGCCCTTATAGAACATTTCTCAACCTCCTCCAAAAGTTACTTCTCACATCCCAAGCTCATCTCAAGGTCTACCATCGATTGTTGAGATGCTAATTTTTCCTTCTTTTTTTTTCCTTCAAGCCATTTGAAGAAGGGGCTTAAGGCTAAAATCATCTACCCTTCAAATGTCTTTAGGAACCCTTTGCTTTATTTTTAAACTTGTATGTATTTGTTTTATTCTTGTATACAATAGCTAATATGCTTTTGGGAATTTTAAGTGTCTTTACATATGTTGATAAGATGATATTCTCTTTTGGAAGATGTTTTACTTTATTGTTATTTTATTATTGGTTATATAAGACCTAAGGTGCTGATAGTAGGGTGATTTAACCCTTTTAACAGCTCTAATAAGATGTGTAATGCCTCGATTCCTAAGGCCTACTCATCTAACATACTAGTGCATAAGAGATGAGTTGCTATGCCATCCTTAAATTGATGATAAGGCTTAAGGGAAACCAAGCACAATTTAATATTTATAAATATCACATAATTAAATCAAAGCTTGTAAGTATCTTTTGGACTACATAACTTAAGGGCATTATACTACCCATGTCCATCAAAGTCACACAAATCGAACATAAACTAATTAAAGTCTTTAACATTTATTCATATTATAATAACATTTGACACCTGCTCTTAATGTCCCCATCCTGAACATAAGCTCTAGTATTATCTCCATCTTCCAATCTTAAGGTTAAAGCAAAATTAACCCCTTAGCATTAAGCCAAGTGAGCAAAAGAAAATAATAAATAGTAATAAGAGCATATTCAATTATAATTTACTGCCAACATCACAGCAATTTTAGCAACTACTTGTACTAATCACAATCATACTTAATATAAATTAATGATCAATAGATGCTTATACATGCAATGATATACCATGCTAATTCATATGACATATATTGGCCAATATCCTAACTGTGCAAATAATGAGCGGCCCTTAGGCGACTTCTAAGCAAAGCATATAAGCAACTCCCGAGCAAAATATGTAAATAGCATTTGGTGGCTCCCAAGCAAAATATTTGAGTGGTACTTAGTAGATCAAACCTAATCATGCAATTCTATATGCTAAAAAAAAAAGCTCTACAATATCTATGACTCATAGGTCCTTTTATGCAAACCGAGCTTTAAATATGACCTTTAGGTTATTTTTTTTAAACTAAGCTTTTAAACATGATCCTTTAGTCCCATAGTTAAAACCAAGCTTTATAAAAAGTATGGTCCCTAAGCCGTTTTCATGCTATGCTATGAATGTACATGATGTAATGAATTACATTAAATAATAATCAAGTACATATTGCAAGCATGAACTATCTTTTCAATCAATCAACATGCTAAACATATTATTATGGTATTAACTACTATCCACCAACATGACTATAATTAAAAGCATGTTTAACTATCATTGTATTGAATCACTCTAAATCTAGTATAAAATTCACCAAGCATAATTAAATTGTGTCAATTGAATCGAACATTTTTTCAATCAAACTATTTATGCCAAAAATATAAAGTCACAAAACTACTATCCATGAGCCATGTTCATAATTAAAGAGAGTATGCTAGCCAACAATTAAAAATATCACTCTATGATATCTTTACTTCAAATTATAAAACTAAATATCACGTTTCATAATATAGCATATAATTAGAGGCTTAAGTCACTTATAATGTGCATGCTCATTAAACACTCATATCAAACATCTCATTTTAGATCGCACATCACACAGTTATCATAGCATTTATTTATTAAATAATTAAGTCCTACAATTCACTTAAGTGAAGCTGTGGTGACTTATTCAAATGAGTGGTCGTTAAATTTATGGCTACTTCATATCATAGCAAGCAAGAAAGGGGATTCTCACAAGATACTCTTAGTGTCCTTCGTAATTGTACTTATTCAAGGGGAGGTTCACTCTATTTCCAACATCACCTAAGATTACCCATATTAACAATAATATAAAGAATTAATAAGAATTTATCTAATTTAAACATATCTAAGATTCTTATTCATTTTTTTTAGAGAGTTTAAATTAATGTAACCAAATCTCCAATGGAGGTTTTTTCTTTATTTTTCTTTTAAATCTTTCAAATAAATCATGTATTTAACTTTTATCTTGTTTTAAAATGGTCTATTTCCTTATTACGCTTATTTATTAAATCTAACAAAAATTTGTACAAGTTTAGAAAATATGTGTATGTCAACTTCATAAGTTTCATAAATTGTTCTTCTTATTTATCACCCTCATTAACACCATAATTCTTCTTATAATTATTTTTTTGTACTTATGCACTTGTATATGTATTTGTAAATTCAAGTTCGAAGAAATAAATAAATATATATATATATATATTTATAAGGATGGGGTATGGTTCGAGTTTGTCAAGTGCACTTCTCATATTTTCTATTCAAAAATACATGGGTTGTCTTGAAATATATATATATATATATATATATATTATTTTATTTAAATCAAGGTGATATGAAACTTGTTAAGAGTGAAAGGAATTTTGGAGGCATAATCATTATGGAAGCATAAAATCATCTTTAGATGAAAACATAACACATAAAAGCCTAAAATAAAGGTTTAAATATAAGAATTTAAGAGGAAGGAAGTTTTCGAAATACTCCAAAACAAAATGAGTAAATTATGGATATGGTAAATCAAATGAATAAATAGTATTGTTTCTATGAAAATACATTCTATCATTGTTATTGCTCCTTATACATGTACATATATTCATTCCCATTTATATATGTACATATATTATAGTAAGAAGTATTACACATAATACCATTTATATAGTTTCCCCAAATTTCTAGTCTTATTTAAAAATTTTATCTTAAGTACTTTTAGATATCTTTAATTCATAAGGAATCTTATTCTATTAATTGATATTTCCAAATATTACACACTTCCACTTTTATTTTTATTAGAGTATCTTCGATACACTAATTGATATTTCTAGGTATAAATCCTTTCCCTTTCATCTTGCTACCATATTATATTTCCACTTTAAAAAAAAACCCACATTTCTTAATCAGCAAATCAAGCTAGTAAAATAATCATGTGAGATGTAAAGTAACCATGGTTTCTACATAGATAAAGTACCTACTAGCCCCTTAACTTCTACCTAAGTTTGTATATTTATATCAGTAAAGTGTTTGACTTGTATTTTATATAGAAGTTTGGGGTCCTTGAAACTTGCAATGTGATATAAATCCTTTCCCTTTCATCTTGCTACCATATTATATTTCCACTTTAAAAAAAATCCATGGTTCTTAATCAGCAAATCAAGCTAGTAAAATAATCATGTGAGATGTAAAGTAACCATGGTTTTTGCAAAGACAAACTACCTACTAGCCCCTTAACTTCTACCTAGGTTTGTATACTTATATTAGTAAAGTGTTTGACTTGTTATTTTATACAGAAGTCTAAGGTCTTTGCAACTTGCAATGTGGGACGATTGATTAAAGGAACAAGATGAAGTGCAATTCGTAGTTTTCATGTCGTGTCTCCTTATTTGATATTGATTTTTATCCCTTAATTATTTTTCCAAATTGGATAAGATTACCTAATATTGAATCTATTCTAAGCATACTTTCAGATCATACAAAATTTTATTTAAGATTTGCCTATAACACATCAGAACTTAGATTAAACCAACCCTTGCAACTATTACAAATTGTAATAGTACACCCATATATATTTCGATTTAATTTGGTTCTTTATGCTTTTCCAAGAGTGATATTTTGATAAAGTTGTTTAGAAGCCATTATAATATGTGTATAATTTCATTTCATGCAAATTTAAAGCCGGATTTTTCCATGAAAATCAAAACTTTAGTCGATATTATATGTACTCACCAACATCAATTGCAAAAACATAAAAAGGCAATTCAAAATTTTACCTTTGATTTCCTTACTACAAAGTGGAAATTAGGTTGAGTTATTGGCCAATATTTGTAACCTTTTATGTGTTAAATATATTGGTACGGTGGCTTGTTAAGTGTTGGCCTGAAAAGAGAATAATCAAAGTTTAAAATAGTGAGATTGAATTGTGTACTTGGTTGATACTAGTTCAAGGGGGTTGCTTTTAGGTCGAATTTTCGAGAGAATGGAGGTAGCTTCGTTGTAGTGGTTGTAAGGTTTTGATAGAAGGCTTAGTTTGGTGTTTATTTGTGGTTTTAGCCACAAGTCATAGTAATTTCTAAATTTAATCAGCACATTTTGATTACTTTGATTAGTTAGTCACATCTAATTAATTAAATCATTCGTACCCTTCTAGTTTTTTCGTACTTCAAAACATGAAAGCTCTAAAACATTTAGTCTAATACTAAATGACCCCACCACCCCCCCTAAAAGAAATCCCTTCATTGTAGGACACACATCTAACCTTCCATTGACCCTTAGCCTCTCTTTTCTCTTGTCCTCTACATCTTCATTCTCTTTCCTCTCCCTCTATATTCGAGTGCTTAACTGAATCCTTTGTAATACTATAATACGATCTAACTTATTAATTTATTTAACAAAATAAAAGCAAATTCTTTCAATATATGAAAATTAGAAAAAAAATTTCATTATTAAGAAATTCATGTTACTAAAGAAATACATATTTTCTCCAAATCCATGTAAACTGAACTTCCTACTATATACTAACAAAAACAATCAAGGGAATCACACCATCATAACTTTAAAGTTTAAAATTGTTACAGCCTTTTTATTGCACTTAATAAATAACATAAGTAAACAATAAGCATAACTAGTAATCTTTTACCCATGAATATGAGTAGATCTAGAACCCATAACTTTGGTGGAGGATGAACATGATGAATAGCCCGGAGTTCTTATATGGTTTTAATGAGTACCATTAGCATTTTCGTATTAATTTAATAGGCATTGATTGTATATGGATTTGTTAGAGATGAACCACTACATTTAAGACATTATGAGGTCTCAAGTGGCTATAGAATCTTGGTCTAATG
The DNA here is from genome assembly GCA_024138015.1 of Lumnitzera littorea. Classification (NCBI taxonomy): domain Eukaryota; kingdom Viridiplantae; phylum Streptophyta; class Magnoliopsida; order Myrtales; family Combretaceae; genus Lumnitzera; species Lumnitzera littorea. The sequence continues at coordinate 60,085,621 of JAMXBB010000002.1, forward strand.
ATTTAAAAGCATCAAATCATGTTGAAGTGGTGGACTTTTCTTTTTGTAAATTCTCAATGGTCTTTTCAAATCTTGCACTGGTACTAATAGATGGCATTGTAGTCAAAACTATGTTAGGAGTTATTACTATATGATGGGTAGTAGGCGTTGGTGTTAAGTGATGGATAGTGTTCAATCAAAGGTGAGGTTATCGATAGTAGATAAGCTGCCTTCCCTTATATGTGTATGCTATGCATTTGAAAATTAATTGCGAAAAGAGAGAAGAGAAAGAGAGTAAAGAAAGTGTTACAACTTAAACCTAAGGGAAGAGCTAAACCTAGAAGGCTAATATGATAGATAAGATAACCCTTTGGAATTATGTATTACATTAAGTCCATGTTATTATTCAATGTCAAAGTGTAAATTGCCTCTCCTCTTTGAAGGCTAATACCTACATTAGCCAACTTTGGATTGTCTACTATGAATAGCTCTTACTCTAGATGGCTCTCACTCTACTTGTAAACCCTGCAAATTTAGCTATCTAAGTATATAATCAAATGCCCAAACTGTGGTTGATTTCCTGAAGTCAATAAAGCCAGTGAGATTTAAAATCGATTAAAAATTTCAATTCAAAACCTAAAGTGAATATGAAAAATCTTAAATTATCAATTGAACCTCTAATCGCATATGAAGAACCTAAAACCTCAAGTATATATAACTGTAAAAGTTAACCTTGAACCTCATCAAAACCTTAAGTTTAACAATCGAAGACTTAATCATGTATGAATATATTAAACCCTAAATGTGTAAAAATACTAGAGATTATACTCGAAAGTAATAAAAATCCTAAAACTATTACTTTAAGGATATAAAAGTATTAATTCACCATAATTTACCCTAAAACCCTAAGTGATAATATATTCTCCATATTTTACCATTTCCTTAGTAAACGACTAAAGATAACTTTCAATCATGTCTAAATATTTAGAATACTTAAGTGATCCCTTAGAAACTAAGATATTGCATTTTAGATCACATTCATCTTCTAAGTATATAACTAGGATAGTATTATATAGAGTTAGCAGTATGGTTGAAGCTTAGGTTAAATGTAGCGAACTTTAACACCCTAATTGGTACTTTTCATACTAGTTATACTAAGTAGCTTACCAAATTATATATATGGGATATAAATACCTAAAGTAAGATCTCATTATCTATTTTTACTAATCAATTCACTAAATACTTCATTTCCTTAATTTTTCTCCTCCTTAATTACTACATTATGTATGGAAAGTTGACTAAGTCAACACATGTTGATCAAAGTCAAAAGGTTGACTTAGTCAACACATGTTGACTAAAGTCAACATTTAGAAAAGTCAACAAAAATGTCCCTTTCATTTGAAAAAGATATCTTCCTTCTCATGATTTCTTTTCTTTTCTTTTGGCTTTTCCCTTCTTTTTCTTTGTTTTGCTGTCCACTTCTTTCTCTTTTCTAGATCCCACTTATTTTCCTTTTCAAAACAAAGAAAACAAAACAAATTCCTTTCTTCTTCCCCTTTCCAACTGTATCTTCCCTTCCCTTTTCACTCTTCTTTCCTTTTCATCCATTTTCAAGAACAAAATTAAAGTATGTACTTATGATACTATGTCTTGCTTCATCTTCTTTACCAGTTAAAAGAAGAGTTAGGTTAAGTTAAGTAGTTATGTGTTGTGTATATATATGTTGATTTAGGCTTAAAGTTTCAATCTTTACATATGGAAGTGTAGAATTCTTTAGGCAATGGAAGAAGATGTATGTGTACATGTCTTTGAGTATGTGTACATAAGGGTATGTTAGAGATATACATGTATAAATATTTGTACATAATTATTCATTATATACATAACCTAAATTAAGACATCTACTAACTATACATACATATACCATGTTAAATATACCCTTAAAATAGAAAAAGATGAAATTTGAGAAGCTTTCTTAAGGGGATAGATAAGGCATACTAAAATACGTATGTCACCGTATGCATATATGGATATGTGTATTAGTATTTGTATAAGTACACATGTATAAGTACTTATAAGCACATAAGTATACATATTAGTATATTAGAAGTATAGGTATGTATATCACATATGTATAAAGTGTGTAAATATATAAGGATAATAATGGTCTAATGATGTAAGCAATGATGTCATCAAAGGATTACATAAGCCGTGACATCATTAAGTGATTACATAAGTGATGATATAAGTATAGGTTTATAAAAAAAGAAATAATAAGATTACATAAGCATATAACATAGGTATATATATGTACTTAGAAGCCAAAAATCTCTTAAACCCAAAGATACTCCCTAAATTGAATGAAACTTCATTAAATACGTAAATTAGTAATACTAATGTAAAATTTCTTAAGTGTAAGAATCTAATAGCTAATTCAATCATTAAGTCCTAAACTAGGATATAAACATAAGCAATAAGAATAATTAAACTTCAATAAGATAAAATTTCAATAAATTTAACCCATATCATAAAACATAGGTCTTAACGTCCAAAACAGACATCACCGTGTGGACATGCATCCGAAAACGATGAAAAACTACTATAAGTTCTCCAATATTGGAATTAAAATGAAAAAGTTACAAAATACATGAAGAAAATCTCATAACTTACAAATATAAGAAAATAGTTATTATTAACCCCATTGAGTATGATAAACCCTATACACATTATACTTGGGTTATATTGGGGAAAACTAGATAAACTACAATAGACTTTTAGTTAACTAAAGAGTCCGACTTCTCAGAATACTTATAAGTTTTACTATTTTGATTTAACGTTCAATATCGAGTTCTGAAAACCTCAAAGCTTGGAGAATGAGCAATAATCTAGGTAAGAGAGTTCTAATGACCTGCTACTTACTTATGCGTGTTACTTGTATGATGTTTTGCTGCTTGCTGCTTGCTGTTACTTGTATATTTAAATGACTATTCTGCTTATATACCATCATTTATGTGATCACCTTTTTAAATTGATAAGTATAAATATATGACCCAAATAACCGGTTCTATTCGTCGTATGTCTATGACCTAATAAATGTATGGACGTAGAGTGCTAGCTTTGCAAAATGTTGAAAAGGGTATTTTTGGAAAAAGTTTTCCTAATTTTAAACGTATTTTGATAAGGGCTGCTGTGCTAAAAATGATATTATCGTTAAGGTAAAGCTAGCATGAGTTCTCTACTTAATAGCGAGAGGACTCACTTTATTGTGCCTGTAAAGCCTTAGTTAATTTTGGTTGTGAAAGGACTTATAAGTTTGTGCCCAAGGGGCCTTGGAGGGTGGATAGTCCTAGTTTGGAATCCCCCTATTTAGATTGAAACTCTTTTCTCGACTAGAGTAATAGTCGAGTGTTGCTTAGAGGGGTAGTACCTCTAGGTAACCTCATGCCGGTAAGCCGAAGTGTCTTATGCGGGTAAGTACAGGGGATAATCGAAGTGTAGACGACATAATTCTACACCTTCCGTAGTTCCAGACTCCTTTGGAATTGTTGCTTGCATTCACGCGCATGCATTCATGTTGTATGTAGATAACTTGCCTGCATATATGATAATAATGTGTAAAACTTACTTGACCAGTAGTAGTGAGGAACGAACTCACTGAGCTGTTATATGCTCACTCCCTCATAGTGTCTCTTGCAGGTTTACTTACATTGGGATTGGGATTAGTCTCGAGTACTAAGTGTAAGATGAAGATATGTATTTTAGTATTAGAAATAGTTGAGTACTCCATATCATAGGTCCACACGTGTTATGGAAATTTTAGGTAATCCTACTAAGCTCCTTGTAAGGTCTTAATAGAGTGGTATCAGAGCATTTGGTTATCAAAAATAGGAGAAACCTACCAAATGGTGAGATGGAGTAGCACTTTGGTAGAATTAGAGTAAGAATAAAAGCTTTAGACGTTTAGATTATATTCTATATTTTATGTAGTATGACTGTATTATAAGTACATATATTCTTTTATCTGTTGAACCTTTCTCTATCCTAGATATTGTTAGTGTTATTACCTTAAAAAGTTTAGGATTGTAAGTTTGGAGTGCTATAACAAGGGTGTAAGGAATGAATGTTGAAGAGGAAACAAGAAGGAGATGTCCTTGATTGTGTTAAAGTAAGGAAAATTGATTATGTCGGAGATTAAGAGTGTAGGGATATCATAATTTCAAGTAAACGGTATGAAGTGAAATTTTTGGTGGTTCTAATAATATTTGGAATTAGGAATGTGATGGTATAGATGGAATTAGGAAATTGTGTTATTGCAAATTTAATTTGGTGGTTGAATACTTTAGTGAGTTTAACATAGGAGGTAATGTTACTAGAATGTGAATTATCCTATTGGATTGAACGATCATAATATGAAGAGGATGATTGTATGAAGTTTTAAGAAATAAGTAAGTTGTTAAGTTGATGCAAAGATAAGTCTTCCTAAATAAGTAACTAAAGATAGGTATACGTTGGTGATTCAACTTTAGATTTGGAAGTTTAAATATCTTAATTAACAGTTTTGATTTTGAAGGATAACAAGAGCGATTCAAATAGAGAAATCAAATGGTGTGAGTGGAGATTTAAGGGAATATTGTAATTGTAGAATTCTGAATTTGAACATTGATTTACCATAAGTATTTATATTTAGAAAACAGAAGGTTGGAAGAATGTAAAGATGATTGAGTCAAATGATTGATGATTTAACTGAAAGAGTTGGATAAATAGTACTGACTTACATATATATTATGTTAATAGGGTTATCACAATTGCACAAATTTTGATCTATATTGGCATCGCAAAAATTAAAGAAGTGGAGTTAATTTGTACGTATTCTAGGAGTAATGGAATCATCCAAGGTGAAATTATCTGAGTTTATCAAGGTAAATAGATACTTTGAAGGCAGACCTAATGACCCAGTTGAGACAGAAGATTGGTTGGCATAAATTGAACAAACCTTTCAAATATATGAAATCCCGGAGGATTTAAAGGTAACTTATGGGACATTTATGCTATACAAGGATGCAAGAATATAGTGGAACTTTAAGAATGAAACTATGTCTCAACCTATTACCTGGAAAGAGTTCAAAGAAGAATTCTTGAAGGAATATATTTCGGAAAGTCTACGAAAGAAACTTCAGGGAGACCTACCTCTTGTACGAAGAGGAATTCAAAGTATTAGTGAATATGAATGTGAGCTTCGACGATTGATGCATCTTACATATCCAGAATTAAGAAGTAGTGAACAATTTCATCTACAAGTGTTCTTAGCAAGATTAGAATGGGAAACTCAAGTCAAGTTAAAGGAATTCCAATTAAAGACTTATAACGAATGGTTGAAAAAGCAAGGGTGATAGAAAATGCAGGAAAAGAATTCTTAGAAAAGCAAAATAAAGAAAACAAGGAAATCTCTAAATTAGATAAGGAGTCAATGGATAATGCTAGTCAGAGTGACAAGCGACCCATTGAAGCATCAAGATCACAAATAATTAAACCAATTGTGAAGAAACCACACCAACTAAATTATATCTCGAAAACACAACTTTAACCTTGCTAGTTGAAATTGTGTTTTCAAGACACAAATTTAAGATAATTTAACACAGTCTAGAGAATATGATTTCATATAAAGTATTCTTGGGATAATTTTTGAAAAGTCAATATTTTTATCCTTCCCCCTCCCTTTTTCATATATATATATATTTTCTACGTCATCTATTTTGTTCTTCCAATTTTGAACTTTTCCATTTGAATGCTAAAACTTAGTTTTTCAATCAAAATCCTTGACATTTTAATTTTTCAATTTTAGTGTTTCATCTCTTCAAAAAGGTTTGAGAAATTCCCTTTATTATCAATATTACGTAGTCATTACATTATAATTTTTTTTTACGTGTGCTTGTATATTGTTCTCGATGAAATTTGACATACTATGATAGACCCATATTTTATGTAAGAAAATTGCTACAACTGATATGATCAGTGAACTTTTTTCTAGCCATTTTGAAAACGCCCAGGATTTTAAGAAAAAGAAAAAAGAAAGGTAGATGTCTCGAGGGGAGGGTTGGTTGGGTGGGTTTTGGGGGTTGGTGGTGGTGGGGACGGAGGTGGGAAGGGAAAGAAAGGAAAAAGCTAATAACAAATGACTCGAGATAAAAAAGAATAAAAAGATAGGAGACTGTTTTCATATTTTTGCCTTCTCCAAAATATAAAGACGAGGGTTTTTGCATTGTCATCATTTGTAAAACATTATATATAAGCTCTTGTTAGGAGTAAAGTGTTTGATACACCTTTCGATTGTCTCAGCAAAGACTGAAAAACTAAGATGGAGAGATTGAGATCTTTATTGATTGTTTCCCTTATTTTGGGGTCGCTGGTTGGACATTTGGAAGCAAACTTCCAGGAATGCTATGGGACCTGCTTCATTCTCTGTGCCATAACACCCAACCACACCCTCTTCCAATGCTCTCTCCAATGTTTGAAAGATTGCATCACTGTGCCTCCTGATCTAGATAACCTTAAAGATTCAAATACTCAAATCAGAACTCAATATTTCTGCAAGCTTGGATGTGCTTCCTACTTGTGTACTAATCTCAGCACTCGAGACAACCCAGGTTCTCTCTCTCTGACGTTTATATACATAAAAGATTTGCATTTCGAGTTCTGATATATGTGTTCCGCGGAAATCTTTTTTTCGGTCTTTTATCATAATTTGTTATAATTAAAATTTCAAAATTTTCATATACTATTAAACTAGTCACAAGTTATTGACATTATTAGTGGGCAGGGTTGGCAATTAGTGGTCCTAGAAACTATCAATAGAAAATTCGAAAAATGATTATCATTTTCGAAAACTGAAGTATCATATTTTTCCCATTTTTCATTAGCATGCTCTGTTTTGTTAACCATTATTACTAATATCCAGTTTCTTCCATCTCACATACCATTAAAAACCATTAGTATATGCAACATTTTGAACTTGGTAGATAATATTTAATAAGTGCAATTTTTTTTAATTGATTTTTTTTTAATTGAAATATTGAAAGAAAAATTCTGAATTTTTTTTTTTTCTTTATGAAACAATCACACCCCTAAACTAAATGAAGTTATTATAACACGTAGATAAGACTTTTTATTTAACTAAGTCAAGCTTAACAAAATCATAGAAATTTTGCTTCTCTGGTTCCTATTCAGTGAAACCAACGAAACATTGCAACGTTTACCATATTAAACTCTGTTTTGGAGGCTCTTCCCCGAGACTACAAGTCTCGGATTCAAGTCACTGAGAGCTAGCTATAGGTGGATATATAGCACTCCAATCTCCTCTAAAAAAAAAAAAAAAAAGTTAAATGAATAAGTATTGGATATTCTTGTTATCGGATACTTCTTCTGGCTTATGACTTTGTATTCTCTGGTGAAATCAGCGGTAAAGCAAGTGGCGAGCTGTGTGGATTCGTGTTCTGGGAAATGTATGATTCATTGCTAGCTGCAATGCATGAATAATGGAATGACATAGATAATTTTTACGTTTTTCAAGAAATTATCATTGGCGGCTACTTTTCTTGTGACTAATTGTTTACTGCTTCTTTGCTCATCATCGTGGGGATGAAAGATAAGCGTCACGGGCTTTGATTGTATCAATTGTCTGGTTCCTTATTATTCCTTTACGGATCTGTGGTCACGGGCTTAACTAGTACCATGTCACTTTGTCTGTCGTTTTTCTTTTATATATTATTTCGCATGGATAAGAAGAAATAAACTCACGTGTTCACAAGCGAGTTGATTGGATATGTCATCAGGTTACTGCTTATACAGTTGATGTCGCGTTATTATTCTCATATATAGCTAGTAGCTGCCAGCCCGTGAACTTGCTGCACTCTTGTACGTATCGGGCAAAGTGGTTCTCATCGGCTCGATATGAACGACTTATGCGGCTCCTCTTTTTGGAGCAAAGATCATTCTTCATATGATGAATATATCCCAATTGCCTACCGTTGCAAAATTCCATTCGCAAAATGGTATGAAATAAATAAAATAAAAATAGCTATTATTTTAGAATTAAATAGACTAAAATTGGCAATGTTGATGAGCTATTTGGACTCGATTCAAGGCCCAATTTGAGCAAAAGCCTACTAGATCCATTCGTGCTCAATCGACTAGACACCTCACTCCACCTAAGTACTCCATGGTTCCTAAGCACTTAGCTTGCTTTTGAGCATCTCAAGGATCTACTCTCAGGATGCTAAGTCTCCCCCCCTCGCCCCCACCCCCCCCAAATACATAGAAAGTCAACTCATAGCTCATAGGCTATTCGAAGCTTTCTCTCTTTCTTGACGTTGTTTGTTCTTTGTGCCTCCTCTTCTCCTCTCCTCATTTATTACAACTTGGTATGTGATGTAGATCAAGCTTAGAGCAGACAAAGTTGGTCGCAAGAATGGGTCTAAACTTATTGAAAGCTTTAAAAAAAAAGTGATGGTAAACGCGCGAGAGAATATAAATAAATAAAAGCAAGCAAATCCACAAATAGCTCCAAAGGATATGACGCATTAGTGAAACTTCCAATGACTTATGACACAGCTCAATATGACACATGAGTTAATCCAATAAGGTTACTTACCATCTAACTTTACTTAAGGTATAAGATAAAAGTAAAATGAGAGTAAACAAATAATGTTTAGGAAAGGAAAATATCCAGTGTATTAATGATAATCTGATGATATGCAACTACATGTACAAGGGATATTTATACCTAAGAATCTAGGGTAACCTACCTAAAAAGGAAAAAAAAAAGACAAAAGGATATTGTCTTAAAGAAGTAATATACAAAGTATTCAAACAGTAAAAATGAATCGAAAAAACAATGATTAGAGTAGCAAATTCTATAAGTAGTTTCAGGCACGTAACAACAATGTATTACTGGTGCTGTTAGAGGATGTAGACAGCAGTACGAACTGGTTGGGTAGCCAAGTAAGAGTGCTAAGCAAGCATAGACTCATCCAAATAGAAGTGGCTAAGGATTAGTATAGGGTAACTCTCTCCTCCTCTTGGCAAGAATGATGCCGAGCAAGTGGTCGGCTTGGACATGATCGAATAGGTGCGCAAGGTTTGGTTGCTGTTAGGGCATTATTCAAGTCGCCACATAATTTTTGAGAGATAGGCAGCCATTGGGCATGGCATAGAAAGCCAATCATCTACAAGGAGTAACTTGGCCTCGATATGAGTCAATTGGAGCAGGAGGATTTACCTGACTGGTCTCTCTAGTCCTTGAGCTAGACTGCGAGTTAAAGGCCCAATAGTTTGATTCTTATCATTCTCTCTAGGTTAATTTGGATTTGGGATCAAATCTAACTTGTCTCCGTGCAATCCTTCATCAAGAAGATATGGACCGAGGTCAATAATATTGAAGGTATTCAAAACCCCATAATTTTCAAGTAGCTCTAATTTGTAGGCATTATCATTGATCTTCTAGAGGATTCTAAAGGGTCCTTCAGCCCATGCAGATAGCTTATTCCTCCTCTTGCTTGGAAATCTTTCTTTGCTTAAGTCCAACCATACCAAGTCTCTAAGCTAAAACTGTTTCGTCATCCTACTCTTAGCCTTCTCTTGCATTCTTCTAGCAACTTGGTCTATCTACCGAGTAACTTTGTCATAGATTTGTTGTAGGGACTATGCTTGGGCCCTTATGTCAGGATCTTCTTGCTTAGATATAGGAACAAGGATGTGATCGAAGGGTAACTCGAGATTAAAACCATAAACAACTTCAAAAGGGGGCTTGTTTTATGTTGTCATGCACTGTTCGATTGTAAGCAAATTTGACCATGGCCAAACAAATGTCCTAATCAGTTAAGTTCTTACCCACTATAGCTTAAAGCAGTGATCCCAAAGTATGATTAACTACCTTTGTTTGGCCATCAGTTTAGGGGTGACTGGAAGTGTTGAATAGTAGTTTAGTCCCCTTCCATCACCGTAGGGTCCTCTAGAAATGGCTTAAGAACTTGGGATCTCTATCAGAGACTGCACTTCTTGGCACGCTATATAACTGAACAATCTCTTAAGAAAAGAGAAGTAATAGTTGAAGCGCCATTAGTCTTAGAGCAAGGCACAAGGTATACCATCTTATTGAATCTATTTACGACGACCATTACAAAATCTTTGCCTCAGGTTATTCTTGGTAATCCGAAGATAAAGTCCATACTCAACTCAATCCATGGTTTCATCAAGGTAGGCAAAGGCATTGCCTTCCCTTATTTGGCTCAACACTTAGCCCTTTTATATATAGTACAGCCCTCAACAATTCAATGCACATCTTGCCATATTCTCGGCCAAAAGAATCATCCACTTAGTAACTCATATGTTCTTCTCTCTCCAAAATGTTCAGAGAGTCCTCTATTATGGGTTTCCCTGATCAGTAGCTCTCTTAGTGAACAAGTCAACATGCATAATTTCCCTTTGGGGAATAAGTATTCATCTTCCATATAATACTCATCCAATATCCTCCTATTGGCACATCGCCAAAGTATGGGTCCTGGGAATATTGCTCTTTAATACTTGCAAATCTAAATAATTTGTTTTGTAGTTCGATCAATAGCACATGTCTTCTTGAAAGAGTATCTGTAACTACTTTAATCTTTCCTTGCTTGTATTTTATCACAAAACTGAATCCCTTAAGGAATTCAACTTACCTCACTTACCGCTTTGATAACTTGGTTTAACTTCAAAGATACCTTAAGAACTCATAGTCAATATATATGACAAATTCTCTTAGCAACAAGTAATGCTACTATACTTAGAGTGCTCAAATAAGGGCCAAGAGCTCTTTATTATACACAGAGTAGTTCAATTGAGGTCCTTTGAGCTTTTCACTATGGTAGGCAATTGGTCAGCCTTCTTGCATTAAGACAACACCTATACTAATGCTTGACGCATCAAATTTTAGCTCAAATATCTTTTTGAAGTTAAGCAAAGCTAGTATAGGAGCAGAAGTCAGTCTTTCCTTCACTTCTGCAAAACTTCTCTCCTACTTTTCTCCATATGTGAATTCGATGTTCTTCCTCGTCAACTCAATAAGGGGTATAACTAGGGGGCTAAAATTCTTGAAAAATCTCCTATAAAATGATGCCAGTCTATGGAAACTTCTTACTTCAGCATAAGTGGTCGAAGTCGACCACTCAGCGATTGCTCTGATCTTCTCTCCATCTACTCACAAACCTCTTGCACCAACAACATAGCTTAGGAACACCTCTTCCTCCTATCAAAAGCAACATTTCTTAAGATTTCCGAATAACTTCTCAGCATAGAGCACATCTAATATGATATGGAGATGTTCACAATGACTCAGTGTATCGATATTGTACACTAAGATGTTATCAAAATACACTACAATACACTTCCTTATTAGATTTCTTAGCATATGATTCATCGATCACATGAGAGTGCTCAGGGCATTTGATAAGCCAAATGGCATTACAATCCAATCGTAGAGTCCATAATAGGTTTTGAATGTAGTCTTTCACTCATCTCCTGGCCTCATGCGAATTTGATGGTCACCATATTGTAGATCAATCTTGTTGAAAATCTTATCCCTACTCAATTCATCCAGTACATCATCCAACTTAGGGATAGGATACCTATATTTGATCGTGATCCTGTTTATAACTTGGCTATCAACACACATTTGCCAGGTTCCATCCTTTTTCGGCATTAAGAGTGGTGGAACAACACAAAGGCTGAGACTTTCACTTACGTACTCTCTTTCTAATAGTTCATTGACTTATCATTGAAGTTCGACAACTTGCTTGGGGTTCATTTGATAAGCTGGTTTATTCAACATGACAGTGCTAGATACCAAGTCATTGTAGTGCTTGATGCCTCTAAATGGTGGCCATCCTTCCAACAACTACTTTGGAAATAGGTTAGCATACTCATTCAGCAACTCCCTTACTTTTAGGGGCAGTCCACCCTGTTCCCTCAACTCTAATAGTCGCTTGACCAATATGAAGGTCAACGCATCGACTTGAATAGCCTCTCAAAGCTTAGCTCTACTCATCATCAAAGCCTTCTTTAATCCTCGAGCAAGTTTTTGCTACAATTTGTTAACTTAACTCAACAACATTAGGTTCAATGTGATCTTCCTTCCATCCTTCTAGAACATGTAGGTATTCCTGTATTTATCGTAGATAACTCTTTTATCATAAAGCCATGGTCGACCTAGTAACATATGTGATGCGTACGTGGGTAGTAAGTTACAAAGAATCTCATCAAAGTAATTTCCAATCGTGATCAATAGTAATATTGCCAAGAGACATGTAGTGCTCCCTTCTCATTCAACCAATGTAACTTATATGGCCTTGGATGTACAATAGTTAGTAACTTTAACTTTGTGACTAGATTGGCTGACACCACATTGGTACAATGACCATTATCCACAATGAGAGCATGTAATTGGTCATCCACCTTGTAGGTGATATGGAACAAGTTCTCCCTCTACTCTTCCTCATGTGAGGGCTCTAGACTCATTACGTATTGGATGACTAGGATCAACTGATCCAAGTCCTTAGCAAACACATCCTCTTTAATCAATTCATTCTCCCAAGTAGTTTCTTTCTCGACGAGAGTCTCTCACTCGAGTTCCTCGTCAATACTATCTACTTCAAGCTTCAGGACATCTCCCTTGATGACCATAGTCCTTCGATTCAAACACTAATAAGTAGCCATATGTCTAAACCCCTAGCATTTGAAATATTTGATCTGGCTCGTCTTCCTTCTAGACCCTTATCCTTTCTCATATGTTTGGGTCGGTATGTCACTATTAGGTTGGCCCTTTTATTTGGCTCAAACACCAACCTTTCTAGTTAGATTGTTACTTAACTAAGCTTGATGACTTCCCTGACCAGGTCGGCTCGGATGACTAGTTTGGCTCACTAAAGGTCGGGTTGGCACTCTACTTCTTCTCTACCTCTTTACTCACTGGGCTATCTATATAGCTTCATCAATTGTGGTAAATTGTTAAAGTTCCACAATGTTTTGTATATCACTCCTCAAACCAGTTAGGAACATGGAAACTATTCGCATTGATGGTTCCTCCACCTCACAACAAATCATAAGCATATGGAACTCTTAAACATAAGGTTGAGCTCTTGAAGCCAAGTGAAAGTGTCTTATAGGTATGTATTTTGCATAAACCTGTTTCATAGTATTCTATTCATCTCAAGCTAAGTACTAACCTCTCGGTAGCTTTCTTGCCTTCTCATGGCCCAAAAATTCTTCCACCACTTAGCAGCATATCTAGAGAACTCAACAACAGCAATTTTCACTTTGTCGTAATCTTCATATTGGTAATAATCAAAAACTCGCTCTACTTTCTCATCCTAATCCAAATAATCATTAGTACTTCTAAACCCATTAAAACTTGAAATCTGAAGCTTCACATGGTCAGACACTCGGGGTGCTCGAGCTTGCTCTTCTTCCCATATACTTCCTTATCTTCTTCATCTAGATCTCCCAAGTCAATCCTTCTTCTCACTCATCTACCTACTCCTCCACCTTGAACATGTTGAGCTAAGTTTTGGCCTTTAATAAGTCGGCTAACTTATAAAGTGTTATGCGCAGCTTCAGTTAGTCTATAAGCTAATGCATGAATAGCTCGAGTTAAATCCACAAAGAGGTTAGCCACCTCATCAAGTTTCTCGTCTATACTTCTTGGAATACCTTAAGATTGTTGGCCATAGTGGACAACACTACTGTTATCTTCCCCAATGCCAGCATTAACACTTAAGTCCATCATTTTCCTTAGCAAACTTGATTTCAGTCTTAAAATTTCGAGCTACAATTATCACTATTTCTCCAAATCTGACAACAAGTACACTCTTTACACTATCGATCAGATATATTGTAACACAGTAACAACACCAACAAACAACCCGCTAACACTGAACCTACTTTGTTTTTTGCTATTCAAAATAGGGCAAAATAGAGTAAACACTAAGCAACTACTTCCACTAGACCTCTCACATGACTTACTCAGAGAAACCTTTACTCTGATACTAAGATAATGCAGACCAAGCCTAGAGTAGATAAGGCCAGTCATAGAGATGGGTTCAAGCTTACCGAAAGCTTGAAAAAGAAGTAATGGGAAACGCGTAAGTGAATAGAAATAAATGAAAGTAAGCAAACCCACAAACATCTCCAAAGGATCTAATACACCAGTAGAACTTCCAAAGACTTACAACACAGCTCAATATAATGTACAAGTTGATTTAGTGCAGTTATTCACCACCTAGCCTATGTGAAACCTCTCTCTCTCTCCTTAATCAACTAGTCACACACCATGTGATTTGAGTACTTTTTCCCTTAAGTAGAAAAGCACCCAAACTCTCTTAACCATTATCCTCTTCTCCTTTCCTCCTCTCCTGTTTAACTTAAGTGTTAAAAGGCTCTTATGGACTTACTTATCAAGGACTTCCTATAAGTACCTAGAAGTAAAGAGCTTGAGCAAATTCATAAGCCCAATAGCACTCCCCTTTGAAGAGTTCCAGCCCACTTTCCTATTGTATCTATTTGATTTTCCCACAATCAACATTTTGGTCTCAATTGTTATTGGCCAATTCACTCCATATGGCAAAAAGTAAGAGCAACAATCCTTAGGTATCACACCATTTTGATGGTGACAATTCACCTCTACAAGAACGATCACCAACTCCCTAAACTCCAGGCACCCAAGCCTATGAAATGCGATAGCTCAAGATACTTGTTCAAATTATAAGATAACTAAAGGACTCAAGAGTCTAATGCTATGTTGCAAAGGGAGGTAGCCTTCCTTAAAAATGCATCACACAAATGTCCTTATGAAGAAGCAATAGTTAGCTCATTTATAAGACCAAGCAGACGTAATGAAACTCATATGAAGCACCCAACATATTCATGTAACCAGGTCTAACATGATCGATAGGCCCTAGAGGACCTATATGATCGACTAAACTATAATCACAGCAAAATGCATATGCAGGGCGAATAATTTGAAACAAGTGGACCCACAAGAGAGTTATCCTTAAGATGCTCCCAAAAACCACTCAAGGAGATGAATGTCTAAAAGTTAAACAAACACATACACTACACATCCAATGTATGTCACCAAAAGAAGGTTAAATCTTTAGCCTATGTCTCATGGCTAACCATAGTGAAAAGCCCATTTTCACCAATCATCCTTGAGGAAACATTACCCCAAAGTGCAAGGCTCCCTCAGCTCAATACATATGATAGAACTGGAGACTCGAATGATCACTTAGAGCACTTTCACACCATGAAGAGCCTCTACAACTTTACAGACGTCATCATGTGCAAAGCCTTTCCTAGCATACTAGTAAAAGCTACCTTGCTCTTATTCAACGCCTTACCCGATGGCTCCATTACCTCCTTCGATGAGCTAACAAGCAAGTTCTAACAACATAGTTTCAGTTTTAAGGTCCCGCATAAAGACACCTTAACACTCTATAACATTAAACAACATCCTAACAAGTCTTTGCAAGCATACTTGGAATGCTTTAACTGTACAAAGCTCCAGGTCTCCAAGCTTAACACAGGAATTGACACAAATTGCTACCGTAGATAGATACATAAGTAGTGGTACCATAAAACAAATGGGTTCAAACTACAAGATGGTCTGAAAGATAGATTAACGCATCTCTAGGGCCAGACACATGGAGAGGCACCACAACGAGCAAGAATAAGGAAATAAAATGGGGGTTTAGCAAATCCGTGAGCTATCTAGCTAGATATGACACACCAACAAGATCTTACATGGCTTACAATTCACTAGATATGACGCACCGGTCCGAACTGAAGGGTTACTCACCACTACTCCTTACTAAAAGGAATAGATAAGAGTTAAAGAGTAATGAGAACACTAAGGTTACTTAAAGGATGCTTGAATAATCTAATATTAATTAGTTGATTCCCACATATAAGAAAGCAAGGGTTTATATACCCATTCACTAAGATTACTTTACATGTATGAAAGGATAAAAGGGTATTCTACAATTAGGTTATATAAAACATACTAAAAGGGGTAAAAAGGGAAAAGAATATTCAGTATGGAAAATAAAGAATTATTTTGGAATATTGTGTCAGAAGACACATGTCACTTGGTGGCTGGATAAGAAGAATATGATACAAGGCAGGCAAAAGTAGGATAACGTTTGCAGTGAGGGGCCTATCTAACACAAGTAAGGATCAGATAGTTAGCTTGGCAAGAGACTAGCTCAAGATAGGAATCCCCATCTCGACTATGGCTTAGAGCAAGTATCCTCTAAACAAGGCCTTAGAATCCTCTAGCTTGGCTACATGTGATCGGTCTAAGGGATTGATTCCTATCATCTACTTAAGGGTCGAAAATATTTTTCCTTAAATCTGGAGTGGTCTTTGCTCTTTCTTCTAGGGCACTCATAGGGTCTTCTATTAGTTGGTGAGGAATTAGGTCAGACACATTGAAGGTGGAGGAAACACCATAGTCATAGTCATCAGGTAAGTCAATCTGGTAGGTGTTGTAATTGATCTTCTTCAAGACCTTGAATAGGCCATCAACTCGAAGAGATAGTTTGCTCTATCTCAAGTATAGAAATCGCTCTCAACTGAGGTGAATCCATATTAAGTCTCTTGGTTAGAAAGAAATAGTTCAACGGCCTCGACTACCAATCTCTTGTTCTCTTTGATTAAACTTAGCGATCTTCCTAGTTACAAACTCATGTAGCACTTGCAATTCTTGTGCTCGGTCAACTCCAGATTGACTCTCTTCAACACCTATAAGGGTATTGATCATGTCCAAGGGAATTGTCAAATTAAAGCCATAGACGACCTTGAATAGAGTCTTCCCAATGGTGTTGGCAACAGTCTGGTTGTATGCAAACTCTACAACCAGTAGGCACAAATCCTAATCCCTCAAGTTCTTTCCCACAACAACTCTAAGTAGATTACCTAGCATCCTATTCAACACTTTAGTTTGGCTATCGGTCTAAAGGTGGCTACTAGAGCTAAATACAAGTTTAGTTTCAAGTCTTCTCCAAAGAGTCTTCTAAAAATAGTTCAATAATTTTGTATCTTAATCTGAGACAATAGTCTTCAGTACCTTATGTAGTCAAACAACTTCCTGTAAAAACAAATCAGCAATATATAAAGCATTGTTAGTTTGATGCAACTAGATGCCATTTCGCTAAAGCAGTCTACAACAATAAGTATAGAATCATTTCCTCTAGATGTCCAGGGCAACCCTAGGACAAAGTCCATACTAAGGTTAGCGTAAGGTAAGGTTAGCATCGACAAGGGCATGTACTCTCCATGGGGCTCTCTCTTTTCCTTAGGTCGCTTGCATATCTCACAACAACCAGCTACCTTATGGACATCCTTTAGCCAAACTAAGCTAATTAAAGTTTTCCCTTAATAGATTAGCTGTCTTGGTTTCCTTAAAATGACCAAATAATCCTTCGCTATGAGCTTCCCTGACCAATAGCTCACGCGTGGAGCAATTTGGAATACATAGCTTGCGGTTGTTAAGTAGATAGTTATCCTTAAGATAATATCCTCCAATAACTATTCCCTCTTGGTAATGTTCAACAACAAGACCAAAGTGGGGGTCATTAGCATATTGCTCAGTAATGAGTGAGAATCCCAATAATTTTGTCTCTAAAGTGATTAGCAAAGTTTGTTGTCATAATAGAGCGTTGGCAACCACATTTATGCTTCCTTTCTTGTGCTTGACGTACGAGAACCCTTCCACAAATTCCAACCACTTGGCTTGTCTCCTTGAGAGTTTATTTTGACTCTCAAGATACTTCAATGATTCATGGTCATTCAATGTAAATGACAAACTCTCATACTAGTAGATAGTATTGCCAAATAATAAGGGCTTAGAAAAGGGAGTACAACTCATTCTCATATACAATATAGTTCGGGGCAGGACCATTAAGTCTCTCACTATGGTAGGAAACGGGTCGTCGCTCTTACATTAGGATAATACCAATTCTAACTCTTGATGTATCACATTCTAATTCGAAGAGCTTGTCAAAATATGGCAGTAACAAGATAGGTGCCAAGGTATGTTTTTCCTTGATCTCTCTAAAGCTTTGTTTAGCTTGGTCATTCTAATTGAATCCTTCACTCTTCTTTCTTAACTCGATCAATGAGGC
This sequence comes from Lumnitzera littorea, assembly GCA_024138015.1. Taxonomy (NCBI): domain Eukaryota; kingdom Viridiplantae; phylum Streptophyta; class Magnoliopsida; order Myrtales; family Combretaceae; genus Lumnitzera; species Lumnitzera littorea. The sequence continues at coordinate 60,103,806 of JAMXBB010000002.1, forward strand.
GGCTATTGTACTGAAGTCCTTAATAAATTGCCTATAGAAAGAATCTAGGCTATGAAAACTTTAAACCTTAGTCACATTCTTTAGCGTCGGCCATTCAAGAATAGCTCAGATCTTTTCTTCATCTGCTCAAATCCCTTCCCCTAACACTACAAACCTAAGGAAAACCACCTCATTCTAGCAAAAGGTACACTTCTTCACATTCCTATACAACTTCTCAATTCACAAAACATCAAATACATCATGAAGGTGTTGAACATAGCCGATCAGGTCGGCACTATATACTAGTATGTCATTAAAATACATGACCACATACCTTCCGATTAAAGGGCACATCATATGGTTCATTGACCTCATGAATGTGCTCAGTACATTAGTAAGACTGAACGGGATAACCAACCATTCATAGAGTCTGTGCCTAGTCTTAAAGGCAATCTTCCACTCATCTTTTAGTCTCATATAAATCTGATGGTAGCCACTTCACAGATCAATCTTTGAAAATATCTTGGCACCATGAAGCTCATCCAATATAACATCTAACCTCGATATTGGATATCTATACTTGATAGTAATCCGATTGATTACCCGACTATTGATACACATACACCATGAACCATTTTTCTTTGAATGAGCAAAGCTAGTACCATGCAAGGGCTCATGCTCTCCCTTATATATCCTTGTTCTATGAGCTTGTCCACCTGCCTCTTCAACTCAACTACTTACTTAGCGTTCATTCTATATGCAAGTTAGTTTAGTATGGTAATGCTTGGCTGTAGATCAATACAATATGCTCCAAACTGGAGGCAACCCTTTAGGCAATTCTTCAGGAAACATCTTAAAAAACTCATGTAGCAAGCTTTGGTTCTCTTCTAGAATATTCTCTAATTCCCTCATCTCCAACAATCTCCTAACTAACAGGAACATGGGTTCTTCAACCTTTTTAGTTACTTGAAGCTCTCTTTGGCTCATTACTAAGGTCTTCTTTTTATTAGCTCAAGTGAGCTGATTGTGGTTTCATTTACTTGAGATGAGGTCAAGGGTTGCAATACAATCTTCTTTCCATCCTTAATAAAGGCATAGTTGTTCTTATACCCGTCATGAGTAACACGTTGGTAGAACAACCAAGGTCATCCAAGCAGTAGATGTGAAGCTCCCATGGGAATGGCATTGCATAATACTTTGTCACTATATACATTCCCAATACTGAATAGTATGATCACCTATTCAGTTACATACAAAGTACCCTTATCATGAAGCCAATGCAGCTTGTAAGGTTAGGGGTACTTTAAGGTCAACAGACCTAACCTTTTCACAAAGGACTATGCAGCACCATTAGTACAACTTCCCCTATCCACAATGATCGTGCACAATTGGCCTTTGATGATACACTTGGTATGGAATAGATTCTCCCTCAAGTCCTCATCCGAGTTCAACAAGAAACTCAGTACACGTCTTAAGACTAAGGTCATCACTTCTCTTTAGTCGGCATAGACATAGGTCTCCTCTTCCTCTTTGACTTTAGGCTTTCCTACATCCTCTTCTTTCTTAGGCTCACTTTCATCAATATTATTCACTACGTCTCCTTGAAGCACCATGACTCATCGATTCGAACACTCAGTAGCCATATGTCTGAAACCTAAGCATTTAAAGTACTTCACCTTACTAGTCTTTCGCTTGGAGGTCTGCCCTCTCTCATATAACCTCAGAGTTGACCTAACTTCAAGTCAACCTGTCTAGCCAGCTCAGGTCTATTGGCTTGCTTAACTATCATCAGATTAGTCATTCTTATCCTCGACCTTGTATAGCTTCCTCAACTTGACTTGAACTAGTCAGTATGGAATGAGGGATCGAGAGAATGTTAGCTTAGGTCGGCTCGGAGCGCATCTCCTTTGTTTTTTTGACCCTCTGCATTATCTTTATGACCTCTTCCAAGGTATAAAATCTCTATACTTCCATAATGTTGCGAATCTCAAATCTAAGTCCAAAAATAAACCTCGATATGGTACGGGCTTCTAGTTCTTCCATGTTGGCTCGGATCATAAGCGTTTGGAACTCTCTAACATAGTCATCAATAAACTGGCTTCCTTAGCAAAGCTCTTATAACTTTGTAGACATATCTTATAGGTATGTCTTAAGCACAAATCTGCCTCTTAATAACCTTTTCATCTTATCTCAAGTTCTAATACCTCATCTTCCACCCCTTGCTCTAGCTGTGTTCAAATTTTTCTGCCACATTGTAGCATACCCAATAAACTCTAGTATAGTAAGTTGAACTTTGATAGCATCTATATACCCATAACAGTTAAACAGCTTCTCAACTTTCTCTTCCTACTCTAAGTATTCATTGACATCATCACTTCCACCTATGCTTAGTGGCTAGACATTAGGAATATGATACAAAGCAGGCAGAAGCAAGATAATGTTTGCAATTAGGGGTTGATTTGATATAAGTAAGGATCTGATAGTCAACTTGGCAAGAGACCACCTCAAGATAGGAATCCCCATCTCGGCTATGACTTAGAACTAGTATCCTTCGAGCGAGTCCTTAGAGTCCTTTAGCTTAACTATGCATGATTGGACCAAGGGATTTATTCCTATCATAGACGATAGTTGAAGATTAAGTAAGGGTTCTCATGCATCAATGTAAGATATGATGCACCCATACTTTAAATAAGCTCAGGTCACACTTGATATTACATACAAGTATGGCCTAAGATTACTTGCTACTAGTCATGCTCAAAATGGCCTAGATAAAAGTGAGGAGAGCAAACAGGGACAATTAGCTCAAAATGGAGAAAGTTTTATTCTCAATGTTTTAATAATAATTTCAACTAATACATTTGTGGGGAATTTATATGCCCCAATTAGGATAAATCTTAGGATTCTACTAATTACAAAATTAGATACATACTTGACATGGAAGATGATTACAAAGAAATGATAAATTGGTAATAACAAAAAAAGAATACCATTCACTAGGATAATATGGATGTCAAAGAAAGAGGACATGCGTTAATCTCTCAATTTAGTGGTCTAAATAAGCATTGGTTGTTGAGTAGAGTTAAGTTAGTTGGGTCAACTTTAAATCAATAGCTTGATAGGATGGGGTTCTAGGGAGTCCATGCTTTAAAAGTAGGGACTTGGCAAGTCGGACTTAGTAAGTTAGCTCAGCAATAGGTCAGTTTAAGCTCAGACACCTGTAAGCATAGAAATAGGGGGGTCTAATGCTCAGCTCTGATTAGAGTCAGCAATGATAATGGGATCTTCCTCCATTCAAGAGACAATAAACAAGTTAAGGTAACTTAAAAGAATTATCAAGTCGGTACGGACAAGCTACTCTTCTTTAGTAATGAGGTCATTATGGACAGCTCGACGTACAAGAGAAGCAAGTCCTCGGGTTCGAGATCTCGTGATTGACCCTTAAGTCTTATCATCCCCTTAAGCTATTTGAGATTTGGGATCATATCTTGGTCAGATTCAGGTAGCTCATCATCAAGGGATATAGGTGAAGATTAATGACGTTGAAGGTATTGGGGTTGATCTTCCTCAAGTAGATTTACCTCATAGGTATTAGGGTTGATCTTCTTGATTACCTTGCAAGGTCCATCTACTTTCTAGGATAATTTGTTCTTCCTTAAGTTTGGGAACCTATCCTTACTAAAGTGAATCCACTCCCAGTCTTTGGGTAAGAACTCTTTAACTTTTCTTTTTATGCTTAGTCATAGCTCGATTCAAATGGTCCACTACCTTTTAGTGCATTGTTCAAATGGCTTATGATCTTTCAATAGCTTGTTGATCTTTAGGCTAATTGGGCTAAGAGATCTAATCCAATGGGAGTTCGAGATTATATCCATATGCATCCTCGAAGGGTGACTTCTTGGTGACATTATAGGTAGTCCTTTTGTAGGCAAACTCAATTATTGGTAAGCACGTGGGTGACTTCTTGGTGACATTGTAAGTAGTCCTATTGTAGGTAAACTCAATGATTGGTAAGCACATGTCTTAGTTAGTTGGGTTTCTTCCAACTACAACTTGTAACAGGGTTCATAAGGTCTTGCTAACAACCTTAATCTATCCATCTATTTGCAGGTGGTAGGGTATATTGAACAACAACTTGGTCCTAAGTCACTTCTAAAGGGTCTTTCAAAAATGGCTTAAGAGCTTGGGGTCTCGATTAGATACGATGGTTCTAGGTACTCCATGCAACTTGACCACTTCCTGCCAAAAGAGAAAAGAAATAGCTGAAGAATTGTTAGTTTGATTATACGGCACAAAATGTGCCATCTTGTTCAAGGGATCCATGATCACTATGATGGAGTCCTTCCTACAGAACATCATCAACAATCCTAAAACAATGTCTACACTTAACTCAAACCATGGTTTGGTCGAGACTAGTAATGGTAAATAAGGTGCTTGTTCAACTTGGTTCTTTTCTTATCAATAGGCCGTACACCTCTCTGGCACAGACTGCACTCCTTTTATCATCCTTAGCTAAAAGAATCTTGAGGTAAGTACTTCATAAGTTTAGGCCTTCCCAAAATGACCAAACAATCCTCATCCATGTGCCTTACACATTAAAAATTCTCTCATGGAATAGGTCGGGATACACAATTTTCCTTTCCTGAACATGTATCCGTCCTCTCTATGATAATCATTAATAGCTTGGCCATCCTCACATTGAACATAGATTGGACCAAAGTAAGGATTCCCGATGTATAAATTCTTGATAACTGAGAAACCAATAAGCCTCATCTGGAGTTCAATTAGGAGAGTATGCCGTCGTGATAAGGGCATTTGCCATTACATTGTTCTTGCTAGGAAAAAAATGCCTCCATGAATTCAATCCACTTTGCTTGTCTCTTGGACAGTTTAAATTGGCTCTTCAAATATCTCAGCGACTCATAGTTGGTGTAAATTATGAATTCTTTAGGCAATTAGTAGTGCTACTAGACAGTTAGGATTTTGATCGAGAAGTAGAAATCTTTGTCATACGTAGAGTAATTTAGTGCTGCTTCTTGAAGCTTCTCACTAAAGTAGGCAATTGGTTGGCCTTCTTGAATTAGCATGGCACCTATACCTAATTATGATGCATTGCACTCTACTTTAAACACTTTGTTGAAGCTCGAGCGAGCTAGGACAAGGGGAAAAGTCAACTTCTTCTTTACTTCCTCAACACTCTACTCTTCTTCTTCTCCCCATCTAAATTCATTGTTCTTCTTCAATAGATCAGTAAGTAGGGTTACAATAGTATTAAAATTCCTTATGAATCGTCGATAAAAAGATGCTAGGCCATGAAAACTTTACACGTCGGCAAAACAAGTCGGCATAGGCCATTCGATAATTGCCTTCACATTCTCTTCATCAACTCATATGCTACCTCCATTCACTAAAAATCCTAAGAAATCACCTCAAAACAACAAAAGTCACATTTCTTCAAATTGGCATATAGTTTTTAAGCTTAATGCTTGCTAAAGACAGCTTAAAGGTGTTCATAATGTATCTCTAAGTCGGGGTTGTAAACAAGAATGTCATGAAAGTAAACAACGACAAATTTCCCAATCAATTCTTTGAGCACATGGTTCATCAGCCTCATAAATGTACTTTGGCCATTTAATAGTCCAAAGGGCATAACTATCCATTTATATAATCCATGTTGAGTTTTGGATGTTGTTTTCCACTCATCCCTTTCCTGCATCCTAATTTGATGGTATGTAGATTTGAGATCTATCTTAGAGAAAATCCTTGCTCCATTTAACTCGTCAAGTATGTCATCAAGTTAAAGTATAAGGTACCTATACTTGATGGTAATTTGGTTTATGGCTTAACTATCCACATACATACGCCATGTACTATCTTTCTTTAGCACCAATAGAATTGAGACAACACATGGGCTTAAGGACTCTCTCTCATAGGTAGCACATCATAAAGAACTTCGTCATGATTTTTTTACTATGCAGATTAACATTACTACTTCTTAGTTACTTTCAAGGCTCCTTTGTCACTAAGCTAGTGCAGCTTATAAGGCTTAGGGGGGGTATGGTTAGCAACTTCAATCACTAGACCATAAAAGCAATTGCCACATTGATGTAGCTGCTGCTATCAACAATAAGAGGGCAAAACGCCCTATTAACCTTACAACCAATGTAGAACAAGTTCTCACGTTATTCATCCTCAGGTATTAGGCTCACACTCATAATTTGACTTAGTACAAAGGTTGTGGGCATGAAGTTACCTTCTTCACTATAGGCAACCTCCTCCTCCTCGGATTGGTCAGCTAGTCCCGATCTCTTCAGTTCTTCAACTTACTCTCAGTACTATCAACCTTAATGGTTGGCATTTCTCCCTTGATCACCATTGTTCTTTTGTTCAGGCACTAGGCTACCATGTATCCGAACCCTTAACACTTGAAGCACTTTACCTCACTCGTCTTTTGGCCAAAACTCTACCCTTTCTCAAACTTCCTTAAAGCTTCCTTCTCCTCTACTTAGTCCTACTTGGTTTCAATTGTAAACAAGTTAGACATTAGTAGTCTTACTTGGTTCCGATTGTATGAGTTTGGTCAGAATAGGTAGGCTAAGGGTAGCTCGACTAACAAGAGCTAGGAATTTGCTTATCCTTTAGGCAGCTCGAATTACCTCATCTAAGGATTCAATATCTCTAGTTTCAAGAATATCGCCTATTTCATATTTCAACCTACTAATAAATCTAGAGATAGTTCAGTCATATGGCTCACATTGGATCATCAATGTTTGGAACTCCTTTACATAAGCATCAATACTTGATTCTCCTTACCTCAACTCTTGCAACCTTTTGAACATGTTCTACAAATAGTAGCTTAGAATAAATCTCCACCTTATCACTCTATTCATCTCTTCCTAATCTCTAATTTCTCTTTCTCTTTCTCCTTCTCTTCATCAAGTGGCTTGCAAGTTTTTCCACAACAAAGTGGCATATCCTATGAATTCTAAGATAGCAAGTCTTACTTTAGCATTCTCAAGTACTTCATGGCACTCAATTGCTTCTCTATCCTATCAACCTAATCTAGATAGTCTTCAACATCACCACTGCTAGAGAAACTTAGAATTTGTAGCCTTAGTCCTTTAACCTTAGGAGCTCATGTGTTTCTTTCTTTGGGTTCATAGTACTCATCTTCCTCATCACCTAACTCCTCATCTTCTTCTCCTATCTCCTCCATCATAAGCCTTCATTGAGCAATTCTATCCACTCCTCTAGCTTAGTGTAGTCGAATTGGGATATTAGCTCAGCCAAGTCAACCATTATCTCTTTCAAGCAACTCATTCACTTGACCCCAACATCGATCATCTTTAGCTCATTGCCTATCCTCATTTATGGTAATCACCAGGTTAGTCACTAGGTCAGTAAGCCTATCTTATCACTCATTTGTGAACTAGTATGTAAAACTTCCTTATTGTCTATGACCATTATAAGCACCACTCTCTTGGTTTCTGAATGTTCCTTGAACACTAAAGTCCAACATTGTACAATGGATTAACAACTAAAATAACTGAACTTTACTCAAACCTTCATCAAAACCTCTTTTCAAACAATAACCTATCATTACACACCAACAACAGCAATGTTACCTAGCAAAATGATAAATCAACTAAAACTAGATACTCTATTTTGTGAACATGAAATAGGGGAAAATAGAGTATTTTACTTTCTCAACCCAGAACACTTCTTTAATACTCACTACAATCACTCACAACATCTTCAACACTTCTCAAATCTCAACCCACTAACAATATGTAACATACTATAATAAAACTCATAAGAACACAAAGTACTAGAAACTTACTCAAACATAACCAAGCTTTGATACCAAGGTGATACGAATCACTACCATGGATGGACACACAATCAGTGGTACCACATGAATAAATGGGTCTAAACCGCAAGATGGTCTGAAAGACGGATGATAGTTAAAGGTTGTGCAGGGGTTCTTATGCATTGACATAAGATATGATGTACCCATGCATCACACAAGCTTAGTTACACTTGATATTATGCACAATTATAGCCTGAGGTATACTCATACATATACTTATGATCAAGGATTATGATTTGGGAATTAATTATTGTCCAGGTAGGGTAAATGCAGTAGCTAATGCTCTAAGCAAAAAAAATCATGCTGAAGTTGCATCTCTTCTTACTAAACAATAGGAATTGATCAAGGAATTTGAAAAATTGAATTTGGAATTCACTTGGCATGAAGTTGATGCAGAATTATCGAACATAGTGGTTGAGCCAACTTTGATAGAAAGAATTCGAAGAATGCAATAGGATGATCTTGCTTTGAATCAAATTAAAGAAGAAATAGCAGTTGGGAAGTATACTGATTTCAAAGTGGATGAACATGGAGCGTTAAGGAAGAATGATAGATTATGTGTACCTGAGGATTTAGAGCTTCAGAAGGAGATCTTAAACGAAGCTCATTCTTCTGGTTATTCTGTCCATCCAGGGGGAACAAAAATGTATCAAAATTTGAAAAAGAACTTTTGGTGGAATAGAATGAAGCAAGATGTTGCGGATTATGTGATGAAATGCGAGACTTGTCAAAGAATAAAAGCTGAACACCAAAGATCGGGTGGATTGTTGCAACCCTTACCTATTCCTAAATGAAAATGGGATCAAATATCTATGGATTTTGTAGGCAGTCTACCAAGAACAACTGCTGGACATGATGCGATTTGGGTTGTTGTTGATCGACTTACTAAATCAACGCATTTTCTACCGATCAACATAACCTTTTCTTTAGAAAAGCTGGCTCGAATTTACATAAGAGAGATAGTGAGATTACATGGAGTACTAGCAAGAATTATGTTACATAGAGATCTTCGATTTGTATCCATGTTTTGGACCAGTTTACAAAAAGTTATCGGGATGAAGTTGCAGTTTAGTATGGCATATCATCTACAAACTGATGGGCAGACAAAGAGAACCATACAGACGCTAGAAGATATATTGAAGGCCTGCATCATGGAATTTAAAGGAAATTGGGATTCTCATCTACCATTGATTGAGTTTGGATATAACAACAGTTATCATTCAACTATTCAAATGCCTCCATATGAAGCTCTATATGGAAGGAGATGTAGATCACCTTTATTTTGGGATGATGTAGAGAAAGCAACATTAGGTCCAGAGTTAGTACAGGAAACAGTTGAGAAAATTACTATCATCAAGTAGAAAATGAAGGAAGTACAAGATAGATAGAAAAGCTGGGTTGATTTGAAAAGAAGAGAGTTAGAGTTTCAAGCCAGAGATCAAGTGTACCTAAAAGTGAAACCAATCAAGAGTATTCATTATATGAGGATACGAGGCAAACTAAGTTCGAGATATATTGGACCTTTTGAAATTTTGGAATGAGTCGAGAAATTAGCTTATCGATTGGCTTTACCACCCAATTTATTAAGGATTCATAATGTATTTCATGTATCTATTTTAAGAAAACATATTCCTGATCCTGATCAAGCCATTGAATTAGAGCCAGTAAGGTTGAAAGAGAATTTGACTTATGAAGAGCATCCAGTTGAGATCACAGACAATAAAGTGCAAAAGTTGAGGAATAAAGAGATTAGATATGTTAAAGTCATTTGGAGAAATCGTGAATAAGAATCTGCTACCTGGGAAGCGAAAGATGAAGTGAAGCAACGATATTCTCATCTGTTTGATAAACCAGGTATGCATTTCAAGTTTTGACGACAAAACTTATTTGAAGGGGGGAAGGATGTAAACCCCTAAATTTTTTAATCTAGCTTTTGAAGTAGACTCGAGTATGTTAGATAATCTAGAAGTTGACAAGGCTAATGAAAGTGAAAACCCTAAAAGAACTAATCAATCACATATAAAACTTTTCTACCCTAAATGTATGTAAATACTAAAGATTTCATTCGAAAGTGATAAAAATCCTAAAATGATAACCTTAAAGACATACGAGCACTAATTCATCATAATATACCCTAAAACCCTAATTGATAATATAACCTTCATATTTTGCCAAATCATTAATGAAAGATTAAAGATGACTTTCAATCATTCATATATATTTAGAATCCTTAAATTATCCTTTAGAAACTAAGATAATGTAACATAGATCACATTTATCTTCTAAGTATATAATTAAGATAGTATTACATAGAATTAGAGGTGTAGTTGAAGCTTAGGTTAAATGTAGTAAACCTTAACACCCTAATTGATACTTTTCATATTAGTTATACTAAGTAGCTTACCAAATAATGTATATAGGACATAAATTCCTAAAGTAAGATCTTATCATCTATTTTTACTAATTAATTCACCAAATGCCTCATTTCCTTAATTTTTCTCTTAATTTTCCTTGATTACTACATTATGTATACTAAATAGCATATGCTTTTGGAAAGTTGACCACGTGAACACATGTTGACTAAGGTCAAAAAGTTGACTAAGTCAACATTTAAAAAAGTTAACAAAAGACACTTATGCTTTAGAAAATATCTAAGCCATCTCATGATTTCTTTTCTTTTCTTTTCTTTTCTTTTAGCTTTTCTTTTCTCTTTTCTCTTTTAGTTGCCGTCCACTCCTTTTCCTTCTAGACCCTACCATCTTCTTCATTTCAAACATAACACAAGACAAAAAGAAACAAACCTATACCACACTCCATTTCCGTGACCATCCCCTTTCCCTTTCACTTTCAAAATTTTCCAACTTTGTCTCCATATTTTGAGAACAAATTAAGGTATGTGATTATGTTATTATGTATTGTTTTATATTACTTATTAGTTTAGTGAAGAGGTAGATTAGATGAGTGGTTAAGTGTTATGTGTATCCATGTTGAAGAAGGCATAAAGTTTCTATCTTTAGGTGTAGAAGGATAGAAATCATGGTGAAGAAGAAGGAGATGCATGTGTATACGTCTTTAAGTATATGTACATAAGGATATACTAAAGGAATACAAGTATGGAGACCATTGTACATAAGTATTCACTATGTACATAACCTAAACTAAGACAAATACTAACTATACACACCTATACCATGCTAAATACACTCTTAAAACACAAAAAGAATGAAATTAGAAAAGCTTTCTTAAGAGAAAAATTTGGCATACGAAATTTGTATAAAAATACGTATATGCCTGTATAGGTATATGGGTATATGTACAAGTATAAATACTATATAAGTATAAGTATATGTATAAGTATACTAGTATACATATAAGTAGAGTAATGGTATACGTATATTTTTAGTATAAGTAAAAGTGTACATAAGACACTTAGGTATGACATAAGCATGAGGTAAGGCATATGTAAATAAATGATGAGGTAAGCAATGATGTAATTAAATGATGACATAAGCAATGACACAAGCGATTGATGATGTAAGTGATGACATAAGTATAGGTTTATAAAATAAGAAATAAAAAGAGTGCATAAGAATTAGGTACATAAATTAGTAAACCCTAATATACCTCCTAAATTGGATTAAACTTAATTAAGTACATGAATTAGGTAAAATTCTCTAAGTATAAGAATTTAAGGGTTAACTAAATCATTAAGCATAAGACGCCACAGACGACGAAGGACCAACACCACCCGAGGTGTCTACCTATAAAAAGGGGTCGGAGAAGATACTAAGTAAAGATACTCGAACAAACCAACCAAAGCAAGCCAATAAGAATAATTAAGTTTCCATAGTTAAAATTTCCATAAATTTAGTCCATATCATAAAACACGAGTCTTAATATCCAAAACAGACATCACCGTGTGAATGTACATTCGAAAATGATGAAAAACAACTATAAATTCATAAATATCAGAAATAGAACGAAAAATTACATATGATTAGTGATAAAGTTTAACTGGATAAAAGTTGATAGTAATTTAAGTAGAATTAGGTAAATAGATATTTAGAATTACTAGTTAATTCAATTACTTACTAGTGTTATTATATCATAATGATAAGGTGATCCCAAGGTGGGCAAGGATCTCCCGATTGATTACTACGACTAGAGCAAGTCGTTATGGCCAAGTGAGTATTTATCCTATGATTCTATGCTTGTATGTGATTGTAGATAGTGAACTTAAATGTTTTTGTTAATTGACTACTGTATGGGGTTGGGGAAATGTTTGTGTATGTTATTATGTGCTGAGTTGTAAACTTACCTTAAGTACAGATAATGCTTTGTTTGTTGCATGATAGTATAGAAAATGATTGTGTGTACTATTGGATGGTCACAGCATATTTTGGACTTAATTATACTCGGCTTATAAAAAGAAACTGGTACATACATTAACATACATTACATAGACACAATTCCGGTCGTCACATCACACAGAGGTAAAAAGAGGTCATTCGGGTGTTGTTATTATTAATTTATTGGTTCTGTACGGTGCACTCGTACAAAATGACCTTACCGTGGCTCGTGGGAATACTAGGCGTTGGAGGCACCAACTACCTAACTAAAGGTCAAGTCTAGAGGCCTCATTTAGGGGTGAGTGTGGACTATGTGGGCCCACTCACGATTATACTAGAACTTAGTTTTTATGAAAATAAAAGACTTATTTGATTTAAGTACGAAACATGGAGTTTCATAGTAAAGTAAGTTCTAGTATAATACCCGAATTTGATTGGTGCCATATATACTCCAACCCTAACTTCAGAGGGCGTTAATCTGAGTTACGTATATGAACTAGTTAATTATGCGTATTGTTTAGCATTCTATTTGATCATTCATTCATATGCATGAATATAATGTATTTATAACTTGCCTGTAGTGTAGCTGAGGTTTTGCTCACTAAGCTTAGGCTTATACCCCCTTAGACTTTTGCTGTAGGATAACTTGTTCGTAGAAGCTGCAGGATAACTTGTTCGTAGAAGCTGGTCGGGGGATGCCACAGGTTAGCTTAAGCAATTAGGCAAGAGCAAGCCATTTTGTGTATTGAGAGAGCACAAATTATGTAGACTCTTACTTATGTATTTTTGTTTTACCAATAATATAGACCTAGATATACTAAATTATTGTGTATTGTAAACTTTGTAGTTTAAATTTTATATAAATATGTTTGTGTGATGATATCATATAGATCTGTGTGTTCTTTGGAAACTAGTGGCTGTAGAGTCTTGTATATTGTGTGAAGAGTTCATGATTGGAAGGGTAACCAATTAGGAGTTCCTCGTGCAGTATATGGCATCTGCCACGATTAGGCCGTCCTTAGTTCATGACACTTATCATATCATCTAAGTATCATTTTCATCATCTACTTACCACCTTATCTACACATGTTATCTAAGTGTCATTTTCATCATCTATCTATCACCTTATCTACACGTGTCATCTAAGTGTCACCTTTACCATCTATCTACCGACTTATCTATACATAAGAATGAAAATGACCTAAAGAGAAATCTAGTCAAAGTTGATCAAACTTAGTAAAAAATGATAGCTAAGTGGAAAATGACATCTTAATGACCAAAGACCCATCATATGACCACCTTAATATTAGATTAACTAAACTAATTAACTAACAACCAAGAATTTAGGCCAATATCATATACAAATCCTAAAGAGTTAAGCACCTAAAATTCATATCTTAACATTTCTTCCAATACATAATGAACAGCTTTCAAAACAAGTAGAAGAACCCTAATCACTACATATGGTATGTGGAATAGGAGGAAGAGAATTCTAAATTAACTTCCTCATGTCATTTTCATTTATCTTATCTACTTCCATTAATGCCTTACCAAGTCATCAACATAACTAAGCATAAAAGGGACATAAACAAGACATGTGACATTATCCTTAAGAGTCTAGCTCCTTTAAGCAAGACATGTGTCCTTATCTTTAAGAGTCTAATTCCTTTAAGCAACTTCCAACTAATATTCTAACTTCTATAAATAGGAATGCTATACCACTTTTGGGACCACATCTTATCCTCATAATCCACTATATCCATCTCTTTCCTCTTATCTTCATTCTACAAACCAACTAACATTCCACTTCTCTCACCTAACCTCCAACGCCAACAACAAAGCATAGTGGGTTGTTTTTGGTTTTCAAATGCAACTCTCATCTAAAAAGGTATCAACACTTACTAACAACCTATCTTTGACTCCATCAAGTCTATTTTTCAAGTCAAAAGACTCCTCAAAACTCTTGTTATCAAAATGTTTTTCAAGAATCTCAATTGAGTTGAGAAGTACTTTTAGTAAAGCTATTTTTATGAAACTTTGAAGTTTTTCAAAGATTGATTTCATCTTTACAATTTTCCTCTAAAAATCGTTTTCAAAACAACCAAAAGCTTTTCACCTACTTCTCCACTTCATATAAGTTTTAAACTTATCTTACCAACTATATTTCAAAACCGAGTTGATGATAAGTAAAATCTTACATTAGCTAAAGTATATTTTTGAAAGAAAACCCTAAAAACCAATATCTTTGTCAAAATCTTTTTCTTTTGAAAACCCTTCCTATGTGCAAAAGTTTCTCAAGAATGATAAGATATGTTATTTACCAAAAAAAAAAAAAAAAAAAAAAACCTTATCCTTATCAAAATGTTCTTTATTTCATTTTTGGATTCAATTTGTAAAGTATCAAAACTAAAAAATTACATTTCCTTTCAAAATAACTAGGTAAGAAACTTAAAGGAATTAAGTGGACAAATCCATGCCTAAATAATGATGCCAAGGTTTTATGTTTGAATCTCTATGACAAATACATATCTTAGAACCATGACTCAAGAAAATATTTGGACATATTGGACTTATTGGACACATGAACATACTCTTGACCTTGACTATTTGGACCGTAAAGATTGGACCTATTACAAGGACCAAAAACCTGAACATAAGGACTATGGACAAGAAGTGATAAGGATGATTCGAACATAACACTAATTAACTAAAAGATTTACAAAACTATAAGACTATAACCAACAAAGAAATCTTACATATATATATATAGTATTTACTTCTTACTTCTTGTTGTGTTCTTTTAGGCGATTGTGAGATCAAGCTACTTGAAGATTATTACGATGAGTAATAGTAATGGCTATGTAAGTATCACTCACTTATGCTTGTAGTTGATGGTACTTTAAATATACTTATCAACTAGTTTATGTATGGGGTATAAAAAAAGTGCTTGTGCTTGATTTGTATGAATTGCTTGCAAAAATATTATAAGATATTCCACATAATACAGTTGATGAATATGATGTGATGTATTCGTACGCGAGTTTTTAATATTTAGTTTATCACTTATTAATTAACCTTAAGCATATTGGAACTTTAATGTAAAAATGGTCATGCATAGCATACTGCATAAATCCATTTCTACCACAACTACCACACAAGGAATGGAAAGGCAAGATTCTTTCCTATCTTTTACAAACTAAGTGACTTTGAGGATAGTCGTGTCCTAAATGGGGCCTTATCCATTCTTCTATTTTGGGTTCACATGCATTTGGAGGCCTATCATAGATCTGATCTATCCCTAATCATTAGTGGTCAGGGAAGGCATTCATTTCTTAATTTTATTTGTACCTTCCTAGGATTGATCAAGGGATCATTCTCTTGTAACTTATTTACAAGGCCTTTGTGAATGTTTCTTTTAGTTCCTTAGGCTAATTGGAAGATCCTTCTTGCTAAGTATTATAGTGGATTCTAGGATGAACATTTCTTTGATTTTCCTAGAAAATCGAGAAATTAATTCTCTCGTAAGGTCAAGGAGAATGTTACCCATTTGGTTCTCCTAGAACCAATCAAGGGGCATCATCTCTTAATCATTATGCTAACATGGGTATTGGTTTAGCCAAGAATTGAGATTCTGAAGCTATTCTTTAGGATGGCCAAGGATGTTATGTTAAGAAACTCCATTTGCTAAATTTGGACACTTAGGCACTAGTGGAACTACTAATCCCTCAACCTAAGGTCAAGAGGGGGACTATACCCTGGACTGCACATCAAATACTAGTTGGCCATGTGTATTGTTGCATATGTTTAATTGATTGCATTGCATCGCATATGTTTAAAAACTTGCTTGTTTTTCCTAAAAGGTTATATGAGTGGAGATCTCACTAAGCTAAGTGTAGCTTATGCCCCTATAGCTCTAACTTTTTGCAAGAACCTTACTAATTGTATCCAGGAAGGTTTAAGCCTTTGTTGAGCTTTAAGAAGATAGAAGCAGGCTTTGGGAGAGAGTATGAATGGATTATGAAGACTAAAGTTAATATGTTTTAAGTACTTTAGTTGTAATTGTTTTTAATATTAATTATTAGAAAGACTTCATAACTTCACAAGTTCTGTATCATTTATTCTATAATATAATGTAAAATTTTATTTTGTACCATTAAATTTATGCTACTCTACAGTTTGTTTTAGAGCTGACACTTCATGTACTTTATGTAAGTAATTAATGGGTAAAGAAAATACCAATTGATTACTTCTAATTAGTATATAGCGGTTTGTCACTACTAAACTATCTAACAAGTTGTGATACCTCCAAGCCTTAATCATTAGAATTGACCCCATAAGGTACTGTTTGACGCTGTCCTTCAACCGGCCAAATTCATTAGACAAGTTCATACGAGTAGCCAAGAAGAACATAACATAAGGGGATGCAATAAAAGCAAGGTTAGAGACCTACAGTAACACATAGAGATTGGTAAAAGATCACTTATGGACAAAAGAGAACAAATCACCCTCTACAAAAGAGTGACACCAAAGGAAAAATTAGAGATTCACCAACTGTATGTCCCACATACCCCTAAAGCACCCCCTTGAAGAAGTAATGTAAGAGGTCAGGGGATAACTCCCACAACTACCCCATGTTAAAGAAACATTGAGGAAGCTAATTCTAGCAAATATTATGACTATCACCAAGAGCATGGTCATAACACTAATGACTATAACCACTTGAAATATGCAGTCGAAGGCTTTGTTCACAAAAGTCACATAAATCAGCTCATTGTAGATGAAAGAAACCAACTCCAACAACCAATTCAACATCATTAGGTTAAATAACAACAATAGCAATCATAACAACAACAACACCAACCTCAATAAGACACCCCTAATGATCAAAATCATCGAGGTAGACAAGGCCAGGTCAACACCATCTTTAAAGGCCCTGGCCTTACAAGAGATATATCCTCTACATCAACCAAGCATGAGGTATACCTCATAAGAAGCAAGAAACAAAAAGTAGATACGACCATTAACTTCATTGTAGAAGATGAACACATCATTGATTACTCGCATAACGATGCATTAGTGATTTATGCGGAAATTGGGTACCTCGATATTCCTAAGACGTTTTTTTATAGTAGACGTATCCTTTTCTATAATGCATACAAGAAAATAAAGGACTAGCCTGATAAGCCCTTATAGCCCTACAAACACAACCTCATAAGCTTTAGAGATAGTAGACCTATGCTAACTAAAGGGCTAATCACTCTACCAGTCTGACTAGGCAACAGCACACACGTTTCCACTCAATCAATTGACTTCATTGTCGTTGACCATTAGTCACCATACAATACTATATTAAGTAAACCAAGAATTACAAAATTCGATATGCTCATTAACCAAAGATGCTTAAAAGAAAAGTTCCTAATACCAACAAGGGTCGATGAAGCATAAGAAGACTAGAAACTATTTAGGTCTCTCTATCCAAAAGCTTAAACTCAGGACAACATTATGAACATCAAATCTACCTTAAAACAAAGATCTAACTCTTAAGGAGAACCAACCGAAGAAATTGAGGAAATTACAGTCAAAAGTATACCTAAGCTTATGACTCGAGTCAGAACAGCCCTACCTAAAGATGAAAAGACTGAACTCATCAACTTCCTCCATCAAAACACTAATGTCTTCGCATTTGCACCTGAAGACATGCTCCGCATAATCAACATACCAAAAGCAACCCACCACCCCAACATTGATCCTGACATTTGGCTCATCAAATAAAAGAAGTGACACTTTGCACTTAAGTGACAAGCCATGACCCAATAAGAGGTCCGAAAGCTGCTTTAAGCTAGGTTCATCAAACAAGAAAAGTAACCAACATGGCTTGCAAACACAGTCCTTGTTAAGAAAGCTAACAAGAAGTGATCATATGTATCAACTATACCAACCTCAATAAAGCCTACCCAAAAGATTATTTTCCTTTATCCTGTATAGACTAACTCGTTGACTCTACATTAGGCTATGTGCTCCTTAGTTTTATGGAAACATGCTTGAGCTATAATCAGATTCATATGGCACCCAAAGATAAGGTCTACACCTTGCTTGTTACTAATTTTGGCATTGTCGAGTCTAATTTTCCGGTTTTTCTGTTTATAATATTAATTTCTCATTTCTTGATTAATATTAAACCCTTACCCATTTAATATTAATCCTCGACTAAAGAAATTGAGAAATTCCGGTTTTTTATTAAAAATAATTTTTGGAGTCGCCACCCGACCGAAGTCGGGAAAAGAAAAAAAAAACCGTAATCAATTGGGTAGATTGATTACGATTTAGCTAACAGTCTTTGATTTCAATTTTAACAAAGAACCACAGGGTTCCGAATTCGGGAACTAACTTATTAAACCCTAACGGGTACCACTATTTATTTGCCGAAATTAGGATTATCTTTCTAATCATAATATTTAAAAAAAATAAATAAATAATCAAAAGAAAAAACAAAACCTAAGTCTCTATATATTTTATCGTCGCCCTGAAGGTACCTACGTACCCGCTAGCCGGGATCAGACGATCGTAGTTCTTTCAAAAAAATTTCTAGTGGGTTGGTTCTTTTTATAAAAAAATGATTAGTTGAATTTGCGTTTTTATTAATCATTTTATTTTTATTAAGAAAAATCCCTAGAAGCCTAATTTTTATTCCTAATTATAAAAAAAACCTATAAACCTAATTTTTGAAAAGCGCCAAATTAAAATTTTTATTTAAAAAACAACTAAGTGATAATTTTTTTTATTTTTAAGAAAAACCCTAAAGATTTTATGAAATATGCAATGTTCTACATGATGAAACTTTTATATAGAAAAGATGCTTAAAACATTAAAAAAAAAAGAAAGAAAAAAAAAATTCCTAATCATAGAAAAGATGCCTAAACTATGAAAAAGATTTTTAAACCATAAAAAAAAAATATAAATTATAGAAAAGATGTCTAAATCATAGAAAAGATGTCTGAATCATGAAAAAGACATTTAAACTATGAAAAAGACATCTAAACTATGACAAAAGACATTTAAACTATAGAAAAGACATTTAAACTATGAAAAAAACATCTAAACTATGAAAAAAAGACATCTAAACTATGGAAAAGACATCTAAACTATGGAAAAGATGTCTAACCATAGAAAAGAAGTCAATTAAAGATTTTTTTTATTTTATCAACATCAAAATGATTTTTTAATTTAGAAAAATTATATATTTTATCGTCGCCCCGAAGGTGCCTACGTACCCGCTAACCAGATCAGACGATCGTAGTTTTTTCCGAAAACTTTAGTGTGTTGGTTGATTTTAATTTTGAAAACCATCCGAGTTTACGTTTTTAGTTTATTTTAGTTTAAAAAATTTAACGGGTCCTAACTTTTGATACAATTAAAAGACTTTCTAAAATACTCTAAAAATTGTATTGATTTTTATTAATTCATATTTCTAAAAAAAAAATTGATTTTCTAGGTGAGAAATCTAACCAAAAACTAATCCTAAAAAATTCCTAGACTAATATATACATATATTATTTATATCTATATTACTGTTATTAAACAACTATCATATTTAACTTATATAATAAAGCAGAATAATG